>OY754913.1:11200000-12400000 GCA_963576535.1 Plemyria rubiginata | reverse complement strand
ATATAACTCCAGAACGGCTGAACGGATCTTGTGAAAAAAGGCACAGAGTTATATTAGAATCTGGAATAACACATAGGCTACTTTTTATCCCGTAGGAATACCGGGATTTAAAACTATGCGGGTGAAACCGCCAGGCGCTACTAGTGTATGCATAACTCTAATCACAATATGTATCAGACCTTGCTTTCGAAAAAAAGGATTTATTTAAATAATAATGCTGGACAATCCACACAGCACTATCTAGCCCCAAAGTAAACTATTCAAAGCTTGTGTTATGGGTACTAGATAACTGATATATTTAATCCCAACTAATATTATAAATGAGAAAGTAACTCTGTCTGTCTGTCTGTCTGTCTGTCTGTTACGCTTTCCCGCTTAAACCTCTCAACCGATTTTGATGAAGTTTGGCACAGACAATCTTTAGACCCTGAGAAAGAACATAGGCTACCTTTTAATGCGAAAAAAAAGAGATGAAGAGATTAAAAGTACACAGACGAAGTCGCGGGTACCAGCTAGTACATTATATACTTACATAGATAGATATTTTTTATTATACATAGAAAACACCCAGACCATCGGAACAAATTTCTGCAGATCGTACACAAATTTGTTCCACGGCGTGAATCGAACCGCAACCTTTTGCGTCGCAGGCAGGCTCTCGCCCGCTGTGCCACAGAGGTCGTCTGAAATAAAAAGCGTCCTGTTCATTTCATTCAAAAGTTACGTCAATATTTTTCTGTTCTAGTAACATTCAAATAACAACATAACTATTATAAAAAGTAATCAGAAAAGAATAATAGAAAATTTGAAAACAACCAGGCTCTCAGTTATTAGTACAAAAGTTAGTATTACCACTAACTTTTTACTGGGTGGACCGATTTTGATGACTTTTTTTTAATCTATAGCTGGTGCTTGTCATCTGAGTTTTATCTGACGGGTAGTTTTTGGATTATAGTAGTAGGTATGAGAGTATTTTCTAGTATATTTGGTATATACTACGTGCTAGAATAAAAATATAAGTGGATCCGTATAAGATCTGTAAATTCTTCAGAATTCACCGATAATGTTCGCAGAATTAACCAGTTGAAATGGCAATGGGGAGGCCATAAAGCTCAACCAACAATCGATTAAAAGTTCTAAAGGGAGTAAAAGTTCCTAAATGGCGACCACAAAATGAAGAGCAAACCATGTGACGCCTATTGTAGCGATCAATGATGGTTTGTGAATAGAATCATTCATCCTGAAAATCTATTCATAGATGTCCCATGTCCTGATAATGATAAGCTCTGTTATTTTTACGACGATAATAAATAGAATAGTACAGAGCTAAGTAGGTCGAGTTTCGTCACTAAGCGTAAAATAGGCGAGTGCCTTCAGAATACGACCCGTAGTGCTCTTAAATAATTTTTACAGTCGGAATTCGTGTTCGCATTGTAGTAAAGTACTTCTCACGCTGGTATTTCCTTGCGCATGAATTTATTATGCTTACCTCTGGCTTATATAAACAATAGCAGATGTTTGTCGAGTGGAACTGAAACTCCAGTACTTACATATCTTTTATGTTTGCGTTTACTCTCAAACGGTGAAGGAAAACATCGTAAGGAAACCGGCATGTTGATAGAACCTAATAACTTCTATAAAACATGTATTGTGTCAAGTGCTTGAAAGAAGCCTCGTTGAGGCGCACTTAAAATTCTTTCACCATACTGTTTCAAAAAAAACTAGTGACAAGAAAATAAAAATACGAGGTTAGTTATGTATTTACTAGGTCGTCCGGGGAAGTACTACCACCACGCCTTTTTCCGCCGCCAAGCAGCAACGCTGTGTTTCGGTTTGAAGAGTGTGGTCGCCGGTGTAATTACAGGCACATGAGGCTTAACATCAGTATGCCTCGAGTTGATGGACTCAGGGCAGTGCATCGTAGGTCGCGTTCCTATCGTGCGTGACTTACGAGGCAATGCTTTGCTATAGGCGATGGTTGCCACTTGGTGGGCCATCTGCTTGTTCCATCAGCAGGGTGTATAATAAAAGCTTTATTGCTATATCTCGTTACCAATATCACATCTATGAGCCAGAAATTTTATTAGTCTCTGCAATCCTCGTAGGCCACGCTTGCGGTTATCCTTACAAAGAGCTCAGGGCAAGTTGTGAGCTCGTTCGGCTTCGTAAGATGAAATTATATGGTTACTCTGTACAAAAACAAACGCCGGTTATAAAGCTAAGTTTTTGCCGATATGAACCGACTGTCTCAATTGGGGTTTCCACTTGTAGTTTTTTGACACTAACGCCCGGTTTCTGAATGGCCGATCAACACTAATTGCTATTTCAGCTTTTACTTCAAGTTAGATAGAGATAGCAAGTGACTTGACATCCGATTAGTGTTGATCGGCCTTTCAGAAACCGGGGGTAAATGGTACAAACAGAGACATAAACAATTTAAGTACAAATGGTGGCCTACCGATGTGAGCGATCTCTTCCAGACAACCTTTGGATGGAATAATACGAAATTCAGAAAGACGGCGGTGTACAAAAACCAATTTTTCAACACAGTTGCTCATAAAGTGGCTCTACGGTCACCGCAATTAGGCACAGAATGACACCCATAATCAAACTGTGACTGTTTCATTGCTATAACTCACTAGTAAGTCTCAGTACCAAGTACTAACTCACGATTCTTTGAGAATGTCTAAGGGGGATAATCAGAGGTACGTCCAAACATCACATTTGGAAAAAACCTTTTATATAAATAGACAACACAGTGATTCTGGTTGGGTTATTTTTTTATTCATATCGCACGGAACCTTATTGAAGTTTACGAGAAAGTAGAAACTGCGTTTGCAATGCACCTTAGAAGCTAGGCTTTAAAATAAGCCAGGCAAAGTCCGTCCTAGATCGTAATAGGAACTAATGGCGCTGCCTGTCCCCAGATAAATTCCCCTCAACAGTAATGTGGAGTTAGAGCTGCAAAGGAAAATGCTCGTGGAAAATTAGAAAATTAATACCCATAAGGTCTAAGATTGCATGTAATTACTCGCTAGAATAGAAAGGAGAACATTAATCGTTGCGTCTGAGAAATAGCGTTGTTTCTCGTTAGCTGAAGAGATTTATTCGGTCGTTTTATGGGTCAATGGAGCTTGGCATTTTTACTGAAGACGTCAGAGAAGTTGCAGTCGCTTCAGGGATAGAACAAGCAGATTGTTGCACTGAGACCACAGCTACTACGAGTGATATAGGTACACGTAGGTGATGGTTACCACTTAACATATGGGCCATCCACGTGTTCCATTAAAAATACCCGCAGCTCTGAGTGGAGCGCCGCCTTAACAAGCTTAAGAGACTGTAAATAATGCCGAAGTTTCGGAAGAGCATAATAAATTATGTAATTTATGTGTTTGTCGAAGAAAACTGCTTTTCTATTAGATCTGGAAATTGTACGATTATTTGTTCTATTTATTTCTTCTGTGGTTTAGGTTTTTTTATACTACCTGCTGATGGAAAAAGCAGATGGCCCTGATAAAAGAAACCTGATGTTAATTGGTAACCATCACCTATAACAAAGCAATGCCTCGCAAGTCACGCACGATAGGAACGTGCCCTACGATGCACTGCCCTGCGTCCATCCACTTGAGGCATACAGATTTTAAGCCTCATGTGCCTGTAATTACACCGGCGACCACACTCTTCAAACCGAAACACAGCGTTGCTGCTTGGTGGCAAGAGGCGTGGTGGTAGTAATTCCCCGGACAAGCCCTTCACAAAGAGCTCTACTACTTTTGAGAAAAGGTCCTAAATAGAAATGATGGTAGAAATCAGTAAGTATTCCAACAGCAGCGATGGGCTTGCAAACTGTGACGTATGGAATACCCACTGGTACTGCAAAATGTGGGTGCGTGCCAAATTTGTGGCACCTAGCCACAGCAAACGGGCTGACGAGTAGGTTTTATTGTTTTATGTAGCGTCACTCGCCAGTCGCGTCGCGTAGCCCTTCCTGTCAGGTTAGGTTGCATATAAATTTAATGTGTAAAGAACAATACAGCAGTTAACAGTGATACAGTTTATTACTTCACACCCCTCACGTCTCAACGGAAAGTAAGGAGCAGCACCAGACATCGAAGTCATCCTTACAAATGTAGTGTTTAGACGTACCTCTGACAGCCCGCCTAAGAAATATTACTAAGAAATCTAAAGGCATATCTACTGTGCCTGGGGATCAAAATCGTGAGCGGTTTCTTTTCAGTTTTCTTTAATAAGGATGGACATCGTAAAACACAGGTTCTAAGTTAAAATAAAGCTTCATTCTGCTACTGCAATTTTCTGTCTGCGAAACGATTAGCTTCAAGACATCAACGCGAGTCGACAGTAGCCACTTGTAACGCAGTTTCAAACGAGCGGGACGGGAGCTACCGTGTCTTCTTTAAAACGCTCGTAAAGGGAGATATTTAGAAAAATGTCTACAGTTGTACCTAAATCTCCTTCAGTGAACAGTTTCAAAGCAGAATTGCTCTTCTATATGTAGCGTGCACAACTTACCCCCGGTTTCCGATAGCTCGATCAACACTAATCGGCTGTCAAGTAACTTGCTATCTCTTATCAAATTTGAAGTTAAAGCTGAAATAGCAAGTGGATTTACAGCCGATTAGTGTTGATCGAGCTTTCAGAAACCGGGGTTAGTCAACTACTAGAACTAACTATTATGACCAACCTTTTATTTAAACTTTTTTTTAATATTTCTTTAAATTACTGTACTGTATATTATGCCCAATAGCCAGAAATCTACTCAAAAACCGATTAGTACTTTAACCCCCGTTTTCTGAAAGCCCGATCAAAGCTAATCGGCTGTCAAGTCACTTGCTGGTTCAGCTTTTACTTCAAATTGGATAGAGATAGCAAGTGACTTGACAGCCGATTAGCATTGATCGGGCTTTCAGAAAAGGGGGGTTAGTATGCGAAAGACCCAAGCTCATCTCAATACCTGAAGACAAAGTTTGGGGCTAGATAGTGCTGTGTGGAAATTTCAGCAAGGTTTATTGATATTTAATAAGTAAAAATGATGTAATAACAAAGTTCTTTCTCTTATCAAGTTGTTGGATTTCCTTTTCTCAAACATTACTACAACACAGTCAAAAGCATCGATAGCAACGTCATTCAAATTCACTTTGAGCTCACTTTGAGCGGACTGCGAGCGCAGTGGCGTGTGAAATCTCCAAGATCTGGCGGATCCCTCAAAGAAAACCCCACAAAGCTAGCGAAAATATCAAGTTCTCTGGCAGATAACCGGACCCGTTTCTGACATGTGAAGCAAGCTTTGTGTTATCTTGTCACCCGTGGCTCCTTTACCTATGTGCTGGGAGATGTACAGTCGACGCGTAAAGTAAGAAGGCACTACGTATTACCACAGATAAGAGAATAGGTACTATTAGCACCTACTTTATTCTGTGTATTTATCCTTGAATTTATTTATTATTTATAATGAAAAGAAACTCCTTCATGGAGCAGAAATAATAGTTATTAAACCAATAACAATATAGGTGGCCTTTCCACACATAACTATCTAGCCCCAACCTAAGCCTAAGCTTGTAATAATAGCTGAAATACTAATTATATATTATCTACTTTTTTATGTATGTACATACTCATAATATTATAAAACATCCAGATAGAGATCAAGCATCTATCACACAAAGAAGGCAGAGCTACTACCAACTGAGCTGTGAAGGCTGTCGTGCCATAGCTAATTATGATTCGGGTTACACCAATTGAGCCAAATAACAGACAAAGACTGAATAAAATTTGGCTAAACCAAGCGGGAAATTAAAGTATATACAATACATGAGTATTTATGTATTGTTGTACGTATCAGGTTATACAAAGCTCGCATTTATGCCCTTGCAGTAAGCGTTATTTTTCCTTGGCGTTATGTAGCCAACCAAGCTACTTATAAGACACCTTAGCCAAACGACGTCAGCTTCTTAAACAAATAGCTCAATTAATCTGGTGAGTTCTCAGTTTACAATCACGTAGCACAATAGGTACATTCCGAACATCCCGTTTGAAGTTCCGCCTACGTGAGGGCGTGTGTGAAGTGAGGAGCGGGGGGAGGGAATGAGAAGTGGATGACAATGCCAGTACTCTCAAACAGCTTTGCGGTATTTAGGTCGGTGCAACGGCTTCGCCATAAAGCACCTTGACAACATGATTTAAATACGTGGCTGGAGGATTAGACGGAGTATCCATTCGTTTTATGTCGTCTGTTTATAACACAGCACCCTTTGAATAGCATTATCTCAGTGCGGTGCACAAATCTATTCCTAAAGCAGATACGTGAAATCTCAGCTGTATTTTCATATCGCTAAGCCAGCGAACCAGTTACAGCTGGTTATGTTAGCCAAGTAGAATAAATAAATAGGGGGTTCTGGAGTGGGGGTTTTTGCGAGAACGTAAAGGAAAAGGACATACCTTTAATTTTTTTTTTAAATAAATTCACATTGTCCGAAATAAAATGTATTTTTTATTAATATTTTAAAACTAATTGCAGATGGAACAATTAGATTGTCTACCTGATGCTAAGTAAGCATCACCACTGCCGAGAATGTAAAGATAGCATCTAGTGACATTGGTTATAAGTGTTTCAAAGTCAAAGTCAAAATATGTTTATTCAATAAAATCACAAGGACCATCTTGAACCGTCTTAAAACTAGGTGACTCTAGTGCCAGTTCCACGCGACCAACACCGAGAAGAACAGGCAAGAAACTCGGCTTGGTATCTATCGCTCTTTTATATGATCCTCGTTACAATGTAATAAAATACCTACACTATTGAAGCTATTTCATTTAATATATTTCATTTAGCAAACCTCATTACAAAGAAAAGCCTATATTGATTGATCACATTTCGTACCAACGCTATTTATAAGATCATTTTAGACTTACAATTGAATTGGAACGGCACTTGTTTTAAATGTCGGTAAATGGATATTATTATCTCTGATTCACTCAATTTAACTTGTTTCTGTTCAGTGGGTTTATAGTTATTGTTAATTGTTTGTAAATGGTCTGAGTTGTTGAATACCTAGGTATTTTTAGTATAATTGACCTTGAATATAGGTATATAAGGCTTTTACTGTGGCCTAACAAGTGATCTTTTTTGGCAACAAACCTCTTCTGTTTGTCAGTCAAGAAGACTGAAATAGGTATAAATAAATAAATAAATAAATAAATAAATAAATAAATAAATAAATATTGGTGGACTTTCCACACAGCACTATCTAGCCCCAAACTAAGCTTATGCTTGTAATATGGGAACCAGATAGCTGATATACTACTTATAATACTTTTTTTTTGTAAATACATACTTATAATATTATAGGTATGGTATTATTGGTAGGTATTAGGTATGTACTTTTTTTAATAGTTTTGCGTAATTTTACAAGTGGTTTTAAGTTTTTAAGGCTGCTACCCCCTTCAGAAACAAACTTAAGATAAAAAACACCGTTCTTCAATGTAAGGAATTTAGATACTTTTAGGAAGTTGACGTAGAGTCTACCGTGGTTGCCCTGACAACGGATAACTACACGAGAAAATTATGTTGTAGTTTGTTTTTGTTTCAGTTTGGCAAGTTTGAACTTGTTTCCATCGTCATGTTCAGTTTTGTTCACACAATACTTTATTAAGAGGCTGATAACTGTCAAACAACTTAGATAGGAAAACTGGTTTGGATCTAATTAACCTTTGTTTTACTATTACTATTGTCCAAAACATGTATAACAAAGCTGTATTCATTGCTTTATCTTCAAAAATTAACAAGAGCGAGAATTTTTTTGATAGTCAGCGCGTCTTAAGGCCCTGATCGATGAGTAAAACCGCGGTCTTATGGCTCGTCGGTAAAGCTGTTAGTCCTTATAGCGACGACGAACGGACTAGAGCTTATCCGATGAGTACCAACGATCAGGGCCTTAACAAAAAATACATTGTGCTTCTTCTTCTTGCCGTGTCACTAGTTTCCTTCGAAACAGTGTGGTGAAAAGATTTTAAGTGAAGAGTGCCTGAAAGAGGCTCCTTTCGAGCACTTGACACATGCTATAGCATATTGTGACAGTAATTAATTATTTTCTTATGCCAAAGCTGGCAGACGCGCATACGGGCCACCTGATGGAAAGTGGTCACCGTCGCCCATAGACACCTGCAACACCAGAGGCGTTGCTGATGCGCTGCCGGCCTTTTAAGAGGAGAGGATATTTAACTCTATTATCCATTATTTCAGATTAAACTACCGGCTAAGCGGGCTGGACCCCTGGTGGTGGCACGCGTGTAACGTGCTGTTGCACGCGACTTGCTGCGCGCTAGTCGCGCGCGCCGGCACGGTGGTCGCGCGACTCCGGCGACCTTTTGCCGCGCTAGCCGCCTTGCTGTTTGCGGTACACCCTATACATACTGAAGCGGTAAGTCGCACTAGAAACCTATTTCAGAAGCTCTCTCTCTCTCTATCTCTCTCTGTTCAGAAGCTAGCGTCCTTCGACTCGAAACAAAGTCGCGTTCCGATGTCTTCAAATGTCTTGGACGCTGCAATGGATTTTGATGAGGTTTTTTTTAATTGATAGAATTCAAGACGAAGGTTTATATGTAATACGTGCATAATAAAGTAGAGAAACACTGTGCACCCCAGCGAAGCCGGGGCGGGTCACTAGCAGATAATAATTTATAGCTCAGGAATCAGCTTTAAAAAGGTTACCAATTCATATAGAAAAAACAGTAGATTTTTCTTGGAAAATAGTAATATTGACGAAAACAAAAGTCTTAGGCTATTCATATAATCTTTGAGCGCGCCTTGAGCGCGCCAATAGATTATTAGACTGATAAGTCTGTTGCTGTCTCTTTTCGTTGGCATGAAAGTGACAGTAGTGACGGTATACTCTATTGAGCCGCTATAAAATGGCAGAGATTATGAATAAGAGGATAACATTGTAAAAATAATCATTCCTTTTGGTAGGAATACCAAATTAAACTATTTCTTGTATCATTTGTGTTGGGGAACAACATTAATTAAAAACAGACAAAATCACTGATATCCGTAAAAGAAACAGATCGAAATGTCCCCCGAATAGATGCATCCTGATTCAGCAGCTCTCAATTTTTACGAAAGTTTTTCTCGCTTCATAAATCCTCAGACTAAAGACTTTTTCATGGATAACATTGGATGTACCGACAGGCGATGCATCACGGTGGGAATTACACGCCGAAGTGTCGCGGTGTCGCGGTGTCGCTGTGGCGCGGTGTCGCGCGTCTCACGGGATGACACCACACATAATTGCGCAGAGGGTAGGATTTATGGGCTGGTTTTTGAGCGGATTGAAGCTTTGTGATTGTGAGATCGATTTTTATTTCAAAATTTTATTGACAAAGAAAATTACAACTAATAGTTACAATTATTTACAAAATGTACAAAATATACAAAATACATATGAAACAGTTGAGCTATCTGCAGACCGTTGCAAGCGATCTATAGATAGCTCAACTGATCCAAATCGGTGCCAGTCGGAAGCGTACCCAAGACACTGGCTGCATTGCCACGCTGAATGGCAATGCTGATACGCTGAGCCAGATACTCACCAGCCTTCGGGTCACGCGTCGCCTCGATATATTTCAAAATGGTTTTTGTACAGTCAATGTACATTTTTGTGCAACGCGGCGGTTTCCAGCCCGCTCGCGACAATGTACTATCATCATTTTTCTATATAATAAAATCAGTTCACGTTTGTACACGGACTCGGGTGGTCTTATTTCATCCTTAACTTAACATACCTATCACTCAAAGTGTAGGGAACGCAACCTTACATTTTTTTGGTCCTTCGAGCATTTTCGGTGCAAGGACACGTAATTTTTTGACCATAGTGCGTATGTGGTCATTGTTCGGGAAAAACATTCCTAAGTTACGTGGAGTGCATCGTCAATTTTGGATTGAAGTGTGGAGTATCATCAGCGTGAGCTCAAGCAGAGCTTACGATATCATCATCATCGCTGACCAGGGTGGAGTACCTTGGTCAGAGTATCATCAGACCTAGGCTTGGCAAAGCCGGGTCATTTATCAACCTTGTTCCGGTCAGCATCGGATCATCAACGTATCATCATCAGCAATCATATCAGCGAGTATCATCGAGCAGCATTACCAAGTAAGACTGTTCTTTTTATTTGATCATGGAGGAGCTAATAGTTCACCAGACAAATACAGTCGCACAATTTCAAATTATCAAAAGAAATTTTAAGAAAGACCCTGCGGTCAGAAAGACCGCGGAGTATATAAAAAAAAGGCTAGATTGTTTAGACAACCTCTGGGGAGAGTTCACTCAAAATCATGAGGATATTTCTAAGGGTACAGGTGAGTCGAAGAATAAATATCTTGAAGCAGAAACTTTCGAAACGGGAAGTGAATTGTATCACGAATTAAAACAAGTATTATCAACCTACGGTAAAAGTGCTGAAAAGGCAACAATGCCAGACGGAAAAATGGAAGAATTTCTGTCTCTTCAGCGTACTCAATTTAGGGCATTCAGTCGTCAAATCACGGGCATAAATTTAGAAAGCATAGCAGAAAAATGGGAAATTGAGGATGAGTTAAAAAACCTTCAGAAAAAATGGAAGGCAATTGACAATCTTCACATTCAGATAGATAACATTGTAGCAGGAGGAGATATAACTTATGAGGTTGAATTTCTCCATCACGAGGCAGAATACAAATCAATCAAGCGGGCTCTTAATCAAAAACTCGAATCAAATATTCACATGAAACAATGTACACCGACACTCGAAATCCCATCTTTTAGTGGAAAATACATTAATTGGCCAAATTTTTACGACCTTTTCACGGAAACTATCCACAATAATCAAAATTTAACAAAGGCACAGAAATTTCAACACCTGAAAAGCAAAATAAAAGGCGAAGCAGAGCGTCTTATATCTCATCTTCATATCACTCCTGAAAACTACCAGACAGCATGGGATATTCTAGTGCATAGATACAGCAATTTGCACGTACTGTTTTCCAAAAATATTGAAATTCTTTTAAATCAGCATAACATCACCAAACAAACAGCATTTGAGCTGCGAAAATTGTACGACACCACCAACGAGTGCCTTCACGCTATCCACAATCTTGGCGTGGATACATTAGCGTGGGACCCACTGATTGTACATCTTTTGTGTAAGAAGCTGGACACTCAAACATACACGGATTTCAAGGAAAACAGAAAAGCACCCAGAGAGCTGCCTACTTATGATGAGTTTATGACCTTCTTGGAAAACAAGTTCATGGCTCTCGAACCTATATACAGAAAAGACAAGGAGGTACCATCAACAGCTACCTCTTCATCAACACAAAAAAAGCCACGCACAAACCAATATCAATCAAAAACGCCATACAACAAACAACCCTATTTCCAAGCTGATAAGAACTATCAAGTCATGGCTTCTACTACTTCACGTTGTTTGCTATGTAAAATGGATCATGATTTATTCGCATGCAAACAATTTATAGGTATGACACCTGAGGCACGTTTGAAAAGCGTTCTCACGCTTCAGGCTTGCAAAAATTGCCTGTATAAGCATAACGGGAAACCGTGCACTTCTACGAAGCGTTGCAAGGAGTGCAATGGTGAACATAATACAATGTTACATGATCCTGCACGTGCAAGTTCATCGGTTCCCACATCAAAAGCAAATCAAAATAATGTTTACCATATTGGATCGGAGGTCAAGGAAACTCTTTTACCTACAACAATGGTGAATTTGAAGGCCGCCGATGGCACATTGGTAAAAGCCCGTGCACTTTTAGATCAAGCTGCGCAAGTCTCTCTCATATCAGAAAACCTCGTACAGGTACTGGGGCTTAAGCGGTATAACTCAAAGACATCATCTCCGATAACTGGCATAGATCTTTGCCAAAAGAAGTGCAACGGGGCAGTATCACTGGAGATAAAATCATTATATCAAGACTATCAATATGAAACAGAAGCACTCATAGTATCAAAGGTCGCCTATGACCTGCCTAACGTCTCTTTTAACCATGAACCTATGCCACACCTTCAAGATCTATCATTGGCAGATCCAAGGTTCAACGTCTCCCAAAGAGTGGAATTGCTACTCGGCGCCGACGTGTATTGCGATGTCATTATGAAAGGTCTTCGCAAGGGCCATCCGGGAGCACCTATGGCACAGGAAACAAAGTTAGGATGGATCATATCAGGCAGTGTAACTCCCCTGTCATGCTACACAGTAGCGAAAAATATCAATCAAGAATCATTATCATTATCAAGGTCGACCGATTTATCCAAATATTGGGAAATCGAAGATATCAACACTTCCTCGCCTACTTTGACAGAGTCGGATAGGTATTGTGAGGAATTTTATCAGAAAACTACTCGGCGGTTAGAAAACGGTAGGTATGTTTTAGCGATACCTATGAAACCAGAGTATGAAAAACAATTGGGATCATCGAAGGCTAAGGCTGTTGCTCAGTTCAAGCAAATGGAAAACCGTCTTGCCAAAAAGTCATCATTTTCCGAGAGCTACAAGCAATTCATGCGAGAGTATCATGAATTAGGCCACATGCGTAAAGTTATCACGCCTCATGATCAAGCCCATTATATCCCTCATCATGGGGTATTAAGGTTAGATTCTGTGACTACTAAACTTCGTGTCGTATTCAACGCATCATCCAAAACAACCAGTGGAAAAAGCCTCAACGACTTGATGTACAGTGGCCCGAATCTTCAACAAGACCTTCAGGCTATCATTCTCAAATGGAGAACCTACAAATACGTAATGACAGCAGATATTGAGAAGATGTTCCGTCAGTTTGTTATCAGAGATCGCGATCAGCATCTTCAATGCATCTTATGGAGAGAGACATCTCAAGAATTACTTCAAGAATTTCAGTTATGTACGGTTTCATACGGTACAAAGGCGGCACCATGGTTGGCAATGCGAACGTTAAGACAACTCGCCAAAGACGAAGTCAAAAACTACCCCCTGGCCGCTGGTGTAATTGAAACCTCATGCTACACTGATGACATTTTGACCGGAAGTAACTCCCTGGAGCATGCGCAAAAACTACAACAAGAAATCATAAACATTTTCTTATCGGCAAAAATGAATTTACGAAAATGGAGCAGTAATAGCACACAGCTGTTAGGAAACCTGTCTCCAGATCACCATAACAACCCATTGGAGTTTAAATCAACGGAGACCAGAAAAACTCTTGGCCTCAAGTGGAACCCTGCCACAGACAGCTTTACATATCAAAACCAAATCACACAAAACAGTGATAAATCGCTAACAAAAAGACAGCTGTTATCAGAAATATCAAGATTGTTTGACCCATTAGGCTGGTTATCACCACTATCAATTCGCGCTAAGCTCTTGTTCCAAGGTACATGGAGCAAAATTATGGCATGGGACGACAAAGTATCATCAGATATCCAAGATCAATGGAATCAACTACGTGGCGATCTTATGAACATCGAAAGATTCGAAATCCCTCGTCATTTAGGTAACACACAGCAAACGTGCTCCCTTCATGGGTTCTGTGATGCCTCGATAAATGCATATGCGGCTACTGTATACATAGTAACAACAAACGATAAGGGCGAACGCACATCGAGGCTGATTGCAGCAAAAACAAAATTAGCCCCTTTAACAAAAAAGGTATCATTGCCACGATTGGAGCTATTAGGAGCGCTTCTTCTATCAGAACTTACCAAAAAATGCTTACAATGTTTTTCGGGTATCAATATCAATTTAAATGCCTGGTCTGATTCAATGATTGTACTTGGCTGGCTTCATGGAGACGACGAACGCTGGAAGCAATTTGTTGCAAATCGAGTCAAACAAATATCAGAAGTTATTCCCCCCACATGCTGGCGGCACGTAAGGTCAGAGGATAACCCAGCTGATTGTGCCACTCGTGGACTAACAACAGCCCAATTAGAAAAGCACAAACTGTGGTGGGGGGGACCCGAATGGTTGCCTACGTACAAGGCCGACGAATCAAAAATCATTTATCAAAGTCCAAACATCGAAATCAAAAAGGCAAGTGTACACGCTACCTTACAAGGAAATAACATAAACATAATTACTGACTTACTATCACAATATCATTCAATGACGCGAGTTACCAAGGTACTCGGCTGGGTGTTACGTTTCATCAAGTGCACAAGAGACAAACAACGTGCATCACACTCGCACGAGAATGTGCTGACTTCTTGTGAAATGAACAATGCACTGAATCTAATTATAAAGGAAGTTCAAGGACAGGACTTTACTGAAGATTTAGAGTATATCAAAGAGCATGGACATGTAAGTTCAAAAAGCAAAATCATATCATTAAACCCATACATTGACGACGAAGGTTTGCTAAGAGTCGGAGGAAGACTGCACAATGCAGATATCAGTAAATCAGCAAAGCATCCTATCATTTTATCATGCCACGGCCGACTCACAGATCTCGTCATTCATCAAGCTCATATCACAACCCTTCACGGCGGGCCAAGGCTGACCCTATCATACATCAGAGATCGATTTTGGATTATCAGTGGAATACGTACCGTAAAACGTCAGCTTAGGCAATGTGTACGCTGTCGAAGATTCAGCACCGATAAGAATCAACATATCATGGCAGATCTACCTCAACCCAGGGTCACTCCCTCGCGCCCCTTTACACATACCGGGGTCGACTTCACTGGGTTCGTGGAACTGAAGAATAACAAAGGTCGAGGTATAAAAACTAGTAAGGGGTACATTGCGGTTTTTGTGTGCCTGTCTACCAAGGCTATACACCTTGAGTTGGTATCAGATTTAAGCACACCAACATTTTTGGCAGCATTTCGACGATTTTGTGCACGGCATGGTGTTCCTGGTCACATGTACAGTGACAATGGGACAAACTTCATTGGAGCCGATCGTCTATTAAAGCAAGAATACAAGGAGATCATGCAAAATATCAATGCCGACTTTTTTAACAGCATCAATGATTTTAACATAGCATGGCATAAAAATGCACCATCATGGCCCTCAGCAGGCGGACTGTGGGAGTCTGCAGTCAAGAGCATGAAATACCATCTGAAACGCGTGTTAGGAGATCAGAAACTAACTTATGAAGAGTTCACAACGTTACTTCATCAGATCGAGGCATGTTTGAACTCAAGACCGCTGTGTCAACTCATTGAAAGTTCGGATGACGACTATCTTACTCCAGGACATTTCCTTGTCGGCGGCCCACTTCTATCACGACCACAGACAGAACCTGAATCTATCACTCTATCAAAACGCTGGCAGTTGGTCCAGGCTATGAACAAGCAATTTTGGAAAAGATGGTCTGCTGAGTATCTGCAACAGTTACAGACCAGAACGAAATGGACAAGTCGTAATAAAAATCTAAAAATAGATGACGTCGTTCTTATCAAAGAGGACAATTTGCCTCCCGGCAAGTATTCTCTTGGTCGTGTTCAAGATCTACATCAAGGTCAAGATGGATGCGTCCGCGTAGTAACTTTAAAAACAAGTAACAATATCATCAAAAGGCCCGGCAGCAAACTAATTAAGCTACCTGTTGGAGAAGAAGAACAGAACTCTACGCAGCTTGCTACTCAACATCCTGATGACCAACCATCAACATCAGAACAAGGTCAAAGCCAACCCAACAGAATGCAGTTGCGACCTCGACAAAGAAACATAAACTACAAAAACTTTTTCATCACTATGCTTGTGATGTTTACAGCAATGATATCACCAAGTACTCAACTAACGGCTGATCAAGCAATTTTCAATATATCAACTTTGAATGGAAGTCAGAATCTGTTTTTTGATAAAATAACAGATTTACAATTTATCAAGGACGAATGGAAAATGGTTGTCTACTACAACATGACGTCTTACTGGCAAGGAATATCAAAAACATCAAGCTATATCAATCATATCAAGGAACTATCAAAGGGAGAAAAAATACAATATCAAAATATAATATCACAGCTGGAACACGAAATGGATGAAGTTGAGCATTATAATAGGTTCTTGCACGATCGGAATGCCTCAAGACAACGAAGAGGATTAATAAACGGAATAGGATATTTGGCTAACTCACTATTCGGAGTGTTAGACGATAGGTTTGCAGAGCAATACAAGCTGGATGTCGAAAAGATTGTTAACAATGAAAATCACCTTCAAGATCTTATGAAAAATCAAACATCTGTTCTGGAATCAGAATACAACATTTTAAAAAGGAATGAGAAAGCAATGGCGCGGCAGTTTAAAATCATCAAAGAGCAAATTCATAACGCATCATTGGCGGAAAATCGTATTCAGTACGATAGTGAAATTGGTCTTTACATCACATCAACAGCATTAGCAGCAAATATCATTTTATCAAATCTAAGAAGAATGCAACAAACTCTTATCAGCACAGTGACGGATATAAGTCACGGTCGTATCGACCCACACCTGTTGTCGCCCGAAGAGATGGAGAATCAGATGAATATCATATCAGGACAGCTCAAAGGAGACCTCATGCTGCCCGTGGATCAAACTAACATAAAGGACATGTACAAATTGTTAAAAGCAGCAGCTCGAATTTATCAAGGATATCTTTTGATTGAAGTCAAAATTCCACTGTTGAGTAGTGATGTATTCGAATTGAACAGAATTATCACTCTTCCGCAAAATAAGGAAAAAAAATCATTTTGCACCTCGCCAATTTTGCCTTTCATAGCATATAACTTGAAAAAAGATATTGCCTCATTTTTATCAGAAAATGATCTTCAAGAATGCATTCACTCTCCTAAAGAAAGAATACTATGCACTTTACAATTGCCCATTTATGCTTTACAACTTAAACAATCACTATGCAGCATCAAGTTACTATCAACAAACAGCGAATCACCTTGTAAAACATTTGTTACTACCTGCCAGGATCGGTGGATCAAGTTACACAGACCTAATGACTGGCTGTACGCGTGCTGTTCAGAATGCCACGTGCGCATTCAGTGTCCAGCTGGCATTATTATCAAACAATTAAAGGGAACCGGGATGATAACGCTTGGTGACGATTGCAAACTCAAGGGTTCCGGTTATACTATTTATACCCACAACAACTTTTTCAGCAAAATCAATATAGACTCGAAATTTGATGTCCCAGAGGTGTCTGTCTTAAATAAAATCATAATATCATCAGCCTTATCATCAGACGAAAACTTTAATCAAACCTCAGAGATGGAATGGGATATGCTCATCAGTGAGATCAAACTTTTAAAAGAACAGTCCTCTTATCAACTTAACGTACATGACGTGCATCATTACGTCATGGTGTATGTCATCATATGTATGTTCGTGGTCGGTGTCATCATCGCCATTGGTTGGAGGTGGCGAAGGAATCGCAGCCTCACCATGGCGCGCCCGGAGCCTGCGGTCTCGTACGCGACGGCGGCAGCAGCGGCGCCACAACCGCGCCCGCGCTCACGGGCCAACAGTGCTAGTGCAGTGCATGTGTTAGAGGCTAGCGAGCCTAAGTGCAGTGGAGTGTGTGCGGGAACGTCCCCCGTAGTTTTTAAGAAACTGTCGTATTAGTGTAGATTTATGTATCAGTTACTAACCATTCATATCAATTATCACCTTTATATCACCTAAAACTCGTTTATATCATCCCTTACACATCTTGACCGAGTGGCCAGGATGTACAGTCAATGTACATTTTTGTGCAACGCGGCGGTTTCCAGCCCGCTCGCGACAATGTACTATCATCATTTTTCTATATAATAAAATCAGTTCACGTTTGTACACGGACTCGGGTGGTCTTATTTCATCCTTAACTTAACATACCTATCACTCAAAGTGTAGGGAACGCAACCTTACAGTTTTGATGACTGGTTTCTTGAGAAATAATAATAAAAACTTTGTTGAGGACAACATCGACAGTACCTACATTATTTATATAGGTAGGAATACTTATTATTTTCTTACAATCGGCGTTATTATCAGATGTTGCGATCTCTTCCAGACAACCGTTATTGTTATTTTAACAACTTAGTACTTCTAATGCTTCGCATCAACGACAGAGCACTTAAAGCTCCGGTGACAGCGGCTCGCAATTTCGAGGTGCAATTGGCTATTATTTCATTTTATTTCATTTCGGGGAGGTTGTTTGAAAGAATAACTCTAAAGAAACACGCATAAATACTGTTCGAACACAAATAATACAATAATATAGGGGAAACATGCCCGAATCAGAAATCATTTTGGTATTAGTATGTTTGGTCTTACGTTTACCTAATACCAAAATGATTTCTGACTCAAGCACATTTCCCTTATATTATTGTATTATTTGTGTTCGAACAGTATTTATGCGTGTTTCTTTAGAGTTATTCTTTCAAACAACCTCCCCGAAATGACATAAAATGAAATAATAGCCAATTGCACCTCGAAATTGCGAGCCGCTGTCACCGGACCCTTAAGCGGATTTGAAATAAATGAATATTTTATTTACGTTTGCGCTCTCACACCACCCATTTCTCAAACCACCTTTAAATCGTCGCATGAAAGTCGAACGGCGTAATTTGCTAAGTTCTTTATCAGTAGAAATATTACCCGGACAAACTCATACCGTCTTATTATAAAAATGTGAGTTAGACTAGGCTTAAGCCAGGACTAACTGGTCCGTGGTCTAACTTTGATACCGAAGTTGGTCCCTGCTCTATAGAAAAATCAAAGACTTAGATCAGACGTTATTATAAAACGGAGTTTATCCCCTAAACCACGGTATGTATACACGGTAGTATGGTCTAACTAATAAAAATCTCATTTTGCCAAATTTTATTTGGTCTCCCACATAAGTTTAACTTGTAACAACTTGTAGCACTGCATTATCCAACATACATTTCAAACTCTAGACTCCGATCTAAATTTGAAATGTCAAAACGCATGGGTTGCCACGAATTTGTCAATATCAAGTTGATAACGAGATTTAAAACAAAAAGGCGGAGATCTGAGTCAAGAAGAGAAACTAAAAATTGATTCGTTAAAACGAAAGACGAGGTAGTATGCGAATATGACTTTAGCCTGCGGCAAGAGAGTACAGTTATACCAACTTATCTAAGCCGGTCTGAAGTTAGCTGTTAAGAGAATTCTCGATTCACTATTGGCCATTTATGCACAAGCGGCTAACTTCAGACCGGCTCAGATAAGTTGGTGATTCCAAAATGAATGAACGATTGATTGCCATAATTTGTTATAGTCTGTGGATATTTGTTGAATGATTATGTTCTGTGATGATGAATCATGGACTATCTCAGGTACTATGTAGTCTTCGATTAAAGTGTCTTTTGTAATACGAAAATGATAAACCTGAGATGATCCTAAATTTATGAGATAAACCAGGTTTAAGTTGTTTATAATAAGAAAACGTGACTTGAGCTAGGTTTAAACCCAGGTTTGATTTGTTTATAATAAGGCTGATAAACTCTACAAAATATTTCTCTGGTACCTACCAATTCCTGCAAACAATAACTCAATAAACAATTCGCAATATCAAAGAAATTACCGACGGCTTTGAGACAAACTTTTAAATAAATTTTCCTGATAAAATCTACAAAAATGTAGCAGTGAATTTTCGAAATTTTTACTGGTTCTCGTTGTGTTCGGAATTACCTTTTCAATCTTTAATCGTTATACCTACATTATTGCTACTGTTTTATTTCGTTGCGTATCAAAAGTGCTGAAGCATCTAGTGTTTTATTGAATAGCGAAGCAATTTTCGAGCAAATTGGAGATCGAGCTAGGGTAGTAATCGAAAATTTCACATATTTTGTAAAATAGCTCGTTGAAGCCTCTTACACGTATTTTGCACACACCCCGCTATTCATTTTCACCAGCACTCACATTGGTTAGTGTAAAGTAGGTATAATTTTAATTTGATCTTTTTTACAAGTATTAATAAATTAAAAATATTTTAAATAACGGGACAAAAAGCGCAAAACGGGCCGCCCCCCTTCAAAGATGGTGTTTGTGATGACATACTCGTAGTCAAGGCAGCGGGAAAGCTCTGGTCAAGGAAGGCAAGAAACAGAGCAGAGTGGAAGCACTTGAAAGAGGCTTCGGTACTTGCATATAATTGTAGTTTTTTTGGTATTTTTTTTTGTTGTAAATTTACATTAACGGTTTTTAGTATATAGTTTAAGTTAAAAAAAATAGGCTAAGGAATTTTTCATTTTACTTATTTTGTTATAGTAAGTAAATAAAGCTATTTTTATTTTCTTTCCTTTTCCTTTATTCTTTTCTTTTTCTTTTACCAATTTTATTTGCTCATTGCTATCCTAAAGGATAAGGAAGGCTTGCCTAAAGTCAAACTGCCCTTATACGTAGAGTACAAAAGTAAAAACACCTGGTGACTAAAAACACCAGTTTTCTTATACCTACCACTCTGGCACGTCTTGAAAATTTGGTATTATATAAATAAGCACAAGTAGTATACGAAAAACTTACTGTTAAGATATTAAAGGTCTTAAATTCGAATGTCAGCCAATATATTTTATTTATTTGTTTCACACAGTCCATAACGAAAAATAGAAAATGTTTCGTCTCACTTAACTTCGAAATAACATAAGTTTGGCAAAGAAACACCACTCCAACACGAGTCATAACCGCCACGTCACGGGCAAAGCCAGCTGGCGAGCCAATAAAGCACATTTATAGATTCCACCCGACCAGTCCCACTACTAAAAACTCCAATATTGGACAGCTTAGAGCAAAGGTTCGCTTCACATGAGGCGAGTAGCTTGTCAACTGTCAAGTTAGACCGCCTTCGCTTCTCTAATACTTTGTTCGCACCAGGCTTGTAGCGAGGCGAGTAGAGGTAAGCACGCGTCCGCGATCACTGATTGGTTGATAACACCAAAGTACCGTGGTAGGAGGTGCTACTCTACTATTCAGTGGTACTATTCAGTATTCAGTGGCTTAATTATGTTATTTTGTAGCAAAGATCATACCAAAAGTAAAATGTAAGTTTTTGCCTGTTTGTTCTGGACTTGGTTGCCTGGACCTAACATTTACCTAGCTTTAAGACATTTCAAAAGTGAACCTGTATATAATGATTAAATACGTTATGACCTTTAATTTTTTTTTGTGTTGGTATTAATTGAGAACATGTTTGAAGATGAAATAATTATTAATTGGGTCGTACCACAGAGCACAAGGATATCTGGATACGAGGCAAGCAGTACTAGGTAGTTATTTATATTACAAAGTTATTGTCAATTTTGCGAATCTTTGCATAGAACGATGATAATATTTTCTAATCTTCCGAGACCAAACTTAGTTACTGAGTTGGCTGCGGTCTTGCAGCGGCTTAGTGACTTACTGGCAGAGTGTGAATGCTAGTAGCTCGGTATAGCACTGTCTAGTTAGTGAATACCGTGTCGATTTGAAATAATGCTCTAATGCGGCTCGGTCTGCAGCGGCTTTATTAATACAGACTCGAGTGATATCTCAACTTGCTCACAAATCACAGTTTAGTACGAATACTTTTATATTTGTTCTTCTTTCTTTTAGGGTGGGTTGTACCATTTAGTAACCTTATGCGTCAGATATGACATGTGCACGTCTCTACTTTAGAAATTGAAAAAACAAATAGAAAATAAGAATACTATAGATACAAGAAATAAGTATGTCAATTGTTTTTTATACAACCAGCAGATGGAACAAGCGGATGACCCACCTGATCGTAAGTGGTAACCATCACCTATAACGAAGCATTGCTGATACCTATTATTAATGTTAATCTAATATTTTATGTGTACGTGTTATTTTTATGAATGGATCTGGACATATGAATAAAACAAATTTTAATTTAATTTAATTGCATCGTAAGTCACGCACGTAAGAAACGTGACCTACGATGCACTGCCCTGCGTCCATCAACTTGAGGCATACCGATGTTAAGCCTCATGTGCCTGTAATTACACGGGCGACCACACCTTTCAAACCGAAACACAATTTTGCTGCTTGGCGGCAGAAAAAAGCGTGCTGGTACTTCCCCGGACAAGCCCTTCACAAAGAGCTCTACTACTCTTATATGTACAATTGTGATGGATATTATATGGTGTCCTGTTTTCAACACTGAGACGTAAAGGTGTTAAGATGCAGACATCCGTTCATTGTACGTTTTTAAGATTTATTGAAGGTAGTTATGAAAAGTAATTGCAAACAACTAAGTCTAGTCCATCTCGAGTCGAGAAAATCTCGAAGTCATTACAAAAGTTCAACAAAAAATGCAAGTGTGCCACTAGTTTTCGTACTTAAGGGTCCGGTGACAGCGGCTCGCAATTTCGAGGTGCGATTGGCTATTATTTCATTTTATTTCATTTCGGGGATGTTGTTTGAAAGAATAACTCTAAAGAAACACGCATAAATACTGTTCGAACACAAATAATACAATAATATAAGGGAAATGTGCTTGAGTCAGAAATCGAATCAGAAATGATTTCTGATTCGGGCATGCCCGAATCAGAAATCATTTTGGTATTAGTATGTTTGGTCTTACGTTTACCTAATACCAAAATGATTTCTGACTCAAGCACATTTCCCTTATATTATTGTATTATTTGTGTTCGAACAGTATTTATGCGTGTTTCTTTAGAGTTATTCTTTCAAACAACCTCCCCGAAATGAAATAATAGCCAATCGCACCTCGAAATTGCGAGCCGCTGTCACCGGAGCCTTAAAAGACAACAAAAGTACTACCTCGAACAGACTCGCTCTCAAAGAGCTTGACAAAAAATAACACTTCAGCACATTTAGAAAGAGAACTGTTACCAACATCCTGGAACCCTCTCCTTTAGTTATTCTGTAGGAATCATGTGGTGCATTTCCGCTAAGAAAACTATTAATATTCCTAAGACGTTGCAGGTGAGAGGAAGGAAAGCACACATTTCTGACGATGTCAAATAACAGGGTTACCTAAAAAATATTTTATATGATTATGTAAGACATTTGTTTAGTAAATTATCGAAAAAAGTATTGCCTTTGGGACTGACTGCCTTTTGATTATAAGATTCAAATTCAGTCGTACGCCAGATGTTTCTCTTCAAAAACTCAGGCAAAATAGAGTAGAAAATAATAGGAGCGCAATTTTTTACATTTTTGACGTTCACTCACATGCGGTCTATGCAAAATAGCCGCATTTCAAATTAGTTCCTTTTTTAAACCTTTTTTGTTCTCCAACCCAATCTGTGCAATGCCAGTGTTCGAAATCAGTGAAGAAAAACAACCTAATGAAAAAAGTTAGTATTTTACTGTCACGTATACAATAGTATTGTATACGTGACAGTAGAAGACTAACGCCCGGTTTCTGAAAGGCTTGGCGTGATCTATCTCTTTTTTTTATACAACTATCCGATGGAACCAGCAGATGGTCCACCTGATGTTAAGTGGTAACCATCACCACAATGCATTGCCTCGTAAGTCACGCACGATTTGAACGTGGCCTATGATGCACTGCCCTGCGTCCATCAACTTGAGGCATACAGATGTTAAGGCTCATGTGCCTGTAATTACACCGGCGACTGCACTCTTCAAACCGAAACACAGCGTTGCTGCTTGGCGGCAGAAAAAGGCGTGGTGGTAGAACTTCGCCGGACGAGCCCTTCACAAAGAGCTCTACTTGTAATATGCCAGGCGTTATGCCAGGCTTGGATAAGATAGGATCTTGTGCTCAAAGCACTGCGTTACAGATGGTAGAGGTTACACAGAAACTCAGGTATGTTTTACGCCGCACGAGTCAAGACATAGTGGTGTAAGACACCTTCCGGATACAGCTTTGCGTTCTCGCACATGAATAATTTTTTTTAATATTTTTAATAGTATCTATGAAGTATGTGCGATGTAATGCTGAACTACTTGAGTTAGTACGAGTATGTAATGCTGAACTCTTGAGTTTTGTAAAAACAATAAGAGAACTTATTATTATTTAAGTTTATAATCTGGGTGTATAATCTACTGAAGTAGCTTAAAGAATAGTAGAATAAGAATAATTTATTGTAAAAAAAATATTACCTATATACCTCGCCAATTTGCCTGAAAACACAGACAAAAAATACATTTTCTAAAAATGAATCCTAGCTAGATCGATTTATCGCCCCCGAAACCGCCTGCATACTATCTAAATTTCATAAAAATCGTTTGAGCCGTTTCCGAGATTTAGATTTCAAATAAACAAATAAATATACTTACACAAAAAGCATAAAGGTGTTAGATAAAATAATCTATTAAATCTTACCCAGTAAGATGTGAGGGTGAATTTGACAACGACGAGGGTGAATTTCATTTATGGGAGCTAAAGTGCAAACGTAGATGTTTTTAAAGTGCCAGTTTGAAGAAATTCCGAATGTTTTGTAGCCTCTGTCGTATTTATAAAGCGTCGCAAAGCACAGCGACGCATTGAATTATTCATACATAGCGTCGGTCCGGCGGGCGCTAAGCTCTGTCATAATATAGAAACATTAACTTATTTTGTGGAGCGATTTGATAAAACGAGTGCCAATAACGTTAAGTGCTTATCGAGACTTGTTTATAGATTGCGGTGAAAGGAGCGATGCTGTTACTCTTTTAAGTTTCTGTTATTTCTATTTATCAAAGAGAAGTCTGACACTGATCACTAAATTCATAATTCTTCATTCATCATGCGCACAGCCAAAGATTAGAACTTTACCGGCGTCTATAAAAGTAGTAATCAAATAATATTGATAGACTACTTGCGAAGCGATATTCTAGTTACAGCGTACTCCATTCCTGATTCAAAACAGCGGAATAGAGAAATGTTCAAAACCCTGACCGTATCTGAACTGCAACGTAACTGCAGCAGCGCTGCAGCGTCCCGAAAATTGGGATTTTAGTTAAATTTTGCCCTGACTTTGCATATAATAATATATGCAACGAAACGTATCCTACTACTATAGAAACGCAAAAGTCATCGTGCATCTTTTATAGAAAACTAAGAATAGTCCATGTTTTAAAAATGAAAGATAATGTACACAATGTGAGTTCCGACATTTCTACATCTGGTCGTACATAAAGCGATCCCACTTCCGTTGCAGAGTGCTTCTAAAAGCAACTACAGATAAATATATCAAGTGAGCACTTAAGGGTTTGACCATCTTGGTACTTTATTCTAAACAAATTGAATTTTCTTTTCAAAGGCTTGGATAGAATCCGATTGGCAACCACGACGACCCTGTGGTTTGTGAAGAATGCGCTATTTCAATGCAGCTTCAACATGCGCTTTAATAAGTGTTCTTTAAATTCGATACATTTATTTGTGTACGATCTGCAGAATTTTTTTCCGTCGTTCTGGGTGTTTTCTATGTATAATAAAAAATATCTATCTATGTAAGTATTTATGATGTATTAAATATATCAATTATCTAGTACCCATAACACAAGCTTTGAGTAGCTTGGGCTAGACGGTGCTGTGTGAATTGTCCAGCATTATTTTTTTTATTTATTAATTAATCCAGACACTGAATTTTATGTAAAGAGCTCATTATAAATTGATTATGCGGAAGTTCCGAATCCAAGCAAAGTCGGATAAAGTCCACCAGTGTTAAACAAATAAAAAAATTCACAAAAATAAATTAAGTAATAACACTTCAACGCATCGCACCCCACATTTCACCTCACTTTTAGCTCAAAGCTGAAATTATCCTCAAAGCAGACAAAGGGTCTATTATAGCCCTAAACAATAAGGCTAGTCTCTAAGACCGCTTCTTTCAAGTTTCCGTCTCTAATTGCCGGTCTTTTGTAGGAGCTAATGTAATTTGGCGATATTCGTGGAGGTGGATTTATTATCTGTGGAAGTTTGTCGGTAGCTATGTGGGTGATAAAGACATTCTAAGAAATGAATTGAATGAAGTTTAGTAGTATGGGGCTTTTTGTGCTCGTCCCGGAAAGTATTATCACCATGCCTTTTTCTGCCGCCTATCACCGTTGCTGTATACTACTGTTGTATGTTGTTGTTTGTGTTGTATGTTGCTTGAATAGTATTTTATTTACTTACTAGTAAAGTTGTGCCCTGCGGTTTCACCCGCGCAGATTTAAATCCCGGTATTCCCACGGAATAAAAAGTAGCCTATGCTATTCCAGACCATAATCTATCACTCGGCCAAGTTTCATCCAGATCCGTTTAGCTGTTCCGGCGTGAAAGTGTATATCAAACATCCATCCATACTCACAAACTTTCGCGTTTGTACTAATAATAGGAGTAGGATGGGACTTCCTTAAACAACAGTATTTAGGATCTTACTTTGTATTTGTGTTTAATTGAGCTTTATAGCACAACTTGATGGACACAGGGCAGTGCATCGTAGGGCACGTTCCACCGAGCGTGACTTAAGTTGTAAAACTTTGTTGTAGGTGATGGATACCTCTTAAAATCAGGTTGGCGATACGCTAGTTCCATTAGCAAATGCAAGTTGTATATAAGTCTTTTTCTCACCACGCCCGGTAGAGGCGCTTATCGAATACATATATACATATACTCCATACACTCTTTCTACAAAGAACCGACTTTAAATACACTGGAAAATACACTAGTACTAATAAAACTCAGAATCTATTCGTAAGATCTGATTCAAATTGAAATGGGACCATATGACAAGCACCAGCTATCGATTAAAAAAAAGAATCTTCGAAATCGTTCGACCAAGTAAAAAGTTATGAAGTAACAAACATAAAAAAATGAAGTCGAATTGATAACCTCCTCCTTTTTTTGAAGTCGGTTAAAAACGGTGTGACGATAAAGAAAAAACAACTCAGACTTTGGCTACCGTTTTCGTGTTTACTCCTTGCCGTTTATAAATGTTTGTTTCCCTATCGCGCTTCCGGCGAATGATTTTGAGTTTTATATTTGTGTTCGTAAGTGGTTTGCAAAGAGTTTTTCTATCTCGAATTCAGCCGCGATATTTTCGATAAGTGCTTCGTGTGGGTGGTAAAAAAATATGGTAGAGTAATGTTAACACACACCTAACATAATTCTTTAATTTTATTTTTTAGGATAAAAAAAAGTTTATAATTATTTGTGTACTATGCGCGTGTTAGGAATTAAAAAGCTTTTTTATTTGTTTCTTTAATGTAAAATAACAAACTACCTAACTGAAGTTTAAGAAGTTATTTTAACATGGCTTGCGGTTCAGACGATCTACCCGAACAAAGAATTCTCTAAATAATGAACTCACGCTGTATATTGCTTGTGTGAATGTAACTATGATGCGTACCTACTCGTATGTACATGTACTTTATAATACTTTATTGTTTTAAAAATTGTATCATAAAATCTGGTCGTAACTTAATAATATTCATATAAGCCTTATCGCTGAAAGCAATTTCTTGCAAGCTACTTTAGTAACTCTAATGAAATGGCTTAGGCTGTGGGCTTAGGTTTAATAATTAAAGCTGTAATCAATGAGGTAATGCTGAAAACTGAAACTGAAACAGCTTCACGACTTTGATCCCCAGGCACGGTAGATATCCCTTCAGATCTCCCAGTACCAAGTAGGTACTAATTCAAGATTCTTTGAGGATGTCTAAGGGGGGTAGTCAGAGGTACGTCCAAACATTACATTTGGCACATACCCACATTTTGCAGTAGTTAGTATTCCATACGTGACAGGTTGCAAGCCCATCGCCGCTGTTAGAATACTAACTGGTTTCCTCACGATGTTTTCCTTCACCGTTTAAGAGCACTGGCATTGCGCACATAAACTTTTCGATAGAAAAATCCATTGGTGCACGACCGGATTCGAACCTGCGACCTTACGATCGGAAGGCGGGGTCACTCCCACTAGACCACCGGTACCGGTACCGGACCAGGTAATGCATTTATTATAAATAAGCTTAACACCAGGTGGAGCCACCCGCAGCCTTGCTCACGTGATTAAGATGGTAAATAGCCTGTAATATAACTTTATCATTTGCTGAGAGTCCTACAAATTTAAAGGATCATTTTTTACAGGGTCACAAACATGAAAACTGCGATAACAATTATCTAGTTGTGAGCACGTCTTGTTCTTAGCGTGTTCTTTAGCACAAACATTATACTAAAGGGTCCAATTCTTATTAAGTACTCCTCGAAATCGATTGACCAATATTTGGATGGATAGGAAAATATCTAGGTGTATGTTGGTCAATATTTATGATAGTTATAACAAGGAGCCAAAATTTGTAATGGTTACAACTCACACACGATCGATACGCGGCCGGGTGGCTAGATAAATATAGAATCGTGTTATTTTGCAGGCTGGTTTTCGTAGTGTGTGTAAATTGAGTGAAGGCCCCTCTGAAAACTACGAGTCATTCAATAATAAATAAATAAATAAATAAATATTGGTGGACTTTCCACACAGCACTATCTAGCCCCAAACTAAGCTTATGCTTGTAATATGGGAACCAGATAGCTGATATACTACTTATATGTTTTTTTTTGTAAATACATACTTATAATATTATATAACACCCAGACAGAGAACAAACATCTATGTTCATCACACAAATGTTTGTTCACGGTGGGAATCGAACCCACGACCTACGGCGCAGAAGGCAGAGCTACTACCAACTGAGCTACGTAGGCTGTCGATAATAGATCTGAAATAATTGTTTTTATACAACTAGCTGATGGAACAAGCAGATGGCCCATCTGATGTTAAGTGTCTCATGGCATTGAAAAAAGAAATAAAATAAATAAATAAAATAAATCTATTACAAAGCATTGCCTCGTAAGTCACGCACGATAGGAACGTGCCCTAAGATGCATTGCCCTGCTTCATGAACTTGAGGCAAACAGATGTGCCTCATGCTGCCTCATGTTAAACCAATGCTCATTTCTTCCCCATACCCATAGGCTGTGGAATGAGTTACCATCAGAGGTTTTCCCGCCAAGATTTAACATGAAAAGCTTCAAGAAAAATGTTAATAAAGTCCTTCAGGGTAGGCAACGCACTGACAACGCCCCTGGTGTTGTTGTTGTCTATGGGCGACGGTGACCGCTTACCATCAGGTGGGCCGTTAGCCCGTTTGCCTATCTTTTACATAAATAAAAAAAAAATGTAAATCTACAGTATTTTTTTTGAAATTGGTATTTAGTATTAGATTACTAACTAGTTTCTTCTAGATGTTTTCCTTCACTGATTGAGATCACTGGCATTGCGGACATCTAGTAAAACCTAAAAATAAATTGGTTCAATAAACGATCAGTAAACTAACGCTCTTACATTCAAAAGGCTACCGGTTACCTATTACCTCTTACCACCAGTGTATCTCTATAGGCGAGCAAACCATTAGCACTCGATTTAAAAAAACAATCCTCAGAATTAAAATATCAGGCGTGGTAGACCTTCTCTATTTATTTATACATACGAGTTTTATCATGGCTTAGTTATACACAAAGGTAAGGCATACACAGGTCTTTCACCAATAATTACTGCATAGTATAAAACAGTCGCTTTCTCTGTCGCTATATCCCTATGTCCCCATGTCCCTATGTATGCTTAAATCTTTAAAACCATGGCACCCAATGGATTTTGATGCGGTTTTTTAATAGATAGAGTGATTCAAGAGGAACGTTTATATGTATAAAACATGTATGATATGTGCACCCGTGCGAACCAAGGGCGCGCGGGAGGGTCGCTAGTTATTCATACTAAATTCATTTAAATACCGATACATAATAATTGTCTGTGGCGATCTCTACCTGATACTTAAAACTTGTTTGAATCCGTCCGTACAATAAATCCAGGTTCCAACAATAAAAAGATCAGATGTACCGCTATTAGCTGTCGGTGAAACAAAAAGCACGGTTAATATCCACTCCCACGGGATCCGGTTCAATTTTCCGGCGATTTATCCGGACAAGGCAGCCGTGGGCACTGCGCTTATCAGAGGCCATACTCGTACAAATAAACATATAACTGTATAACTGAATGTAGCTATAATATCAACAGGATGTTTGAAATAATCCTTTTATATCATCATCATCATCAGCAGCCTACAGAAGTCCACTGCTGGACATAGGCCTCCCCTATCCGTTTCCAGAAAGAACGATTTTGAGCCCTTTCCATCCACCGACTACCCGCGATCCTAACAATGTCGTCAGTCCACCGGGTAGGAGGGCCTTTTATATAACTTTTACGAATAAATATTGGTGGACTTTCCACACAGCATTATCCAGCGACAAACTAAACCACAACTTGTAATATGGGAACCAGATAGCGAGGCAGTCTCAAAAATCCACCCTGTCTATGTAATATTTAGAAGCTATTTGAAAATTTATGCTCATTTAGAAAGAGACGAAAGACAAGCACATCTTTAAATTAGGAGCTTGATGGTTTTATGAAAAATTTAACCGAGTATCTTTTTTGTTCACGATATGATACGATCTTTTGATAGCAAATAACCGTATCTTCGCTTTTTATCTATGCAACCTTAGTGTGGTTGGTTAAGTAATAACATGAATAGATTTATAGATTTTTCGGATAGACTTTACACCTTGCCGCAGAAGCCCTACTCCAACATAAACATAGACTTCACAGGGTAGGGCTTCTTGTCCACAATTTTTCGATTAGACTCTACTAGACATTTATAAAATAGAAGTAACCATTCAAGAGACGAGTCAGTCAACTGCTCCTCAGGTAAGTCCTCATATTTTTATGATAAAACTCCACCTGTATATAGAAGGTTATAAGGCAGCTGGATGTAACCGGTCACAAGTGCCAGGGTAGCTCGTTAACGCGATTACCTGTCCCTAATAATTCAACCGTTTTTACTAAACGACCTTTTTGTCACTGAATTAAATTTGGAATTGTCTAACTTTGGAATTGTCCAACCATCCTGGAGATGATGGGACTCTGCGTGCCGGACGAGTATGTTGGGCGTCGCAGGCGGCCTCCTCTGTTCGCAGTGCCTCGTGGGAGGAATGATGGGACTCTGCGTGCCGGACGAGTATGTTGGGCGTCGCAGGCGGCCTCCTCTGTTCGCAGTGCCTCGTGGGAGGAATGATGGGACTCTGCGTGCCGGACGAGTATGTTGGGCGTCGCAGGCGGCCTCCTCTGTTCGCAGTGCCTCGTGGGAGGAATGATGGGACTCTGCGTGCCGGACGAGTATGTTGGGCGTCGCCGGCGGCCTCCTCTGTCCGCAGTGCCTCGTGGGAGGACCAACCTGCTCGGCGAGGCACCACTGACGCGCGCCATGTGCACGCTTAATCTGTTGGCGGTGTCCATCGATATATTCCACTGTCCAAAGAGCGAGTTCGTAAGAGCTACATTGTATAGTCTGTGCTATTGTAAATAGGTTAACATTGTTTGACATATCATTTTATTTATTTTTATGTGACATTTATACCTGAATAATTTTTGATTTGGTTTGGTTTTTTATTTGTTATTATTTAATTGATTTTTTTTCCATTATGACGTTACTTGATACTTGTTACTTGATTTGGACTCCTGTGTCCGCATTTAGACTCTAAGGTGGTCCATTATGCGTGAGGGGTGATCTGGCTACACTTGTAGCCAGCCTAGCTCCTCCCAAAAGCGCAGAAGCTTCCTGGGGGCTTCACAGGCGTGGAGGAGTGACCTGGGGGTTCCTATAGGATTTGCTGTCGTTGGGAGGCTACGCCCTCGCATTCCAGGACTACGTGGGCGGCTGATTCTTCTTCGGATAGGCATCCTCTGCAGAGTGGACTGTCTGTTGCTCCGATGTTGTAGAGATGTTTGTTCAGTGGGCAGTGACCTGTTATGGTCCCCACAATGGTTCATTATGACGTTTGTATACACGTAAATAATTTGATTAATATTTGACTGATTATGATTTTTGTTTATGCGTGACATTGTTACTTGAACCTACTGTTTTAATTTAAATAATTATTTGTTAGGACTACTCTATTGTATTAGGTCTTACCTGTAATAATAGATGTAATGTTGAAATAAATAAATAAATAAAATAAAAACTTTTGCGCTTGACTTATAAATTGATGTTTTTATATTATGTATGAAAAAAAAAATTGGAATCAACGATATGCAAAGATAGGTTTATTTTTGGTGCGAATCGAATCAGCCTATCAGCACAGAAGCCAGAGAGAGAGAGCTACTATCAACTGAGTTGTGTGAGGGGTGTCAAATCCCTTTGAACCTATATTTTTGTTTGACAACAATTTATTTGTCGTCTCAGTAAAACTATTTTTTTTTACCAGTAGCGCCCCGCGGTTTACACGCGTAGCTTTAAATCCCGGTGTTCCCACGTGATAAAAAGTAGCCTATGTGCTATTCCAGACTAAAATCTATCTCTCTGTCAAGTTTCATCCACATCCGTTCAGCCGTTCCGGCGTGAAAGATTAATAAACATACATACTTACAAACTTCGCGTTTATAATATTAGTAGGATTTGCGTTTATAATATTAGTAGGATTTATTTATTTATTGCGATAACTCATGGTAGTTGTTTTTTGTTGGTTCCATAAGTTGTATGCAATAAAGTGTTTTTTATCTATCAATCAGATCAGTCAAATGAGTCGGTAAAACCAGGTAGCGGGACGAGGTATTGCGGTCGCCTCCAACTTGGTTGACTCACGTCATATCAAGTGTTTATGCCATTGACTCGAAGACTTATTATTTATTCGTAGACTCGAAAGAAAAAGACGTGGCATATTGAATAAACTAAACTCACCGCTATCGCTGTCTGTCGTATCCATTGTCGATTGTAAGTCTTTTTCTGGCATCGATTTACCGACAGAGTTCTGAACCGACTTGCTTTTTTTAAACATCAGGTGAAACAGATGTTCCAAACTTAACATCAAATGGAACAGATGTTCCAACTGATGGTAAGTGGTGACCATCTAAATATATATAACTCAAAGGTGACTGACTGACTGACTGACATAGTGATCTATCATCGCACAGCCCAAACCACTGGGCGGATCGGGCTGAAATTTGGCATGCAGGTAGATGTTATGACATAGGCATCCGCTAAGAAAGGATTTTGATCAATTCTACCCCCAAGGGGATGAACGTTCGTATGAGATTTCCAAAGTAAACGAGCGCGAGCAAAGCCGCGGGATCAGCTAGTCACCTATATATTGTATACGGCATTATTCTCTATGACATAGTAGATTCCTTGCCCCAAACCGTGTTACGTCAAAACGTGATCTTGGGCTTTATTCTGGCATAGGAGTTACTTGGCCCAAACCATGTGACGTCACAACGGGATCTAAACACAAACGCGATTAGATTGGTCGTAGTGAATAACGCCCCTGTGACGTATAAGAACGTGCCCCACGGTGTAATGCTCTACGTCCATCACCTTGAGGTGCGAAGTGAAGCATCATGTGTCTTTATTTTCACCGGCTACCTCACTCAAACCACACTCAAATAGTTGTTTTCCTTTGCAACATCATTAAGCCCATTTGTACCTAATATAGATAAGGAAGACTTGGTATGAAATATATTTGTTTAATTAAATGAAATTATAATATTTTTTGTAGCAAATTTAATTATGATTGCCCAATTATTAGAATCATTTATGTGTGTCATGAGGAAATACCTGGACAAGAGACGCACAGGGCAGAAGAGGCTAGCAGATAACGAAGGAGGCCTAAACCCAGCATTGGGTGACACCGGACTGAAACTATGACGACGATGACTTGTTTGTAAATTCTAAAACGCAGAAGTTTTCCGTTTTGGATATTTAAAATGTCTCGCGAAGTTGTCCGTGAATTCAACGTGAAACTTGCGCATATGTGCCGGTAATTATTCGGGCGGCGCGGCGGCGCGCGCGGAATATAGGTTTTGTTGGTCAATCTCTCAGCAGCCTGACTTCTGTGTTGTATTGCAATTGTTTGCCTTCCTTGGTTCAATAAATAAATACCTGGGTGACCGAGCTTCGCTCTGTTGATTGACAACACCATTTACTAAAGTAGCTTACAAAATAGGTGATAGTATCAGGTACTTAATTACTAGCCAATAGATGCCAAGAAGGAAGGATAGCGAGGATAGGAGGGCGTGGAGGGAGGATAGGTTGAAGTGGCAATGGGCAGGTCATATAGCTCGAAGAACTGGCAACCGATGGGGAATAAAGGTTCTTGAATGGCGACCACGAACAGGAAAGCGAAGTGCGGGACGCCCTCCTATCCGATGAACTGACGACATTGTTAGGATCGCGGGTAGTCGGTGGATGGAAAGGGCTCAGAATCGTTTTTTTTTTTTTATACAACTAGCTGATGGAACAAGCAGATGGCCCACCTGATGTTAAGTGGTAACCATCCCCTATAAACAAAACATTGCCCCGTAGGTCACGCACAATAGGAACGTGCCCTACGATGCACTGCCCTGCGTCCATCAACTTGAGGCATACAGATGTTAAGCCTCATGTGCCTGTAATTACACCGGCGACCACACTCTTCAAACCGAAACACAGCGTTGCTGCTTGGCGGCAGAAAAAGGCGTGGTGGTAGTACTTCCCCGGACGAGCCCTTCACAAAGAGCTCTACTACTCTTAACTTGTTCTTCCTGGAAGCGGATAGGGGAGGCCTATGTCCAGCAGTGGACTTCTGTGGGCTGTTGATGATGATGAGATGTCAAGAAGAGTCATTGTTAAGATACACTCGTCCCAATATGTTTTAGAGCTTCTGAAGTTCTACGACATACCGGTTTCCTAGCGTTGTTTTCGGTTCTAACGTTGTCCAAACAAAATTAATTATTTCAAAATTAATTCTTCTAGCTTAAATAAATATATACTAAAAAAATATAAATACATTTTTCTGTTCTAATAAATGTTTTATCTTTAACGATTAACACACAATTGACAATATTTTACAATGAAACAGTCTATTTATAAAGTTGACTGAGCTGGCGGAAAATATCCCCAGCCAGTAACAAAGAGCGAGACAAAACCGGATGCAACGTCCGGCAAAGCAAAACGTATTGGCCCAAAAAAACTAATCGTACTATTTCAAAGACAAAGGAACGAAGGTAACCATGACAACAATGTTAGTTCTTTGTTATAATTATATGAAAAAACACTATTTCTGAGAAATTTGTTATAACCTGTATGCCTCAAGTTGATGGCAGTTAGGATACATACCGTGCATCATATCCATATCGTGCGTGACGTCTCTTAAGTCAATGCTTTGTTATAGTCAAAGACAAAGTCACAATCTATTTATTCAATAAAATCACAAGGATCACCTTGAAACGTCTTAAAACTAGGTGACTCTAGTGCCAATTCCACTCGACCAAAGCACAGAAGAACAAGCAACAAACTCGGCTTGGTTCCTACCGCTCTTTTATATGATCCTTGTTACAATGTAATATGATACCTATACTTTTGAAGCTATATAATACAATAAGTAATATAGGTTATAGGAAATATAATACCTACACTATTGAAGCTATATAATACAATAAGTAATATAGGTTATAGGAAATATAATACCTACACTATTGAAGCTATATAATACAATAAGTGATATAGGTTATAGGTAATATAATACTTACATATTGAAGCTATATAGTACAGCTAAATAATATAGGTTATGTTTATCAATTTACATCAAGTGGGCCATGTCACCTTAAATAATTATATTAGCACTGACTAAACTCGAGCGAGTTACGTGTAGCAGCGAGCTATATTTCCTCTTATTTTCAACTCTAAGTAAATGCGCACCTTCCTAGAAACAAAACAGTCTTCAGCCTTACAAGTCTATTCCGCCATTTCTCTTGCCAATCTTCGCTGCAATAAGACGTTTACATCACGAGAATCTTCTTAATTAAAGCGGCGAGACGTGGCCAATTCGAGCGCATCTGGTGCCGTAAAACGCTGGCATGCAAATTACCCACGTACCAACTGCTGTGCAATCTGTGGCGTAGCAGGCATGTTGATTACGTCATTCATATAAAATATGTAGGGTACATATTGTGACAGTATATTCTGCACCTAGATGCTTTTTTTCTGCGTTGCTGTGGCTCGGTTCGAAGAGGGTGGTTGCCGGTGAAATCAAAAACATAATTTTCATTGAACATTTATACCAATTTCCATTACATTTATAGACGCAGGATATGGATCGTAGGTCAAACTCTATAGAAACGTGCTCTACAAAGTACTCTATGTCTATCAACTTGAGGCATACAGATGGCCTCATGTGCCTATAATGCCATGTTTCCTCAGACCGAAACACGGCAACATTACTAATACCCACACACATGTGGACTCAAAATTATTACACTTTCGGTAAGTCAGTAAAGAATGGCAATCATCTGGCAGCCAATTTCGAGCGTCTGGCGGGCTGTCTATAGCCTGGAATGCAAATTACCAACAGCTACGACACGCTACGCTACGACGTAGCTCTATTCGTAGCGCATCGGATTGTTTCAATACTGAAATGGAAATGGTGTAGCTGGAAGATACTTTACATCAATAAAATTAAAATTCAAAAAAAATAATTAAGGAATAAAAAATAGTGTTTTATATAAATTAACTTGAACAAAGCAATATGTAGTACTAATACTTTCAGCTCAGCGCTCGACGAGGCAACACGTTCAGTGCACAGCGAGTCGATTTCCTGAAGATGCCTCGTAGAGAGGTGAAACACGTGTCGAAGTCTAATTAAGTTTATTCCAGCTTAAGGAGATTAGATCAGCGGATTAGTACTACATATTGCTTTGTTCAAGTTAATTTATATTTAACAATGGACTTCCGCAAAGTCACGCCTGAGCCAATTAATAGTGTTTTAGTAAAAAAAATATTTATTATGCAAATGTAAATAACAACTTTCTTTGACGTTTTCAGTCGAAATATAAAAAAAATAACTACTTACTATTATGTAGAAAATAACCAATGAGTAATAATTAAATAGGTACTACAATTACATACAGAATGTGTTTTGCTGTAGTTCTGTTTGTTGTTCATTGTTTTCTTTACGATATGATGTACGAAAAATCAAGAGGTTATAGTTTTTTTCTGAACTATCAAAAGAATACCTAAACATATGATTAATTTAAAGTTTCAAAGCCACCGCCACTCCTGCTTTGATCTGCAACGGTACCCTGTTTCGCGTTTTCTCAAAAGCAATACCGTTGTTCCCCGAGCGTCTCGTCGGTACTTGCAGCAACCGACTATAACCACACTTTACGAGGATTTGAGTTTTATTTTACTCTCTCACGTTTGTTTTAAATGGTTTTACGATTTCCTTAAATTTAAAATACCGTTGTGGAAGGTATTCCGTACGGAATAAAGAAGCAAATCAATATTTTTCTCTTATTATGTAATACAATCGAGTAGTTTCACACTTCAAATGAAAATGAAATGGTTATTTAGCATAATCAGCAGCAGAATCGTCTCAAAATTATACAAGCTTCTTGTTTCAAGCATCTCTGCTCTAGCTTTGCAAGTAGTAGGTAGTTACTAGTAACCTTATATCCATTAGTAGAGTCTGTCAAATGAAAGTAGACACTGAAAATTCGCGCCAAAATCAAACAATATTAGCGTGGCAACGCAGACACGCTAATATTTTTTGAATTTGGCGCGAATTTTCAATGTCTACTTTCATTTGACCGACTATAGTTGTGTGTGTAAGAATCTCCATAATTATAATAGTTGTAGTAGTAATAAGTTTTAATCCATTTTCTTCTTCTTTCTTCCCCCTATCTTTACATTACCGTGAAAAAATATGACACGTTTATTCTCCAAGTTACAACACACTGCTAACACGAAAATATATCTCGAACTTTTTATTTAATTTTTTAAGTTTACGCGTAAGTGCTTTATGCTCGCTTTCTGAGACAAAACAAGTGTCTGTTTACACGAAAAAGAGTGGTGTAAGCAGCCACATATTTGTCTTCATGATGAAACCAAAAAACGTCAAAAGATGAAGATAAGAATCTATAAAATCTGTCACAAATTGTATCAATCAAGACCAGCAAAAACCGTGCATAAAACAGCGAACATATATTTGAAACTAAAACATGGAGTTCACTTTGAAGCCTCATCATCATCATCATCATCAACAGCCCACAGAAGTCCACTGCTGGACATAGGCCTCCCCTATCCGCTTCCAGGAAGAACGATTCTGAGCCCTTTCCATCCACCGACTACCCGCGATCCTAACAATGTCGTCAGTCCATCGGGTAGGAGGGCGTCCCACACTTCGCCTTCCTGTTCGTGGTCGCCATTCAAGAACCTTTATTCCCCATCGGTTGTCAGTTCTTCGAGCTATATGACCTGCCCATTGCCACTTCAACTTGCTGATTCTGAGAGCTATGTCGGCTACCTTGGTTCTCCTACGGATTTCCTCATTTCTGATTCTATCTCGTAGTGAAACTCCTAGCATAGCTCTCTCCATAGCTCGTTGTGCGACTTTGAGCTTGGTGATGAGGCCAATAGTAAGCGACCACGTCTCAGTTCCATATGTCATCACTGGCAACACACACTGGTTGAAGACTTTCGTCTTGAGGCTCTGCGGTATGTGTGACGAGAAGATGTGGCGTAATTTCCCGAACGCTGCCCATCCGAGTTGGATTCGTCGGCTGACCTCTTTATCGAAGTTGGACCTACCTAGTTGGATCGTCTGACCCAGATACACGTAGTGGTCAACAACTTCGATGATATCGCTCCCAACATGTACCGGTACGGGTGCGACATGAGCATTAGACATGATTTTCGTCTTGCTCATGTTCATCTTAAGACCCACCTGTTGGGAGACAATATCGAGGTCTCTGAGCATTGTGCCTAGATCTTCCAGCGATTCCGCCATTATGACTATATCGTCGGCAAATCGAAGGTGAGTGATGTATTCGCCATTGACGTTGATGCCATATCTATTCCAGGACAGCAACTTGAAAACATCCTCCAATGCCGAGGTGAACAGTTTCGGAGAAATTACATCTCCCTGTCTCACCCCTTTATGCAGTTGGATAGGATCCGTGCTCTGGTCCTGGAGTCGGATAGACATAGTGGCTTTGCTGTACAAATACTTCAACGCTTTGAACTTTGAAGCCTATTAGAAAATAAATCAAACTATTTACGGATGAATTTTTAGTTCTTTTAATGTTCTTGCTGGTGATAAACTAATTTCACACCGTCTCAGTGTCTACGACCTGAAAGGACGGTTCTCTTTTAGAATTTCTTTCAGCAGAAACCTTTCAAACGGGCAACGTGATTATTTTTATGATGATATTTTCATAGTATAAATGAATATGAGTTTATTTTGGTGTGCCACATACCAAAAAAACAAATATTTATGAATACGCACGGTAGGATAGGAACCAATATTCTCCATATTGCACGCCTAGTTTTAAGTAGAATACATTGGACATTATTTGAATTTTTTTGACATCTTCTATTTAAGCAATAAATATACTATGACTTTGAACAAACTGTGAGTTTCTGGCCTTTCTTTTAGACTTGTCTGCTTAGATGTTATCATCTATTTTAGGTTACCTATCTACTGTTTTTTATTATTGTTAACTACTCTACTGTTTAGCTTTCCCTTTTAAAAAACTTTTGTTATTATTAGATTCCTATTGTTCATAAACAAATTTAAACTGACCCTCATGATTTTTTGAAAGCCTTTTGATATCGCACCAACAGAAAAAGTGGTACCTCTCTGGAGGTTCTAGCGTTCATAGGCTACTTTAACCGCTTTCCATCTGGTGAACCGTCGGATTTTTTTTACTTGGTAGTAAAAAAACCGGCCTAATTTGAGTCGGACTCGCGCACCAAGGGGGCTTATAGGGGTCCCGTTCCACCCTTCGGGTACAGAGCCCTAAAAAAGAAAAATATCATTAGATTCAATGAAGCCACAACAACATTGACATGCAAGAGCTTTCCCAAGTACCTACTTGTTCACTCGCGTGCCTCGTTAGCTAATGTTGGTCCAACTGAAACCGAACGTCTTAAACTAAACTTTCATTTATGTTCGGTAATGAAATAGGAAGACGTCTCAAGTCGCAATCGGACGCGTCGGCGCCGCATCGCTCTAGATTACTGCAAGATTTATGGCGAACAGCTGGGAATGGATATTGGACTGGCCAGATGCTGCGTTGGTCGGGATAGGTATGTCAAATCTGCTGCGGGAACCCGGGTATTGGACCTATTATCACTTAACTTTAAATTGTGTTCAGAGCCCAAATTTGCAATGTATTACAACGTGCACGTACCGCCTACCACCTCACTTTGGTGAGCAACGCAGTGTTGTAGCTCGAATCAAAATCACTAGTTTTTAGTCTCGCGCTAAATTATCTAGGTTGGTAATAAAAAGAACTATGAGCTATTTATTAACAAAAAACGAATTTAAGGCTCCGGTGACAGCGGCTCGCAATTTCGAGGTGCGATTGACTATTATTTCATTTTATTTCGTTTCGGGGAGGTTGTTTGAAAGAATAACTCTAAAGAAACACGCATAAATACTGTTCGAACACAAATAATACAATAATATAAGGGAAACATGCCCGAATCAGAAATCATTTTGGTATTAGTATGTTTGGTCTTACGTTTACCTAATACCAAAATGATTTCTGACTCAAGCACATTTCCCTTATATTATTGAACTATTTGTGTTTGAACAGTATTTATGCGTGTTTCTTTAGAGTTATTCTTTCAAACAACCTCCCCGAAATGAAATAAAATGAAATAATAGCCAATCGCACCTCGAAATTGCGAGCCGCTGTCACCGGACCCTTAAAGGTGCATTGTGAAGAAAAAAGATGTAATGACAATCATCCACTTATTTGTAATAAAAAAGTATATATCTGTAATCTGTGATCTCTACGCGTGCGCGCTACCAAAATGTGCCGACATCGTCTGAACGCGTTGGCCCCTACAGAGTACAGTTTACTTCCATGGAGAGGGCGATGGATTAGGCAAATTATTCCGTTTAAAGCACTGTTTGCGTAAAGAAAATTGCTATTAAAATTATATTTTCCGCTTTTTTCAAAATTTACAAATCATTTACATTCAGATTCCATGACTCTGAATTCATAAATAAAATTGAGACAAGCACGATTTAGTCAACGTGATTGGTTTGTTTCAGGTTAAGTAGTCGTATATTCCATATGTAATTAATATATATTTTTTTACTTAGTCAATACTAGCAGGGTTTCGCGGTGCTACCCGCGATTAAAAAGTATGTCCTTTTCCTCTACGTCCTCTCACGACCTCTCCCCCCGCCCCCTCCTCCATTCGTTAGTCACTTCTTCTTCTTGTATCACCTTCAAAACAGTGTGGTGAAAGGATTTTATTAGTACAACTCAAAGAAGCTCTTTTCGAGCACTTGACAAATGCCTTTAGAACTGTTAAGGTTCTGCAAAACATGGCAGTTATAGGTTTAAAGAATTTTTTTCTCATAAATAAATAACAGTTTACTTATAATGAGATAAGAATGGCGATGTTATAGGTACCTATAACAGTATATTTTTGCCTCTGGATGTTATCGCATCAGTTATCCTTCATAGTTGGACAGTTTTGCACATACATTTTTGAACAGAATAACTCATTGGTGCATTACCGGTCTTGAACCCACGGCTTTAGCGTGGGAAAGCGAGTCCGCTACCACTGAATCAGTGCTCTCAGGTTCTCCCATGCAGGTCTTCAAGTTTTACCAGAAGATTTTGAGATTCGGACTCATCTTCCATATTTTATTCATTGGATTTCTATGAAGTTGGTAGTTAAATCTTCTAACCTATTATAAGACTTCTCTTGATTGAGGATATAAAAAATATACTACCCGAAAATTGGGCTTTTATAACCAACTTTAGAAGTGCACTTAATAACTCCCTATCATATTTTATGTACATTTCAGTGGGGTGTCATTTCAACTCGTAAATCAGGTTTACCTTGGGGTTAATCTAGGGGTAATAAATCAAGTCTTCGTCGCAGATTTTATCTGTTTAATTCACTTTGGGACGATTAACTGAGGATGTGACCGACCGTTAGCATTTAGGGGTGCTAGTTTGAATGCTTTACTGGACATTTTGCTAACTAAGCAAGATTGACTGCTTTTGTTTGAACACAAACATAACCTAGAATAACAATGTTAGGAGGAAACAGGTCATGCAAAACTCATACTGACTTTTTTATATACCTGCCAGTGAAATTGCAGCAATAATTATGCTAGAGGATTAAAAAAACTGAAACAGCATCACTAATTTGATCCCCAGACACGTTATCCCTCATATATCTTAGTACCAAGTCTGACTCAAGATACTTTGAGGACATCTAATGAGGGGTAGTCAGAGGTACGTCCAAACTTTAGATTTGGCACTTACCCACATCTTCCTGTAGTTAGTATTCCATTATTTATCATCATTTAAATAATTCCGTCTCTACTTGAGACTTCTCAAAGTCAGAGACAGAAATGACGTACAGTCTTACTCCGAGATGGTAAAATACTTACTTCACCACTAAACGGTTAAACTAGGCACCTAACCACCTAACCTAGAAACTTTGAACTGAATCGCAGCAAAATGTGAATTTTCGCCGTGTTACATTGAAACTTGTTCCCACTTCTCACTCTGCTAGGTCGCTGTTGAACTGTTCCTAACTTCAGAACGGTACGAAGTTTGAAGACAGCTTACTAGATAAGCATTGAACCTGACGGATACCAGTTGAAAGAACAACTTCACTACCTTTCATTTAGGATAGTGAAAGATTTGAGAAGCAAATAGCTTGTCCATTTTAATTGTTTTTCTAAAGTTATTTCAGTTTCTGTAGTGTAATTTCATGTGCTTTCATGTAGTCATTTTAACCAACATTAAACATTTGCAGTGAAGTGTACTTAACAAGGGATATTTTGATTTGAACGAAAAATATAACTTGACACTGGCAAGATTATATGTCGAATGACGGACAGGTTTTTTTTTATACTACCAAGGTATCAAACAAGCATACGGCCCATATGGGAAGGTGCCATAAACGGAGATAATAATCAGAAGAGTCAGCTTATGTCTCGTGTTTATCATGTCAGCGACAAATAACACTCCCAAGACAAACATATGCAATATCGACAGCTTCTCGAAGACATGTCGTAGTTTAACACACGCCACGACCGACTGATAGAAGCAATACCTCACTCCGTTCTTAAATCATTCAAGCGCTATATACTACAGCAACGGACTTGATACCTTAATGGCTCGCTACAAGATTCATAATAGCATGATAGCTTTGTATACAAACATACAATTCTAAGTTTACGAGAAATGTAGTCGGATGCCTCAAGGTGTTGACATGTTCTTCATTATAATAACGGTGTGGTGGCGGGTGAATAGGTGAGGGGAAGTAATTTTAGTTTGATGGATGAAGGAATTACTTACGTGATGTATGAGGCGTGATGTTTTGAACCAAGTTTACAATATCTAAATACTTTAATGCTTCGTTTATTGTTGGTGAATTGGTAAGGTGGTATTGTATGATTGTGAAAACAATTCTAATGCTTCTTTTTCTTATAAATTTGCTTTATTCTCATCAATATTATAAATATGAAGGTGTATATAAATATATACACCTAATATATATGTACGGTAGTATAATATATTAATATCTACCGTTCCTGCAGATCAAAGTCATGCATCTTTTATTCTGAAACAGTTAACCGTCTTAGTTTGGAAAATGTGATAAGAATCAAACGTGCGTTATTTTTTCTGGCTTTAACTTCGTGAGCTTAAACACAAGTCGAGGCCCCGAGTGCCGCCTTCATGTATTTTCTGTAGCCTAATGACCAGCGGTGTATTATTATAGTTTTGGCCTCTAAAGACCACGTGTTTTATTTTGCATCACTCCAACTCGCCTCACGAAGATTCGGGTTAGCCCAAGAGTTCGCGGACGAAAGAGAGGTTAACAACACAAATCTGCATAGTTTTAAAATGTATTATAACGTTTAATAACGTTTATTTGGATGCAAACAATTGTGCCTAGGCTAGGCGCGCCCGCATCTCCTCGAGTTCTCAGATTATTGTGTGTCTAAACTGAGAAGTTCTTTGTTTGAGGAATCTAATTGTCTAACGCCTTTCGAAGTTTGCGTTGCTTTCAAGGATCCGCTTGGATTTAGTGGTTTTGTTGTTGCAGAACTTTCCAGATTGAAGGGTCGTAATATCAAAATCTAAAGTTCTCCAAAGCTCTCTCCAAAGTGCTAGCTCGATCTAAATTTAGTGATATTTAAGTAAATAAACATTGATCCGTGCGCTACTATTTCTTAGCTTTGTCCTACTTTTTTTTACCTGTGGTTTCTTTGACTTTGTTTAACAATTAATAACATCTAGTGCCTTCATAAACTACTTAACTAGTAGAAACAGTTTGAACTATGGGCCATAGAGTAGACAAAAACCTAGGCTTTATTTTTCCGGTCAAGCCTCGCAATTTCGTGGAAACCTATCTCGCAATACAAAGGACACCAATTCCGGGCCAATTTAAACCTGTGGTTGGATGGTATACACCGTCACCTAGCTTTCAATCCGGCTATTCAACCTTACAACGGCAATTTTAGTTTTAAATTTCTGTGAATATTGAAAATGGGTGAAATTTTGATTGGACGTTGGTATTTTTATTCGGTGGGTAATTATTATTCTGTAAAAAGTTTTAATTGCCGCATGTTTTCGTAACTGATGGTGACTTTCCAAGCATAGCCGTTCTTTTATTTGCATCTAATCTGATAAGCATTAAATTTGGTTGATTACCGTGGTATTTAAGACCTCCAAAAATTTCAAGTAACTTTTGAGGAATCAATGTGAGTTTTGGAAACTTCTTACCTCTGATTTTATCAGACCAGGGTTAATCAAAAATGGAGCTCTTGAACAAATTCTGTAATATGTTTGCAATAAAGTTTAATTAAGTAAACATATAATGTATCACTTCAGCTGAAACATGGTTACCAACCAAGAAATGCAGTCAAGAGTAAGTTCAAACATTGTGCTGTGTTAACATTATTGTAAGACTGGTGAGATGACCTTGTGAGATCTCTCTCTCTCTCTTCGGGGCAAACTAAGAAGCCCCAAATTGAGCGATAGGCTTCGTAGTTACCAAATGAGTTTTTTTATTTTTTTTTTAATCTACACAGCACCATCTAGCTCCAAAGTAAGCTATTCAAAGCATGTGTTATGGGTACTAGATGAATGATATATTTAATACAGTGTATACTTACATAGATAGATATTTTTTATTATACATAGAAAACACCCAGACCAACGGAACAAATTTCTGTAGATCGTACACATATTTGTTCCGAGGCGGGAATTGAACCCGCAACCTCTGCGTCGTAGGCGGACTCTCGCCCGCTGCGCCACTGAGGTCGTTATTATGACGCCAAAAGTAACTATTCTTACAAAAACCTGTAACACAACCTTTTCATGCGGTGAAAACAAAACTGGGAGGTCCAAAAAATTATATAACAACCATAAGCGAAATTATATCTTGAGCGAAATCGGTATCTCTACCGCAGCCTACGAAATTATAACCCTGCTAACCAGCTTGACACCAAACTTGACCCCGAAACTGCTGGTTTGCCAACAACAATACATGCTGAGCAAGCAATTAACCCCCAGCAGCTAATTCGCCATCACACGGACCAGTTAGCAGCCCGATATCGGCGTCAAACGGTATCGCCCCAGCGCTAATTAGAGCGTCATATCGGTACGGATCTCAGCCATTTCAGTTGAGATTAATGATGTCTTGATTACCGTATTTATGTTCAGGCTTATAGTTTCTAAAAATGTGAACATATGTGCGGACAGATACGATGATATTTGAAGAGTAGTAGATGTCTCTGTGAAGGGCTCGTCAAGCAAGCAGATAGCCCACCTGATGTTAAGTGGTAACCATCAGGTGATGGTATAACAAAGCATTGCCTCTAAGTCACGCACGATAGGAACATGCCCTACGATGCACTGCCCTGCGTCCATCAACTTGAAGCATACAGATGTTAAGTCTCATGTGCCTGTAATTACACCGGCGACCACACCTTCAAACCGAAACAGCGTTGCTGCTTGGCGGCAGAAAAGGCGTGGTGGTAGTACTTCCCCGGCCGAGCCACACACAAAGAGCTCTACTACTCTTAACTACTACTACTACCATGTCTTTTTGTGCTGTCAGGCAGCGTGGCTGTGTTTCGGTTTGCAGATAGCGTGGCTGTGTGCATGGTTACCGGTGAAATACACATGAGGCTTATAGCAGGTAAATACCAAATTGGTGTGTGCAGGGTGGCGCATCATAGATAACTTTCATAACGTGCGTGACTATTTTGTTCGAATAGGTGTTTAAAATTCATCATCACTATACTATTTTTGCCTTAGAGCAGCACTATAATATTTATGTCTCCGCAATAAATACCGTGTAAAAACAAAGGCATCGTGAACGTAATCATAGGCACTACATCATAGATTCTTATGTATAGTTTCTCAAGTCTTCGTGTTAAAAGCTTGACTGTTGTAACTGTCGTAAAGGTCTAACGTAGGTTTTCAGCACAAACAGGTCAGCTAAGCGTAAAGCTGAACTCCATACAAGGAGTAAATCAAGTAAAAAAAAAGCATTGTTGAAGGGGCCTAAAAACCAAAATGTCATCTGAGTTTTACTGAAACTGAAAAACTGAAACAGCTTCACGACTTTGATTCCCAGGCACGGTAGATATCCCTTCAGATATCTCAGTACCAAGTACTAACTCAAGATTCTTTGAGGATGTCTATGGGGGGTAGTCAGAGGTACGTACGTAGAAAAATCCATTAGCGCGCGACCGGATTTGAACCTGCGACCATTACGATTGGAAGGCCGGGTCACTTCCACTATAGCACCGATGCTAAATTTTACAATGAATTTGATGAATTTTTTGGTTTATGTTTATTTTTGCACAGAACGCTGAATCAATTTCCATCAAATTTACCTATATAGGCCAAACTTCTGAACCTCCCAAACAAAAAACTAACCATCGAAATAAATTCAATAATAAGTCGAGTACTTAACCCGCAACAATCCTTCTTTGAAGTCGGTTAAAAAGATCAAAAAAGATGCCAATATCGTTGTTGTTTACGATCAAACAAGTGGGCGAGTAAGTAAAAGGCACGAGCAAGTTTTCACATTTCGGTCTATTTTATGTTTTAGCGGCGCAAGCTGTTCATAAAGGCAACAGCAAATGAAGTTAACGCTTCCTCGTTACCGCACAAAGTCGGTGGTAGGGATTCCATATGTGTCGATTTACCCGGACATTCCAAATTACCAAAATAATGCTCATTTACCTCTCGTCGTGTGCAATTTGATTGCACTCAACTAGATTTAATTCGATTTTTCAAAAATACCTCAATTTAACAGATTTCGTTTAAAAATTTTGCAACACGCAAGTTTCAAAATAGAGGTACGTTACATTAATAGTTTTCAAAGATTTAAAATGTCCCAAAAGCTATTCTCCGAGCGGGATTTGAACCCGCGACCCTCCCCTTGACGAACAGCTACGCTACCCAACTGCGTCATCGGAGTCAAATCACACTCGACGAATAACTGAGGGACATGTTGATGTTACACATACTAATGTTAATCTGCCTATATCCAAACTTGAGTGTGTGGTTACCCGAGCATTGAATATTCATACGAGTTGTCTACAGAAGCAAATTAATAATTTTGTGTATCCAGCTTTTTAACTCAGTATTTTCATTACAACTGTATCGTTTTTTTTCGGGTACAATCATTCTCTTTTAATCTTTATTTTTTTTATGTACGAGCATGGTATTTTTTTTATTTAAAAATAGGGGGTTTTCTTCTTCGCTCGATTATTTATGGCTGCACAACAATCACCAATGTCTAGTGAAATTTATAAAGTGCTTGATACAAATAACATTATTATAACAGATAAAAAAATAAAAAACTACTCTCGTAGATTATAATATTTTTTTTACAAAACATGTAAAATCATAATTAAATTATTTGAAAGTTAATTAAATGAAGTTTGGAATGAATACAGATTACATGCTAGATGAATAAAATGTTAATCTGAATCGGTCATACGCACATGGCATCGGGCACAACGGGCGTATACCAGCTATTTGTAATTATAACTGTACAAGCAGATCTGAACAGAAGAGATCGTGAGGGTTAATTGGGATATTTCCATTTCGGAACAAATGAAATTCAAACAATAAAAGCAAATGTTCTGTTATATAACAAAAACAATTGGTTTCGGGCTACAATCAAATGATTATTTTAATACAAAACCATGTTCTTTGAAAAGTAGCGCGTCACTATTTGATTTTATTGATTTATTGAATAAAAGTCATCATTTTCATTTTACCTCCCTTATCCCACTTCATGTGGGGTCTGCAAAACAGTTTCTTTCTCTCCACTCTTCTCTATCAGCCGTCATCTCAGCAGTCATTTCATACTTATTTCAACCTTCACACAATCTATCCATATTTTCTTGGCACTATCCATCCACATTCATCCTTATCATCAAAATATCATCCATTCTTCTCGTTACATGACGTTCTTCCCGTCGCATAACATGCCCATACCACGCTAACCTATTACTCAGCATCTTTCTAGTCACTGGCGCCACTTTCAAACTGCCTCTAATAAACTCATTCCTTATCTTATCCATTCTCGTCACACCACACATCCATCTGAACATTCTCATTTCCGCTAAATGCACTCTTCTTTCATCCGTCCCTTGAATAAAATATCAGTAAAAATAGATACTTATAAATAAATAAATAAATAAAAATAAATAATGCTGGACAATCCACACAGCACTACCTAGCCCCAAAGTAAGCTATTCAAAGCTTGTGTTATGGGTACTAGATAACTGATATATTTAATACATTATATACTTACACAGATAGATATTTTTTTATTATACATAGAAAACACCCAGACCATCGGAACAAATGTCTGCAGATCGTACACAAATTTGTTCCACGGCGGGAATCGAACCCGCAACCTCTTGCGTCGCAGGCAGGCTCTCGCCCGCTGCGCCACAGAGGTCGTCAGAGGTTATGTTGGATGAGTTAGGACTATGCCATGATAATGAATTTTAAACACATATCTGAAACACAAAATAGTCACGCACGTTATGACAGTCACCGATGTTTGGGAAAAATGAACAAAACTGACAATATCTAATGGGCTGATGGATGATAACTACATCATCTTTCGGCCCATAAAGTCTGAATAATAATTTTCCTTCATCATGTCTATTAGCGTTTTCCAAATCAAAATCAAAGTAGGTAAAATAAAGTCAGTAGCTCTTCTAAAATCAAAAAGGAATTTGAATTAGCGAATAACATCCAGACAGCTTTTCAATAGCCGATAGATTAGAACTTAGGCACTTAACAAGGACTTCCAAACTTTGAGATGTTGCTTAAATTTAACCCATTATAAGTTTCGCGGACCAGAACGGACGTAATTTCACTTCGGCAAGCTCAAAGTGCCAAGATTTTTCATAAAGAAACTTTGACTTGAAAAAGCGAATTCAAAATTACTGATTCACACAATATTCACGACGGCGTGGGATTTTTCAAATTCCAAATTTTAAGAAACAAGCCATCTAGCTAACAACATAACCTTACTGGCTTCTTATCAGAATAATCTCAAAAAATTGCCGTAAGTATGAGAAGCTTAATTTGATCGCCACACAAATGAAAGGTAATCTGACTGCTATCAAAAATTTTCGTTTCTGAAGATTAGCTTTACTAGGACTGATACTGTTTTGCTTTTATACCCTTTAAATGGTCATACCTGCACCCCCAACACCGTATTCACACACGAGCTGCCAAGCAACATCGATAATTTGTTAGCTCGAAGAACAGTAGGTACATTAGCAAAATATTTCAGAATACCAACCAATAGTAGGCTCTGACTGAAAACCAGCGCGACTTGGTAAGGTTGGCTACCTAGGTACCAACTTTGCTAAGCAGCAAAAGCTGAGTCAGGGCCTTTTTGGCATACAGTACGTACGTTTTGTTCTGTATTTCTTTTTTTTTTCTGTGTGTACTTGTGTGTCAAATAAATGTATTTTCTTTCTTTCTTTTTCTTTCTTTTAGTAGGTATAATAATGTTATTACGATATTATATAGGTATGGTTATTACGACAGTTGAGTGTTAGGCACCCCAAGCCATCGTCGGTCGGTAAGTTTACGAGAAACGGTAAAGGTACAACACGGCGTTTTGGGTAAGTAGAAACAGTAATCGCCAGCGCCACTTCATTATGTGTCCGTTGTCACGACATTGGAAGTTTTGTGTATCGTAATCACTGAAGGGAAGAAGTGGTTAGGGAGCTGGTGAGTTGATTTAACTAACCATCATCATCATCAACATTTAGTCCACTGCTGGACGTGTCTCAAACGGTAGGAACGTGCTACGATGCATTGCACTGCACCCTTCAACTTGAGGCATACAGATGTTAAGCCTGAATGACATTCTGAATTACAATTCTGAATTACACCGACTACCACACTCTTCAAACCGGAACCAGCATCGCAGCTTGGTGGCACAGGCGTTGTTGGTAGAACATCATTCATACCCCGGACAAGCCCTTTACAAAGAGCTCTATTGTGTCTCTTAGACAATTTTTTTTTGTTTCGTAGAACGCCCGAATCCGCTCGGACTTTTTTGAGATTCATCATAGAATATAGTCAATGTTATCAATTGAGCTAGCATAAATTATAAAGTATGCTTACACATAATGGGTTTCAACCTTAATAATCTTGAAATAGCGACGCCATACCATACCGTCTGCGGACAGCCCGCAAACTAGCGGTCTACAATACGCGAATGGACCCTTCCAACCACATAACTGTGATGGCATGGGAAGATAATGAAATGAGGAAAGTACATTGTTTAATTATTAATAAGTTTCTGTGGATTTGGTTGCGTTTCGAAATTAACAGAATAAAAAAACTATACCGGTTAATCATGCTAAATCATATTTCTTGGCAAGTTTTCCTAAAAAAAAGACCTACGCGAAACGTAACCTATCCAATGTTTCGCGTAGATAATTTTTTATTGAGTTTAAAAGGGTTTTACATATTAGGTAACCGAGTTTATCTAAAAAATTAACGATATTACACGTCGAGGTCATATCTCGGAATGGTGATTAACGGCGGTTTTAAAGATTCTCTCTTCTCATATTTCGCTCCGTTTTTGCCGATGCTTGCATATCGCAATAGATTGAACGGAGAAGAATGATCGTTCCCGACATTCCACCGACATTGCAGATCTAGTTTCGTGGTTCAGTTATTGTGGAATACCAGACGAATTCAATAAACGTTTCAATATGTTGGAGATCCTTGAAGCGGAAAATTTTAAAGGATTTAGAGATGTTTTGTGACTTTCAACATATTTTGTCTGGTTTTGCTACCAAGCCAAAGAAAAATGTCATGCTAGCTGAAGGACTGAGGGTGACTGCTAAAGACCAGCAACCCGATTACGCTAATGTCTGGATATCGAGATGGCTTTTAGTTTGACATTTCGGTTTAAAGAGTTTATTCTCATAAGAACAGATACAGTTCACTTAAATGAGTTAAAGGTAAATAAAGTAAATTTAAGGCTAGTGGCGAAGTAGTATGCTTAACGTAAACATAATTCATAAATGTTCAGACTTAAAAAATATTCTTATACATAGGTATTCAAATGTTTAAACTAATGGCGAAACAAGTATTAACCAAAAACTAATCTAAATCAATAGGGAGGTGAGTATACCTAGGATTAACAGAACTACTATGTAGGTATAGCACTCGTCACGTAAAAATAACTCCGGAAGGAGGGGACGGGGTGTGATGGTGCAAGATATTGTATGTGCAAACACATCTCCACCGCTTTCCAGCGCTCTTCCCGGTTAACGCGCACTATGTACATACGTACGTACATAGCAACGTAATAAGATAGGCATCAGCTAAGCTAACCTAAGATTACAAAAAATAACAATTTTTATATGGAATTTTTAATAGTAGGAAGCTAGGCAGTCACCAACAAAATTGTAAATTATGTTTTAGATAAGAAGGTTTGAATGTCGTCGATTGGTAGGTACCTAGTTCATTGAATTTTTTTTTTTATGTTAGTGACGAAAAGACAGAGGGTAGTTGTAAAAAAAACTGGGATACAAAATTGTTTATGTGAGGCAGTTGGCAAGCGTAGTGTTGTCTATTGAGAAGGAATATAGTTGTGTGTGTAATTTATCGTATTTCAGTCCAGGAGTCAGCATTGAGTTACCTTACGTTGATAATTTGTTTACTGGGATAAGTTTAAAGTTAGTGTTTTTGGTTACTTGTTATTTAATGATTTTATAGGTAGTGTTTTGTAGATAGTAGTTTTAGGTAGTTACGTAACAAGGTATAATATAATAAGTGACAATATTAATTTAGCTCATAATGTATTGTTTTAATTTTTTTTTGTAAATGTTCAGGCTTACAGATTCTTTTATTTCATTTGGTAGTTCATTGTACATTTGAGCACCTAGGAATAAGAGATTCATTCTCCCATACTTTTCCGTTCGGGGGGGACGCACATAAAGTTTATTTTTACATCTTAAGTTATATTTATATTTTTTTACTGTTAATTGTATGTTTGTCTGTATAGTTTTATTTAGGATCTTTTTTATTAGGATGCATGTATTGTAGGTAAACATTTGTGTAATATGTAATATTTTTGTGTTTTTATATAGTGATTCCGTCGGTGTAAGGTAATTGTAGTTATATAATCGCTTAATGACTTGGTTTTGTGCTCTCTGTAAGGTTACAAGATTAGTCTTGGGGGCAGATCCCCATACTTCAATAAGATATTCGAGGTGGGGTCTTACAAGAGAGTTGTAGATATGATTTTTTATCCTTGGTGGTATACAATTTCCCATTTTGCGCAGGGCTCCGGTAAGGGATATTAGTTTGGAACGTACGTGCTCGATATGGGGCTTCCATGATAATTTATCATCCAGTAGCAACCCGAGATATTTTTCTTTATCGGACTGACGAATGTTAGTACCATTGACTGTAAGGGAAACAAAGGCTGGAACTATTTTATTTACAGCGGTAAAAATCATATAAGACGTTTTTTCAGGGTTTATCGTCAAGAGATTATGAAGAAACCTGATTAAGAAGAAATTGATTCCCATAGTGTAATAGCAACTTATAGAATGGATGAGAATCAAATGCTGTAATATGTAGCGATACAGGCTTGTCCTTGTGCGGGGACCATCAGTAACTATTTTAATGTAATTGTTTTTGGCAAATAAATGTATTTGTATTTGTATTTTGATAGCCGCAGACATTAGCGTAATCGGGCCGCGGAAGGGTAGGGAATTATAGGAAAGACTTTTGCCTAGCAATAAGAGAGAATCGGTAAAACAAAAAAGCAGCTATTGGACTCAAGTGGAATAATTTTAAAATAAAAAATAAGACATATCATAATTATTTTATAACTTGATAAGAAATTTTTGCCTCAAGACGTTTCAAATTCAAATTAATTAATATCAGTACAACATTACAGACCACGTCCAATGCGTTATACTAGTTAAAATAAAAATATTAAACTATTTATATTTATAGAGAATAAGAGGTGATGGTTACCAAATAACATGGACGATCATGTTGCATTAGCAATCCACGAATTCTACGTAACACAATAACACAAATGTTGGTCCTACAAAATAGAACACTAATCAAAATAGCTTGAGCCACAAACCCCGCGCTGAACCAACACGGTACGAATGGTCCAGTAAAGTTGTAAGCACTGTACACAACCAAGTGGAGCGCGGTTGAAATACTCGAAACTACTATAGAGGGTGTGCATGTCTCCAGCTTCCTCATATTGAAAATGTAATTTCTATAAATGCCAATATTTAAAGCATAATTAGTGCACTCATAGATTTGAATCATAATTTAGCTGCCAAATAAACAACGATGCTATAAGCTTATAATAGTGTGTAAGCTGGAGTAACATGTCTCCAGCTGCCTCAGTCAGTGTGGGCAAACGGCTAATGATAGAGATATATAGTAAACGCAAGGATTTAGTACCTATTTAGTGCACCTGGTACCAAAAATTTCAGGTCTGTAGCTAGGAAACTCTTCGAGTTATAAGACTTTATCAACGTGTAAGCTGGAGTAACGATACGTGAAAAAGCATATGCTCGTTCTCTGGAATGGCTGGAGCTAGCAGGTTGCTTTAAGTCTCCAGATTTAGTACCAAACGAATTAGCGAGGTACCAAATATTTGAAGTGTCTCTGTTCAAAACTCTATGAGTTACAAGCTTTTCCAGCTTTTTTTGTTTGTCCAGCTTGCACATGTTGGATCTCAGCAACCACAATAGGTACAGACTCGGTTGATGTCTCTGAACCGAGCTATGAATTAGTTCACTCGGTACCAAAAATTTGGAATCTCTAGGACAAGCAGTTCTGTTGTAATCAGCAAAATAACATTTAACCGCCAAAAATTCAAAGCATTTCGACGCGACCATAAAAATGATGCGTTGCCGCTCTGAAGGTGATATTACGCTCTGCGGATTTGAACGTATTTTACCCGCGATAAGAGTCTTTTTTGTATGCACTCAGTCCTTTAAATTTCTGAAGGCATAATTATTATACCCTTCTCTTTCCGATGTGCGTTGAAGAGCGGGGCGTTGTATGTTGCCATATCTAATTAAATAGTTTGGTATGGTTTGACATTTTATATTTTTTTTTTGATAAAATATACCAATTATATTGCAGAATTTGCAGGCAAGGCAGGGAGCGAGCAGCACGTCCGTCCGTCCGTATTTTGACAGTTTGACAGCCAATCTAATCTTGCTAGTGTCATGTCAAGTGAATCGTCATCAAACTAAGTCAAGTCATTCGAATTTGAGAGGTTAAAATATACCAATTATACAGGGTTACAGGAAAAATCGTGCTAGATCCGTTAAGGGCGTGGAGTACCCATCATTTCTGACTTATTTCACTATGAAACACCCTACCCTAAACATAACCCTTTTCAAGCAATTCGACTTTTAATTTTTTTATTGAAAATTTTGTGCACCTTAATTATTATTATTATTGCATTTTTACATGTGTAATAAGATGCTTTAGGATGTCAATCATTAAAATAGTGCATAAGTTAATTGAATAGACCGTAGTAGACAAGTGAAAGTTAAGAAATAAGAAAAAATACTAGAAAGTTTATTTTTCTCTAAGGGATATCTAAAAAAAATATTATGGCAATTGTTTGTGAAATAAGTCAGAAATGATGGGTACTCCACGTCCTTAACGGATCTAGCACGATTTTTCCTGTAACCCTGTATATATTGCAGAATTTGCAGGCAAGGCAGGGAGCGAGAAGCATGTCCGTCCGTCCGTATTTTGACAGTTTGACAGCCAATCTAATCTTGCTAGTGTCATGTCAAGTGAATCGTCATCAGACCTAAGTCAAGTCATTCAAATTTGAGAGGTTTTCGATTTGCAAAAACGAATCCTTCCTACCTATATAAACCAGTATTATGGTAGGTAGCAGTTAAATAAATAATTAGGTAAATTTAGATTTACGTAGGTACCTAATCATTTATTAGTTTTACTACTTAACTTCTCCTATGGGTACTGTGGTAGGTGTTAAAGAACTGGCGCTTTGAGTAGGTACCTATGTAGATACAGATACAACTCCGTTATTTTAACACTGCCAAAAAGGTAAAAAGAGGGGCTACCTACCAGTAAAAACGCACCTCTTGTATCTATGTATGTTTCTTCCGCATCGATTTGGACATCCGCATCGCACCAATAATGCGGATGTTCATGCGGATGTGACAAAAACAAAAAATAAAATAGACGCAACCAGTGACTGGCGCGTAGCATCACCTTCAGAGCGGCAACGCATCATTTTTGTGGTCGCGTCGAAATGCTTTGAATTTTTAGCGGTAAAATGTTATTTTGCTGATTACAACAGAACTGCTTGTCCTAGAGATTCCAAATTTTTGGTACCGAGTGCACTAATTCATAGCTCGGTTCAGAGACATCAACCGAGTCTGTACCTATTGTGGTTGCTGAGCTCCAACATGTGCAAGCTGGACAAACAAAAAAAGCTGGAAAAGCTTGTAACTCATAGAGTTTTGAACAGAGACACTTCAAATATTTGGTACCTCGCTAATTCGTTTGGTACTAAATCTGGAGACTTAAAGCAACCTGCTAGCTCCAGCCATTCCAGAGAACGAGCATATGCTTTTTCACGTATCGTTACTCCAGCTTACACGTTGATAAAGTCTTATAACTCGAAGAGTTTCCTAGCTACAGACCTGAAATTTTTGGTACCAGGTGCACTAAATAGGTACTAAATCCTTGCGTTTACTATATATCTCTATCATTAGCCGTTTGCCCACACTGACTGAGGCAGCTGGAGACATGTTACTCCAGCTTACACACTATTATAAGCTTATAGCATCGTTGTTTATTTGGCAGCTAAATTATGATTCAAATCTATGAGTGCACTAATTATGCTTTAAATATTGGCATTTATAGAAATTACATTTTCAATATGAGGAAGCTGGAGACATGCACACCTATAGAGGTACATGTACATAGTAATGAACAGGCTATGAAAAAACTAAATTGGTACCACTCAGTGCAACAAGTGCCGCTGTGAACTACTGTACAGTACTTTATTGGAGATAAAGCTGGAGTATATTACTTGGCTTCTGAACTCTGCTTTAACTAAGATTTGTCAAAATAGGATCATCCCTCAACTCAACATGCATTTTTTTAGAGTCAACTGTATTTGTGACACTAATGGGATGGGCAGCAGAATATCCTACGTACTTAACACTAAAACCCCCTGACACCATTTTACTATGACCCCGCGAACGTCGTACCGCCCAGTCAATGAATGTTAGAAGTTTGACAGGTACAAAACCCCTAAAAATTTGGTATGGAAATTGTTTTTTTATTAAATTTTTATGGCCAATTTTTTTACAATATCAAACACAACAAAAAAATTACAAGCCGGTTTCGTGTGTGATGAAGACATGGCAGTTTTATTGCGCCCGATAGGGGCTTTACGCGACAGAAATCAAACACGAAAAAAACTAGTATGAGGTATAAATGGACATCCTATTTGAAGTTTAATTTATTTCTTAAACCTGATTAACCAGAATGAATACTCTCACTTCATCCCTTACTGTCTATCTATAGTCTACGTTAAGTCTAAGTGATTGATAGCCCTCGGCTTTATTCGTTGCAAAGTACCCACAATATGTTTATTGCGCGTGTTTAGGCGTGTTCTATCTATCAGCTATCTGATTCTTATAAACAAATAAATTTGGTACAAATTCTATCTAGATAATGTTGTGTGAAATGTCTAGGAAGGTACTGAATGTTAGTTTCTACTATGGGAACCAAATAGGCGATATTAAACTCTTAGGCCCTAATTCATAATGGTATTTGAGCACGCCAATAGCATAACGGACTGATAAGTCTGTTGCTGTCTCTTTTCGTTGGCATGAACGTGACAGTGACAAGAATACTCCATTGAGGCACTATAAAATGGCAGGGATTATGATAAGAGGGTTATACTATTCCAGACTGTAATCTATCTCGCTGCCAAGTTTCATCCAGATCCGTTTAGCCGCTCCGGCGTGAAAGAGTAACAAACATCCATCCATTCATCCATACTTACAAACATTCGCGTTTATAATAGTAGTAGGATATAAAAAGGGAACAGAATGGAACCTTACGAACTGGTTATGCCATAACTGAGCTAAGAAGGCTATACCTAGCTTGTACCTAGCTTTGTTTGAGGCTAGATAGCGCTGTGAGAAACGTCTGCCATTAATTTATTTAATGTTACAAGCATCGTCGCAATTATCGTACAAGCAACTATATACCTATTTCAGGGCATTCAATTTTATCCAATTGGCAAGTCTAGTGCTCCCAGAAGACCTAGTACATACGTAGCCAGCGCTAAAACGCTTCTAAACACTATAAGGTGGTTACCGAGCGGGGTAGAAGCTTTTAGTCAAATTAATGTGCTGCTAACAAAAGTCGATAAGCAACGTGAATAAAACATGGAACATTTGTAACACACATCGCGCGTTATTTTGACAACGCGAAACTATTTTCAATAGTTTTAGAAAATGTACTATTATTACCTACTAAATATTTTGCAAATATTTTGAGACCAACGTCTGGGGGTGATTTTATATTAATAGTATGAAATTACAAAAAAAAGTACTAGTTATCTGGATTACAGTAAAAGTTTTGCTAAGTATAAAGCTAGATAGTGATGTATGAAATATCCACCAATCAATATTTATTAATATTTTATTTATTTTCAATATTATTAGTGGTTGTAAAAGTTGCAAGCTTAAAGAAATACTATTTTAATGCTGTTATTGTGAAGAGATTGCATCTATTTATTAGATAACAGAGTGACGATGGGCCGATAGAGAACCATTATCCTACAACTAATATAAACGCGAAAGTTTGTAAGTATGGATGGATGTTTATTACTTTTTCACACCGGAACGGTTGAACGGACCTGGATGAAACTTGGCAGAGAGATAGATTAAAGTCAAAGTCAAAGTCAAAATATGTTTATTCAATAAAATCACAAGGACCATCTTGAACCGTCTTAAAACTAGGTGACTCTAGTGCCAGTTATAGTCTGGAATAGCACATAGGTAGTCTACTTTTTATCCCATGGGAATTCCGGGATTTAAATCTGTGCGGGTGGAACCGCGGGGCGCAACTAGTAGCTTAATAAAGCCAAAGAGATAAAGACAAATGCAGTAAATAACTTTAAAGTAGTATCTACCAAAAGAGGATTATCAGAGAATAACAAAAAGTGCAATGTTTTACATCACTCTTGAAAACAAACTGAAACAGCTTCACCTATTTGATCACCAGGCATGGTAGATATCCCACGGTAGACATATTGAGGTCGGCTCAAATTTGTCACAATTTTTCCTCTGGTATTGCAGGCGTTCATAGGCTACGGTAACCGCTTCCCATCAGGTGGGCCGTAAGCTTATTTGTCTACTTTGTTGTATAAAAAAATATAAAATTTGTGCTATTGCAATTTTTGATTCCATAAAACCACGATATAATGGGACTTGAATCTTCTACCCGTATTATGCCAGAATGGATTTAAGGCATAATTTATAAAAAATATAAGGCTTCCGATTACAGATTTCGATAACTCCTCATTTCCTAATATGAAATTCGACTGGCGTTCTTTATATTTCATAAATGGCGCACATCAAGTTTTTATGAAGGGCGTGCACCGATACAAATCGTAAATGTTTTACTGGCTATCTTATTTTAGGAGATATTATTGGGGGTGAGGTAGTTTTACTTCGAACAATAATGAGAATTTTTAGGTATTCTCTTCACTTACGCGTATAAAGGGCCGCACAATGTCAGAAAACGCTTCTTTTCTAAATTATAGCTTGTATCTGATAAATCGGAAGACATTTCTGGCTGTAATATCGATGCAGGAATGAATGAATGAATCAAAATTCATAAATAAACACCAAACTTAACAAAATTAGTCATTAACTACAGTTATATTCATCTTCGATCCATTTATGGCACCCACGTAACTTTTATTAAACAAACAAGAAGAAGAAATGCACGTGCCATTATCTTCGATCTTCGATGATGGCACGTGTCCGTCATTCGAAGAACTTTGTCGAAGATTCGACAAACAAACTTGCAAAACTAAAACCTTTTTTATTTGTTTCATTTTTTCAATTTGTGTCAATGTCAGCCGTCATTTGTTTAGAGGGCAGAATTGGTAGTTTCTTGATTCGTTTCCTGTCATCTAACGAAGCAACATAACATTTTCATTTTAATTGTTTTTCTAGTGTTATTTTGAGTTGTGTTGTGTAATTTTGGTGGTATTTTAACCAACATTACTTGTGGTCTTAGCACAAAGTATTAGCATTTGAAATGAAAGTGTATTATGTGATATCGTGATTTGACCGAAAAAGTTTCAAATGTTTTGAAGAAACCGCCACCATTTTCTTCTAAACAATTGACTGACTCGACTTTGGACTGACGTGACTAGAAACATAACTACAAAGAGTATAATCTCTGAATCACTTGACATTGGCAAGATTGTCTATGACAGGAGCCATAAAAAGAAGAAAGCTAAGAAAATTGTAGTTTCTTCTAGTTTTCTTCCTTCTTTCAAAACCTAATAACAGTTTCGTTCAACTTTCTGCTGAAGCCAAGGTCTACTGAAGCAAAGGTGATCAGTGACCAAAAAAAGCTTTTTATAAGTGCGCATCTTAGCACAAGCTTTGTTTGTTTTAACCACATAATACAGACGGTACCTATTCTGTGACACAAACACAACAAACACTCGCAAATTGAACTTCACTTAATTTATGGTTGTTCTAGATTCAAGTTCCACTAGATACCTACACAACACTACACAAAAAATTCCCGCGCGCCACAGATTTTATCTGCAGCGCTACACTGCATAAAACAGTTTACACAGAGTTTGGTAAAATCGTATTGACACCATACGATGGAGCTGCGACGGCCCAAGTTGCTAGAGCTCCAGTTTCCAGAAAGTGCGACAAACTTTGTCTGTGAACAAATATTAGTCGTGTTAGGTGAGTAAAGTTAAAGCTTTATTAGTTGGTCGCGTTCGTGTAATGTTTATGTTATAACACGTTTAAAGGAAGTTCAAACAGCCGACTGATATTCTAGAACGGCAGGTAACAAACCAGCTGAATAACTACCTTATATTCCAGTCAATAAAGGATTTGTAGAGTGCATGAGCAGAGACCTCAGAAAACTCCTTCAGAATATTATTGGGAGTGCTTAGATAGTGAAAACTAAATGTCCTATCGTCAAGGAGGTAAGCCGGAGGGGAGGAGGGAGGGCAAAGGTGTCCTTTCTCCTTTTAGGTTGTTTTAAATACTAATCACATGACATGAAATATATATAAATTACCAAATAAAAATACATAAAGTTTTCTACATCCTTTGTTCTATACACTTTTCCGATTTTCGAGCCTATTTTGAGCTGCATGCTCCGAAAACCGGAAAACTTACAAATACTGATACACCGGGAATACCTACATACTGTTAAGAGGCGCTCTTAGTGCCAGCAGCAATCTATGCCGAGACCGTCACACTGTGTGTGGTGGTCTTTAGTGTCACGGCAGAGCGCATTTTGTTTGAACCTTATTTTGACTACAATTAATAGGTGTGTAATTTGAAATCGGTGTATAATTTTATTATTAAAAATTTCAGAATATTTTCGATATGACTTCTATCTCATGTTGTGTGCCCGGGTATTTTTTCGCTTTTGGTTTTTTACTTGCACCGTAGAACTCAGATTTGCATGAAGCGAAGTTTCGCGCCAGCAAAATTGTAGTAAACAAGATTAGTGACTCCATTGTTGGCTAAACTCCGTCGCTGCTATAATTAACAAAAGTCCATCGCTTATTGCAGCTGTTCTGACTTGATTGAATTTGAAATTCAGCCGAGTCTATCTTGTTTGGACAAGATACAAGAGACCTAGTACGATAGTGTAGTTACATGATGAATTAGTCATTCAGTCCAGGACTTGTCCTTTATATCAATCTCTATGGCATCTCCACATAGAGATCGGTAGGGATTGAACTCGAAATGCTGCACCGCAGAAAGTAGAGCTTACCAACTACCCTCACAGATCAGTTGGTAAAAAATATGTACATTTAAAGCAGTTTGGGGTTGGGGCTAGATGGCGCTATGTTAAAAATGTGCGCCAATCCGATTTATCTGGCCTTGTTTACTTTATATAAAATCTCGGTTAAACAATGCAAGCGGATCTTTCTTTTCGTCCGGAACTCGATATTGTTCAGTTCCTAATTCACACGGAATAAAAATCGGGCGCGCCTCACGGAGTTACCATCAAGAAAATCAGATTTCTATGACAAAGTACCGAATACTCTCTTCGTTACGTTCCATGATATTTTTAGAGGCGACGTGACACAACTTTGCTCTTACCTCTCACCGTCTGAGGCAATAAATCCGTATCGATCTCCTTCGAAGCCTCCAGAATAATAAGAGGAACAAGATAGGTAGCCCATCTTGGAGTTGCCATCAAATTTTTATGACAAGCGCGAACATGCTTCTCTATAGTTCATGAAATACAAAAAGCATCGACACGGTAAAAAGAGGAATTCTACGGGAAGTTCAAGCAAGTACCTACTCAATAATAGATTACTTAAGAAGTTGGGGTTCAAATGATGAAGGATTGAGGGGCCCAATTACCCTGTTTTGGCGTACTGTGCGGTATGAACGGCCCCAAGGATCCATGACGAGGTCTTCTTACGAAGTCTCACCATAATTCGGAAATTCAGAATATACTTATGAACTTTGGATCCATGACGAGGTCTTCTTACAAAGTCCCACTATAATTCGGAATATACGAAATTTTTAATCTTATTTTCTACAACTTTTTTTATTGTGATTCGTAAAAGTAACTGTATTATCTTCCCCATGCAACTTTGTTTATTGATCTCTGAAAATTACACTTGAATAAACACGCCTTTTCAGTTTTCAAAGAAATCCCACCACAGTTTTGTCTCAGAAGAATCTATGAAGCGTTGGTTGATTGAAAAATATTACGCTTTATTACTTTCCAGCTCTAAACTTTTAATAAGCTATGAAAGCTTTTAAAGGAAAACAAATAAATACTTGGATTATGAAAATCTTTTTGTATAAATTCCCAATACTATGGGTGGATTAGGTTTCGTCGACCATCCGCCAAGATATTGAAGGTTCGACTTTCAAGGAAATAAAGTTAAAGGAGCTTGATTTTCTAGGGATTCTTGGAAATTCGATGGCTTTGTTGTTCTCGAAGCTTTACCTTACGTAAAAATATTTCGCCAAAATTCTGATTTGACGACCTCTGTGGCGCAGCGGGCGAGAGCCTGCCTGCGACGCAAGAGGTTGCGGGTTCGATTCCTGCCTTGGAACAAATTTGTGTACGATCTGCAGAAATTTGTTCCGATGGTCTGGGTGTTTTCTATGTATAATAAAAAATATCTATCTATGTAAGTATATAATGTATTAAATATATCAGTTATCTAGTACCCATAACACAAGCTTTAAGTAGCTTACTTTGGGGCTAGATAGTGCTGTGTGGATTGTCCAGCCTTATTTATTTATTTATTTATTTATTTATTTATTTCATCGTTTAGTTGTTACTTATCTTTTCTTGACTACAATTTTCTAAATCCAGTCTCGCCGTGGCGATGGTTACCCATAAAACCATTATTATGTTTGATACAAAGCCGTAAAAAAAATCATTGGATTCATTTACTTTTTATACAGCGTTGCTTTTTGAAGATATTTTTAAGTGAAGAAATTGATTAAGTTAAATTTTCACTTAGCACAGTGCATTTGCACCGCAGTGAGTGCAGTGCAACCAAGATACATTTTATACCTTTGCAAATTTACAGCAAACATTTGTACTATTGCCTGATTAATGCTAGATCACATAGGAGCGCTAAATGAATGACTGAAAACCGTCTCCTGTTTGTATTGCCCGAGTAGCTTTGTTTACATTATTACTAGCTGCGCCCCGCGGTTTCACCCGCGTAGTTTTTTGTTTTTATTTAATTCCGAGCATTTTCATCATCACCTTTTAAACCTTCTCTGGACTTCCACAAATATTTCGAGGCCAAAATTAGCCAAATCGGATCAGCCGTTCTCGAGTTTTAGTGAGACTAACGAACAGCAATTCATTTTTATATATAATAATACACTCGAGAGCATAGAAATCGCACATAGGGTAATTTTCCTGCATTTTGATTTCGACACTTGTTTTTTTTTTAATTACAGATCGGTTGCAAATATAACTTAAATTAAATAAAAGTACACACTGTTAGCTTCCTAAAAACCCATAATGTCTGGTCTTGATCTTCCAAATCATACCAGTGGCGGCATAACAATGGAATGGCCTAAATTCGCTCGTTTCAGGTAGCGCGGGTTGTGGGACTTTGAGCAGGTATAAAACGATAAGGGATGATTGAAATGACATCATTTGCATACCAACACCCAGTCAGAAAGGTCCTTTAACGAATACGTCATCTCTCTAAACAAAAAAATGGATACCACACCAGAAGCAGCGTCTCAAGTGGTTGCACTAATCGAAGCTGGACAGAACCAAAGTCAAGTGGCTCGTCAATTAAATTTGAGCAGATATGCTGTTCGACGTGTATACCAGCGATATCAGCAAACTGGTGGCTATACCAGGCGACCAGGAACAGGCCCAAAACGTGCGACAACACAGCGCGATGACCGTTTTCTTGTGAATACATCACTACGAAATCGCCGGTTGAATGCAGTTCAACTCGGACAGCAGCTCCAGGAAGTTAGAGAAGTGGAAGTCAGTCGGTGGACGGTTAGAAGAAGACTAGCCGAAGGAGTTCTGACAGCGCACAGACCAGCAACTGGCCCAAAATTAACCCCAGCGCACAGACAAGCACGCCTTCAGTTTGCTCGAAATCACGTTAATTGGACTATGGATCAATGGCAGGCAGTCCTCTTCTCCGACGAATGCAGGATGTGTCTCCATGGTAACGACGGACGGGGTAGAGTTTACCGAAGACCCGGTGAGCGTTTTGCTCAATGCTGCATCTCCGAACGGGTCGCATACGGCGGTGGTTCGTGTATGTTCTGGGGAGGCATTTCACTGGAAGCGAAAACCGAACTTGTCTTCATCACAGGGCCCGATACCGACCGTCGATCGCGTGGATTGACTTCCCAACGTTACGTCGAGGAGATCCTGCAAGAGCATGTTGTGCCCTTTTCGGGATTTATCGGCGAAAACTTCGTTTTTATGCAGGACAACGCTAGACCACACACCGCTGCTATAGTACGCCAGTACTTGGAGGAGGTTGAAGTACTCGTTATGGAGTGGCCTGCTCGAAGCCCAGATCTCAATCCCATTGAGCACTTATGGGACGAACTAAAGAAACGAGTAAGAGCCAGAAACCGCAGTGCCTACGAGTCTCAGAGAGCTCCAAACCGCGATCAAGGAAGAATGGGACAGCATACCGCATGATTTCGTAAAAAAATTGATTTTTTCAATGAAACATCGAATGGAAGCTGTTATTCAGGCTAGGGGAGGCAATACCTCGTATTAATAAATCGTTACATTCACAAATTTATTGTTTTTTTATCCTTTTATACCTGCTCAAAGTCCCACAACCCGCGCTACCTGAAACGAGCGAATTTAGGCCATTCCATTGTTAAGCCGCCACTGCTATGATTTGGAAGGTCAAGGCCAGACATTATGGGTTTTTAGGAAGCTAACAGTGTGTACTTAAATTTAATTTAAGCTATATTTGCAAACAATCTTTAATTAAAATAAAAACAAGTGTCGAAATCAAAATGCAGGAAAATTACCCTATGTGCGATTTCTATGCTCTCGAGTGTAGATAGATAGATTTCGTGTTGGATTCACCTCCACTCGCGGTGCCTTGCCCTGATCCGACTTCACGTGGGCTCGCCATAACGGGTTTTATCTCGGTGAGCATTTTAATCTAATATAATAAGTATACAAGTTGCGCCCCGCGGTTTCACCCGCGCAGTTTAAATCCCGGTATTCCCACCGGATGAAAAAGTAGCATATGTGCTATTCCAGACTATAATCTATCTCTCTGCTAAGTTTCATCCAGATCCGATCAGCCATTCTGGCGTGAAATAGTAACAAACATCCATCCATCCATCCATACTTACAAACTTTCGCGTTTAAAATATTAGCAGGACTAGCTGGTACCCGCGACTTCGTCTGCGTACTTTTCGTAATAAAAGGTAGCCTATGTCCTTTCTCAGGGTCTAAAGATTGTTTGTGCCAAATTTCATCAAAATCGGTTGAGAGGTTTAAGCGGGAAAGCGTAACAGACAGACAGAGCTACTTTCGCATTTATAATATTAGTAGGGATTATATTTCTTAGCTTGCTTTTGTATACGACGGCATAAAGCACTCGTGTCTTGTTCATGGTTCGCATTTACCTAATTATGTCTTGCTTACATTATTATTCCCCCATCTGAAAACCAGTGTCACTTTACAACACAATGTTGCGCGAAGCGACTTTATGGTGAGGTGGGACCCATTGAACCCACGACCGCACGGGGGTGACACATTAGCACAGTGTGGTCCTTTTTCCTTGTCACGTCTTACTTGTCCCTCTTTTTGAATTATATAAGTTCCTATTTAATTGTGCACCGGTTGAGCACCGGTGGTCTAGTGGGAGTGACCCCGCCTTCCGATCGTAAGGTCGCAGGTTCGAATCCGGTCGTGCACCAATGGATTTTTCTATCGAAAAATTTATGTGCGCAATGCCAGTGCTCTTAAACGGTGAAGGAAAACATCGTGAGGAAACCAGTTAGTATTCTAACAGCGGCGATGGGCTTGCAACCTGTCACGTATGGAATACTAACTACTGCAAAATGTGGGTATGTGCCAAATGTAATGTTTGGACGTACCTCTGACTACCCCCCTTAGACATCCTCAAAGAATCTTGAATTAGTACCTACTTGGTACTGGGAGATCTGAAGGGATATCTACCGTACCTGGGGATCAAAGTCGTGAAGCTGTTTCAGTTTCAGTTTTTCTATTTAATTGTAGCATATGAACTGGAGGTAAGAAAGGTAGTTTTATTTTAGTCGCTTTTCTTTTATTGATATGTGTGTGGTTTTGTTTGTTATTGTGCCTATATCAATCAGTGTATTCTAATAAAATAAATGTTTTGTTAACTTTTTTATTTATTACAGTTGTGAGCTTAGTATCATTTAATTTTAATAAAATATATAAACGTGTTTTAGTTCAGTTATCCTCCAACCCAAGCAAGTGAAGCATGCCTACTCTTCGACTTGCTCAAATGCTCACACAATGCTCTAGCTTTCCCGGCCTACCTTCACACATCCCTGGCGGAGAACTCTGTTTGATCATTTAATCTGAATATATTAAGTCAAAAAAGCCCAACCAGTCGCCATTTAATTTGTTAAATGGCGATTGGTTAGTCATACCTTCATGGACCCTTACTGGTAAATAAAATAAACTAGTGGCTCTGGGAGCTGTAGACCTCGCGAGCATACTAAAAGTGAGCTATTTGAGGTATGTAATGTGCAAGTGCATTTTCCTTTTTGTGATTTTTTTGATCTTTTTTATTTTTTTTGCATCATCTTGTGTAGAATGAGGACCTTTGTGTTTCTCTCAAATTTGATTGAAAACCATCGATTGTTTGATGAGCTATCCTGTTCATCATGCTGAAGATCCTTATCAGATCTTCGCCAAACTTTTATGAGACCAACTTATAGTTACTACCTTTCAAATAAAAAAAGAATAATCGAAGTCGGATCTCAGTTGGTGGAGATATCCAGTATATCAAATAGCCCCCTTTTTGCCCTTTTTTTGGAGGAAGTACCCCTCCAATCAAAAATCCCCGACGACAAAAAAATTCTAATAAGTCATAACCTGTGTACCAAGTTTCGTCCAGATCGGTTGAAAAATGCGACCTGTAGAGGAGAACAGACAGACAGACAGACAGACATCCGGACAAACGCATTTTTGGCCAATGTGGAAACTGAGACGCTTCGCTCGCTTCGCTCGCTCGGTCAATTATAATTATTTAGGGCTAGGCATGGTAGCAATGTGTGGAATATTCACCACTATTTATAAATATAAATTATGATTCGAATATTATTATGCCGTAACGACTCGGCACAGAAAAGAAATATTTCGGTGCCACACAATTTACACAGCATTTAAGGTAACAGACACGTGTTTCACAATAAAGCTATTTTAAACAAACCTCAAGGCTGACCCAGAGGCGGCCTTAATTAGAGGACCTAGCGTAATTAACAAACTACAGAAATGGATAACATTTCCTACTAATGAGTCCCTTGAAACAAAACAAAATTATAAGAACAAGTAAGTTCGTATGAGCTAATGATGGAATATAAAGTTCGGCTTTTCGCCGACTCGAACTCATCGACGGGTTGATTCATGGCTTCTTCAAGATGATGTAAGAGAGAGATAGACTCAGAGAAGAGGAGTATAAAGCTATTACCCGCACGCTTAGACCAGTATACCACAGCTAAATAAAGACTACTAGGTTGGGTACCTAACCTTCGAAAGCCTTGGCAACATCAAATAACTTCTGAATGTTAATTTTTATTTGTTAACTTTTAGTGTTTTATTGTTAGTAAACTAAAAAATATTTTTACACTATCATAATTTTAGACCACTTTTAGACAGTATAAATCTGGGGTCTTATCGAGGCATAAGTGAATGGTACCTCATTCACTTATGCCTCGTTATGACCCCAGACTTGCAAGAGGTTACACATTCGCTACTCCAAGCGCATGTAGAAACAGTTCCACTGTGCCCAATAAAGAATGGCACAACTTTTCAAATTAAAAGCTCGATCGAGACAACTCCTGCAATCAGACGGCTAATAGGAAAAGTTCAAGATTATTGCTTTCCAATAGCTTTTAAGGCTACTTTTGTCTCGGGAAAAATGATTTCACCTGTGTCAATCGGTCTTTCGACTTTACGTGGCCAGCTCATGGTTTGTTTTTATATTTTGGTTAAAATTCATAACATGTTTATTAGGGAAACAAAAATACATGTTACTTAAAAAGTCGAGAACGATGATATCTGCAGGTCGCGGTTAGAGGTGATTCGTTAATAATAATTTATCATTATCATGAGCCTTTAGTAATTCCGCTACTGGGATATGCGAACGTAAATGAGGCTTTGTCGGAGTTTGATCAAAATTTACAGAAGAGACAAAAATAATGGATCACAACACATTTGCAATTAAAACTAAAATAAAATAAAACTTGCTGATTATACGGAATACGGAAAATGTCTGATTACTGGCCTTAATTTTTGTCAATATTTTTTTTTTTATATTAAAATTATGAATCTAAAAATACTTACCTCCGGTTGGTGAAAGCTCGATCAACACTAATCGGTTGTTAGTCACTTGATATTTCAGCTTTTACTTCAAATTAGATAGAGGTAGCAAGTGACTTAACAGCCGAATTTTCAACGTTGATCGAGCTTTCAGGAACCGGGGGATAGTCCTTAAAACTTGATGCAGTTGCTGATATGAAAAGGGTGCTTTGCAACAAACCTACAGCAAAAGTAGATGCGAAGTGCTAATGTACCTCTCGCTTGCAAGTTTCAATATTTTGAAACATAAAATCACTGAATTTTTTTTATGAAAAATCGCTATCACCCATGTTTGCAATCAAAAGTTTTGCAAGCAAGCTTCAAGAGTTGGCCGCTTATCTGCGTACAAAGTGATCAGTGATAAATGGTTAATCGTTCGCACCGCCCTCTACCGAGCGTTGCGTCGATAATTAATAATGAAACATTCGACACAGCTTCCTGGCCAAACAAATTGAATTCGCAAACTATTCGTTTGGAAATTAATTGTGCGGAATAGACCGGACAATTAATTTAAAAACATCAGCGTGAGTTTTGCTACAAAAATTAATGAATATTGTTAATCGATCAGTACCTTCAACTTACTAAATAATTTACTAAATTATTTATTTATGGGTTTTCAGTTATTGGTGTTCAGTTCAAGTTAGTGTTCAAATCAAAATAGGTTCTTCACATATTTTGTAATAGTTGTGATCGATCGATCACATCAATCTTTATAAGAGCTTTTGCTTTTGCCCGCGGCTTCGCTCGCGTTTAGAAGTATTATTATTAACTGAATTTTCTTTGCTGTAAACCTCACGGAGCCCGAGACCTTTCCAACGAATGCAAAACCGTGGAAATCGGTTCGTGCGTTCTGGAGTTATAGCGTCAGGAAGGAAAACCCGACTTATTTTTATATAGTAAAAAAAAAAAAAGAAGAAGATAAAAGAATTTTAAAACTTAGGGTATTACATATTGGTCGGTTATATCACACTTGGCATAATAATTATGTTTTATCTTAGTTTCACTGCGATTTTTATAAGTATTAAACTATTTGTAAGTTTTTTTAGTAGATTTATAGTGTTTTAGTACTACACTTACCTAAGGAAATCAAAAAGATTTTATAACGTCCCAAAATAGCTTGAAAAAATAGGGAAACGTTGAAAAATTGCAAATAATGAAGTCCACAGCGCTATTATAATTTATACTTGCAGACAAAGACATGTCATAATATATTATATGGCTGCCTAATCGATACCTATCTACGGAGATGGCAGGCCATTCATTATTACAATATAATTAAGTATCCGAGTGAGTTGATGCTATTTTGTTTTATATTAATATGACGAGGATACCTTTCACTTAGCTATGTGGGAGATGGCGCGTGATGAGGAATTAAATAATATTTATGACATTTCCGCAGTTGGAAGGTGTAGGACGGAGGCACAGTACATAATGATTAAATAAATAAATAAATAAATAAATAAAATGCTACTCAGCATTTTCTTCCAGCTAAAGTAAAAATGTGTTTTATTGACATAATAAGATACGCACAGTTACGTATACTCTGAATCCATAGGCTCCCGAACTAGTTCAGAAACTGTGTTTCAGGAGCCAAAACATATTTGACGGTTTTTATGATCAGGAATTGAATCTGTCGTTTTGTTTCAGGTGTCAGGGATAGTGGGACGAGCTGACGTCTTGGCTTGCGTGTTTTTCCTTTCATCTATTCTGCTTTATCATGGGTGAGTTCCTAAACTTAGAGAGCAAACAGAATATTAATTTTTTTATCAGATGTATAGTGCTACACTTATGTAAATCACAAAGATTTTATAATGTCCCAAAAGTTATTCTCCGAGCGATATCTCTTGGACATGCTACTACGGCAGTTATGCGACCGTGGTTCCATCTACAGGTCTTACTTATTTCTATCAAGACTCTTGCTTGATAAGAACCTGTCCTGCTGTGATTAAAACTCCGGTGGCGCAGGTGGTAGCGCAGCCCCGTATCAAGGGGTAGGTCGCAGGTTGAAATCTCGCTCGGAGATTAACTTTGGGACATTATAAATTCTTTGAAACAGAATGTTGTTCGGTAAGTATTTTCTGAGCTGAATCAGCAGTCGGCTTGCGACCTGTATTTATAGTGGAAGTCTGGGTAGCGCGCCAAGTGTAATATTTGGACGTAGATTAGGTAGGTATTAGAAATCTTTAAAGAATCTGAAACTACTTATACTAGTGCTGCAAAAGTAAGCATATAATGTTTTATGTGTTACGTTACGACGCTCTTTTGACTCTTCAATAATCTTGATTTCGCTGTCAAGAGATCTCAGGGGATGTTTGCGGTAGGTATTCAGTTAAATGAAACGGATGGAAGGGTGGCAGGGCAGTACCTACCGTTCCACTCTCCATGTGGAGCACATTATTATAGGGTTATAGCACTATTCATAAACCTGATTATTATTATTTTGGATTATCGCATAATTTCTACACATTATTTCATATAGTTTAATTCGCTTCAGCATTACCTACGCCTAAATAAAAAATATACGCAATTATCTGCTGGGAGTATTGCAAATTATTTGTAAAACCTCAGTTCGCCACAGACACCCCGCGCGGTTGCAACTTTCTGGGCAAAGAATATTTAGAACCATATATTTTTTTCTAAATTTAATTATGTGGTTGATCCTAAATACTGTTATAAAAAAAGTGATCTCTGTACGTCTGTCTTATGTCTGTGCTTATCTGTTTTAATGTTATCCAAAATAAAATAAATAAATAATAAGATAATAACTACATTAATAACTATGATTAGCTGAGTTCCTAACAAAACAACGCATCAGATTGTTTCAAACCTCACTCAGCGGTCAGGATGCTGACTCAAGGAGTTATAATGACTTTGACCCTCGTGGTAGCAGATGCCACAGTTAGACAAGAGTCATTATCAGCCATGGAGATAACTACCACGAAGACAATATTACCTATACACAGCACTTGTTACATAGAAATACTAAAGAAAGAAATAAAAATGGTATAACTTGTGACGGTAAATAAACTTATTATAAAAATACAAAACACCTTTATCAAATTCAAATTCAAAATATATTTATTCATTAAAATCACAAGGATCATCTTTAAACGTCTTAAAACTAGGTGACTAGTGCCAGTTCCACGCGACCAACGCATAATATAAGAGTAGTAGAGCTCTTTGTGAAGGGCTCGTCCGGGGAAGTACTACCACCACGCCTTTTTCTGCCGCCAAGCAGCAACGCTGTGTTTCGGTTTGAAGAGTGTGGTCGCCGGTGTAATTACAGGCACATGAGGCTTAACACCTGTATGCCTCGAGTTGATGGACGCAGGGCAGTGCATCGTAGGGCACGTTCCTATTGTGCGTGACCTACGGGGCAATGTTTTGTTTATAGGTGATGGTTACCACTTAACATCAGGTGGGCCATCTGCTTGTTCCATCAGCTAATTGTATAAAAAAAAACATATTAGTATTTAATCTTTCACTACAAAGTTAATCCCTTCATACGAATTCCTTCGTATCCTATAATATTTAATGTATATTCCCATTATATTCCTAATACGTACCCTTTGTACCGCACCGCATAACAGCCATCGAATGTCAGATTTATGACAGTTACATTGAAACCCATGAACATTTTGTATCGGAAAATGTTTTATTTATATACAATTTCTATTTTTTTTAATAAAGAACCTTCTGGCAATAGCAAACACAACAAAAAAAAGAATTTAGGGAAATCAGTAAAGCCGTTTTGGTATACCTATTACAAGATACTCAAACGTAGCAAATAAAATGAAGGTAGTTTCAGGGTCGTCAAATATTGAGTAAAACTAATCTCCACTTTGGGATAATGGTTTTCTGATATTGAAGTTCCAGATAATAATAAGTACAGGCTTAAAATACTATATTTAGTACAGTAAGCCAAAAGGGGTACCTAATTGAAAAGCATACATGGTTAGATAGTCATGAAGGGTAGTCTCACTTAATCAGAACACGTCATCGAATTCCACATTTGTATAATAATCAAAACCCATAACCAATCACAAATACGTCAACCAATCTGCGTATGTAAATGACAACTTATACAATTTCCCATCCCATAGATAATTATAAAACGACTAATTTAATTATACGACAGCAAAGGAAAACTATTAGTACTCCGTTCGGTCTGAGCGCAGGCAAGCGAATGACCACTGCTGTGCGCGCCATCTGCTTATAAAGGCGGCGCGCCAGGCGGGTGACGTGGCCAGTGACGTAACTTGTTTACGAAGCTGCAGCGTTTCTTTGTTAAAAACCGAGCTTTGGCGCCGTGGCGATAACATCCGGCCATCCTGCGCACGCATCCGTCCCTGGATAGCGTCATAGTCTGATGCGAAAACTGAAAACATTAACCAGTTAAATTCCCTTTCACAGTGCTAGGTTACAGTTTGTACATTTTCTTTATATTAGTCCCCACATAGTGTTCAATGAAACTTAGCCAAAAGTTAACCGATCAGTGGCACTTATAATGTTTGAAGTAGTAGCATTAGACATCATTGATTAATCTAGCTGAGTGCCCTTCACGCTGCCATTCCATCAACAGCCGACAGTTGAAAGATTGAAACCTGAAATGTACAAATTAACATGAATTTAGTTTACTGACATCTGAACTTATCTAAAAATTGTTCCATCGGCGGCCAGTATGAAATAATATTTTATCAATTGTGATTTTCCCTAGGTGATGCCTTTGGCCAGCCCTAGTTGCATTATCACCACAAAACATAAAACATCACCATTGATTAATTTAGCTGAGGGCCTTTCATTCTGCTATTCCATCAACGGCCAGCAGATGAAAGACTCCTTAATTCATTTGGCTGAGTGCCCCTCACCCTGCTGTTCCATCACCGGCCAGCAGATGAAGGACTCCTCAACCTCAACCTCAACTGTACAAAACGATATGAAGTTATATTACTGAAATCTTAACTTATCCAAAACTGTAATAATATTTTATGAATGGTGATTTTCCCTAGGCGATGCCTTTGGCCAACCCTAGTTGCATATCACCACCAGACATAAAACATTCTCATTGACTAATTTGAATGAGTGCCCCTCACCCTGCTATCTCATCGTCGACCAGCAGCTGAGGGACTCCTCAATTAATTTGGCTGAGTGCCCTTCACTCTGCTATTCCATCGTCGGTTAGCAGATAAAAGACTCCTCAACAAAACAAAACCATTTTGTACAGCTGAACACAATGACATGAATCTATATCACCGGTACCCAGACTATTATCCACAACTGTTCCATCGCCGGTCAGTATGAACTAATATTGTCTAAACACCGGAAACACATATCCATGTTCAAAGCCAATTCACTACAGACACTAGTTATACCACAACAGGATCTAAATACAACTTATCGATAACATCCGGTCTAATTTTAGTCTGAAAGCTATCATATTTTCCACGTCTGCTATTTCAATAAATCGTTTCGAAGATCATAACTCGCATACCAGCTACTTGATAGGTATCTATCGTGACCCCAAATGTTATTCACTTTAAACGAACCTTTGTAGAGAGGCATTAGTTTTTTACTTTGGTCATCGTTAGGGTGGCTTTGAATGTTAAGTACCACCAAGTTCCAGTCTCCAACGTTATAAATAAGCTTTTAAACAAGATTCACACCTACCAACATCTTTTATGTTTTTTTTTTACTAGATTTACTTTTATGTCTTGTAATGTACGTAAAATTTTGTTCTTAAACTGGTTCTCATGTAAGTGAATTATTGTAATTTTGTAATTCTGTATGAAAAATAAAGATTTATAAACCATTAAACCTTTATTCCTTTTTTTTTTACTTCCTGTTTAGTTAGGGACATTTACAATTTACCACATTGACATTATACCATTTTTGTCTTTTGCACACAGACATCTCGGAAAAAACGATTGTACCCAAAGATTTTATAATGTCCCAAAAGTTATTCACCGAGCGGGATTGGAACCCGCAACCTTCCCTTTGATACAGGGCTGCGCATTGTGATTTCCTTAAGCGTAGTAAGTACTATAAATCTAATAAATATAATAATGTACCCATACCCGTATTTTGTTGCCACATAAAATACACACGTTTAAGCAAAATAAATTCAATATCAATATGTTAAATTCAATTTATACAGTTTGATGTATTTTGCAACAGTTTTCTTCAAATGGGGAAACCAAAATTTTGACCTGATTCTTTCGACAGTTTTATCTACAGCAAAAAAAAATACACAGTCGTTACGATTAGCTCGAATAACGTGTACCATACGCATTTCTTTGTTACTACCAACCATTGTTGTTGTTACCCAACATCTTCAGAATTCTACTTGTGTTATGTACCACGATATACTTTTTTTTTTCCAACAAATCGTACTCATAAAATATCCGTCTTTGTCTCGGCCTCACCTGACTTTAAAATGTTTTGAATATCACATATTTATTATACTGGGGTATTTTTTTTTTTTCGGCGGGTAGGTATATTTTACCGAGGATATGAGAAAGATATCGTCACAACTTTTAAAATTTCCTGTTTCTGTAGCAACAATTCAACAAACAATGATTCGTATCGCCAATCGAACCTACTATAATATATGTATAACTGATATGGTATTATATCTTGTACCCAAAAACCTATTTGCAGAAAGCACCACTAGAACAGTTTTGTTGAAAATATTCTCTACTACATTTTATCCACATACCAACATCCTATCCATGAGTGCTTCATAAATTCTGGTATGACTGACGATAATACAACATAACAACAACTCACGGTTTTCGATGTAGCTTACTGTTTTTGCGCCTCCGATCATTGCCACTACTGCTATTGGCACTGGAGCAGCTACCTGAGCTAGTCGATGGTTTCCACCTCGATCTTCGATTGCGCTTACAAGGCGGCATCTTGTGGGCGTAGCAAGTTAACACTTCTGATGAAAGAGCATACATGGTTAGATAGTCATGAAGGGTAGTCTCACTTAATCAGAACACGTAATCGAATTCCACATTTGTATAATAATCAAAACCCATAACCAATCACAAATACGTCAACCAATCTGCGTATGTAAATGACAACTTATACAATTTCCCATCCCATAGATAATTATAAAACGACTAATTTAATTATACGACAGCAAAGGAAAACTATTAGTACTCCGTTCGGTCTGAGCGCAGGCAAGCGAATGACCACTGCTGTGCGCGCCATCTGCTTATAAAGGCGGCGCGCCAGGCGGGTGACGTGGCCAGTGACGTAACTTGTTTACGAAGCTGCAGCGTTTCTTTGTTAAAAACCGAGCTTTGGCGCCGTGGCGATAACATAATAGTCCACAACTTTGTTTTACGGCTATGAAAATGTTACCTACATAATTTCATGAATCTATATTTAAAGCGACGATAATTATACTGGCTGGCTATTGCCTCTTCAAGTCTGTGATAAAAAGTGTGAAACAATCATATGTGTCATAGTTTGTCGAGGTATGTAAGATAGAAGGAGTTATACAGGGTGTCCGGAAGGTCGATGCAAAGCCGTGAGGGGGGGGGGGGGTCACCTCGTTACGCATCTATTCAGGCTATATTACCTTAGTCCAATGTCGACGAATCCCGAGTTTCCCTAGCATAATGTGTATTTAATCGATAAACACCCAAACAATCATATGTATCCACATAACTGACTAAATGGGAGGTGTTTAATAATGAAACATTAATCAAAAATTAAAATTTCTTTTTAAAATAATTCTATGTATAGATGCCTGAATAGATGCGTAACTACCCCCCCCCCCTCCCCTCACGGCTTTGCATCGACCTTCCGGACATCCGTCTATGGTAGGTATAGTATCTAAGCCCATTTATACAACTTCCATTTGTTTCCTCAACACCAATACTGGTCACAAATTGCCGCATAGTATTGAAGACATTGTGGGAGGTTCGGGACAAGGACCCTGTTAAATTGCAGATGACATAACACAAAAGTTTCACCGAAGTTTTCCTTTTCTGCCGGCCCGAATTAGGGTCAGTACCTACATGCAAAAGTTTAGGAGACGACGCTAGCAAAGAAAGATATTTCTATCCTCTTTACTCGCTTATTATTACTGCGATAAGATAATATTGAGATGAGCTAGTGAGAAAGACTCGATTGCTGTATCAACGATCACAAAAGTACTTAGTTATTTCTGTTCGCTGTGTAGAGATTTAGCATCTCAACTGAACCATACAAAAGCAAAAATGAACGGTTGGCAAAATGTAGCGTTTAAAAAAAGCCCAAGAACTCTGGAGTTAGTACTCGTTACTAAGAAATCCGAGAGATATCTACCATGCCTGGGGAACAAAGGTATAAAGTTATTTTTCTTTCCAGTTTTACATTTTTCAATTTGCGGATTTTTCCTTCAGTTTTAAATGGATAACAGTTGGAACAAAATTACAACAATTTTATTGATATTATTTATACAACCAGCTGATGAAACAAGCAGATAACCCACCTGATGTTAAGTGGTAACCATCAACTATAACAAAGCATTGCCTCGTAAGTCACGCACGATAGGAACATGCTCTACGATGCACTGCCCTGCGTCCATCAACTGAGGCATACTTATGGCGACCACACTCTTTATACCGAAACACAGCAACGCTGCTTGGCGCCAGAAATAGGCGTGGTGGTAGTACTTCCCCCGACGAGCCCTTCACAAAGAGCCTCTACTACTCATAAAACTACTGTGTATGATCTATTTACACAGTTTTATAATTAATGAATCTTATTCAGTAATATTACTTAATACAAAACCTTTTGGTGAGCTCTTCGGTCGGCATCAGGCTTGGTAGCCGGGTCGTAAGAACCGCATGTTTCCGCGTATTACCATTGACCCGAATAATGACAAATTGGTCCGGCGAGAGGATCGATTGAGAGCATGTCAGGCGGTAATGATGACGCGGGAACGCAATGTGTAGGATCACGGTACTCGGCGGTAACGTAAGCTGAATAAACTTATGATCAAAAAATTACTATTCACTACTCACTACATAGTATAAAACAAAGTCGCTTTCTCTGTCCCTATATCCCTATGCCCCTATATGTACGCTTAAATCTGTAAAACTACGCAACGGATTTTGATGCGTTTTTTTTAATAGATAGAGTGATTCAAGAGGAAGGTTAATAATACATGCATGATATAGTAGAAAAACAATGTGCACCCGTGCGAAGCAGGGGCGCGCGGGCGGGTCGCTAGTAAAAACATAAATATTTCGAATTGATACCAATTTGTAGGCGAAAAAATATTTTGAGTTTAGGGTCTCACAGACCCACCAGGCATGCAATGTAACTTTTTTCCGCACCAGGCATGCCGAGGGTTAAAACATTGTCCTGATAGTGTTATTTGTAGAGAAATGCAAGTAGTTGTTTTAGTTGTAATAAATTATTTCGGGAACAAGGATCAGTCATGAGTTCAATAAAACATCCATAAATAAATAGGTAAATAACATATTTATATAAAAACATACAATAATAATAATTTAGGAAACGTGTTTTTAATAATTGTCATGTTTTTATTTTATTAGACTACCAAAATGGTATACCTACTTTTCTGAGTTTTTTAGGTATTGGCTCTCTGATATGTGTTGCATTGTATAATTATGTCATCTTCACTCTCAGAGAAGCCTTTTTGTTTACTAATGTAGTATCTATGCTGATACGACCCAACATTCGCACAAATGTTTAGAGGTAGACAGAGAAAGCAAAACACTTCCATGCACTGTCTCACCTCTCGCCTGACTCATTCTTGTTCGTGCGCGCACGGCGTTCGCACAGGTGTGTCATTGTTTTTACTTCGATCGAGCGATGGCGAAAAAATTCCGAAACAAAGACGTGAAAGAACCAAAGAAGATAGATGGATGGGAGGAAAATTATTGGAAGAAGTTTCGTGCAACTATTGACCTCTTTTCTTTTATATTATCCGTTGTATTCTTCGGATATCCTTGATGCATTCATCGAGCTGTGCACTATTTGCAACTACCATGCATGTACCGGCCTTTTACTTTTATAGTTTTTTACATATCCGCTGTATTCTTCGGATATCTCGATGCATTCATCGAGCGGTGCACTATTTGCAACTAACATGCAACTACCGACCTTTTTACTTTTATAGTTTTTTTTTTTTACATATCCGTTGTATTTTTCGGATAATCCTCGATGCATTCATCGAGCGGTGGCGTGCACTATAATACATATTTTGTATCTAGTGGGTACCTAGTGTTTCGTGCATTCAACGATAACACATATTTTTATCTTTACTTATGCACCTACCCACATATACTATGTGCCTATCAGCCTCTTGAATTCTTGGGATGTATCAAATTAATGGTTATTTCGTTGTATTCTTCAAATAACCGAATTTTGTGAGAAACATGTTCTGTACTATTAAAAATATATTTGGCTAGCAGCAGCGCCCGTTCGGTTTAACCCTTCTACTGCAGCTATACATTTTATCTTTATTTTGTTTAACGGACCATTTCGATGCATTAGTTGACTGTTCATTTCCTACGGATATCGAAGAAAGGTCTGAAGGAATACCACTGGTATATATTATACCTATGATATTGTTGCTATTTCCAGCGCTGGATGGTATATTATATACTGGAGCTGATCTAAAGTACAGCTCTCGACGGTCTTGCGATATTAGAAGTTTATATTTGCCGAATAATGGCCATTATTGGCTTCAAGCTGGTAAAAGCCTAAGCCAGCAGAAGCTTCAAAAGCTCACGTTGTGAAGGATGGTGATAATTTTCAAGCCAATTTGGCCTGTATATTCTACTAGAACTGCTTTCCTTCAAAAAGAAACGAATGTTAAATTTAAGAAATAATCTGAATCCTAAAATGTTATCACTTGCTAAGAGTCTACTCTAAACCTGGAAATTGGCACTATGCTGGTCGATACCTGCAGATTTTTTAATAGATAAGCAAATACAAAACAAGGTCAGCTTGGCAAAGTTGTACCGAGCCCGAGGCAATGTCATAATATGTATTGAAAATAATTTTGATATTCCGGATGTGATCCGCACGCTAAGTGATGCGGCTAGGATAGTAGCTGATTTTGATGACGTATTAATGGACACTTGATAATCCCTGATTATGCCACTTGTCGATATATCTTTGTTAAAACCATTCAAAGATAGAAAGAAAAAAAAAAAAAAAAGTACTAAGTAATACAGCTGATTCAAGCAGCTGTTTCTCCTTATAGAAATTTATATGTGAGACGCTCATCATCTTGCGGTGCGAGGAACCAGCGTGGACGGCGCCGACATCCAGCACGTTCAACCGCGCTGATGCCGGTAGGCAGAGTCGGACGGCGTCATAGTAATACCTGACGAACCTTCGGCGTACCTGCCACAGATAGCGGTGCACTCCGAGCCGCCTGTGCGGCGCCACCTGGGCAGCTAGCTACGCGTAGGTACCTACCTACCTACCGATACACTATCTTAGACTCGCCTCGCCGCCACTGCAAGTACACGCAAGTCGTCTGAAGTTCTTTTGAACGAATGATCGCACCTACCACTAAGTGCTTTGTTTTATGATACTTTTATTAATAGCGGCATATGTATTCCGAATTTGCAATTGCAGCGATACAAAAAGGAGTAAAGTATTTTTATAATACCTATACTCAGACTATTGGAAGGTGTAATCCAATTGCAGAACAATCTAAAAAAAAAAAAAAAAACTGGTGTCAATTTATTTTATACCTATTTTAAAACAATTTTAAAAGTACGTATATTAAACGGAACATTTTAAGATGAGAGGCACATAAATGCTTCTAAACTCGTACTCAAGGATCCCGTATGTCTAATTCAATAAATAAAATAAAAGAAAAAAGGTATATTTTCAAGGACTTATAACGGGTAAAGGCGAAATATTTTCGTAAGCGCAATGTGCCGTTAACATTAAAGTTTGTGAACTTTCTACAAAACACTTTCTAGCGCCAAACTGGGAACCAGATATTGGAAAATTAATTGCTTATTAATTAATTGAACAATAGTGCTTAATAAAAGCTACTTGCTAGTTTTTAAGCATCCTAATTTGATACTGAGATTATAATACCTAATGATTATACACCTACTTAACTCGAAAAGTCTTGAAATTATTCTAATGAGCTTAAAAATAATTCAGATAAGAGCATTTCCGTGATTGGTATTTAGAATATTTAACTACGGCATGTCCAGCTATATAGCTAGTGGTTTACGAAATCCTTCTAAAGGGTTACGTTAGCCCTACTTAAAAATAACGTTAGCTATGAAACATTTCCGTAACTGTTATCCTGCGTGATGATCTGATTTGGAGACACAAAAACATTTCCTTTCTGCTACAGCAGTTCTATTTCCAACATGATCTGGTATGATTGTGAAGTTTTTTTTTTTTTTTACTGATGCTTCAAACACTAATAACAATTGGGGGTGTTTTCTGTGGCTCTGAACGAGTTGGGGGATGTGGGTCCACCACGGAGCAATCCAATTATAATAATTTACCTACCTGGAACTGGTGCAAATTATTTTTGGGAAAAAAGGAGTTGCAGAAGATAAAAGAGATTGTGATATCCTACGCGTAAACAATAGTTACCTACAATTACTAGGTATAATATCTTGCTACTGCTCAGTATCCACGTCTTACCTAAAGCAGTAATTAACACGATTTGGAAATGGATTGAGTCACACGTGTCGACAATTTTGTGTTCAAGTCGTATTCTTTTTTCTGAAAATATATAAGCAGACGCATAATCTAGGACGCTTCATATTGATAAGGAGTACGAATTAGATTTTTATGAGTTAAAACATTTTCAAATAAATCAATATTTGGTTTACCAATACGTACCAATACATACCAATACGTATCTACGAGACATTAAAAAAAAAAAAAAATGCTTGTTTTGATGTTTTCAAAATTAAATTAATTTCCATGCGTTCCTAGCGTTTGACATAACAATAATAATAAAAATAAAAAGTTTCTTATCAGTCAACTGGTATTGTTTGTACCAGTTGGTATAGGTTGGTATAAGTTCTGAACGTCTCAACCGTTCCCTTGGTATATGTATTGAAGAGATATTGGTTCTCTCTCCGAGTAAATATCTTCTTCTTTCTCCTTGCATATCAATAACCCGTTTCATCAAAAAATCTCCCTGGTAATGTGTCTCATCAAAAAGGCTTTCCACAGCCAATCTGTCCTGGAATTAGCATTTGGTGTTTCCAACTATTTCTGTTTTTTCACAGGATGCTAGATCACAATACAATGTGTTATGCTTTGGTGGAAGTTTTGTGTATGTATCTACAAAATAATAATGTTTCTCTTGAATGAAAAAAAAGATCACCTTTATTACAGTTTCTTACAACTTGTTTCAAGTATTATCATCTCTAGTATATTTTTTGAATAAACATACATATTTCTTTGATATCATTAAAAAATAAAAATACGTTTAGATATGAAAGTAAAAGATAACTTTCCTTCAAAAACATTTTTTTTACAAAGATAACATTCCCTTGTTATTTTATTATAGAAATCCGAGTATAGTACGGTTTATATTAGATTTTGTACTTTTAGAAAGACTACAGATTGGTTCATTCAATTTCGAATTTTATCGAAAATTTGTCATGCTGTTCGTGCTATCAACCAGCCGTAGAAAACAAACATTTTGTTTGATTCAGATTCAGATAATATCAAATCTTTCGATCAAGCTTCCGGGGTTGACTGACAGAATGTAACCTTCTTTAATCAGCAACATCCATAATTAGGAAGATGATAATTGACGTCTTGTTCTGACCGAACAATCCATTGAACACTGGATTCAACAAACGCTTGCTGATAGTGGCATCGATATTTCTGCTGGTAACTCACAGCCTCTACTTTAGCCACTTCTCGGGCTAGATTCAGTCATTTCATGAGTTGGTTTTTTTTAGGCCGATTTTTTGTGTCAACATAATATTATTTGAGTTTGAGAGACCACCTTTTAACTTTTACGATTATGGTTCTGGTGATCAAAATTTTTTCGCATTCAAGTTTTAATTTTGAGTATTTTGTTTCGTGTTTTTTTTTAAAGTTCTATTTATTTAATTTTGCGTTATTTAATAATGCTTTAGTCTTATGTAATTATTCGTTTATGATTTAAATAAGCACCTACTCAAGCAAGCTTTTACGATTATTTTTTTGCAAAGTTATTAAACCTATTGCTTCATTTATTTCATCAATAATTTTTTCTTTCTCTACCCATAGATAATCAAAGAATATCTTGGTGCATCATTGATCTTGTTCTCTAAACATCTACATTAGTAAACAAAAAGGCTTCTCTGAGAGTGAAGATGACATAATTGAATGATCAAGCGAGCTTACCTGAAGCGAAGCTCGATCTTAATTATGTCATCTTCACCGAAGAGAAGCAAGGTCCCTCCCTTCCCTAGAAAAGTTCCCCTGAAGATCAATGTTGCTGTAACACTACTCTGAAGATAATGAGTCAGGCGAGAGGTGAGACAGTGCATGGAAGTGTTTTGCTTTCTCTGTCTACCTCTAAACATTTGTGCGAATGTTGGGTCGTATCAGCATAGATACTACATTAGTAAACAAAAAGGCTTCTCTTCGGTGAAGATGACATAATTAAGATCGAGCTTCGCTTCAGGTAAGCTCGCTTGATCATTCAATAATGAATGGGTAGCGGGCTGAGTGTGAAGAGTAGATACAATTACGTATAAAACACGCATACTCCGATAAATAATCGAAATGTTGAGTGTATTCATTTACGAGACCTGTAGGATATTATTGTTTATGCTTTAAAGTCTTCTGACTACCCCCCTTAGACATCCTCAATGGATCTTGAGTTGGTACTTGGACTAAGAGATCTGAGGGGATATCTACCGTGCCTGGAGATAAAAGTCGTGAAGTTGTCTTAACATGGCTTTCAACCATCTTGTGTGCAATTAAATTGAACACAGTTTGGTATAAAATTAATTTTGATCGATGCGAGTTCTTCTAATCAAAAGTTTGCATAAGTACTAAAACTAGTAAAACTAACTTTTGAGTATGTAAACTTGTATCTATCAAAATTATTTTTTTACTAAACTGTGTGCAATGTGATTGCACACAAAATGGTTGTTTGCGCTTTTTCGAAATTGGGATTTATGATTATATCTTTCAAAATGTCGAATCGTGCGAGCGAGAGGAGTATTAGGTGTTGTCTACGCCTTAACAAGACCAACGTCAAATTTGGTCGTGGTTAGGCTACTTTAATTATAGTAATTTTGAGGTTTACGATGATGACACAAAAGTGTAATTTTGTGATTGCAGGTCATCGACCCGTCACCGAGTGTGGTCCAGCGTGGCGCTGGCCGCGCTCAGCATGCTGGCCAAGGAGACCGGACTCACGGTCCTGCTTTTCAACGTGGCATTCGACCTGTACCGGAGTTGGGGACACATTGCTAGGTAACTGTTTTGACGACCTCAGTGGCGCAGCGGGCGAGAGTCCGCCTGCGACGCAAGAGATTGCGGGTTCGTTTCCCGCCTCTGAACAAATTTGTGTACAATCTGCAGAAATTTGTTACGTCGGTCTGGGCGTTTTCAATGTTTAATAAAAAAATATCTATATGTAAGTATATAATGCATTAAAAATATGAGTCATCTAGTACCCATAACACAAGCTTTGAGTAGCTTACTTTGGGGCTAGATGGTGCTGTGTGGATTGTCCAGCATTATAGTTTTTCAACTCACCATATAACGCTCTATGATTACGTTGAGTACCTATCGTATTATTTTGGCCAACTTAAAGGGCAGCACACGGCGGCGTGCCGCTATTTAGTTTTGAAGATATAAAATCATCTGCATGTTGTTATGTGAAATCGCAATCGGTTAAGTTGTTGTCAAAAGCCGCGTACTGACCAAGCGAGCAGCCTCGGACATTTGCCGCAGTACGCATGCCGCGCGAGGCGGCCTCGGTCTGTAAGTTTTCTAATCCAAGGCTGCCGCGCGCGGCAAGGCCGAGCCACCGTGAGCATCGACGCTCAGTTTAACTTGACGTCGAATAGAGACGCACAACTAACACGCAACGAATAAGCGAGGCAAAACACTACCGTCTTGAGTGAGCGCGGCAAACGTACTGAGGCGCCTTTGATTGAGCATCGACAGAAACCGACAACGCTCGGCTCGGGCCGCGGCACGCTCGGGCGAGGCAGCGCGTGCGTTTGCCTCGGGCGAGGCACGTCTTGACCGACCGAGGATTTGCTTCGCGAGGCAACCTCGCGAGGCTGCTCACTTGGTCAGTACGCGGCTAATGGCATTACCTACAAAGATTTATGGAAAATAAAATTTTGGTCCAAGCAAGTTTTCATGCATAAAAATTAGAAAAATGTAAAGTTGTTTGTGTGTTTTTTGTGAAAGGCTTGTCCGGGAATGTACAACCTCCATGCCTAATTTCTGCCACCCAGCAGCGTTGAGGGTTGCTGTATTTCAGTTTAATTAAAGGGTGTGATTATATTATACCGCTGAAATTACAAGCGCCATCATTTTGCGCCTCAAAATCTCTTGCGAGGTTTCTTGGTTTTTATGTCATGGTAACTATTAAGCAATAGTTGAGCTATATAACTATTAAGCAATAGTTGAGCTATAGTTATTTTTTTTAATCAAAAATAATCAAAAAGAACAATTGTGTTATTTTCAGGTCGACCTCGTTGAAGTGGAAGTGGGAATGCGACAGCGTCTCCGGTCGCGTGAGCCGAGCCGTCATCGCGACGGCATTGCTCGTCACCTTCAGACTGGCGCTGCTGCAAGGATCCCTACCCACCTTCTCCCCGCAGGATAATCTACCTGCGTTTCATGGATCTGTCGTTGTCAGGTAAACTACTAAACATCAGAATTTTTCATCATTCTGTTATTGGCAGAAGTTAAGAATAGAAACCGATATTCATATCTTGAATCTTTATTGCTCTTCTGACATTATCAGGAACAATACGTCAAACAAAAAATTTCAATTTAAAAATTAAATTCATTTTTATGAATTGACTAGTTGTGCCCCGCGGTGTCACCCGCGCAGATTGAAATCCTGGTATTCCCACGGGATAAAAGTAGCCTATATGCTATTCCAGACTATAGTCTATCTCTCTGCCAAATTTCATCCAGATCCGTCAGCCGTTCGGGCGTGAAAGAGGAACAAACATCCATCCAATCGTCCATCCATCCATCCACCCATCCATACTTACAAACTTTCGCGTTTATAATATTAGTAGGATAGTAGGATAGCAAAACCTACTCCACCTACCCCAAAGCACCATTCGGCAAACCACAAGCAGGATGAAAGACATCAAGCTGTTTGGTTTTTTTACAATTTTTGAACATGCTTTCGGTTTTATCAACTTTTCCTACATTATTCAAAAGATGTCAAGTGGCAACCATCAGTCATCACCCATAACAAAGCAATATATCGCAAGTCACGCTCGATATGAACGCCCCATTATGCAACCCCCGCGTCTATCAACTCAGGCACGCCTAGCCTCACATGTCCGTAATTACACCGACAACCACAACATTGCAGGGCAGCGCTGCTTGGCGGCTGAAAAAGGCAAAAGAGGATAAACACGGAAGTAGCTTCACGACTTTGATCCCCAGGCACGTTAATACCCCTTTAGATCTATATGGTACCAAGTACGACTTTCAGATTCTCGTAGGACGTCTGGGGGTGTTCAAGGTATGCCCAAACATTTTACAGAAATTTGTATTCCATACATGAAATGTTGCAAGCCCACCTACTAACTGGTTTCCTCTCAATGTTTTCCAAGAGAAGGAACATCCAATTCTGAAAATCCAATTCAAAAAGCGTTGCGTTACCAATACCAAACGCAACATCATGCTGAGCTGGACACCATTTTGTGACGTCTTCTCATGGACGGTACTGAGAAACACACCTTTCCTCCCCCTTATTTGTTTCTTAACCTACTTGTAAGAATCGTGTAATCTCTGTTGTTGAGTTACTGTGTCGCTCTTGATAAATAATATCGTCATCGTTTTCCTGCCCTTATCCCACTTCATGTGGGGTCGGCACAATAGATTTTTACTCTCCTCTATCAGCCGTCATCTCCGCAGTCACTCCTTTCATACTCATGTCGTCTTTCACACAGTCCATCCATATTTTCTTTGACTTACCTCTACTTCTATATCCATCCACATTCATCCTTAGCATTCTTCTCATTACATGACATTCCTCCCTTCGCATAACATGCCCATACCACGCTAACCTATTACTCCTCATCTTTTCAGTCACTGGCGCCACTTTCAAACTGCTTCTAATAAAATTGTATTCTTGTATTCTCTGATAAGTCATATTGTGTCGTCATAAATAAAAACATTTTCTTTCTTTCAATTCTATTATTCATGGTGGAGGAATAAGAGCTGTCTCGCAGTGTATTGTGCACACAGAGAAAGAACATAATAATATGAATTCATGAATTCCAGAGTAATGACGTTCTGTTACCTGGCGGCGTTGAACTGGTGGCTGCTGCTGTGTCCGTGGACGCTGTGCCACGACTGGCAGATGGGGTCGGTGCCGCTCGTCACCAGCGGCTGGGACCCGAGGAATCTGCTCACGGGCGCCGCGCTCATCGCGCTGCTGGCGATATCGTACCGCTGTCTGATGGACTTGGGTGTATGTTGATATTATTGTCTATCTATCTATACAGGGTTACAGGAAAAATCGTGCTAGATCCGTTAAGGGCGTGGAGTACCCATCATTTCTGACTTATTTCACAAACAATTGCCATAATATGTTTTTTTAGATATCCCATAAAGAAAAATAAACTTTCTATTTTTTTTTATTTCTTAACTTTCACTTGTCTACTGCGGTCTATTCAATTAACTTATGCACTATTTTAATGATTGACGTCATAATAAAGCATCTTATTACACATGTTATGTTAAAATGCAATAATAATAGTAAGATACACAAAATTTTCGTTGTTAAAGTCGAATATCTCGAAAAGGGTTGTTTAGGGTAGGGTGTTACATAGTGAAATAAGTCAGAAATGATGGGTACTCCACGCCCTTAACGGATCTAGCACGATTTTTCCTGTAACCCTGTATATGTACAAGGCAAAAGTGATTGACTGATGACAACGCACAGGTCAAACCCTTAAAGCTAGAAACTTGAAATTTCGTACACGTATTCCTTTTATGATGTAGGGCACCTACTAAGGAAGGATTTTTCAAAATTCAATACACAAAGGGGTGAAATAGGGGATAAAAGTTCGTATTCCTTGGACATATTATATGCAGATCAGCCGCGAGTTCAGCTGGTTAGAAATATGCCAGAAACAAAGACTGTAAATTAAGTTAGATATGGTAGTAATACTGAACAGCCTAAATACACCTACCTATATATTTCGGAGAAAAAGGTTCGGCAAATATATCATTTTAGTCCAAAGTTTTTCTACACGAAAGCATTTTTTCATGATTTCAAGAACAGTCTTCATAAAATTTAATGTGTGAGAAAGAGATGTTGCTTAAGGGTTGACAGCCTTTTAACTTACGTAACTATGCAAGTAAGCCACCTTCAGATCCGTCCTTTGTTACTGATTCCTTTTATCCTTCCAGGTGCAGAAGCAAACTCCAGTCGTAGCGGGGCTGATGCTACTGGTGGTCCCTTATCTGCCGGCGTCGAACCTGCTCGTAACTGTGGGCTTTGTTCTGGCTGAAAGGGTCCTTTACATTCCCAGGTAAGATAGATGGGCTAATTTTTTAGGAGTTAGTGGCCAGCAACATCTTTAAGTATACATACTATTATTACTATATATACAAGCCGCTCTTATACCCCGTTCGCACCAGGCTTGTAGCGAGTCGAGTAGCACCTCCCACCACGGTATTTTAGTGTTATCAGCCAACCAATGGACACGGACACATGGTGAGAGGTGCTACTCGCCTCGCTACATGCCAGGAGCGATCAAGGTATAGCTCTGTGAAAGGCTCGTCCAGGGAGTTACCACCATGCCTTTTTTTACCACCAAGCAGCATTGCTGTGTTTCAGTTTGAAGATACGGTTCCCCATGTTACAGGCACATGAAGCTTAACATCTGTATGCCTCAAGTTGATGGATGCAGGGCAGTGCATCGTAGGGCACTTTTCTGTAAAGCATAAATTACGAGCCAATGCTTTGCTATAGCTGATTTTTTTTTATACAACCAGCTGATGGAACAAGCAGATGGTCCACCTGATGTTAAGTGGTAACCATCACCTATAAACAAAACATTGCCCCGTAGGTCACGCACAATAGGAACGTGCCCTACGATGCACTGCCCTGCGTCCATCAACTTGAGGCATACAGATGTTAAGCCTCATGTGCCTGTAATTACACCGGCGACCACACTCTTCAAACCGAAACACAGCGTTGCTGCTTGGCGGCAGAAAAAGGCGTGGTGGTAGTACTTCCCCGAACGAGCCCTTTACAAAGAGCTCTACTACTCTGAGCTTAGCTGATGGTTACCATTTCACATCAGATGGGCCATACGCTTGTTCCAGCAGCAAGTTGTTTAAAAAAGATGATAATCTAAAATAAGCCCTCTTGTAACCCTTCGATTTTCATATTTCAGCGTTGGCTCAGTGATCCTCACAGCGTACGGGATTCAGCTGCTGTGGCGTCGGAAGCACGGCCGACGTCTAGCTGTCATGAGCGTGGCGATCCTACTCACAGCGGGCGCAGCCAGGACTCAACTTAGAAACAGCGATTGGCGCAACAGGGAGACATTGCTCAGGTATTATGGTATTATTTAAATATATCAGTTGCGCCCCGCGGTTTCACCCGCGCAGATTTAAATCCCGGTATTCCCACGGGATAAAAAGTAGCCTATCCATTCCGGACTATAATCTATCTTTCTGCCAAGTTTCATCCATATCCGTTCAGTCGCTTCGGCGTGAAAGAGTAACAAACATCCATCCATCCATACTTACAAACTTTCTCTTTTCTAAAGTGTAGGATTTATATCAAAGTGTTTTTTTATTCAACTAGCTGATGGAACAAGTAGATGGCCGACCTCATGTTAAGTGTTAATGTATGTGTGATGTTAAGTGTATAACAAAGCATTGCCTCGTAAGTCACGCAATATAGGAACGTGCCCTACGTTGCATGCCTTGCGTCCATCAAATTGAAGCATATAGATTGAGCCTCATATTTTTTTTTTTTTTTACAGCACTATCTAGCCCCAAACTAAGCTTATGCTTGTAATATGGGAGAACCAGATAGCTGATATACTACTTATAATACTTTTTTTTTGTAAATACATACTTATAATATTATATAACACCCAGACAGAGAACAAACATTTATGTTCACCACACAAATGTTTGTTCACGGTGGGAATCGAACCCACGACCTACGGCGCAGAAGGCATAGCTACTACCAACTGAGCTACGTAGGCTGTCAAAAATATGCCTCTTGTGTGAATAAGGTTCTAGTAATTTTGTAATTATCTTACGTGCACAAAGGTAGAAAACCGCGAAAAACATGGGCTCGTAGGGTACGTTTCTTACCTGACCTGTGAAAAAACTCTTTGTAAGTGGATTGTTTGGGCCATGTTTTTGTTCCATGAAATAAGAAGATAGAGATTATTATTTTGTCAAAAGGGGTTCACTAACCGTTCAGCTAGTTTTCAATTGAGAGATGGATTGTTGAAACTTTAACTTTTGCGTTTTCAGGGCCGACCTTGCAGTTTTGCCGCACAACGCGAAACTCCACTACAACTTTGCAAATTTCCTGAAAGATGACGATCAGCGGGAAAGCGCCATACTACATTATAAGGAGGCTTTGAAGTGAGTATGCATTTAATTATTGCAAACAGTCTCTTATTGCTTACTAGCGACCTGCCCGCGCGCCCCTGCTTCGCACGGGTGCACATACCATGCATGTAGGTATACATATAAACCTTCCTCTGAATCACTCTATCAAAAAAACCGCATCAAAATCCATTGCGTAGTTTTAAAGATTTAAGCATACAAAGGGACATGGGGACATAGGGACAGAGAAAGCGACTTTGTTTTATACTATGTAGTGATTAGCCAAATAACTGTCTGTGGTAGTTCCTCGACAATTCTTGGATCGATGGACGTCAGGATCAGAAAAGTTCAGTAAAAAATCATAATAAGTAGGTACCTACATATTTTTTATGGAATAGGTAATTATTGTTTTTATAATGCATCGTTTTTTGATTTCTTGATTGATGCCTTGATTGTATGCTAATTGTATGCTAAAACTATAGTAAGATGATAACTAAAATGTTTTTGAAAGTGGTCGACGCTGTATTTCTATTTGTGAGCAGCGTCAGTGCAGTTGAAATTCTTTATTTTTTATACAACCTAAAGAGTTGATGGAATAATTCTGTTGTATCAACGCTCAAAGTATTTATTTATTTATTGGGAAACCAACAGCGATACCTACAGTTTGCACTAAGTCTAGATTAAAAAGTATGGCCAATTATAGGTTTCCACTACTGATTCTAAGAATATTGAATAGTAAGCGGAGCATTGTGGAGGTACTTACGTTATACATATAAATGAAAATGGTTCAGAGTCCTACAAAAAACATTCTGCCATAGTTTTAGATTTCTCTTTTTCTGTGCCTATAGTCAAAAAGAGAAGTTATATAAATACAAATGTTGCAGTCATAGATCACTTTAACATTGAAGTTAGCTGACGATTGACTGGGCAGCGTTTGTAAAATTACCCGTGTCTTCTTGTCGCAGATACCGCAGTGCCGCAAACCGATGAAAGTCTATATTATGTTGATAGTGTTGGGTTGTGGAACTGAGATGTGGCTGCAAAGCGGACTATAGACAGCTATGATGGGTGATTTTGCGGGATAAAATTAGAATTAGAAGCGTTTTTTTATACAACTAGCTGATGGAACAAGCAGATGGCCCACCTGATGTTAAGTAGTAACCATCACCTATAACAAAGCATCGCCTCATAAGTCATTGGCGTTGTTCAGGGACATTGGCTTGTCAGGTACTGTTTTTAAAGGCTTCACTCTGACTGCGACGTAAAGGTGTTACCATTTGTAAATATACCCAACTAACAACCGCATGAAATTGCAGCCTATGGCCGAGCTACGCAAGCGCACACAACAATCTCGGAACCCTGTTGCTGGCAACACCGGGCCAAGCTGAACACCACTTCCTGCAAGCGTTGAAGTACAACAGAGACCACGTTAATGCGCATTACAATCTCGCCAAGCTTTATAGGTAAGCTTCACTTTGTAATACCTATTCTATTCACATAGTTTGTTATTATACAGGAACCAAAAAAGCGCTTTGATAAAAAAAAATCCAAATCACCTTTACTCCCTCGGGAGGAAATTTCCGCCAACTTGTTTACGACGCTGTATCGTTTTTTTTTATTAAAAACCGAGCATTGTCGCCGTGGCACTTACGCTACTTTTTATCCAGTAGAAATACCGGGATTTAAAACTACGTGGGAGAAACTGCGGGGCGCAGCTAGCAGGAAATAAAGAAACACTCAAAATTTTATTGCATTCCAGCTTTGTTTATATTGGTTACTTCAGATTTTACCTACATCTTACTAATACTAGTGGCTCTGGGAGCTGACCTAGACTAGACCTCGCGAGCATACTAAAAGTGAGCTATTTGAGGAATGTAATGTGCAAGTGCATTTTCCGTTTTGTGTTTTTTTTGATTTTTTTGATTTTTTTTGCATCATCTTGTGTAGAATGAGGTCCTTTGTGTTTCTCTCAAATTTGATTGAAAACCATCGATTGTTTGATGAGCTATCCTGTTCATCATGCTGAAGATCCTTATCAGATCTTCGCCAAACTTTTATGAGACCAACTTATAGTTACTACCTTTCAAATAAAAAAAGAATAATCGAAATCGGATCTCATTTGGTGGAGATATCCAGTATATCAAATAGCCCCCTTTTTGCCCTTTTTTTGGGGGAAGTACCCCTCCAATCAAATATCCCCGACGACAAAAAAAATCTAATAAGTCATATAACCTGTGTACCAAGTTTCGTCCAGATCGGTTGAAAAATGCGACCTGTAGAGGAGAACAGACAGACAGACAGACAGACAGACATCCGGACAAACGCATTTTTGGCCAATGTGGAAACAGAGACGCTTCGCTCGCTTCGCTCGCTCGGTCAATTATAAACGTGAAAGTTACGTACGTCTACGATACGTCTACGGTGCACCTACGGCATTGTCATAAAATGAAATGTGCTGGAATCGACCGCTCGGAAAATTCTATAAGCTAGGGGAAAATGAATTCATTCGATTGTCTACTTATGGATGGATGGATGTTTGTCACTCTTTCACGCCGGAACGGCTGAACGGATCTGGATGAAACTTGGCAAAGAGATACATTATAGTCTGGAATAACACATAGGCTACTTTTTATCCCGTAAGAATACCGGGATTTAAATCTGCGCGGGTGTGGTTATATAAAAATACCTAAGTACATGATTATGGTTGTTCGTCGAAAAAAGCTATATTTTCCATTTTATATATCTCCAGCAAATATTGCATTAGGAGGATGTAGATATCAAACCTTATCTGCCTTCATTGTAGTTTATGTAAATTTCATGCAATTACTTTGTGACTACCACAACATTATCTAGAAACGACAAACAAAGGGATTAGGTTATCATTCTACCTACGTCATGAAGGTTGAGTGTAGAGGTCAATGCCCTTTATTTGCATAGCCAATTTAGTAACCTCGTTCCTTTTTTGAATTTGATTTAAAAAGCTTTAAAAATTTCAGTCTCGATACACCAAAATAATTGTTATTCGGAAAGTTTTGCAAGAACAGAATCGCGGTCTAGGGTTTCCCTGAATAAACAAAATTAGCTCCTGTAAACCGGGATCGAGCTCATCCACACATTCTGGACCCCAGGGTTCCAGACTCTCGTACTCTCCGTTTTTTTTATTTATTTTTTTCCACGCTCATTTCTCCCCCATACCCATAGGCTGTGGAATAAGTTACCATCAGAGGTTTTCCCGCCAAGATTCAACATGAAAAGCTTCAAGCCTTCAGGGTAGGCAACGCACTGACAACGCCCATGGTGTTGTTGTTGTCTATGGGCGACGGTGACCGCTTACCATCAGGTGGACCGTTAGCCCGTTTTGTCTAGCTTTTACATAAAAAAAAAAGATTCGACCACTGACCTCTATAAATACTACGGCAGCACCAAGAAGTCGATAAATAAATTGTGACAGAAATTCACAATGCACTACATTACAAACTAAGTATAGATGTTTCTTTGGAAACCAGCTGATTAAATAGGAACTTAGTATGTTTGTACACATAAAACAAATATTTATATTCATCTTAGATACGTTTGACATTGGTGGAAACCGAACGTACGACCTAGGCGCAGCAGCCAGTGCAACTATGTAGCATTTGCCGCCATTATAATCTACACAACGAATACCATCGTTTTTATCGTTTTCATTCATTTTTATAACATAAATTATTATTATTGATCAACCAAACAATTGAAATTTTAATTAGGCAAAACAGTGACGTTAGTAGAATATTTTAAAATGAAAAATTTGTCTTCTTTTTTTAAAAATAGAAGACGAATGTAAAGTATGACATTTGAATAAAGAGGTTTTACTATCAGTGCTTGAGAGAATAAAAGTAGTTGTGCTGTGGGGATCAGAGTGGTTTCTGAGTTCCCTACGCCTCAACCAGATGGGCATAGTAGTTGTGCCGTGGGCCCGGGTTGAGTCGTTGGTACCTCAGTTGTGTAGAAGGGAAAAAAAAATTACCCACCGCACAACCAGTTGAGCATAGCAGTTGTGCCATGGGTCCGAAACGGCAGACAACAACTATAAACAAACAATTTTTTTTTTTTATTTCCAATAAGTACGACAGTAAGTTGTGCCGTAGCGTTATACTCTTGGCTCTTGTGCCTGTGATAGATACGTCGAGGAGCAATAGGTTAGCGTGGATCATGAGGATGAAAGTCATACTAGGAGAAGTATAGTAGATATGAATGTGGATGGTTTTAGGAGAGGTAAGCCAAACAAAATATGGATGAACTATGTGAAAGGTGACTGAGTGATTAAGAACCAACCCGACCCCTACAAGTCACAATAAAAAAGTCATAATCCCCACCGGAGAGAATAAAAATGATAGTGGGGAAACCACCATTTTTTTTATCTTATCATAATCCCCACTTGTGGGGATAGCTTAGTGGAGATTATGACAATAAACCACCAACTTAGCGTAGGATAAGGGCAGGAAGGTGATGACAAAGTATGATTGAGAAAGAAGTTTTTTTGTGTGAGACAAGAGCTAATGTGACTCTCGCTCGCACGTTTTGACTTGTTATAGGATATAAAATCATTACTCCCATTTTCGAAAAATCGCAAGCAACCATTTTGTGTGCAATAAATTACGCACAGTTCAGTAAAAATTTTCTAAAATTCAGTAAAAATTTCATTTTGATCGATACAAGGTTTTCCTTCGTACTTATGCAAACTTTAAAGTAGGAAAACTCGCATCGATCAAAATGAATTTTATGCTAAACTGTGCGTAATGTGATTGCACACAAAATAATTGTTTGCAATTTTTAAAAATTTGGATTAGTGATTTTATATCTTTCAAAATGACGAATCGTGCTAGCGAGAGGTACATTAGGTGTTGTCAATGCCTTAACATTAATGTGTACTTTCAGTAGGTACACATTAATGTTCTACAAAAATGTTTTTCAGAAAGAAAAACTGGATCCCCGAGGCTTTGAAAATGCTGGAACGCTGTATAACATTGGGCCCTCACTTCATCCAAGCCTACTTGGAGCTGCTGATATTAAAGCCTGAACACAAGAAGTGGATACTGAATCAACTTCTAGAGCTGGAACCTGGAAACTGGGAGCACTATGTACTGTATGGCAATTGGATGAAAGAGAGAGGTAAGAACCAAAAAATCTGTGTAGGTTTAAAAAAAACTTTTTCTTAAACTACCTTTCTATGACAGTATTGGGTATGACAACATAAAAAAAATCGTATAAAAAAGTTTGTGTCTTATTAACCTCTTTTTTCAGGTTTATTGCCAATAGCAGTGCAGTACTACATAAAGAGCATGCGACTAGCGTTCGCATCTGGTTCCGCCCGCGGTAAAATAGTAACGCTGCGAACTACATCCCTCGCCCTACGCTCCATAGGACAACATAGTAGAATACAGCAATTACTAACACGGTCAGTATCGACCCAAAGTTTTATAAAAATGTATTGGTGTTTAACGAAGATTTATAAACCGTATTAATCAAGAAAACTTCTTTATATTTTTTTAAGGTCTGGCTCACTATGGCCAAAGATATCAAGAAGTGTGGAAGGAAAGGAGGGAGGCCTTTGCCCTGCAGTGGCTTAAAAAGAAAAAACTATTTACACAGCTTTACAATAATTCTTATTATGATTGTTTATAAGTGCGAGCTTGATTATGTGTATGCACATACGGGAAGATGGGGGAATGCCGATCACCTGAGAGAAAAACGCTCTATTGGTTTTTTCATTTGTCTTATATTAGTTTTGAGGTTTAGAGACTCTGCCTGCTAAAGCGTTACAACCCCTGCGCTGCAGCGTGCTCGCTGTGTTTTAAGGCACCTTATTTAATAAGTTATTGGAGTGAGCGGTAGTACCCCACATTTTCGCCATTACCCCTGCTTCCCCTACAGATGGCACGTGGTCCGCGCCGACCGGCAGTCGGCAGAGCGACGCGAGCAGGCGGCGCGCGCCTGGCGCCTGCGCTCCGAGCTGGCCGAGCGAGCCGCGCTCTACGCCGCCAGGGCCTCCAGAGAACACCAGGTACGCTACGTACAGATGGCACGTGGTGGCCGCGCGCGCCTGGCGCCTGCGCTCCGAGCTGGCCGAGCGAGCCGCGCTCTACGCCGCCAGGGCCTCCAGAGAACACCAGGTACGCTACGTACAGATGGCACGTGGTGGCCGCGCGCGCCTGGCGCCTGCGCTCCGAGCTGGCCGAGCGAGCCGCGCTCTACGCCGCCAGGGCCTCCAGAGAACACCAGGTACGCTACGTACAGATGGCACGTGGTGGCCGCGCGCGCCTGGCGCCTGCGCTCCGAGCTGGCCGAGCGAGCCGCGCTCTACGCCGCCAGGGCCTCCAGAGAACACCAGGTACGCTACGTACAGATGGCACGTGGTGGCCGCGCGCGCCTGGCGCCTGCGCTCCGAGCTGGCCGAGCGAGCCGCGCTCTACGCCGCCAGGGCCTCCAGAGAACACCAGGTACGCTACGTACAGATGGCACGTGCGAGCAGCGTTGCTGTGTTTCGGTTTGAAGTGTGGATGCCGGTGAAATTTCAGGCACATGAGGCGTAACATCTGTGTGCTTCAAGTCGATGGACCAGACAAACGCTAGTGTATCGTATGGCACGTTTCAAAATTTTTAATCTTGTATAATTTTATAGGAAAGCATTTTTTTACGCACAACACCTTAATGAAGGTTTAACATACTAATGGGCTAGGATAATATTGTTGTCTGCTATGAAGCTTAACTACTTGAAACTACGACTTTGACGACCTCAGTGGTGCAGCGGCAGAGAGTCCGCCTGCGACGCAAGAGGGTTTGATTCCCGCCTCGGACCAAATTTGTGTACGATCTGCAAACATTTGTTCCGTTGGTCTGGGTGTTTATGTATAATAAAAAATATCTATCTATGTAAGTTGATAATGTATTAAATATATCAGTCATCTAGTACCCATAACACAAGCTTTGAGTAGCTTACTTTGGGGCTAAATGATGCTGTGTGGATTGTCCAGCATTATTTATTTTATTTATTTACTCTTGGTTCCAGATGACGTCCACGTGTCTTCACCACAGTCAGCTCGAGGTCTCACCAGACTCGATAATTCACTTCAAACAAAGCATTAACACTGACACCACAGATAAAACATTACAAGTGCACATTGAAGCAAACCCCGCTCACTTGGACAAAGAGAGCAAAATTAGCTGCCAAAAAAATTATACAAAAAAAAATGTTCTAATACTTGCTCAATACAAACAAACGCGTAATCAATTCAAAAGCGGACAAAAACAAAAGAGCTGTCCTTTGCACAAGAAGAAGATGAAAGATCCCGAGGCTTATCCAGCTTTCTCAGACCAAATAAAGACTTATTAATATGATTGTGATTTAAGGGGCTGTTACCCGTCAAAGTATTTCTCGCTCGCATATTTTAATATTTTGAAGGATATGAAATCAATACACAATAACCAATAGAGAATAAAGAATAACTTTTTCAAGATTTACCATTTTATGTACATGTAATTCGGCAAATAAATAAACTTTGACTTTGACTTTGAAGAAAAAAACCGACTTCAACTACCTACACTGGAAAATACACTCATACCTACTACAATAAGTAGCTCAAAAACTGCTCTTCAGGAGCCTTATGCACTATGACCATTTGCAGCGCGAGCTCGGCTAAGACAAGGCAGGCGGTGTGATACGGTCAGTGCAAAGTATCTCCTAAGTCATAAAGAATAAAGCCGTTTCACGGTTTGGGGCAAGGAATCTCCTTGGAATCTCCTATTTTCATAGTGAATAAGGCTCTAGGTCGGACTCAAATTTAAATGGGACCACATGACAAGCATCGATAAGGAAAATAATCATCTAAATCAATCCACCCATTAAGGCGTTGACAACACCTAATATTTCTCTCGCTCGCACGATTCGACATTTTGAAAGATATAAAATCACAAATTCCAATTTTGAAAAATCGCAAACAACCATTTTGTGTGCACTCACATTGCGCATAATTTGGTATAAAATTTCATTTTGATTGATGCAAGTTTTCCTACACAAAAGTTTGCTTGAGTACGAAAACTAGAAAAGCAAACTATTAAGTAGGAAAACTTGTATCGATCAAAATGTTTTTTTTACTAAACTGTGCGCAATGTAATTGCACACAAAATGGTTGTTTGCGATTTTTCGAAAATGGGTTTAGCGATTTTATTATCTTTCAACAAGTCAAAACGTGCGAGCGGGAGTCACATTAGCTCTTGTCTTCGTCTTAAAAAGTAATGAAATAACAAACATGAGAACAGTTGAATTGAGAACCTCTTTGAAGTCGGTTAAAAATCGCAATTAACCAAGTTATGTGCATCAGTGCGAGCGAAAAATGTTTAGGCAACTGAGTTATGTAAGTATTTGACAATGGGAATTGAACGTGTATCTAATATCTCTAATTGTTTTCTTTCGAGCAACGACATTTCATAACTACTACTATAAATACTAGTTTTAGTAATGATTAATAAATTGTGCCATAATTAAGGATAGAAAATATCAATTAATCGAAATGATATTTTAATTACAATGGACTTTGCTTTGCAGCATTTGAAAAATGTAACCGTAAAATTTGTGCTCAGACGTTGTTGTACGTAGGTAAACTTTTTTTACTTTTAATTGATTTTATGACGGGATATACCTCTTGAAGTACCTCTCCCTCGCACGTTTTAAGAGATTAAAAGTAATTACAACTCACAGAATGTATTTTAAAAAATCATAATTCAAGTCGAAAACACGCAATACCTTTACTTTATCAAACTTTTGAGGTGATTAAGTTAAGATCAAAATGATTATTTGCAGATATTCTAGGTGCAATGTGATTGCAAACAATTTTTTTAATTACGATTTTTTTTTAAGTTAGATAATTGAATGTGCAAACGAGAATTAGCCGTTGTCATCGCCTTAATGAAATGCTGAGTCCATTGTGATTAATTAAAAAGTTACATTATCATTTCTGTTCAATGCTGTTGCTAATTTTTTCAAAGAAATGTATCAGAATGACAATACAATAATATTCTGTAAACTGTAAATATGAACAACGCACTGGCTGAAATTTTCTAATAATTTAAAGCCAGTTACTGTTTTATAATTTCTTTTAAATCTGTTTGTAAATATACATTAAATAAGTTGTATAGTAAATAAGTGTAAAAACCAAAAATGCACGTTTTAGTTTAGATGTAATTATCAATAAGAACGAACATTGAATAAAGAAATAAAGATGACTTATTATATCCAGCTGTTAGTAATTTTGTATAGAACCCCAGTACTTGCTAAATACCACTACTCTATTACTTAGTTACCTTTTAATTCGTAATTCATTTATTCGTCTGGAAGAAATCGCTTTTAGCGATAAGACCGCCCATTGTACCTACTACTTTATTTTTATATTACTGTGTTCTTTTTTTTCTGTAAATTTTGGTGTACAATAAGAATTTTTCATTCATTTTTTTTTTCATTCATTCGTTAACAAAAGCATCAGTAGTAAAATACGAGACATGACATATTATGATTAATTTACATTGTAAACTACTGTTAATAAATATTATAAAAACTATCATGAAAATGATATTAAATAATAAACATTACTTATAATATTGATTAATGATTCGAAGCACTTCTTGTTGCACCTACCTCCTATACCTAATCTTAAGGCGTTGACAACACCTAATATTTCTCTCGCTCGCACGATTCGACATAAAATCGATATAAAATCACAAATTCCAATTTTGAAAAATCGGAAACAACCATTTTGTGTGAAATCACATTGCGCATAGTTTGGTAAAAAAATCATTTTGATTGATGCAAGTTTTCCTACTCAAAAGTTTGCTTGAGTACGAAAACTAGAAAAGCAAACTCTTAAGTAGGAAAACTTGTATCGATCAAAATGATTTTTTTACTAAACTGTGCGCAATGTGATTGCACACAAAATGGTTGTTTGCGATTTCTCGAAAATGGGTTTAGTGATTTTATATCTTTCAACAAGTCAAAACGTGCGAGCGAGAGTCACATTAGCTCTTGTCTTCGTCTTAATAGGTAGACGTTGATTAAATAATGAAATAATGATTGGCCATGAACTAGTTGGCAATTTACTAGAGAGTTGAACAAAAAAGGGAATTGTCATTATCAAATAATAATTATAATAATAGGTATGCTTATTTCTGCCGCCAAACAGCAACGCTGTGTTTCGGTTTGAAGAGTGTGGTCGCCGGTGTAATTACAGGCACACAGGTATGCCTCAAGTTGATGGACGCAGGGCAGTGCACCATAGGACACGTTCCTTTAGTGCGTGACTTATGAGGCAATGCTGTGTTGTAGGCGATGGTTACCACTGAGCATCAGGTGCCCAACTGCCTCTTAAAACTCATTCCCTTATCTTTTTTCGTCACTTCACACGGATGTGTGAATGCATGCAGAGGAGATACGAGTGTTAAGATGGATATCTTAACACTCGTATCTCCTCTGCATTCTTTATTCATCTGTCCCATAAGTAGCCCATCAGTCCGATCCATACAAAACAAGAAAAAGTCATTGATAAGCTAATGAAAAACTAACGATAAACTAAAAACCATGAGATAGACTCTTTCGCAAATGTAATTTGGTATGGTATTTCTTCTGTGGTATGGGCACAGAAGAAATAAATAGTATGGTATGGGCATTAACTCAATGGGTATGACAAAGATTTTATAATGTCCCAAAAGTTATTCTCCGAGCGGGATATAGGTAAGGGTAAGGATTTTTTATGTTTTACGTAATGGTATGGGTAACGAACGACATAACATTCTGCAACATAAGGTAACAGCACGCAATAATATTTGACAGCACTTGCGATGCATTCATTTAATTTGATTGAAATTATTTCGGTTGCGCTCGTGCGTGACGCGGGGGTATTCTGAATGGAGTGAGCGATATCGCTTTGAGTTCGTTTTTGACACGTTTTTGTTGTTATATCTCTAGGGCTTCTAAGACCGATCAGCAGTCTCTTGATTAAACAACACGCTCCAAGTCAACTAAAAAAAAAACAAAAAAACGTAAGTATGTGGATCATTAGTTCAACACATCAAACACAAACCCCAACCTCTTAGGTACACCTATTATATTTTTCTTGATAGCACTTAAACGCTGCTCATGATCATCAATGATAAAGTTTCGATAACTCAATAATGCTGAGGCGTTGGACGAACTTGAATAAATAACATTTGGAACAAAATTAAATGGTGGAAGATGGTCAGCAGTGCTGCTTGTCATCAGTAGGTACATAGATGAACCAACTCATTTCAATTGTATGTTCTATAGAAAAAAACCTATGGATGTTTTAGGAGCCGACTAGAGGAACGGACCAAGAGATCAACCAACAAAACCTCCCGAGTAAATAAAACCGACACTGAGGTCACCAATCCACCGACAAGCGACTTCTTCATATCGATGATGGTGAAGTCGATGTTGCGATATACAACGATACTCAGGTGCCATAGAGATCTTGCGATGACCTCTCGTATATACCACTACTAGGTAAGTAGGTATAAAATAAACAATCAGAATAAGTGTGCGTCGAAATGAGACATTTATTGAACAGACAAAAAACACTTACACCATCCAGATGTTGGTCAAGGAGTCAGACGAATTACAGAACTTATTGGAATTATAAAGAATTACAACAGCCGATACTTAATTCGTGATATTTTTGACCTCATTTTGATGACAACCTCTCGAACTCAGGTCATGTCGAGAAACAAGAGAAAAAACGGGTAGATAACACGACCTACCGTTACATCGCATCGTGAGGAAATCGATAGCTCGTTACGTTTCAGAACAATTGGACCAACAACAATGCGAGTTCTATAGTCTACAATTCTATAAATTGTTTTCAGAGCCAAGACAAATCTTAAGGCTTAAGTTTCCTAAAGTTATTCAAAATGTTGAAATTTAGCCTATGAATGATTTTATCCGTTTTACCCGTGATATTTTCGGTAAAAACCGAAAAGATGTTTTTTATGTTACCTAAATGTATCATAAGAGCAATTCCACCCTTTTATAACGATGTCCTCTGTGAGTTCCACGTTCGTCACATTTTCAAAAGTGGGTAGGCAGCTAATCTAATTTCAACGCATCGCTTTCTTGTTGACCTGTACGCATTACGGAGTTACGCAAGGGCTACAACGTAAATTAGTAAAAGTCAATATTCACGACTGTTTTCAATTCGAAAATTCGCGAAGATAATCGGCGATCGTCGATTTTCAATCTGGTGTTTATCGACGCTTTCTAGGCTGCGAGCGGCTGCGGTCGAGTGCAGTGTCACCGCACCGTCGCGCCAGCCCACTCGTCACCTAACCAAACACAGCTCGCGAAACCCTTATCTATCTTCAAGATACGACCTTCTATAAAAAAAGACAGCGTACACAGAGAGACGGACTTGCAATCTCGCGGCGTTTGCAACACATCCTAGAAAGGTCTGTTATAAAAAGAAAAAAGCATTGGCGCAGTGGAGTGTAACGAGTTACGATGCGGTCGGTGGTGCTTTGGCTTCTCCTGGTCGTCACGGTCGCAGCAGCTAATTACGAGGAGCAACCATTCGAAGGAATAGAAGAAGAGGATGTAGGTACAGATGTGGAAGTAGACGAAGAAGATCCATACGGTCCTAACGAAGAAGACGTTAACTATCGAAGGAAGCGGGAAATTTACGAACCGTACGATGAACATAATCGAGTGAAACGATGCTGCGAAGATCGTGTCCGACGATCAGCAGAATACGTTCGAACTCCGAGACAAGTCCACCAATACGAGGTGCATGAGTTTACCGATGAGAATGACCCGTCGTCGCCTCCCTACGAGGAAATGCTGGCAGCTAGCGCTGATCACTACCACAGGGTTTACGCCGCACCCGGTGCGCCAAAGACCGCAAGATATAACCAAGACGTGAGTTTCCAGAATGTGTTGTCTGTTCCATCAAATCATCAACCCTCGAACCAAGCTCATTTCCCACCATCTCAAAGCAATGTGTTGTCTGGATTAAACCAACCTGTCAGTAACGGTCCAGTCCTGACTCTAAGTCAACAAAACCGTCGTCAGCTAACCCAACCATCGTCATTCGTGCCAAAACTACAAGCCCCCGCCTCATATAATGTGCCTGCCGCTTTTTCCCCTGTGTCCTCTCGAGACGTGCCCTTGGCTCCGCCCTCCCTCGCGCCTCTTCAGCAGTTACATGGGGATCAGACGCTGGCAGCAGCCGGTCACCATAACAAACATGCTCATGGACATTCGCAAGGTGGTGGACATGGGAAAAATGTGAAACATTATGAGGAGCAGGGTGGAAAGGTAAGTCGCGTTTGATCTTATCTTATCTATTGAGATGTTATTATCTAACCTTAGTTTGTGATTAATTCTGTTGCCCACAGAATGTTTATTTTCTGTGTTTTGTGACCTTACCCACTCATAAATGAACCTCATCTTGCCCAACTTTATGATTTGTAGGTTTATAGAAAATAAATAGGTTATCTAGTAGGTAAAGAACAAAATACCACATCTAATAATTATAATCCAAATCGATATTTCATATGGAAATAACAGTTCAGTCATAATAAATGGATGAATTCCATTCCGCTTTTTACGCATATTGCAGCGCCACTTATTTTTGCCAAAAATACTAGGTAGGTACTTTAAATATCTCGTACAATAAAAAATGGGTAATTTACTGAGAAATTTGAGAGAATGTCTAGAGATAAAAAACATTAAGGATTTTTTTCTTTATGAATGCTTACATGACTGAATCCTAATCATTCAATCACTTCCAGAATCCTAAGCGAAAGTAAATGTACGAACCTAGTGCCCGCAAATTGTATATTTCCTTGACTGAAGGATTGATAGGAGCCAATTTTCTTACAAAGTCGCAAGTCGGGAGCATTTAGTTCAAGCACCAATTGATGAACCGATGGCTTCCTGCAGTTCCTTATTCAAAGGAATGTTGTTGAATCGGGGCCCGTACCCATCTCTTGAAGCATTCTTATTTCAATGTTACTTTACTTTTTAATCATAAAGCTGACTCTAATGCAGTTGATATAAGACATTGACATAAAAGTACCTAATATTGAAATAAGAATGCTCCAAGGTGAATGTCCTCAATACCAAGTTTTTTATAGCTTGATGGAACAAGCAGATTGCCCGCCTGTTAAGTGGTACGGGAAGATGGGGGAATGCCGATCACCTGGAGCCTTATTAACTATAAACATTTGCACCGCGATCACAGCTAAGACAAGGCAGCCGGTGTCATACGGTCAGGGCAAAGTATCTCCTATATCATAAAGAATAAAGCCCAATATCAAGTTTTGACGTTTCACGGTTTGGGGAAAGGAATCTCCTTGGAATCTCCTATTGTCATAGTGAATAAGGCTCCTGAGTGAAAAATTTTCTTATTGTTTTTTTCGTTTGTCTTATGTTAGTTTTGAGGTTTAAAGACTGCCTGCTCAAGCGTTACAACCCCTGCGCTGCAGCGTGCTCCTTATTCAATAAGTTATTGGAGTGAGCGGTATTACCCGACACGTTCGCCATTACCCCTGCTGCGCCTAACCATCATCTATAACAAATCATTGCATCGCAAGTCACGATTGAACATGAACAGTGGTTTCACTTAAGACATAAATGCGAAGAAACAATTTACTCTTGTAATAAATGTACTTGTATCTGTCTGTGTAAATCTACACCGTGTATTTTTTTTTATACGCTAGCATATTGAATTTTTGATGTGCTTCATATAATAAAACTACCGACCCGCCCGCGCGCCCCTGCTTCGCATGAGTGTACGTATAGTATCCGTCAAACTTCTTGGACAAACGACCTTGAATGAAAAAGAAACGAAAAATAGGTCTCTTTGGTGGTGCGAAGAGTGCAAACCTTTCCCCTACCACCTCGCGCGATGGCCAAGAAGTTTGACGGGTACTATATCTTGCATGTATTATACATATAAACCTTCCTCTTGAATCACTCTATCTATTAAAAAAACCGCATCAACATCCGTTGCGTAGTTTTAAAGATTTAAGCATACATAGGGACATAGGGATACAGGGACAGAGAAAGCGACTTTCTTTTATACTATGTAGTGATAGCATAATATGAATTCCAGACATCCAAAGGTTTTCACCAAAACCACTACCTGGATAAGGGCGGCAAGGGCCACAAGACTGATGAACATCACAAAAAGGAGTACGAAGAAGCTCTGGGCAAGAAGAAGAAGCATCACGACCAGGCAGGACACAAGGGCAGTCATGAGGAAGAGGCGCACGGACACAGAGGCGCCAAGTTTGATGAAAAGAAGGGTCATAAGAAAGGACACAAAACTAAAGGTTAGCTTTGAGATAATACAAAATTACTAGCTGCAGCTCGCGGCTTCGCTCTCGTTTGTAGTACTTGTTAAATTTACCTTCATTGAGCTCATTCATGTCATTGTTTTCAACCCCGTTCCCGGTAATTTATATTTGTTTTAAGTATATAGTAATTATATTTGTTCTAAGTTTCATCTCCATCGGTTCAGTGAACCGGGCGTGATTATGCCACAATAAACGTAGCATCTTAATTTCATATTTTTCGCATTTGTATTAGGTAAGTGGGAAATATATAAGAAACTACTTTGGTACTGTACTGAAGGTATCTCATACCGTCTATAATAAATTAGGCGAGGATATCCCAGAACCTCCAACCTCCAAGACTTGCAGCACTTGAACAGCTAAATTTCGTTAGATTTTCTTCTCAGAGATTAATAATAATGAAATTTTAATTTAGCGCTATTTTAGTAAATATTAATTCCTATCTTTTGATATAACTTTGACATGATTTCAAGAAAAACTCTCTTAGTAATGTATGTTTGAAATGTCGATTTAGTGTCATCTTCATGATTTTTTTTTATCGAGAAAATTATCATTATTTACGTTTCTATCTTTACACAGCGCTCGAGTACATTTTTAATTTTAAAGTTTTAGATTTTTTTCATGTATTTTTTTAAATTTTAGTAAATTTACTGTTCAAAAACCGTAAAAACGGGAGGTTGGATTTTAGGTTCTGGGATATCCTCGCCTTAGTAGCACCCCGCGGTTTCACCCGCGTAGTTTTAAATCCCGGTACTCCCACGGGATAAAAAGTAGCCTATGTGTTATTCCAGACTATAATATATCTCTGTGCCAATTTTCACCAAGATCCGTTCAGCCGTTCTGGAGTTATGAGTGACAAACATCCAGTAGGATGTCAAATGTTGGGCATGCCTTTTGGCTGCGACACATTTTATATATTACTTTTGTAAAAATGTTTAGAGTAAAGTAACAAAGTAAGAAATCTTTTACCATTCCAGGATACCACAACAAGTACCACAAGGACGAGTTCCACAAGGAGCACAAGTTCTACGACGACTACCACAAGAGCGGCGAACACCACCGCTATGGCAAGTTCAACGCGAAGCACGCCTCTAACGAGAGCGGGAAGAAGAAGGCGCACAAGGTGAACGCGGGACATGACTTCGTCGAGCGAGGGAAGAAGGGATACAGGTAAACTCAGCTCAGTCTTCTTTAGACAAGTCCATCCTACTAATATTATATCCTATCCTACTAATATTATAAATGCGAAAGTTTGTAAGTATGGATGGATGGATGGATGTTTGTTACTCTATAACTCCAAAACGGCTGAACGGATCTTGGTGAAAGTTGGCACAGAGATATATTATAGTCTGGAATAACACATAGGGTACTTTTCATCCCGTGGGAATACCGGGATTTAAAACTACGCGGGTGAAACCGCAGGGCGCTACTAGTAGGACATATGGCTTCAACCCAGTGCATCAGAGCTACTTCATAGGCAAAGGTATCTAAAGATCCCTAATACCTTGTTCGCACCAGGCTTGTAGCGAGGCGAGTAAAACTTTGGCTCGTCACACAAAATTAAACAAAAAAAATTAGTTGAGAGCCACTTAAGAGATACAGTGATGCCGGGGTTTCAGGTTTCATACTATTTGGTAATACTTTCTTCCCTCCACAGTAACAATTAAACAAAAAAAATGAGTTGTTGATGCAGGGGTTTCAGGTTTCATCTATTTGGTAATACTTTCTTCCGTCCACAGTAACAAGGGCCACGTGGACGCAGACCACAAAGGGCACGACGGAAAACACGGTCATGAGGATCATCATCACAGCCAATCATCGCACGGGAAGAAAGGGGGCAAAGAGGGGGCATCCCACTGGGGGTACGCTAAGAAGAACTAAATCATATTACAATTATTATAAAGTCCAATTTACGGTTGTTGTTGAAGCCATGTGCAATGGTATAGGTAGGTACCTTGTGAGTGGAGAAATGGAGGAACTGAGGGATTCTGAAGTAAAAGGATTTTTTAGTTATTATAAAATGTTAACACGAATAATGAGATATTATTGGTTCTGCCCGAACTGAGATTTCGTGGTGCGATCCGTGTACGATCCGAATACTCTGAAATTAGGTGGCAGGCAAATCCAAACATTGTGTTGGACTGGCTTTTGACAACCACTTCACTTAAGTGGTTGTAGGTAAGTAAGAACATTATTACTAACTGTATATTAAAAGACATCCTTTGCCTTTTCTTTTTTTTTCTTGTTAGTAAACAACTATTTTTTTCTAGAAAAAAAAAGAAAAAGAAAAGAATTTGGGTGTCCATTAGAAAAACCTTGATGTCAACTAAACTATGATAGGAGAGCTTTTGATAGATCGTCGTCGATAGCTCGTTGGTATCGTAATTTTACGCTTTTGATAAGTATGACAAGTGATTTCATATTTTTGTATGACTTTTTTATTTTTGCTCCTATAATAGACCCCATATTTTAGTAACTCGTCATTCGATTTAACTCGATACCGAAATTTCTCAAGTACAAGCTATCGACCGGTTCTAAAGTCCGACAAACATACATAAATGCCAAATCGCCCAAGTTATCTGTAAGATTTTCGTTTGCTTCGCTCACTCAATCAATAATATAGTATTTTGTTATATATTTGTTTACACTGTTGCGCCAGAATTTATTAATGTAGGTAGGTACCTAAGTAAATAGCTGTAGAAAGTAGTACTATGTTTTGTATCGATTTCAATAAAAATATTAAATTATGTATATCCTGTTTATTTATTTATAAAAACTCTTTTGAACACAATTTGTTACTTATTTACTACTATACCGTTGAAGTTAATAATTAACTAAAATATTTCAAAATCCTACAGAGTTCAGAGCCCACAATATTTAGGCGTTGTTAAACTTCTTAAAATCATTAAAAAAATGTTTATAAACCAAAAAAAAGGCCGCTGTTTCCATAGGGTTAAAAAATTCAATAGTTGAAATCAGAAGAATCACATTTCATATAAAAGATTTCTGTGGCAAAATTACCACCAGCGAATGGCTGAAATTCAAGGAGGCACAATCACTTTGACCCCTTCATGATACTGTGGCTCGCAAGGCATCGTCCCTCCTTTTTTCGGATCGAAAGACTTCGCATACAACTTAACTGTGTGGTGTGGCCTTCGGGGGAAGAAAACGCGTTGTCCAGCGTCGTCTACAAAATCCGTGTAGTTCATTGACCATTCCTGACGCATGCCGTTGCGTTCGCAGCATTTCGACCTGCCCATTGAAGAATTAAAAAGTTTTACGAACAAGATGCTAGTGGATTAACAGTAGTAGGAGTTTCGGTTTGATGGGGTGATTGGGGTGGTTGCCGGTGAAATGGACGCAGGGCGCGTCGCGTCGTGGGGCACGTTCCCATCATGTGTGACTTGCGAGGCTATCGCCCGAATACTCAAACGCAACTCAGATTTGAGCACGTCTTAAGTCGTGGTTTTTTGACAGTTTTTAATGAAATTCCGTCAAAAACTCGTCACATGAGACGTGCTCAAATCTGAATTGCGTTTGAGAATTCGGGCGTCTATTTCATTGTAGATGATGGTTGACTAATCAGATGAAAGAGCTCAGAGTTTGACCGATCAGTGACGTGGCGTCGTTGGATTTGGAAGCTGGTTAGATGGGTAGTGAGCATGTTTCATTGCATGAGGGCTGAGTCCGGGCAGTTAGAAATTACCTAGGTACTGTAAGACCTCCTCCTAAAAACGGCTTAGTTTTTTGAGAATAGCTGGGCAGCCACTTACGTGTACTGACTAACGGAAACGACTTGTGCGAGCGGGTATCTTAGGTCATGCGCTTGCGCAAGCGCAGTGCGCAGTAGCAGCGTCGCCACGCCCTGACCCGTGGCTTCAGCTGCTGTACCTAGGACCTCAATCTAGAAAAAAATAATAATCGATAACACAATTTGAAAATTGGTACAGAGTTTGGTAAGCAGAGAAGTTTGTTATGTATTTTGGTGGGTAGGTTACTTTACTTTGTAAGTAAGAATTACACTGGCCAGAATACCAGAACTTCGAATCGAGAATATTTACCTGGTACACACAAACAAGCAGCAAAAAAGTAGACAAACAAAAATGGCATATCATCATAACACACACACAATCAGTTATCATCATGCTTGCATTACCAGAATGCACAATCTAGCCTTCCCCATCCACCAACAGCGAGAGAAAACTCACGTCATATATATAATCCACGTTGTACTTCTTGAACAGGTTAGGGCTCTTCAGACAATGAGCGGTGAAGTACATCCTATGCCGTTCTGGAAGCGACATAGTGTAATGTGCCCACTCCTCCAGCTCGTCTATCATCCACGGCCAGACTTTGTTGGCAACACAGACACCAATGAGTCTCCGTTCGTTGGTGCGCTCCGCACGCTCGAAAGCCAAAAACCGGTCCCCTGAAATGAGTACGAAATTAGTGGATAAGCGAGAACTAACCTTTAAAAATCGAGCGAAAATGCGATGGGTCGACGACATCGTAAGGGCCGCGGGAAACACCTGGACCCGAAACGCAAAGGACAGAGGAGGCTGGCAGAAAATGAAGGAGGCCTATACCAAGAATTGGGTGACACCGGGCTGAGATAAAGACCCTTTAAAAGACATGAAAGACATTCCAGAAAACTTATGAATATAGGACATTATACTATTAGGACTTGCCTCTCCAAGTTGAAACACATGTCATGTACTAGACTGAACTAACCCCCACAACACAGGTTTTTCCTAGGGTTGAGGTTCGTGCGTTACCAAATTGGTGCACAGTGACAGAAAAGCTAAAGCAAACTGTACCTTCGTAAGTATTAGCTCCTAGTATTTTCATGTGTGTGTACTTTACAAGTTTCCTAAAAAAATATCATTTGCTTATTATGATCGAGGCCTAGGTCAAAAAATGGACATCCCAAATATAAATACATACTCCTACAAAAATTATATGCATGAATAATATAGAATCAATTAAATAACTTTATTTATACATATTACAAAATTAATGTAATAAACAATTAATTATTATTTAGATTAAAATAAAACCATAAATCAAACGAATGTTAGTTCTATACTTTTTATGGGAAATAAATGACTTGATTAGTATTATTATAAAGAAAGTTTTGATTCAGAATCAAGGGAAACCTTTCTACCTACCGAAAGATGTGACTCACCCTGATGAGAGTACTTCTCAGTCAGCACGTCCAGATAGGGACAATCCAGCGCCATCCACAGACCGACGACGCTGGGCTCGCGCGGCCAGTAGTGCGTATAGAGGAACGATCGGATGAGCTTGGCGTGGCATTGGTTGCCTCTCTCGATCGACACGTTACGGATGTCGAAACACTGAGAGTAGGCAGAAATTATTTTAGTAGACATACCCCCGGTTGTTGAAAGCGGGATCAAAGCTTATCGGCTATCAAGTCACTTGCTATTTCAACTTTTACTTCAAATAAGATAGAGATAGAAAGTGACTTGACAGCCGTTTAGCGTTGATCGAGCTTTCAGAATCCGCAAAAAATAAAAGAAATGGGTTATGCTATTTGCAATCCTTGTACCTGGGTTAAGGGTTGGAGATAGGGGGGTAGCAAGCGGGGGTAGGTGGCAAGTGTTTTCCTTAGGTCCTTTTGTCTAGATGAAAAATTGTAACTTCACATTCCTTCACTTATTTCCACCTGGTAATTCAGCTGAAAGAGTGAAGTCATAATTTTTCATCAGACAAAAGGACTCAAGGGAAGGAATTGCCATCTATCCCCACTTGCGACCCCCTTACCCCCAACCCTTAACCCAGTTCCAAGGATTGCTTTAGCCAACCCAATTTATTTGTATGGATTAAATACATAAACAGCTAGGTATCTATAGGAGCTAAGATAATTCAGAATGCTTCGAACAAAACAAAATTCCGCTCTGTCCTATACTAATAACTATAAAAGCTACCCTGACTATAGTAGTAGGCACACTTACTGGTTTCCTATCTGGGGGATACAAGCACACGTCACAAGGAGACGGCTTCCGGAACCTTTTGAATGAAGAGTTGATGCTGGGCTGGTGAGGTACTTGGTTCACTCTGAGAGCGCCAGCCTTTAGACCTTTCAGGAAATTCATCCCGAGATCAGTTGATCACGTCAGCATTCTTCTACTGGAATTTTTCTTGTTTCTTATTTTTTTATCAGTTTTGTTAGAATTTTGCTAAAATAACACGCGGTGACAGTGTTTTGAAAAGTAGCGTGATAGAAGAAAGAGGTTCATTCATAGTTCGTAGGTCGTTATTAAAAATTAGGTATAGGTCGCGACATGCAAATGACAACAAACAATTCCCCAATTTCCCATTTTAGCGCGATCCCATTTCTGCACGAATTTCAAATGCCTCACAAAAAAGGGCGTTTGAGCACGAATTTGTCTGTTTATAAAACTAGTAGTTCGCCCCGAACTGAGATTTCGTGACGCGACTGGAACGCTCCAACAATATAAGTAAGTAGTAGTCAGAGGTAAGTCCAAACTTTGTGTTTGGACTCTCTGGCTGCCACCTACTAACTAAGTATGGTAACCAAGATTCAACTGAATTGGCCTTGAAGAGTTCCGTTGAACAGACCTTGGCTCCATCATCAGAACAGGTCACTATCACCATTTAATGAGAACCAAGTACCTTATTATTTTTTTTCAGAAAAAAATATTTGAAAAAGCAAAGGAACTGACTGACCAGTAAAAAAACCTTGATGCCAACGAAACTTAGAAATGAGAGCTCTTGGGTCGATGGTTATCTTAATTTAACTTTTTTGTTGTATCTCAAAAACTGGGCTACCTAGAGAAAAAATTAAAATGGTTTTGGAATGTCCAAACCAAGGAATTTTAATACAAGTACAGTCCAAACCAAGCCCTTTCATATGACATATAATTTTATTTTTCGTGTAAGTTTTTTAATTTCCGCCCCCTTAAAAACCCTCATATTTTAGTAACCCCTTATCCGATTTTACTCATATACTTACCAGTGAATTTCTCAAGTACAAGCTATCGACTTACCGAATTTCATGCAGATCGGATAAACGGTTCTCAAGTTATCGTCGGACAAACATACAAACATACATACATGTACTTGTATTCAAATTCCTTGGGTATACCAAACAATATTACATAAATGTATGGGTAATAAATGGATTCAATATTCATGAAAAGGTAGTTTAAACCTCTTTTGAAAACAAACGTCCGCTTAAATCCCGAAAAAAACTGAATAGTGACAGCAGTGACAGTGACACCACGATATCCGATATCAATATGCCACCAAACAAATAACATATTTCTGTTACATAATTATTTAAACTAATGCAAAATTACAAGATGGCAAAATGAGTAGGTAGACACAAATAATTTAAAACCTTTCAAACCAAACGTACTCATTCTCGGATGCCCTACAATGTCCGCGCTATCCAATTGGCTGAAGTGTTTGGCGGGAAGACAAATTATCAGGAGGTCACAGGTCCTCAACATCATTAACAATAGAGTGAGGAGCTATGCGGACACGCCCAAAGATGCCCCCAAGACAGACGTGACTTCGAAGCAGGTTATGGTAAATTCTCTAAACATGGTAACTGTATAATTGAAACCATCTTGACTCCAAGCATAGGACACTGTATGGGTATTTGGCGATTTTTCGAAAATCGGTTTAGTGTTGTTATTATCTTTAACATTTCGAAACGTGCGAGCGAAAGATTAGTTACTTAGCTCTTGTCTTCAACTTAAAAATAACTAATATCCCGTTTACACTTAGCTCAAATACGCAGGGACGTGAGCAGCGACATTTGCATGAGCAATACGCGAAAGGCAACGCGAGAGAAAGAGAACGTAACTTGCTGCACCAAGATCTGCTAATCAACAATGAAGATCTTCTAATCTTCAAAGAAGCATGTTTGCGCTTATTAGGACGCTTAGTAGGACGTGTCCTCGTATGCGCAACAAGCATTTTACTGTGTTGGTGTACTTACGTGCCGTTCTGTGGAATAAACTGCTATGCATAAGCGTAAAAAAAAACGTTGAGATGAGTGTAAACGCAGGATAATAAAGTCAAAGTCAAAGTCAAAATATAAACATATTTTATAATATTTAGGTAGGATAGGTAGGATATATAAATATTTTATAGGTAACCAAAGGCCTCATCATCACGGGAGTAGCCCGGCGTAGGTCTTTGGAATATGTTTATTCAATAAAATCACAAGGACCATCTTGAACCGTCTTAAAACTAGGTGACTCTAGTGCCAGTTCCACGCGACCAACACCGAGAAGAACAGGCAACAAACTCGGCTTGGTATCTATCGCTCTTTTGTATGTTCCTCGTTACAATGAAAAAAATACCTACACTATTGAAGCTATATAATACATTAAGTAATCTAACAGAAAAAGGAAAAGTAAACAGATTCATAAAAGAACACACGCTTCAAACTAATAATACTAATACATAAGTAAGAAGTGTTGTAAGTCAAACAACAATAAAAAACACTTTTTTAAAATAACATAATAGTAAAGACATTGCAGATACGTTAGCCGTCGATGGGCAGAGCGACCGGGACATCGGGCCACGCACTTTTATCATTAATATAACTATCTATAGTATAGTAATAATTTTGTCAGGTGCAGGGCACCGAGAATGAGGAGCGGGTGCGCGTGCGTCGCGCGCGTCCCGGCGACGTGCCGCGCGTGCTGCGCTTCGTGCGCGAGCACGCGCGCCTCGCGTGGCCCGGCCTGGCCGCGCCGCCCGCGCATCCGCAGCTCATGCTGTGCGACTACGTGGCCAGGGCTTTAGCACAAGGTACCTAATGTAGGTTTTAAGCCACTACTAACCAACATATAAATAAATAAATAATGCTGGACAATCCACACAGCACCATCTAGCCCCAAAGTAAGCTACTCAAAGCTTGTGTTATGGGTACTAGATGGCTGATATATTTAATACATTATATACTTACATAGATAGATAGTTTTTATTATACATAAACACCCAGACCAACGGAACAAATTTCTGCAGATCATACACAAATTTGTTCCGAGGCGGGAATCGAACCCGCAACCTCTTGCGTCGCAGGCGGACTCTCGCCCGCTGCGCTACTGAGGTCGTCAAACACATATGAAACTCTTTTTTTTAATAAATAAATAAATAAATCAATCAAATCATTTATTTTCAGACCATCTAAGTCCAATTTGTTAGTACACACACAAATAAAAAACTTAAAAACTAATGTTAGTCTTATAATGTTATTATTCAATACCTACATTATTATACTATATTATCACAAAAATTTATTGAAAACCCCCTACAATGTCAGACCTACCTGAGTTTATTTTTGTTTGTCATTACATGAACCATACAGCAATGGTTCATGTAATGACAGTCAAACCTACTGGCGAACACGCTCAGGGTGGTGTATATAAAATAAAAATAAAATAAAATAAATAAATACCTACATTTAACAGCCGAACAGCGACCCCCTCGCGTCTACATACAAGCCTAGGCTTAGGCAGAGCAAGGTGCTCAAACCATATTCTTGGCCTTCGGTCTGAACATAATAAATGTAATAATTTATATACTTAATGTACCAATTGTTATTCAAACATGTTGTAAGACCGTATACTGACTAAAAGTTTTATTCTTTAACTTTACCTTATACCTTCCGGTGTTCGGACTACCGATCTATCGTTGCAGTGCAGACAATCCGAACAGCACGCAAACGGAGCTACGTGTACATAAAGCACGAGGTCAAGTAATACAGGATTAAACGAACTCACCTGACTGATGTTTTACATGATTATTTAAGTACTCAATTTGGGATGAGTTGCAGCTGGTAATTTCTTTACAATTGATTGGTAACGGGTACACCGCAAGGAAAGTGTGACTGACTAACCTGATAAGTCTTTAAGTCCTTGATATTTTCTCAACTTTAGGACACTCTATGCTGGCAGAGCAGCAGCAACCACGTCACGGCTGGTCTCGGATCCGAGGGCTGGCGCTGGGCGGGGCCGTGTGTCCCTGGGACGCATTGTCTCTGGAGAAATGGGCCCGGTGCGTGCGTTGCGTGCGGTCGCGTCGACTCATGCACTTCACAGCGCACTGTCTGCGCGCGCCCGCTTTGCACGACAAGTACAAAGTGCATAATATACTGCAAGTGAGTACTACGTAAACTAGCAACAACCATGATACAACACCCTTATTCATAATGGCCTTGAGCGCGCTAATAGCTTAACAGACCGATAAGTCTGTTGCCGTCTTCTAGTTGGCATGAAAGCGACAGTGACAAGTACTTAGGTATAGGTACTCTAATGAGCCACTATAAAATGGCAGGGCAGGGATTATGAATAAGACTGTAAGAAAGGCAAAATCCCCCTGTTGTTTGTTAATTTTAACAACTTGACCGTTTCTTTCAGGTGGTCCTCATCGTTCCTCCACGTAACTCAAAAAGCAATGAAATAGTAAACATCCTGGCAAAAAACGCAATAAAAAGAGCTAAGGAAGTCGGCTTTCCACTTATCAGATTCGATGTAACCAATGACAACATGTAAGTGTACAGTTTTCAGAATAGGCAGAAGGAGGTACATGTTATCTTCTTGAAAAAGCACTGTTTCCACCAACATCTATTGCGATTCTTCACAGAGCCAAATCACTGGAAGACATTCACCTAAAGAAAGAGTGGCAGCTTACTTACGACGTGTTGCCAGACATTTTACGCGATCAAGATGTATCAATCGGTCCCAAATCCCTCACGAGTGGTCAATCTTCTAGAAAACACGTTAAAAAAACACCTATAGATAAAAGCTACATAGCTGTGTATAGTGCACTAACTGAAGATGCAAAAATAACGTAAAATATAAGAACAGAATTACCTGTAGAGAAAAACTACATAGATGTGTATAGTGCACTAACTGAAGACGCAAAAATAACGTAAAATATAAGAACATAATTATGTATTAATGACGAATGCTAATAAAACAACAGCAAAACTATGAGGACTTTATTTTACACAACATGATAGATACTTACACCAAGCGATGAGTAATATTTACAAAGTAAATACACGCAAATAGTCCGGATACACAATCAAAGGTGACGAGTGCAGCGGCATCGTTTATCGTTTTGTTCAGTCAGATTTTAATTTTTTACGATCCTTTAAAATCAAACCGAGGAGGGATGTCTATCCATCATGCAATGTGATCACAGTCGAACCCTGTTTCACTTCATTATTTAGAATCTCTCCTTAATGACCTCTGCAAATCATTGCCACAGCCAAACTCAATAAAGACAAATTCCACGCCACCTCAACATAATACGTTTCTCGATTCACTATTATCCGATGTTGCGGTTTAATTTCATGCTGTATTGACTCTGAGGTCGGATTTATATTGAACACTTCAACTATTGCTTTGACCAACTTAAATTATCTGGTAAGTAATCATAGGTTTCCAAATCACTTTGCTGAAATAGGTATGTTCCGAAGGTTATCAACAGAATTTAGGTACCTAGGTAAGTTAAAGACAAAAGGTTTTTAGTTAGGATTCATGGTAAAAGCCGTGGTACTGAGGTAGCACTTCCCGAATGAACGGTTTTAATTTGGATTTGTAAGAAGCCTTTGACTGCATTCCCGAAAAAAAATACTATCATCAAAATTAGGGGCAGAAACTTGTGAAAGACGCGATGTGGTTGCAATATCAAGTTATATAAAACCAAGACTCGTACCACTGTCACGAGTTGATTTTTAGAGCGAGTGTTGACTGTTGTTTTTTGGTGAACAGCGACTTTTTTCTGTTACTTTTGATACCAAACGTTTTATTTTAGAGATAAAGAATGGCGTTCAGATTCGTGATAATTGCAACTGCAATGCTGCAGATTGCTGCAGCTTTTCCGGCAATCACCTTGGAAGACGCAGAGGTGGCTGATGACATGATGTCTGTCGGATCGTATGTCCGCGAAGCAAGAGCCGCCCCGGTAAGATTATATTTATCTCTAACAAAAAGCTATGGTATAATATTCTGTGAAGGCATTATAGTTATATATTTGTTTTTAGGTTAACATTATTTGTCTCACGTCAATTCTAATTTATACCACCACTTAGGGGGTCTGGTAGAAAATGCTTGTGCATTTAGCCCTCCTTTTGTACTTTAACTTTGTGTTTTGTGCAATAAATAAATAAGGTTTTAGTAATAGGTACAGGTAGGTACAGGGCAGGCACCTTAGTAGGTACCTACTTATTATTTTTATAGTCCACGTGTGCTAAATACAGGCAGGGTATAGACCCTGCCTGTATTTAGCTAGCACACAGTTTGCCAGTTTCAGTCCAGTTTGTTTGTTGGAGTGTTGTGCACAACACTCCATTCAGCACGGCCTTCTAACAGATGCCTCTACTGAGCAGCTGAGAACAAGATTAGAGTAGCAGTGGGCTGGTCATGTCTGCCGAAGAACCGATAGCTGGAATAAACGAGTTTTGGAGTGGAGACGCGGATAGTACGCCCTTAGACAAGATAGGCAGCGACAACTTGCACAGGGTGGCCGGCAAAACATAGATGGTCAGAGCCGAAGACCAGACTCAGTGATGCGTCATTGGAAAGACCTATGTCCAACAGTTGACTGCACTGCAGGTTGATGACGATGATGAAGGAATAGTTGCTACCACGCAGTAGGCATGTAGTGTTAGGTATTCAGTGATATTATGAAGTCCCTAACGTTTCCCACAGCCAGAAAACTTTCACAAATCTTACCACAGCGACGGAGACGGCGAAATCGGCTATTCTCGCAAGAAGAATGGTGGCGGTAAGAAGGGCTACCAACACTTCGACTCCTACCACAAGAAGGCTGGGGACAACTACGAATTTGAAAAGCAGGTCAGTCTACTCTTTAACATAGGTATTTTTTATATAACTAGTTTTTTTTATGTATTTCTTGAGTAAATTCTACACTCGACATCAACACTTATTTGTTTGCCATTTTCTGGCAAAGGCCTCCTCCATACTCTTCCACTCTTTTCCCTATCTCTCGCTATTCTCATTCATGTTTTCCTCCGGTAATCAATTATCTCTTACTAGTAGCGCCCGCATCACCCGCGTAGTTTTAAATCCCGGTATTCCCACGGGATAAAAAGTAGCCTATGTGTTATTCCAGACTATAATATAAATCTCTGTGCCAATTTTCACTAAGATTCGTTCAGCCGTTCTGGAGTTATAGAGTAACAAACATCCATCCATCCATACTTACAAACTATCGCATTTATAATATTAGTAGGATATTCCTAGACCAAACAAGGAACTAGAACGAAGCAAGGGGATGAGAAATAATCTGCTTTTGTACCTACTTATAGTTACTAAAGAAAATATAGATGCAGTCGATCCATTTGTTAACTTTTGTCTTGAATATTCATGCTACTTGATGCGCTCCGAGGTCTCACCCGCGCAGATTTAAGTCCCGGTATTCCCCAGGGATAAAAAGTAGCCTAAGTATGTGTGCTATTCCAGACTATAGTCTATCTCTCTGCCAAGTTTCATCCAGATCCGTTCAGCCGTTCCAGCGTGAAAGAGTAACAAACATCCATCCAAATTCATTCTGTTTGACTTTGATTAGGTTGACTTTATTGATTATGTTATTTGAGTTGACATTTTAAATTATATTGTAATTGTTAGATAATAAATATTTTGCATGCTTTAAAGTAGAACATGGCTGAGCTTACTTAATTTTGTGTCACCCTTTTATAACCTGTGTTTCGCAAATAAATGATTATTGTATTGTATCCATCTATCCATTCCTTCGCGTTTATAATATTAGTACCTACAGATACACACATTATCAGAAATATCACAATCTTTTTGAATAAATTACTTACCTACCAACGCACCTACTTCCAATTTTACCTTGGTAGGTATGATCGAGAAGGTCTACAAGGGTCTAAGTCTGTAATTTATAAAAAAAGTAAGCATGTTCCATCTATAGGACTCCTTCGGGCATGATGACGGAGGCAACAATGGAGGGCACAGCCATGAGAACCTGAGGAAAGACGACTCGTATGATGACGACGAGGGCGCGTACAGTCACAACCACGAAAGGAATGGTAATTGCCAATTTTATTAGAACTTTATGTTAAGGTGAAGACAAGGTCTAATGTGACTCTCGCTCGCACGTTTTGACTTGTTGAAGAATATAAAATCACTAAACCCATTTTCGAAAAATCGCTAACAACCATTTTGTGTGGAATCACATTGCACATAGTTTAGTAAAAATTACATTTTGAGGTAGGTAGGTATACAAGTTTTCCTACTTAAAAGTTTGCTTTTCTAGTTTTCGTACATAGGCAAACTTTTGAGTAGGAAAACTCGCATCCATGTGATTGCACACAAAATGGTTGTTTGCGATTTTTCAAAATTGTGTTTAGTGATTTTATATCTTTCAAAATGTCGTATCGTGCGAGCGAGAAGTAAATTAGGTGTTGTGAACGCCTTAAAAACCTCAAAATAGAGCCAAATAGGCATAAAACGTAATAGGTATATTGATGACGGTATTTTTATGCAACTGGTAGATGGAACAAACAGACGAACATTTCTGATGATGTTAAGTGGTGACCATCACCTATAACAAAGCATTGCCTCAGTCACGCTAGTGCGTGACTGAACAACACAAACACAACATGCCATAATGCACGGAACAGAGAAATTATTTCTATATATTCAACTTGAGGCATACCTACAGATTTTGCCAGAAGCCCATGTGCCTGTAATTGTACCGGCGACCACTCTTCAAACCGGAACACAACGTTGCTGCTTGGCGGCAGAAATAAGGCGTGGTGGTAGTATGTCCTACTTTCCCGGACGAGCCCTTCACAAATAGTTCCTACTCATGAAATGTACCTATAGGAAAAGCCTACTTTATTTATTTATTTATCGTTATTGGTTCCTGAAAATATAGGTACCTGCAGGAAAGGCCTAATATCCTGGTGGAATTGTTCGAGCTGATGATGATGATGATACCTATCTTACACCTGCGTTGTCTGTTTAGCTGAAAACAACCAAGAATCTGAATCAGAAGACATCGATGGAGACCGTTCAAGAAAACCTGTCAATGAAGAACAAAAAAGACATGAATCGCATGATCATGAAGAAATAAAGTAAGAGCACCACCTACCCACTTAAGTACCTAGATGAAACTAACGCGCGGATTTCACACCCGACACCCGATGTTTCGCCGAGCAAGATTTTGAGCACCCTTCTACTTATAAAACTTGACATAAAGACCGACTTGACTCGACAGATGCTGCTGTTAGCCTATCGTAGATTGGTAGGTACAGCCTACAAGAGACGGCCTATTATGGCGGTTATACATAAGCAAGTCCAAGTATACAGCATGTTTGGACTTGCCCCTCACCGACTTTAACTTTTTGCACGCCAAGGAGTGTTCAGTCGCATCACGAGATCATCGTTCGTTAAGTTGTAGGTCCCTAACTCCTTACCATTAAAAGAAAGTACCATTCTAACATTTCCTACTATTCGAAAACCAAACAAGCAGTGAGAGCTTTAGAAACTGGTTTCAGGGAAGGCGCCCATGACGGCAACGGAGGCGTAGAAGCAAACGGCCACAACCCTGATGACTACGTTCTGCCAGAAAAGTACACGTATGGCAGCGGAGAGGAATACAACTTTTGAAACTAGCACAGCGAAATGAGTTTCATTCCAGACTGATAGTTTTTAATATTTCATTATTGTTTACTCTTTGATGCACTTATGGCCTTACTGCCCCGTATCAAAGGGAAGGTCATGGGTTCAAATCCCACTAAGGTAATAACTTTTGGGACAATAAAAAATCTGTGATATTTTTTCGTTTTTTTACAGCGTACCCATTAGGTAGGCAGGTAGTTTGTAGTCGTCTGTATGTAATCTAACCTAGGTATGGGTCTATATTATAGACCTTAGAAGAATTAGGTAGTTAGGTAGGTAGATACATACCAATTTTCAATATTAGGTCGTTCAGTAGGTAGGTGTAGGAACCTACTATGTCATAGGTACGAAAACTAAAACTCTTACGTAGTTATTGTACTTATACTCTTTGACTAAAACAAATTAATTCCCTGTTTTTGAAAGCGCGATCGTCACTAATCGGCTGTCAAGTCACTTGCTATAATATCTATCTAATTTGAAGTAAAAGCTGAAATAGCAAGAAAATTTACAGCCGATTAGGTTCGATCGGGCTTTTATAAACCGGCCTTGTATCGCTTTATTTATTCAATGTCTGGGTGACTGAGCTTTGCTCGGTTGCTGAATCCCAGCTAGATCGATTTATCTCCGCCGAAACCCCGAATACCAAATTTCACGAAAATCGTTGGAGCCGTTTCCGAGACTCGGATTATTTTTATAAACCTAACCAAGAATTGCTTGTTTTTAAAGGTATTTATTTTATTCTTTACTATTACCAATTTTCTCATAGTAGGTATTCTTTTATCTGTGCCTAACAAGGTTTCTCCTAAATTACTGAACTGAATTTCGTGTAACTTGGCACTGTTCTTAATTGAGTTTATGTATGGTTATTTCTTCCTTATTCGTTGCGGAGGCGACATACCTCTAATACCTACTTTAAATCGGAATCAAAGCCTTATAGAAAAAACGAAGTATGAGCTTCAGCTACAGAGCTATTGAGTCCCTAGTGATAGCATAGACTGGCCTGGAAAGTATCTACCTACTTCACTACAAAACTTCTTCCTCAGGTCCTCTGCTACGAAGATCCAGGGTGCGCTAGAGACCTGACCCCCAAAGCACACAGAAATAATGTTTAAACTAATTGGTGGCAAAGAAATGCTCAGCAACCACCCGCCCGATCGTCGCAGTATGGCGAAGACTGGTCTTGTGTGAGGTCCTTGTGGTTAGACCTAGGATGATACAGGGCGAAAGAGAAACAAAATACTTAATTTACATTATAGTTGTTTTTAAAGTATTTTATTAACACAATTCATTCATTAACACCAAAGATTATAACATTCTCTAACATGAAACCTAAAATAAAATACAATTTATCTATGTATTTTACTTATCAATTTCTATTCATTCAAACATCTTCGACTATTAGGTACATATACAGAATAAATATATTATTTGAAATATTTTCACATTAAAGTCGTCAGAAATGTATTATTTATTATAGAAATATTTTATCATAATAGTTGCATAAACGACAGTGCTTTTAATAATAATATTATGTCATGAATGCGACCGTCCTCTAGTTAATAACTTTAAAACTCGCCCATCCATAAATATACGAAGATCGAAAAGGAAAATAAAACACAAAATTAAGTAGAAACAAAATAAAATGGAATGTACAAACCACGTTTATTTACTGATTCCTGGCAATACACATACAAAGTTTGCGACTCGTGTTTTGTGGTCACGTCCTTATAGAACAAGTAAAGTTCAGGACTAATAACATCATAAGGAGACATACATCCACTATAACACTGAAAGCTATATAGCATGTAGTCTATATTGCATGTAGTACCTAAAGCCAGGTTTAACCTAACATTCTCGATCAACCGGTACACAGTACCCTGGGGGTTCAACTGTTTCATAAATAATCATAACTTGTTTGGACTTAATTTTCTAATCTAACTGTACATTAGTTTCGCCTTAACGCTAAAATAATCTAAAAATTGATATCATCGGTTGGTACGAAGAAATCGCGGAGGGTGTTAGCGCGCAACAAAACTGATATGTCGATTAGTGAAACAAATTCTCCTGTCACCAAAAGAATGAGAAATACCTGCAGTTCCTAATAAATTAAATATATTACGCAGTCATCGCACGGTAGCGTCGAAATAAACCATGATTGGGATTCGAAAATAGATCGTTTTATATAAAATAGAAAAATTATTTATACAGATCGCATCTCGGGACAGCGCCGCCGCAGCATCAAGGCGACGCTGGCAGAGATGTGCGAAGGAATATAAATGAGCGATCAACGTCTGACTTATAATACAAGGCGAGGGTGCTCCGAGGCCCTATGCGCTGCTACCGGCGATGACGTGTATGCGCGAGCTACTAATTCCGCGGGACAGAGCCTCGAAGCACGGGCGACGGGAGTGAAGTGTGCGTTTACTGTTTCGTGTAAAGGTAGATGGCGACGATCAGACCGTAAAGACCCAACACTTCGGCGAAAATGAGGATGAGAATCATTCCGACGAATAACCTGGGCTGTTGGGCGGTACCGCGGACACCAGCATCTCCCACGATGCCTATGGCGAACCCGGCCGCTAGTCCGGAGAAGCCGACAGCCAGACCCGCTCCTAGATGGATGAACCCTCTGAAAATAACACAGAGACCGTATGACTAAACTGTCTTCGACATATTTCCAGTGTTGCTTTGTAGCATAAAGATCTGTGGGCATATCCCCAGGGTATTATAGATTACCTATCACTTCAATATGCCATGTACTTTATACAGTGTTTACACTCGGCTAATGTCCATGGCAAAGCGACGCTCTCTCTTGCGCGTTACCGCACGCGTTGCCTTTCGCGCATTATCTATGTCCCTGCGCAATTGAGCTAAGTGTAAACGCTGCATTAGCAATCCAAGTAGGTACCTACATCATATGGTTCACAAGAATTATATTGTGCAATAATAGTGTAGCTATCATGGGATCAACTTTGTTATCAGCACTTGTCCATAATCTAGTACCAATTATTTGAAATGTGTAAAAAGTATTGTTATTTTACTGTGATAGGTTTCAGAATGGATAGAGTTAAGCTAATAGCTTTTAATTAGCTTAATTTATCTCAATAGAACTGTTGCCATCTCTTCTCATTGACATGACATGTGTCATACCTACCATAGGCTGGTAATCAATTACAGGGCTGCACTTTTATGAGGAAACAACAGAAACAGCCTCACGACTTTGATCTCCAGACACATTAGGTAGATACCTAGATATCCCCTGAGACTTCTTAGTATAATAAAAAATAAATAAATAAATAATGCTGGACAATCCACACAGCACTATCTAGCCCCAAAGTAAGCTATTCAAAGCTTGTGTTATGGGTACTAGATAACTGATATATTTAATACATTATATACTTACATAGATATTTTTTATTATACATAGAAAACACCCAGACCATCAGAACAAATTTCTGCAGATCGTACACAAATTTGTTCCACGGCGGGAATCGAACCCGCAACCTCTTGCGTCGCAGGCAGGCTCTCGCCCGCTGCGCCACAGAGGTCGTCGAGGAGTATAAAAACCAACTCCAGATTATTTGAGGATGTTTAGGGTGTGGTCAAAGGTACGTCCAAACACTACATTTGGCACATACCCACATTTTGAAGTAGTATACATATATTTTTCAATAGGAAAAATCCATTTGGTCCATGACCCGGTTTGAACCCACTTCCATAAGAACAGAAGGTTGGGTCACTTCTTATAGACCACTGGTGCTCTACGATACGACTATGATATAAATATACATACATTGTGCATGTAGGTATACCTATCTATAATAAGAATTAGGACATGGCACAAACCTGTATAGGGTGTAGTTGTTGGCTGGGGAGTCCAGCGAGCCGGCGATCAGGACCGCCACCACCAGCCCATAGATGGCAATGATACCCGCCATGACGACAGGGATGATGGACTTCATGATGAGCTCGGGCCTCATCACGGACATGGCGGCGATACCGGTTCCAGACTTGGCGGTTCCATATGCAGCTCCGAGCGCTGGAATTTAAAATATTTTGTTTGATCATCCTCACACATCAATATGCGAGATAACACCTGTTTCCCAAGTATGCAGAAACCATGGATTTCCACTAACTACGGTCATTATACATCTTTTGCTTCATTCACTTATAAAATTCTTCATACTTCTCCCCAGTTTAGGGTACTCTTGACTAGATTGATCTCAAGAATGTCTGCTATGTGATCGAGATGTGTTTGCAACCCCATTCACACTCACCTACCTTTTTGTTAATCTCCTTCATAAATAGTTAATTGACTCAGGCGTGACTTTGCGGAAGTCCATTGTTAAATATAAATTAACTTGAACAAAGCAATATGTAGTACTAATCCGCTGATCTAATCTCCTTAAGCTGGAATAAACTTAAGACTTCGACACGTGTTTCACCTCTCTATGAAGCATCTTCAGGAAATTGACTCGCTGTGCACTGAACGTGTTAGCTCCTGTTACCTGACCCCCCCACCCTGTTACCTGAGGTAACACGTTCAGTGCACGCGAGTCAATTTCCTGAAGATGCTTCGTAGAGAGGTGAAACACGTGTCGAAGTCTAATTAAGTTTATTCCAGCTTAAGGAGATTAGATCAGCGGATTAGTACTACATATTGCTTTGTTCAAGTTAATTTATATTTTCCTTCATAAATTTTCTCCACATGCCCAAATCATCATACAATAACTTCCTAATTTTTTGCTAGAATTTACAACAACTACATTAAGAAGAAATCACTGCAATAAATATCTCTTATCCTTAGAATATTACATACATACTAAAAAATAGTTAGGTACCTACTAGGTAGGTACTTAAATTAGGTTAGGTACATGAATGAGCTAAATAGTAATTATTATTTAATCATTAGTAGATAAAAATAAACAGATTGGTGGACATTCCACACATCACTATCAAGCCCCAAACTAAGCCAAACTTGTAATAATGATAACCAGATAACTGGTTATGTTAGGTAATGCCTACCTAACATACCATTTTGTTAATGCATAGAGAACTAACATCTTCAATCACTACATTAATGAGCTGTGCTGCACTGTCATAGGGAGGAAGAATATTGAAATAACATGACATTAAGATTTTGTAATGTTCTGTGTTTGCGATTTCCTTAAAGTGTAGTAAACACTCTTCTTCCTGCCCATATCCCACTGTGGGGTCAGCCACAACATGTTTTTTCTCGCCACTTTCCTCTATCAGCCATCATCAGTAGTCATTTCTTTCTTTCCCATGTCATCTTTCACACAATCCATCTATCTTTTCTTCGGCCTGCCTCTACTCCTTAATCCATCCACGAGTGCAGTTAACAGTATAAAACGAATAAAAAAACATGACATTATAATAATGAACTGTTTTTCAGTGAGTAACTAAATCCATCACATGACCAATAAGTTGTTTACATTATTACCTAACTACTCATGATTTTAATACGAGTTTTATTCCCTAAATTGGTAAAATTAAACATTTACACAGCATTTGTAAACTGTGATTACTAGAGCAAGCTAAACTCCAAAAATATTTTTTTTGATTGTAAACCTGTGCTGAACCACTGGCCTTGCTTTTATGCAAAAATTAAACTATTCTATTATTCTCCCAACAAACTAGGTTGAAAAGATGATTGAACCATCATAACTTTATCAAATCTTTAACTAACAGCTGACTTGACCTGTTCACATGTTCTATGCCATAGTCATGTGATGACAAGATAATGTTTGTTATTAATTAAAAGGAGAAACTAGGTCAGTACCATAGCCCTTATTTACCAGTTCTTTGAGCTTGAAATTGAATGGAGCACCTATGTTTGATATAAGAAAGTCCGAAATATATTCTAAAGCATTTCCAAAGAAAATTCATTACAGAACATGCTGTCAAAAGGTTCAGTGAACCTATGCTAGAATGAAATTGTTCCATTCTGTTTAGCTAAAGTTTAGTTGAAAACAGGCTGCTTGCCTATGTAGTCACATGACCAGATGATTCACTTTGACGGTACCTACTGTGGATATTACACCGCCTCATTTCATCCCTTATTTATACTTATTGATCTCCCTATACATAGATGCTGAAGTCGTCATGAATGCCGACACACATACACCTACATAATTTGTCATAATGTACAGCGCAAGGCGCGGCTACAACTATAATTAGTCCTCCCAAAATAACCACAATCAATAATAAGATCTACGAGACTTAGAGAAGCAATTCATTCGAACAGGAGCATCCTGGAATCGTCACCGAGCGGAGTTTTGAATCTCAATTTGGCGGATCGATACAAAATGGTTTGAGACAGCCATTTCGGCGTAAGACAATGGTCCACACAGAATACGTACCGCTGAAGATGATAGCAGACGCCGCCCCCATAACTCCAAAGAAGGGTCCATAAATCGGGCTTTCGGCAGACATTTTGAGCGATTTGTGTGGGTATTTACAGGTCCAAAACTGTGATGACTATCTGCACACACTCACTTCACGGAACTACTTTTGCACAGAGAAATATCCAGCCCAAGCTTTGCAGGCTCAATAGAATGGGTCATATGACGATTGATGTCCAAGGTAGCGCTCGATATGACCAAAGTTCTGATTGGTTTTATGACGTTATTTCCGAAAAAAGCAACCAATCCTGAGCTGGGATATTCGCTAAGCTGTGACGTAGAACATTGATGTGGTTCGGAGGCCAGCTCTTGTGTTCTGCGCATGTGCTGTTTTGTCATTTCTAGTCTAAAAAGAATATATTTATTTATCATTGTAAAAACATTCATTGTATATAAAAAGTTAAATAAAATTATTGTTTTTTTACAAATTTTAAACAAATAAATAAAGTCAAAAATTGGTTCAAAGATACACAAAAATTTAATAGGTACTTATGTTGACTAGCGATTTAAATGTTTCCAGCTCGTTACTTCTACCAGGTTCTACTACAATAGAAGACTCGAGCTAGATTCACATTTGGCTGTCGTGTCGCGTCGGTCGCGTGCTCGCTGCGAGTAATGGCAGCTCACATCTACGTGAAGAAGCGTTCTAACGCATTATCATCAGTCCCGTCTTGGCTGTCGGAGAGTTTACACATTCGCAATGTTTTCTCGCTCGATCTCAATCCACTGTTCTAGATGTTTTTAGTAGACATACAAAAATAATAGAAAAAGTTTTCTCTAAATCAGGATTATAATGAACTTGGAGTGCCCGAGGGAAGCATCCTTAAACCACTTAGAGCGTTCTAAATGCTCTAAGTTAAACCATTACTATTTTTAATTTATCTCAAAGAACTACATATTACAACTAATCATTTATCTGTAATGTTCGCCGATGATGCCACTATTTTTATTCCGAAATCTAACATATTATCTGAAAATTAATATGAAAATGAAATAGTACATGTAAACGTTATAAATTGATGATAAATTTAAAAGTAAAGGAAGATAAAACATTTAGAACTTAAAAAATATTTAGGTATTTTGTTAAAAATTAGCAGGTGTTTGTACTTATTTTTTCAAAAATTCAACAAATTGAAATTTGTGTGCCCGATATACTCAAGTTCATAACTGTATATTCCAAAAAAGCTCTTGCTACTTGTCAAATTAAAAGATTGTTCTGATTCTGATTCTGAAACGCACTATTACACTCCTCAGAATCAGTCTCTCTCTCACAAAAACTGATTAATTCCTATGTGACTTAAATAGTTTCAACTCTCCATTCATCTGATGTTACAGGTCCATCCATCAGATGTTAAAGGTCATTCCAAGTCAACCATCATCATCATTTCAGCTCGTTTGCACCAACTGTTGAGTATATAGGTTTCCTCTTTAATTATGCCACTCTTTACGGCCCCTGCAGGCTGATCGCGTAACTTTCGTTACATTCAAAATCCGGTTGCATAACTCAATTTTGGCGGATTTGCGATGGCAAAACTGCCAAAATTGACATATGCAACCGGATTTTGAATGCAACAAAAGTTACGTGATCAAGGGGCAGGTGAATATGCGAGGCAATATGTTTGAAAAGTTAATGGATGCAACGGAGGTTTTAATACTCATCAATTTTTGATTTTTTTTTAACTCGACTTAATTTCTTTTTGATGTACGACTTGTACGAGTAGCAGCCAAACAATATATTATTAATACACTTGTTAGGTAATGTGTTTAATGTATGTGCTTTATTAAACATAATTATTAAATGGTAGTGTTCAGTGAATTTGGTAGTTAGAAAAGCTCACAGTACTACAATACAATACTAAAAGGAGCCTCTTGAGGCGCACTTAAAATCCTTTCACCACACTGTTTCGAAAGAACTAGTGATTCGACATGAAGAATGAAGAATACTAAAAAAGATATGGACATATTTTATTTTCTAAAAAGTAGAAATTTTAATACATTGTTGAAAACTTTATAACCTATTTTTTCCTTTCCGTTCCGTTTCATTCAGGATTCGATGTAAAAAATCTTCATAGACCTTTTTATTTCATGAATTTTCTATGATCCTAAAATTTTCTATTAACATCACAATCAATCAAGCAACGTCATGGGATATCGTGTGTCAGTGTCAATGTCATGCGCACGTGCTTGCTACTACTTTATCGAGTTTTTTTTGTTATGATTTATGAAAAAAGTTAAATTCAGTTTTTGAAATAGAATTATCGCCTGCTGGTATTTTATATTCTAGGAGTACCTACCCCAAACCGAATGATTTTATAATTATCTAGTAATTATTCTAGGGTAGACCAATTTCCTTAATTATTTGATATCTTATATGAATGGTGGCAAGTAAATTATTCGTAGAAATGTTTGGTTGATTATTAGAGGTATGATTTTATTTATAAAATTTTAATTTTGTTTGGAATCATTGTTATTTATATTAATCTAAATTCTCTACCGATGACCATTTCCCCACCGGTCATTCTCTTTCGTGCTAAGGTCTAACAGTTTAAACGTGACATTGGCGAAATTGCGGGCTACATACACTGCAAAGGCCATTCGAATAAGAAGAAGAAGAATATTAATAAATAAAAAGTGTATCATTTTAGAAGGAAATAAAGCAATAAAGATGAAGTTTCACTACAAGGTAATTTATAGGGACTAAAAAATAAACTAACTACATAATAGGTATGTACAAAAACTAAACTTATAGGTGTGTGTAAGGTGAATTAAATTGTGAACTTTATTCTATGCTCTAGCAATGTTATTATAATAACCTATACTGCCCTGCTGCTGGGCAAAGATCTTCCACTTTTTTCTCCACTCTTGTCGATCCTCAGTTGACTGTCTGATCAATTTTATCAAATTAAATTTCCCACTTCAATAATAATATTTACCTACAGAGGTATTTTGTTGGAGAATATTTTGTTGGTGGGTAACACTTCTGTACCCATCAGTAAATTAATATTATCCCATTTATAAATTTTAGGGTGTTTTTTTATTATTGTGTCCTTTATGTGCTGTGATCATTTTCAGTTTCAAAACCTCCTAGGAACAGTGTACCGACGTGGAGATGTTCTATTCACAAATGATGGAAATTGTGTTGTCAGTCCAGTCGGGAATAAAATCACAGTGTACAATCTTAAACAGTAAGTTTCATTACTTCTTACCACAATATATAATATTTTTTACTCTTATATTATATTATATTATATTATAGATAAACATCGTGAGGAAACCAGTTAGTATTCTAACAGCGGCGATGGGCTTGCAACCTGTCACATATGGAATACTAACTACTGCAAAATGTGGGTATGTGCCAAATTTAATGTTTGGACGTACCTCTGACTACCCCCCTTAGACATCCTCAATGAATCTTGAATTAGTACCTACTTGGTACTGGGAGATCTGAAGGGATATCTACCGTACCTGGGGATCAAAGTCGTGAAGCTGTTTCAGTTTTTTTTTTACAACTACTAGTTGCACCCCAGTTTCACCTGCTCAGATTTAAATCCCAGTATTCCCATGGGATAAAAATTAGGCTATGTGCTAATCCAGACTATAATTTTTCTCTCTGCCAAGTTTCATCCAGATCCATTCAGGTGTTCCGGGGTGAAAGAGTAACATCTATCCATCCATACTTACAAATTGTTTGCGTTTATAATATTAGTAGGATATATTGAGGTTTCTGATTTATTTTATTATATTAAGGTTTCTGAAGGTGTAAGGCTAAACACCTTAAAGTAAGGCTGTCCTAACCATTTTTGCACTCAGGGTGTCTGTGTTTTAGAATCTCTACCAGTATGATGTGCTTCTCCTCTTCGAAGAGGAGAAACACTCACTGGAGAGCTAATTCTAAAAGACCAACGACCCACCACAAACCTGCTCATAGTCTGGAGACTGATCGCAGATGATATTGAAAAAAAAAACAGTACAATGTGGTGTTATCTTAGTGATGTAGAATATTTGAACTACCTGGGAGTCTAGACATGATCAGCTTTTTGTAAGCATGCATGCGCAGTTATGATATTAAGAAAAAAAATAAAAAAAACAGCCTTCACAAATTTATCCCCAGGCACGGTAGATATTCCTTCCTCTTACCACTGAGAACTACTTAGTACATTTATAAAACAAACAAGTTAGAGGATGATGAAGTTCCTACTTTATTTAGTCTACCAAATCCAAAATAAAACCTGTCAATGATGTCATTTATATATTCGTTTCAGGAATAAGAGCAACACATTGTCTTTCGAAGGTCAATACAACTACACAGCTATTGATGTGTCTCCAAATGGATCTACCCTCTTGGCAGTTAATGAAAGTAAGAGATACTAAACAATCATAACCAGATCAGCGGCCCAATTCTCCCCAATTCCCATCCACCCAATACTATTTCTATTATACTATGAATGTGAATCAAATATCAATCTGAAAGCCATCTCGAAAGCCAGACATTAGCGTAATCGGGACCCTGATGTTGGTTCAATCTTTGTACATGATTAATTATTGATAAATACACATTTTAGTGTTTACATAGAATATACTATTCTGTTTATCATTATCGTTTATTTAGATTTTAGTGTCTATCATTATTTTTTTTTCCAGAGGGTGAAGCACAGATGATAAGTCTTCTGACCTGCAACGTAATACATAAGTACAAATTTAAGCAGCTTGTAAACGCTGTTAAATTCAGCCCAGACGGAAAGTACTTCGCTGCTTGCTGTGATAACTTAGGTGTGTATATTGTATAGTTTGGGCGCCATTCTGGGCAACTGTTAAGTTCGCCGCTTGTCTGAGCTATCAGAGTATAAGCTGTGACACAAAAATATATTTTCGGTCCATCAGCTAACTTCAATATTGCCGATATGCCTAGATGCCTAGATCCGAAGTAGTTGTAAGCACATTATCATCATGTAGCGGTTTCAACAATCTGGCTAAAACAGATTTGAGTTATACGAAAGTATAGTAGGTATAGTAGGTATGCAACAAACAAGTGTCTGGAGTAAGAGAAAAACTCATTAGTGCACAACCGGTTTTGAACTGAAAAACTGATACTGAAACCGCTTCACGACTTTGATCCCCAGGTACGGTAGATATCCCTTCAGATCTCCCAGTACCAAGTAGGTTACTAATTCAAAATTCTTTGAGGCTGTCTAAGGGGGGTAGTCAGAGGTACGTCCAAACATTACATTTGGCACATACCCATTTTGCAGTAGTTAGTATTCCATACGTGACAGGTTGCAAGCCCATCGCCGCTGTTAGAATACTAACTGGTTTCCTCACGATGTTTTCCGTCACCGTTTAAGAAGCACTGGCATTGCGCACATAAATTTTTCGATAGAAAAATCCATTGGTGCACGACCGGATTCGAACCTGCGACCTTACGATCGGAAGGCGGGGTCACGCCCACTAGACCACCGGTTTTGAACTCACGACCTTATAACCAGCAGGAGGGGCTGCTACCACCAGAGCACAAAGCTCTGACATTTTTTTCTCACCTTTTCCAGTGTTCATAATGACAGCGCCCTGCACATTCACCGGCGAGTTCCGTTCCTTCACCATGAAGCGGGTCTTCAACAAAGCGCATGATGACGTCACTTGCCTCGACTGGTCAGCCTGCTCCAAACTCCTCGCGGTCGGCTCCAAAGATACCACCACGAAGATATACACTGTCGACTATCTGGATAACTTGAACTCGTTCACTTTAAGCGGGCATACAGATAAGATCGTTGGGGTCTTCTTTGAGAAGAAGAGCTTAGATCTTATTACTGTTAGTAGGAATGGGCAGGTATGTTGATTTTATATATTACTAGTTGCGCCCCGCGGTTTCACCCGCGCAGATTTAAATCCCGGTATTCACACGGGATAAAAAGTATCCTATGTGTTATTCCAGATTATAATGTATCTCTTCCAGATCCGTTCAGCCGTTCCGGCGTGAAAGAGTAACAAACATCCATCCATCCATACTTACAAACTTTCATGTTTATGATATTATGAGGATATAATTATTATATGAAATAACTTAACATGTATTTTCTATTCTTCCGGTGAAATGACAGACATGGTGGCTTAAAATCTTGCACAGGGCTCGTTCCGATCGTGCGTGAATTTCTGGGCACAGCATTGTTTTATGTGATGCTTTCAACTCTATTGAGTTGAAATTGGTGAGAAAAGGTAAAAAAATATCAGGTGTGTCATGTTTGTCTCATTAGCAAGTAGTATAAAACAAAGAATACTAGTCTCTATTAATAGTATCTTAAGGCTCCGGTGACAGTGGCTCGCAATTTCGAAGTGCGATTGGCTATTATTTCATTTTATTTCATTTCGGGGAGGTTGTTTGAAAAAATAACTCTAGAGAAACACGCATAAATACTGTTCGAACACAAATAATACAATAATATAAGGGAAACATGCCCGAATCAGAAACCATTTTGGTATTAGTATGTTTGGTCTTACGTTTACCTAATACCAAAATGATTTCTGACTCAAGCACATTTCCCTTATATTATTGTATTATTTGTGTTCGAACAGTATTTATGCGTGTTTTTTTAGAGTTATTATTTCAAACAACCTCCCCAAAATGAAATAAAATGAAATAATAGCCAATCGCACCTCAAAATTGCGAGCCGCTGTCACCGGACTCTTAATGTTGCGAACAGGTCACTTTGTGGGAAGCGAGTATAGACCCGGACGACCTCGTTGTATCCGACGTTCAAATCTCTCATCAGAAACGTAGGAAGCTGCAACAAGAGGACGCGGATAGCGAAGATGATATCGATGAGAGAAAAGTTATTGAGAAGGACAAGGAATATGTGAGTATTGTTGAGGCAATATGTTACTGAATAGCGTCGAAGAGCTGGGCGTAAAGCGTAGGGCGTCCTGCGGCGAGATGGACAGACATCGTGGGCTAGACCTGGATGAGTACCAGCATGACCACAGGGCCGTAAACAGTAGCAAATACAACGAGAAAATACAATGAGAGGAATAGGCCTCTCCACCCAAACCCAGCAGTGGGTGAAATCGGCCTGTGGATGATGATGATGACGATTGATGATGATAACGATTAAGGTTATTTCATCACGAACCTGGTTAAGCTGCGGGACATAGGCCTCACCCCTTGGGGCGGCGAGCGGTTTGGTGACCGCAGCATTGATTAGTTTGAAACTAGATGGCGCTGTCAAAAATATCCACCAATATGCCTTAATTTATAGTTTTGACTGTGGTGGTCCTGAAATAGAATTGTTTTCGCGGCGCGTATGTATTAACCATTAAAGTATTGACAGGATATCGAGGATGATAGTAAAATGGATGACAAACGGCAGGCAAAAGATTCAGAAAGAGAAAACAGGCTGAGTTACAAGAAGCTAGGCCGACACTACATCGGCGACGCCATCCGCCAGGCGGATTATAAGGTCAAGATAACGGCAGCGCAGTACCATAAGGAAACCAAGATCTTAGTCACAGGTAACCAACACCCTCTTTCCTGACCCACAATACTCACGTGTATTAAAATAAATAAATAATGCTGGACAATCCACACAGCACTATTTAGCCCCAAAGTAAGCTACTGAAAGCTTTTGTTATGGGTACTAGATAACTGATATATTTAATATATTATATACTTACATAGATAGATATTTTTTATGATGCATAGGAAACACCCAGACTAACCGAACAAATTTCTGCAGATCATACACAAATTTGTTCCGAGGCGGGAATCGAACCCGCAATCTCTGCATCGCAGGCGGACTCTCGCCCGCTGCGCCACTGAGGTCGTCAACAATAAAAGTAGTAGGATCACAGAAATGGTTTTCTCTCTTCCGTGAGTAGGATGACATTAAAGTATGAATGAATGAAAATACTTTATTATACACCATTAAAAAACAGTAAGTACACTAAAAGAAATAAGGAATAAAACTAAGTACTATGGCAAAAAAAATATGGATTCTATGAATCTATTTGTCGAGTTCTATTCCAGTGGCCTTGTAGTGGTATGCTTCACAAGTAGAGATGGGCGGGTGGGTAAAAATTGGAAGGGTAAAATATATATAAATATATAATATATATAAATATATAGTCTATACACCGTTTTTTCAACTATGTTATATAAGGTAAACAAACAAATGTCACTGTCAAAATCTTCCCCAGTCAGCTTTCCCCAGTAATAGTAGTAATAGTACCTATAAAACATATCTTTCATTTATTATCTTTGTGTGAATCCAAAGTATCAGAATAAAAATAAGCTAGAATGATACTTTTTTATCAGATAATCAGAATATTAAGATTAGATAATTAAAATCAGAATAAAACTAACAAATAAAAACATAAATGACCAAAAAAAGATGTGAATTTTTACCCGGTATTAATTCAAAATGGGTAGGTAAAAATGGGTATAAACGGGTAAAAACCCAAAGTTTGGGTTTTTACCGGGTAAGCGCCCATCTCTATTCACAAGTAAACCTCGCATTGCTTTTTGCGTATGAGGTTGTCCTGAGAAGTATTTTTTAGGATAGTACCTTTAAAAATGGTCCCGTTATGGGCTAAAAACTAAATGTAAAAAAAATATATACAACGTGCTATTATCATTAGTAGTAGTTTTTTCTGGTAGATACAAAATATGGGTTTATATTATTATAATATTCATAAATAAACTTTTCAGGCTTTTCAAACGGCACATTCTTCCTCCACGAAATGCCAGACGTCAATCTAATACACACATTGAATATCTCCGAGCACAGAATTAGCTCCATTGCTATATCCCAGCCGGGCGATTGGATAGCGTTTGGATGCCCTAATATCGGACAACTGCTTGTGTGGGAGTGGCAGAGTAAGTCAAATAACTAATTAGAGAGGTTATAGCCGTCCTTGTTGTTTCAGTTTATAAGAAAGAGACTATAACATATTTAGTGCTATCAAATTTATGTAAGCTTATGATAGGTATTATAACATTTCTACGCGTAGGTAGCCATCGCGTAAATATTGGTGCTGCCTAGACTGACACAAATATAGAAATTGAATAGAAAAATACTCAATTTAGAAATGACAGCTTGGGGTGGTATGCTAATTTTGACTTTCGCAGAATACTACCTTTAATATTTTCCCATTAAAACTTACATAAATTTATGTAAATTGTTAATAAATGCTGTAAATGTTTTGATCCTGCTCTTGTACCAACTTATTACTTTACTAGCTGAACCCGCGGCTTTGCTCGCGCCACTGAATTCAAAGTTTCATACAAACTTTCATCCCCTATTTTATCCCCTTGGGGGTAGAATTGATCAAAATCCTTAGCGGATGCCTACGTCATAACTTCTACCTGCATGCCAAATTTCAGCCCGATCCGTCCAGTGGATTGGGCTGTGCGTTGATAGATCACTATGTCAGTCAATCAGTCAGTCAGTCACCTTTGAGTTATATATATTTAGATTTCTATTTTAAATTTATTGACTAATTATTTTCTTCTTTGACAATGTATAATTTAACATAATAATTTTTTTATATTTTGATTTTGTGACGCGACCCGAACGCTCCGAAAATATAAGTACCTAAGTGGTAGTCAGAGGCAAGTCCAAACATTGTGTTTGGACTTGTCTCTGGCTGCTACCAAAAAAAATAAAAGAAATATATGAATTCTTTGTTTGTAGGTGAACAATACGTGATGAAGCAACAAGGTCATTCTTTAGATATGACGTGTGTTACCTATTCTCCCGATGGACTCTATGTTGTCACCGGCGGCTATGACGGAAAGGTAACGATATCTTTTTTGCTTCTATTTTCTGTACATTGACCATCTGTCTGTTTCACAATAATCCAAACCTTATGGACAGTACCCGTAAGTTTGGCATTGTAAGAGTCCAGTGACCTTCTCTCACTCTGTGAGTTAATCTCATTGCGAAACTAGCTGACAGAGTGAGATACAACTATATAAAAATAAAATAAATAAATAAATAATGCTGGACAATCCACACAGCACTATCTAGCCCCAAAGTAAGCTATTCAATGCTTGTGTTATGGGTACTAGATAACTGATATATTTAATACATTATATACTTACATAGATAGATATTTTTTATTATACATAGAGAACACACAGGCCATCGGAACAAATTTCTGCAGATCGTACACAAATTTGTTCCAAGGCGGGAATCGAACCCGCAACCTCTTGCGTGCAGGCAAGCTCTCGCCCGCTGCGCCACAGAGGTCGTCATTCCATTACATGTTATTCATTGAATAAATGGAGATGGTGGTATGAGCCTGATGTTAACACATTTTGCAGGTGTTAGTATTCCATACGTGACAGGTTGCTAGCCCATCGCCACTGTTAGAATACTAACTGGTTTCATCACGATGTTTTCCTTCACCGTTTAAGAGTTTAAGAGCATCATGCATAGTTTATCAATCCTGCTAATTTTATGAATGCGAAAGTTTGTAAGTATGGATGGATGGATGGATGTTTGTTACTCTTTCACGCCGGAACGGCTGAACGGATCCGGATGAAACTTGGCAGAGAGATTGATTATAGTCTGGAATAACACATAGGCTACTTTTTATCCCGTGGGAATACCGGGTTTTTGCAGATATTTAGCATTTTACCGTATTTAGCTGTAATACATATTTTAGCTCCTAAATAATAACTAGATGTCGCCACAGGAAAGATTAACACGCGCTATCGTTGCGTTTTGAGCATAGGTGATATTAGCAATCGTATAAATAAATGTTTTCCGATCACCGGGTTTTTAATCTGCGCGGATGAAACCGCGGGGCGCAACTAGTTGAACAATAATATCTCTTTTTTCAGGTAAAAGTGTGGAATACCAGCAATGGCTTCTGTTTCGTGACCTTCGAAGAGCACAAGTCGACCGTCACTGACGTCGTGTTCAGTTCCAACAAGAAGTTCCTGGTGTCCTCGTCGCTAGATGGCACTGTACGGTGCTACGATTTGACGAGGTAACAGAATACACCACTATATTGCAGAAATTTGTTCCGATGGTCTGGGTGTTTTCTATGTATAAAAAAAATATCTATCTATGTAAGTATATAATGTATTAAATATATCAGTTATCTAGTACCCATAACACAAGCTTTGAATAGCTTACTTTGGGGCTAGATAGTGCTGTGTGGATTGTCCAGCATTATTTGTTTATTTATTTATTTATATTGTAACTACCAAAAAAAGATTAAGGACTGTTTCAGCAGATGCTACTGATGGTAGTATCGCCGTCAGAACTTTTATATTTGTATCTAATACCAAGTTATCGAAGTTCCCTTTTAGCCAAAAACGCGACAAATGTTCATATTCATAAATCTTTATTGCGAATATAGGTATAGGTACAGATGTCAGGGTTTATAAAATAGATCCTCCATATTCAACTTAATAATAGCATGCAATAATAAGTAGGTATACAGTTTAAAAATAATAATAATAGTACATAATGTCACTTAAAGGTAAGTAGAATGTTGAAATATGATTTAAAATGATAATAATAAAATGTCAAAAATAATAATTAAATGATTGTCTGATGTCTAAATAAAATAAAAGATTAACAAGTAGTATAGATTAATTTAAATTGTCACTAAGGTTTCATTCATCTACACTATAATATACTTTTTCATTAAGCATTTCTATTATTTTTTTTCGAAATACAGCAAAAATAATAACCAAAATACTTCAAGTAAAACCTCGTACTTCAAGTAAATACTGAGCCAGGGACCTGTTAACCAATAGACCACGCAGGACTGTTTTTTACTTTATAATATTTTTTAGTTTATATTGTTACTTTTTTGCTATCTACCTGCATGTACCTGTATTTTTTGTTTTTGGGTTAATATATAATTTTTCTTTCTTTCTTTCTTTCCTTGCGCATTGCGTATAAGGTTGACCTGAGAAGTATTTCTAGCACTGTGTCCATAAAATTGCCCACTGGTCTAAAGTGGCCCAATATAATAGGGTGTCCGTATATACTTAGGGAACCAGAAGGGTTATCTGGTCTAAGTAACCTGGTACAATTGACGAAGTAATTCCGGGAGGCATTGCGTTATCAATAACGTACATTATTGTACATTATTGTTGCGTAAGAGGTGTACCGAATTCACAACGTCTTGTATCTTTTCAACGCCTGTGCGAAAGTCCGACGCCATTCAAATTGTGAAGTGGCTCAAAATAGAAGCGACTGGAGAAAAGGAAGGTAGGCCTTTGCCCTGCAGTGGGACACTACAGGCTTCTAATTATTATAATAATTAATAAATAATAATAATTAATTAATTAATTAATTTGTAATTATTATTATTATCCGTTGCGTAGTTTTAAAGATTTAAGCGTACATAGGGACATGGGGACAGGGATATAGGGACAGAGAAAGCGACTTGGACATGGGGACAGGGATATAGGGACAGAGAAAGTGACTTTGTTTTATACTATGTAGTGATAATCGAGTGTTTTCTGTCCAGGTACCGTAACTTCCGTACACTGACCTCTCCCTCCCTGGTTCAGTTCAGCTGCGTGGCACTGGACGCGAGCAGCGAACTCTGCGCCGCGGGCGGACAGGACGTGTTCGAGATCTTCGTCTGGTCCGTCAAGTTTGGCAAGCTGTTAGATGTAAGACTACATTCTTAGTCTCTCGCCCTTAGGCCTATTACGTATTAACATAGGCCAAGACGTAAACCGACTAAGTGCGTAAACACATATTTAATTAAAACTGTAGTAAGTCACAGTTGCCAGCGACCGAGTCGCCGGCGACGAGTCGACAGTGCATAATGGCTCTTATTCATATCGGTCACTGAGGCTCCATTAGTTTATCAGATCAGGTGACGCATTACGCAGTTTTTTTTGATATTTTTATATTGAAAAGACCGTATTCTGGACACACTCTCACCAGGCCCTTATGCTCCCTTGAAGCGAGATTATCTCACGATGGAGATGACGTCATATCTCGGTCGATAACTAACAGACGTCGCATGAACTGTGAATGGTGAGAATGGGGATAAATTAGTTGTCATGAGCTATCGAACGAGATATGACGTCATCTCCACCGTGAGATAATCTCGAAGGAAAAGATGGTAAGTGAAAAAAGTGAATTATTTAGAACTAGTAGCGCCCTGTGGTTTCAACCGTGTAGTTTTAAATCCCGGTACTCCCACGGGATAAAAAGTAGCCTATGTGTTATTCCAGACTATAACATATCTCTGTGCCAATTTTCACCAAGATCCGTTCCGCCGTTCTGGAGTTATAGAGTAACAAACATCCAACCATCCATACTTACAAACTTTCGCATTTATAATATTAGTAGGATGTTGATAAGTATTTAATGTTTGCAGGTGCTGGTAGGGCACGAAGCGCCCGTGTCGCGCGTGGCCTTCAGTCCGTCGCCGGCGAGCTCGCGCCTCGCCTCGTCCAGCTGGGACGGCACGGTGAAGCTGTGGAACTGCCTGGAGACCAGTTCCGACTGCGACACCATACAGCTGTCCAGCGACGCGCTGCAAGTAGCCTTCCGACCTGACGCCGAGGAGGTGAGCTAAACATTGCCAACCACTGCTAACTACGCCGAGGTATGCTAACCATTGCCAACCACTGCTAACTACGCCGAGGTATGCTAACCATTGCCAACCACTGCTGACTACGCCGAGGAGGTAAGCTAATAACCAATGCCAACCACTGCTAACTACGCCGAGGTATGCTAACCATTGCTAACCACTGCTGACTATGTCGAGGAGGTAAGCTAATAACCAATGCCAACCACTGCTAACTACGCCGAGGTATGCTAACCATTGCCAACCACTGCTAACTACGCCGAGGTATGCTAACCATTGCCAACCACTGCTAACTACGCCGAGGTATGCTAACCATTGCCAACCACTGCTGACTACGCCGAGGAGGTAAGCTAACCATTGCCAACCACTGCTGACTACGCCGAGGAGGTAAGCTAACCAATGCCAACCACTGCTAACTACGCCGTGGAGGTAAACTAACCTCGGCCTGTGGACGTCATCAGAAAACCTCAGACCTCGTCCCTAGTACTTATTTGCCTGTTATTTCACCGGCAAGTACAGTTACACCTTTCGAACCGAAGACCACCGGTGGTCTAGTGGGAGTGACCCCGCCTTCCGATCGTAAGGTCGCAGGTTCGAATCCGGTCGTGCACCAATGGATTTTTCTATCGAAAAATGTATGTGCGCAATGCCAGTGCTCTTAAACGGTGAAGGAAAACATCGTGAGGAAACCAGTTAGTATTCTAACAGCGGCGATGGGCTTGCAACCTGTCACGTATGGAATACTAACTACTGCAAAATGTGGGTATGTGCCAAATGTAATGTTTGGACGTACCTCTGACTACCCCCCTTAGACATCCTCAAAGAATCTTGAATTAGTACCTACTTGGTACAGATCTGAAAGGATATCTACCGTACCTGGGTATCAAAGTCGTGACCGAAACATAGTTTTGAAAAATTGCTAAACCTGTGTCACCACAATAGCGACGCTGCTTGGCTTCAGACCTTGGCAACAGCAGGCTGATCGCGTAACTTTTGTTGCATTCAAAATCCGGTTGCATATGTCAATTTAGGCAGTTTTGCCATTGCATTCAAAATCCGGTTGCATATGTCAATTTAGGCAGTTTTGCCATTGCATTCAAAATCCGGTTGCATATGTCAATTTAGGCAGTTTTGCCATTGCATTCAAAATCCGGTTGCATATGTCAATTTAGGCAGTTTTGCCATCGCATATCTGCCAAAATTGACATATGCAACCGGATTTTGAATGCAATGGCAAAACTGCCTAAATTGACATATGCAACCGGATTTTGAATGCAACAAAAGTTACGCGATCAGCCTGCTGTTGCCAAGGTCTGAAGCCAAGCAGCGTCGCTATTGTGGTGACACAGGTTTAGCAATTTTTCAAAACTATGTTTCGGTCACGACTTTGATCCCCAGGTACGGTAGATATCCTTTCAGATCTGTACCAAGTAGGTACTAATTCAAGATTCTTTGAGGATGTCTAAGGGGGGTAGTCAGAGGTACGTCCAAACATTACATTTGGCACATACCCACATTTTGCAGTAGTTAGTATTCCATACGTGACAGGTTGCAAGCCCATCGCCGCTGTTAGAATACTAACTGGTTTCCTCACGATGTTTTCCTTCACCGTTTAAGAGCACTGGCATTGCGCACATACATTTTTCGATAGAAAAATCCATTGGTGCACGACCGGATTCGAACCTGCGACCTTACGATCGGAAGGCGGGGTCACTCCCACTAGACCACCGGTGCTCTCTTATCGGCGACATCTAGTTATTGTATAATGTAATAATTCCAGCTGGCAGTATCGACACTGGACGGCAACATAACGTTCTTCAGCACACGCACCATGGACCAGACCGGCAGCGTCGAGGGAAGAAACGACCTCGGCGCCGGCCGAGCGGACTCCGATCTTATCACTCCGCAGAAAATGCTCAAAACTAAGTGAGTTGCAACTTAAAGAAACTTTTTTTGTCTATTGATGTTTCTATCTATATAAGACTAGTTATTATATTTAAGGTATTTATGTTTATATATTTATCTATATGTGTAGGTATATCATATACACTCGAGAGCATAGAAATCGCACATAGGGTAATTTTCCTGCATTTTGATTTCGACACTTGTTTTTATTTTAATTAAAGATTGGTTGCAAATATAGCTTAAATTAAATTTAAGTACACACTGTTAGCTTCCTAAAAACCCATAATGTCTGGCCTTGACCTTCCAAATCATAGCAGTGGCGGCTTAACAATGGAATGGCCTAAATTCGCTCGTTTCAGGTAGCGCGGGTTGTGGGACTTTGAGCAGGTATAAAAGGATAAAAAAACAATAAATTTGTGAATGTAACGATTTATTAATACGAGGTATTGCCTCCCCTAGCCTGAATAACAGCTTCCATTCGATGTTTCATTGAAAAAATCAATTTTTTTACGAAATCATGCGGTATGCTGTCCCATTCTTCCTTGATCGCGGTTTGGAGCTCTCTGAGACTCGTAGGCACTGCGTTTCTGGCTCTTACTCGTTTCTTTAGTTCGTCCCATAAGTGCTCAATGGGATTGAGATCTGGGCTTCGAGCAGGCCACTCCATAACGAGTACTTCAACCTCCTCCAAGTACTGGCGTACTATAGCAGCGGTGTGTGGTCTAGCGTTGTCCTGCATAAAAACGAAGTTTTCGCCGATAAATCCCGAAAAGGGCACAACATGCTCTTGCAGGATCTCCTCGACGTAACGTTGGGAAGTCAATCCACGCGATCGACGGTCGGTATCGGGCCCTGTGATGAAGACAAGTTCGGTTTTCGCTTCCAGTGAAATGCCTCCCCAGAACATACACGAACCACCGCCGTATGCGACCCGTTCGGAGATGCAGCATTGAGCAAAACGCTCACCGGGTCTTCGGTAAACTCTACCCCGTCCGTCGTTACCATGGAGACACATCCTGCATTCGTCGGAGAAGAGGACTGCCTGCCATTGATCCATAGTCCAATTAACGTGATTTCGAGCAAACTGAAGGCGTGCTTGTCTGTGCGCTGGGGTTAATTTTGGGCCAGTTGCTGGTCTGTGCGCTGTCAGACCTCCTTCGGCTAGTCTTCTTCTAACCGTCTACCGACTGACTTCCACTTCTCTAACTTCCTGGAGCTGCTGTCCGAGTTGAACTGCATTCAACCGGCGATTTCGTAGTGATGTATTCACAAGAAAACGGTCATCGCGCTGTGTTGTCGCACGTTTTGGGCCTGTTCCTGGTCGCCTGGTATAGCCACCAGTTTGCTGATATCGCTGGTATACACGTCGAACAGCATATCTGCTCAAATTTAATTGACGAGCCACTTGACTTTGGTTCTGTCCAGCTTCGATTAGTGCAACCACTTGAGACGCTGCTTCTGGTGTGGTATCCATTTTTTTGTTTAGAGAGATGACGTATTCGTTAAAGGACCTTTCTGACTGGGTGTTGGTATGCAAATGATGTCATTTCAATCATCCCTTATCGTTTTATACCTGCTCAAAGTCCCACAACCCGCGCTACCTGAAACGAGCGAATTTAGGCCATTCCATTGTTATGCCGCCACTGGTATGATTTGGAAGATCAAGACCAGACATTATGGGTTTTTAGGAAGCTAACAGTGTGTACTTTTATTTAATTTAAGTTATATTTGCAACCGATCTGTAATTAAAAAAAAAACAAGTGTCGAAATCAAAATGCAGGAAAATTACCCTATGTGCGATTTCTATGCTCTCGAGTGTATATATATATAATTATATTCATTTTGCATGTAGGTACTATATATAATTTATTAGGATTTCTCTCCTATTATTTCAATGTTTTTCTTTTAAGTATGTTGTACACCTTCCCACCACTATAATCAGCTCTCTCTCCTCTAAGGTTTGCTGGAAGAAAACTCTATGTAGGGTTAAGCTCGCCTTTGTACATGACTATTATGTATTTTTTGTGTAAATCAGTTTGTGTACAATAAAGAATAAATAATAAATAAAGAAAGAAAAGTAGAGCTATAGTATTTTTTAAACATTCGCGATCACAACACATACTTATTTATGATATTTCATTCAATTCAATGCTCCAGTCTGCCCGCGACCACGGCTATTGCAACATAGCCGAAACGTCGGGGAAAAAAGGTAAATAAGCGATAAATACCCGTGAAATATCATTAATAAGTAAAAGTAGAGCTCTCTGTGAAGGACTCATTCAGGGAAGATGTATTTTTTTTTTATCTACCATGGTAGCAAACAAGCATACGGCCCATCTGATGGGAAGCGGTCACCGCAGCCTATGGACGTTTGTAACACTAGAGGTGTCACACTCGCGTTGCTGACACATTAAATATTTTAACACGCCTTTTTTGAAGAACCCCATATCATCCAAGAGCACCGTTCGTCTAGTGGGAGTGACCCCGCCTTCCGATCTTAAGGTCGCAGGTTCGAATCCGGTCGTGCACCAATGGATTTTTCTATCGAAAAATTTATGTGCGCAATGCCAGTGCTCTTAAACGGTGAAGGAAAACATCGTGAGGAAACCAGTTAGTATTCTAACAGCGGCGATGGGCTTGCAACCTGTCACGTATGGAATACTAACTACTGCAAAATGTGGGTATGTGCCAAATGTAATGTTTGGACGTACCTCTGACTACCCCCCTTAGACATCCTCAAAGAATCTTGAATTAGTACCTACTTGGTACTGGGAGATCTGAAGGGATATCTACCGTGCCTGGGGATCAAAGTCGTGAAGCTGCTTCAGCTTCCATACTGTATTTTGGTTTGAAGAGTAGTTGCCGGTAAAGAAGAGGCTTATGAGGCTGATCTACCATTTATAGTACAACTAGCGACCCTACCGCGCGCCCCTGCTTCGCACGGGTGCACATATCATGCATGTATTATACATATAAACTTTCCTCTTGAATCACTCTATCTATTAAAAAAAACCGCATCAAAATCCGTGGCGTAGTTTCAAAGATTTAAGCATACATAGGGATATAGGGACAGAGAAAGCGACTTTGTTTTATACTATGTAGTGATGTAGTGATGCTGACTATGCATAGCTTGAAATATAAAACCGAATACTTGTAATTATATCCGTAATTATAATTGACTAAATATAAAATACTTAAAATATACGGTTTTCATCAAAGTAAGTACTCAATTTGAAATATTACACGAGTATTTATCGTTACATTTACCTTGTAATATTTCAAATTAGGTATTTGATGATCGCGAAAGTTTAAAAAATAATATCACACTAAATGTTTGTTCTGTGTGGGGATCGAACCCACGGCCTGCGGCGCAGATGGCAGAGCTACTACCAACTGAGCTGAGAGGGTTGTTTATTGTTTATTGCGTTGTCAGAGCGTTCACAACGATTTGCTACTCTGCCGACGGCGCCTGTATCCTCGGAGGAGGCAACTCTAAGCACGTGTGTCTCTACAGCGTCAGAGAAGCCATCCTTATCAAGAAGTTCGAGATCACGCAGAACAGATCTCTAGACGCGGTCAATGTAAGTTGCTTAAAAACCTAGATTACCCCCCGGTTTCTGAAAGCTCTATCAACACTAATCGGCTGTCAAGACACTTGCTATTTCAGCTTTTACTTCAAATTAGATACAGATGAGTATTTCTCAAACAAAATGTACGTAACGAAAAAGGAAAACGTTACGAAAAAGTACTTTTTTGTAACATAACTCTAGGAACTTAAGGAAGGAAAGTTACGAAAAAGTACGTTTCCCTTTTTCGTTACATACATTTTGTTTGAGAAATACTCAGATAGCAAGTGACTTGACAGCCGATTAGTGTTGATAGAGCTCCAGAAACTGGGGGTTACTAATACTGTAGTAACTTAAGATACAATATCCGATACTAAAAACTCCCAGATCGGTACTCTTTGCCTGTGTTTTAGCTGCTGTTTATATACTTTTTTTTAATATAATTAGCTGAAGGAACGGCTGATGGCCCACGTTGTGTTTAATAAATAGCATTACCTCATATATACTGCTCTGCGCCCATCAACAAGGCAAACAGATGTTAAGTCTCATGTGCCTGTAATTACACCGGCGACCTCACTCCTCAAACCGAAACACAGCGTTGCTGCTTGGCGGCAGAAAAAGGCGTGGGGGTAGTACTTCCACGGACGAGCCCTTCACAAAGAGCTCTACTCATATGTTTTTTATTTGGTTCCAGGATTTCATCCAGCGCCGCATGATGTCAGAGTTCGGTAACCTGGCGCTGGTGGAAGAGAGAGGCGACCTCGAAGGCGGCGACGTTAACATTCGCCTGCCGGGCGTCAGGCAAGGCGATATGGCCGACAGGCAGACCAAACCTGAGGTACTCTGACTAGAAATAGTGATTGATAATTGATCGAGTGAAGGTGCACTTACACGGCCAATTTTTTGAGCAATGATCGCTCGGCATTATGAATGGATCAATCTGGAGTAATTGAAGGCAATGTTGCCGAAACAATTGACAAAAATTTGCCCGTGTAAGCGCACCTTAAGGCGTTGACAACACCTAACATCTCTCTCGCTCGCACGATTCAACATTTTGAAAGATCACAGAATTCCAATTTTGAAAAATCCCAAACAACCATTTTGTGTGCAATCACATTGCGCATAGTTTGGTAAAAATTTCATTTTGACTGATGCAAGTTTTCCTACTCAAAAGTTTGCTTGAGTACGAAAATTATAAAAGCAAACTTTTAAGTAGGAAAACTTATATCGATCCAAATGATTTTTTTACTAAACTGTGCGCAATGTGATTGCACACAAAATGGTTGTTTGCGATTTTTCGAAAATGGGTTTAGTGATTTTATATCTTCCAGCAAGTCAAAACGTGCGAGCGAGAGTCACATTAGCTCTTGTCTTCGTCTTAACAGTCCACTTAGGCGATTTTACACAAGATCGCAAATCGAAAAGATATCAACGTCAACAAAGTGATTTTTAGGTTAAGTACGGGATTTTTTACAAGTTTTGCCTCTTGATTGTGGAGTGATCACATTACATATCTTATGAATTGTGTAGGTCCGTGTATTCTGCGTCCGCTTTTCGCCCACGGGAGAAGGGTTCGCCGTGGCGGCCACGGAGGGTCTCCTCATGTACAGTCAGAATGCGGGCGTCGATGGCACTTTCAGGTAACAATTTTTTAATATAGTACGCTATTGTCGTCTCACTAGTTTGTTCGAAACAGTTTGGTGAAAGGATACGATTTCGAGGCCACACATTTAATAACATCATCAAAGACAACGGTGACGGGTTCCAAGCTCATCGCCGCTGCTGGAATTCTTATGAAGTTTTCCTTCACCGGAATCTTTTTCTGAATGAACTGTTTTTCTATTATTTTCATTTATTATTCTTTGTTTACTTATAATACCAATTAAATAAACGGTAAACCTAAATAACTAGACAGAAATACGACAAAGAATGAAAAAGAAAAGTTATTCGCCTATTTTTGGTGCACGACTGATTTTGAAACCACGACCCTAGGATCGGAAGATGGGGCTACTACCACTAAACAACCAGCGCTTATTAAACTAACGTGTCTATTCCAGGCCATTTCGCCTCGAATCCGGCACCACTCCATTTGCTATTGAATCCACGACCTTAGGATCGGAAGGAGGGGCTACCATTAGACCACCAGCGCTTATTAAACTAACGTGTCTATTCCAGGCCATTTCGCCTCGAATCCGGCACCACTCCATTTGCCGTGAAGAAGCTGCTGAAAGAGAAGTCATGGGGCGCCGCCCTCGTCGGCGCTGTCCAGTTGAACGAGCTCTCTATACTACAGGAGTGCATCGAGTCTGTGCCGTCCAGTGATAGTACGTTTTTATATAATTTTAGTCGAAATCCGTTTTTAGGCTGGGTGAAACAAGTGTAGCCAAACTATTTTTTATCATAAATAAATATTGGTGGACATTTCACACAGCACTATCTTGCCCCAAACTAACCCATAGCTTGTGATATGGAAACCAGGAGTGCAAGTACCGTTCTTATCGATCGCTTATTTGACATTTAGAATCGTCAAAAATTCGTTAAAAACGGTTTCAACAATGGGTAAAACCATTTTTAGCGATTTTTTGACGATTCTTAATGTCAAATAAGCGATCGATAAGAACGGTACTTGCGCTGCAGATAGCTCATATGCTAGTTATTTTTTTGTAAATATATACTTATAGTATTATATTAGGGTCTGTTCAAACAATATTTATTTTGTTTTCAGTAAATATAACGGTATCGCAGTTAGATATGGAGTACGCGGACCGTTTACTTGACTCGGTGGCGCGTCTACTAGAGCACAGCCGGCACTTGGACCATCTGCTTCAGTGGACGCGCGCCTTGCTCGGCGCTTCGCGGAGGAAGCTGCCTGCCGAAGCGCTTCTGGCGCTCGAGAAGCAACTAGCTGTGAAGCACTCGCAGCTGAGCAAGATGTTAGTAGCCTGTTAGCCGAATATTCAGGATAATCTAGTTGCTGTTAGTTTTGGGTGTTGGTGAAATTACAGGCACATGAGGCTTAACATCTGTATGCCTCAAGTTGATGGACGCAGAGCAGTGCATCGTAGGGCACTTTCCTATCGTGCGTGACTTACGAGGCAATGCTGATGGTGCAATGCAATGGTGATGGTTACCACTTAACATCAGGTGGGCCATCTGCTTTTTGAAATCGAACCAGTAGTTTTTGAGCCTGTTGGTAACTTACAACAATCCAAAAATACAAAGTTTTCTTCTTTATAATATAGATTAGGGAGTTCCCCATTCTTATAGTTTCTATTTAGTAACTTGTTACAAAATTACTACTAAACCTTGGCATAAAACCCAGGAATCTAGCACGCGGGGACATAGGTAATGATGCACACGCACACGACTTTGAACATTGTTGCTTTTGGCTACGGTTCAAAATGCAAACGACAGTATTCTTAGAATTGTAATCAGTTTCGATCACGTTGTAGCAATTGATCATTACCTATCATCTGCACGTTTTGAAGGTCAAGTGCCAGATAACGAATGGAGTAATATTTTATAAGATTATCTGCTATACTTAATATATATGGATGAAATGTGGAGAATGTGGATGGATATAGAAGTAGAGGTAGGCCAAAGAAAAGATGGATGGACTGTGTGAAAGATGACATGAGTATGAAAGGAGTGACTGTTGAGATGACGGCTGATAGAGGAGAGTGGAGAGCAAAAACCTGTTGTGCCGACCCCGCATGAAGTGGGATAAGGGCAGGAAAACGATGATGGTCTGCTATACTTAGGTAAAGGGCAGAATATGGCGCGCCGCCCGCTATCTCGCTCGCACAATTGAACATTTCTGAATACATAAAATCACTGAATTTCGGTGCACCGGTGGTCTAGTGGGAGTGACCCCGCCTTCCGATCGTAAGGTCGCAGGTTCGAATCCGGTCGTGCACCAATGGATTTTTCTATCGAAAAATTTATGTGCGCAATGCCAGTGCTCTTAAAGGAAAACATCGTGAGGAAACCAGTTGGTATTCTAACAGCGGCGATGGGCTTGCAACCTGTCACGTATGGAATACTAACTACTGCAAAATGTGGGTATGTGTCAAATGTAATGTTTGGACATACCTCTGACTACCCCCCTTAGACATCCTCAAAGAATCTTGAATTAGTACCTACTTGGTACTGGGAGATCTGAAGGGATATATACCGTATCTGGGGATCTAAGTCGTGAAGCTGTTTCAGTTTCAGTTTTCATTTCGGTTAAATTGTTGTGACTGGCGTTACAAAGATTTAGCGAAAGTGAAATTGTGGTTTAAACAAGTTTTCATACATCATCATTTTCCTGCCCTTATCCCACTTCATGTGGGCACAACAGGTTTTTGCTCTCCACTCTCCTCTATCAGCCGTCATCTCAACAGTCACTCCTTTCATACTCATGTCGTCTTTCACACAGTCCATCCATATTTTCTTTGACTTACCGCTACTTCTATATCCATCCACATTCATCCCTAGCATTCTTCTCGTTACATGACATTCCTCCCTTCGCATAACATGCCCATACCACGCTAACCTATTACTCCTCATCTTTTCAGTCACTGGCGCCACTTTTTTTCACTTTCACTTTCACAAGTTTTCATACATGAAAGTTAGAAAAATATAAAGTTCAGTTTTTAAGTGTGAAAACTTGCTTGGATCTAAAGTATCAAAATTTGAGTCAAATCTGACGAGTAGTTCCCCGACCCGACCCGGCTTCGCACGGGTACAATGCTTAAGTATTATACATAATAAACCTTCATCTTGAATCACTCTATCTATTAAAAAAACCGCATAAAATCCGTAAGCACACATAGGGACGGACAGACAGACAGCGGGGAAGCAACATTGTTTTATACAAATATTATGTAATGACTAGCTGAACCCGCGGCTTTGCTCGCGCCAAGGAATTCAAAGTTTCATACAAACTTTCATCCCCTATTTTATCCCTTTGGGGGTAGAATTGATCAAAATCCGTTCTTAGCGGATGCCTATGTCCTAACATCTACCTGTATGCCAAATTTCAGCCCGATCCGTCCAGTGGTTTGGGCTGTGCGTTGATAGATCCCTATGTCAGTCAGTCACCTTTGAGTTATATATGTTTAGATGAGCGATTTTCCTGTGCATTGGAATTAGGTTTTTTCTCTTAAAAGAGTTGCTTTTTTAGTCCCTGTTTAAGCGAATACAAGAGCTGATGTGACTCTCGCTCGCACGTTTTGACTTGTTGAAAAATATTAAATCACTAAACCCATTATCGAATAATCGTAAACAACCATTTTGTGTGACATTGCGCACACTTTATATTATAAATTTCATTTTGATAGACTACCGGGTCTTCAAAATGTTATCCAGGCGACTTATCGAGGCGACGCGTGACCCGAGGGCTGGCGAATACCTGGCTCAGCGTATCAGCATTGCCATTCAGCGTGGCAATGCAGCCAGTGTCTTGGGCACGCTTCCGACTGGCACTGCTTTGGATCAGTTGAGCTATCTATAGATCGTTTGCAACGGTCTGCAGATAGCTCAACTGTTTCATATGTATTTTGTATATTTTGTAAATAATTGTAACTATTAGTTTTAATTTTCTTTGTCAATAAATGTTTTTGATAGATATAAGTTTTCCTATTTGAAAGTTTGCATAATAACATGTACGAAACTAGATAAGCAAACTTTTAGGTAGGAAAACTTGCATCTATCAAAAAGATTTATACTGAACTGTGTGCAATGTAGGTGCAATGTGATTGCACACAAAATGGTTGCTTGCGATTTTTCAATATTGGGATCGTTAATTTGATATCTTTCAAAATGTCGAATCGTTCGAGCGAGAGGTACATTAGGTGTTGCCAACGCTAGAAGAACAAACTAGCCAATCACATCTATTACTATTACATAGTTAATTTTAATGCATGTAGTGTTTACCTATAATTAGCTGTGCATATAGCTCTAAATAGTACATACGTACGTAGATGTAAGTTTAGTTTATTAAATTGTATTGTTGTAACAGCTGTTGGTAGATCTGAATAAATAAATAAATATTCGTGTGATAAAAATGTGTTTTGTTTCAGTTGCGACTTCAACAAATACACGATCCGTTGTATCCAGACAGTGGGCGAGCTGACGCCCAAGGATGAACCCGTAGCGATGGAGACCGACCAAGTTCTGCAGAAAATGGACTCGGCAGACGAATCCGACGGCTCAGAATCAGAATAAACTGTTAAACGGTGTTTTGTTTTTAACTGATTACCTACATAAAGCTGCTGCCGAAAGACAAGGAAATGGCACAGATTGTTATTGAAACAAAATTCTACTAATATTATAAATGCGAAAGTTTGTAAGTGCGGTTGGATGGATGGATGGATGGATGTTTGTTACTCTTTCACGCCGAAACGGCTGAACGGATCTGAATGAAACTTAGCAGAGAGATACATTATAGTCTGGAATAACACATAGGCTACTTTTTATCCCGTGGGAATACCGGGATTTAAATCTGCGCGGGTGAAACCGCGGGGCGCAACTAGTGTATTGTATAAAATAAGCAGTGTTGTGTATAGGTTGTAGTAAGTTAATAATAAGTAAGTAACCTAGATTTAGCATCGCCTAGGGCTTAATAAAAAAACCTGTAAAGATGTTAATATCTCAATAAATAAATAAATAAATTTTCCTGCAAAAAGTACTTACGACGAAGACAAGAGCTTATATGACTCTCGCTCACACGTTTTGACTTGTTAAAAGATATAAAATCACTAAACCCATTTTCGAAAAATCGCAAACAACCATTTTGTGTGCAATCATATTGCGCACAGTTTAGTAAAAAAATAATTTTGATCGATTAGGATCGGATTTTCTAGTTTTCGTACTCAAGCAAAAGTTCCACACTCAAAAGTTTTGAGTAGGGACTGGCTTCAATCAAAATGAAATTTTTACAAAACTATGCGCAATGTGATTGCACACAAAATGGTTATTTGCGATTTTTAAAAATTGGAATTTGTGTTTTTATATCTTTCAAAATGTCGAATCGTGCGAGCGAGAGAAATAGCAACACCTAATATTTCAACGCCTTAACAGTAATAGGCTCATGACTCGAGCATCACCGTAAAGTTGCTAGTCTAGCGGTATTCTGCAGGATACATTTCGGAGAATGCGCGTCCGAACTCCACAGCTTGATCCGCTAATCCCCGTTCTACCATGGGACCACCCGACGTACGGAAACGAGGCATCCATTCATGGTTGACATACCAACTGGCCGCACCAAGCGCTTTGCTTCTTCATTCACACACACAGCCAAAGAATGAAATTCCTTGCCGGCATCCGTTTTTCCGAAGGTCTATAACTTGGATGCTTTCAAGAGTGAACAGGTGTTTTCTAGGTAAACGTGCCACATCGTCGACCGATTGCGGACAACAAAAAAAAAGGTTTTTTTTTAATTTATTTATTTATCTAGTGCAGTCCTTTATTAACCTCCGATCCGGGACGCAAGATGAAGCTGACAGAGTTGTTATTGCGACAAAGCGGAGCCGAACGCGCCAACGCCACGGCCGCCGCTAGGGCGCCGCACAAAGCTGCAGCTAGAAGAAACCAGCGCGCTATTTCTACGTAGCTGAGCAAGCGGTGAGACTGTTTCAGCTCTTCTTGAATGGCTTCGTTGATTTCCGCGCCCTGAAAACGATAACAGTGCTTTACTGGATGATTAAAATCTATATTTTGCTTATTGTTATTGTTTTTATTTAGGATAACAAACAATTACACTCACATGTTACAATAAATAGGTACTAAGTATATAATGTAGTTCTTCAAGTGCAATCAGCACCGTTATCCGCAAATAAGGTAAGTACAAATATCGGGCGGCATGAACGTATGAATGAAGAAGAAAGAGAGAGAGGGTAGGTATGTGGGTGTACTGGTCTGCAATTGATAAGAATACAGCCAATACATCCACCCACCTATCCACCTAAAATTATACAAATTTGAACTTGACTTACTTATAATCTAAACAAGACATAATAATGTCTTGTATGTTTTTTCTGAACGAACCGGGTGAGGTTGCAAAGAATTCAGTGTTTGTGAAATGCATGTTATATTGATTCATGATTCTATGCAAAGGTGCACGCTTACCAGCGTTCGTTTTACAAGGAGTGCTTAGGTTCTACTTTTATTGTCAATTCTTTCGAATCAGTGAGCTGGAAGTGTTTTTAGTGTGAACCAAGTTATTGTGAACTCTTTGGTGTGAACTCTTCTTGTCGTGTCACAGTTCTTTCGAAACAGTGTGGTGGAAGGATTTATAGTGTGACCACCATGTTTTAGAACTTTAGGTTCTAATGCTGGTTTCCTCAGAATGTTCTTGCTTACCTACTACGTCAATTAGACTAGAACATTTTAATTGCTGTTTGTGCTACGATACGCTTACCTAATAGATAGATAACTCTTTATTTTTCACCACACAGAAACAAAATACAGGGTTAAGGCATAAATTAGGGGGTCTGGTAGAAAATGCTAGTGCATGAAGCCCTCCTTTTGTACTTTAACTTTGTGTTTTGTGCAATAAATGATAAATAAATAAATCTAGGCAAAACAACGGGCGACCTTATCGCTGCGAGCGAATCTTTCCAGGCAACCTTGGATCGATAGATCTAATTTAAACTCAAGGCGGTGTAGTCACTAACGGAGAAAGTTAAAATTTGATAATATGCATCGCGTCACGTCTACGGCACGCCTAGGTCACGTCTATGCTACCATGGGGTCTCGACGAGAACCAGTTTCTGCAATTGTATTGTTAAAAAAAATATTTAGGTATGTTCCACAAAGATAATGGTGTAGGCTACACCATTTTGTTGAACGTCTACGCCATGTTTACGATACCTACGTCTAAGCCTTGCCTACGATACGTCTACGCCACATCTACGATACGTCTACGCCTTGTCTGCGATATGTCTACGCCACGTCTACGATACGTCTACGCCACATCTACGATACGTCTACGTCATCCAACAACATTAATATTTACCTCCCATATCGAGTAAAAGGACCTAAATAAGACGGGATAATTAATAATAAGCTTTCATATACTGTGAGCTCATTCATTAAATAAATTTGTTTGAAATTGTCGGCGGCTTTTCCGCTGCACGATACCTACCTACCACAGAAGAAGCTAAAGTGTCTTTCACTAATAAAGTGAATCCTAAGACCAACCTCTTCAATCCACAATAAAGGGAAAAGGCCCGTGGGCACTTCCTCCAGCTGGGGCAGATCTGTTACCTTCCGCAGCTCTATGTTGAACTGCATGCGCCTCACACCTTTGAGCACAACTCCAGTTACCTGGAACACAGTGTAGTAGAGCTCTTTGTGAAGAGCATAGCACACAGTTTTTGATCACCTGATGCTAAGCGGCAACCATCACATAAAACAAAGCATTGCACAAAATAGGAAGCCCTGCCATCACCTGAGACATAACTACAGATTACAGAGAACAAGTTTTCCTCCATAAAAGTTCGATACGAGTATACTAGTTTTCGAAGGTACCTACATGGGAATTTTTCACCTTTGCAATCTGTATTCGCCTTAAACTTAACCAGGAGAGGGTGTCTCTTACCGGATCCATGTAGACGTAGGTATTATGCAGATCCTTATCCGGGCGAACGCCGTCGGCGAAGTACTCCAGCAGTTCCTCGGACGCGAGGTAGAAATGCGGCAGAGACGCGATGGCCGGCGCGCCTTGACACGACATCAGGTTCAACAGACCCATGAGGAGACACCCGTCGTGGTTGGCACTCCAGTTCCTGATAAGTGTAAACGATAAATCAATAATTGACAGCCTACGTAGCTCAGTTGGTAGTAGCTCTGCCTTCTGCGCCGTAGGTTGTGGGTTCGATTCCCACCGTGAACAAACATTTGTGTGATGCACATAGATGTTTGTTCTCTGTCTGGGTGTTATACATATAATATTATAAGTATGTATTTACAAAAAAAAGTATATAAGTAGTATATCAGCTATCTGGTTCCCATATTACAAGCATAAGCTTAGTTTGGGGCAACCCTAATAATAATAACTCAAAAAAGTCCAAAAAGCTAAGTCTCTGTAGCCGAAAACGGCTAGGTAGATTATATATATATATATATATATACACATATAGTTTGGGGCATAGTGCTGTGTGGAAAGTCCACCAATATATTTATATAATAAATAAATAATGCTGGACAATCCACACAGCATCATCTAGCCCCAAATGAAGCTACTAAAGCTTGTGTTATGGGTACTAGATAACTGATATATTTAGTACATTATATAATTACATAGATATTTTTTATTATACATAGAAAACACCCAGACCAATGAACAAATTTCTGCAGATCGTACACAAATTTGTTCCGAGGCGGGAATCGAACCCGCAACCTCTGCGTCGCAGGCGGACTCTCGCCCGCTGCGCCACTGAGGTCGTCAAAAAAAATATAAAAGTGTAGAAGAGCTATAATTATGTTAAGGGCTCGTCCGGGGAAGTACTACCACAATGCCTTTTTCCGCCGCCAAGCAGCAACGCTGTGTTTCGGTTTGAACAGTGTGGTCGCCGGTGTAATCACAGGCACATGAGGCTTAACATCTGTATGCCTCAAGTTGATGGACGCAGGGTAGTGCACCGTGGGGCAAGTTTCTGTCTCGCGTGACTTACGAGGTAATGCTTTGTTATAGGTGATGGTTACCACTTAACATCACTTGGGCCATTTGCTTGTCCCATTACATAGTTGTATAAAAAAAAACCATAATACCTCTTCGAGACGCACTAAATCTTTATAACACACTGTTTCAAAAGAAACTATTGACACGTTAAAAAGAAAAAATTAAGTTAACGAATTTAATTTTTAATCTCCAGCTACGATAGATCTTTAGATAAGCTGATAGGTAACACCCGTTTCCAGATCCATTTACCAGGTTTTATCGTCAGGCGAGATCTCATCAACCGACTTCAAAAAGGGAGGTTCTTAATTCGACTGTATTTTTTTTTATGTTTGATTATTTCATTACTTTTTACTGATGGGGGCCGATTTTTATGATTACTTTTTTAATCGGAAGCTGGTACATAATTGTTATGTGGTCCTATTTAAATTTGAGTCAGATGTGACTAAGTAGGAGTGTTTGTTATAATTAAACGATAGTATAATATTATTATGTATGAGCGTATTTTCCAGTGCATTTTAAGTCGGTTTTTTCTCGAGTTATTTTACTGGTACATTTCAAGGTGATAACAGAGCTGCTAATGCCTGGCTATCGAGATGGCTTTCAATTTGACATTTGATTCCCATCCATTCAAGGAATTAAGCAGCCATCCCAAGGAATTTAGATACTAGATCCATCCATATGTTGATATTACATTATGGGAATCAAATGATCTCGTCAGAGAGTAATATACTCCTTGATCAAAATGTCAAACTGAAAGCCATCTCGATAGCCAGACATTAGCGTAATCGGGCCACTGGTTACTTACTTCTTGCAATAGCATCTGTTGTTCGGATTGGCGCTCTTCGCCGCCAGCGCAGACTCATCTATCTCATAGTAGTACGCAGACATGTTAAATATGGAGCTTTTACCGACCAAACTTGCATACAATGACCTGTAAGAGTAAAAAAGTAAGTTAACGATGACCAAGACCTAACAACACTGATGATAGGTAAAAAATAGTAGAGCTCATAGTGGAGGGCTCGTCTGGGGAAGTACTACCACCACGCCTTTTTCTGCCGCCAAGCAGCAACGCTGTGTTTCGGTTTGAAGAGTGTGGTCGTCGGTGTAATTACAGGCACTTGATGCTCAACATCTGTATGCCTCAAGTTGATGGACGCAGGGCAGTGCATCGTAGGGCACGTTCCTATCGAGCGTGGCTTACGATGCAATGCTGTTATAGGTGATGGTTACCACTTAACATAGATGGGCCATTTGTTTTTTCATTAGCAAGTTGTAAAAAAAATATGTAGGATGTTATCTAAAAGGTAATATAAAATAAATACAACTTGTAAGTATAAATGTAGTCATCGCGGGTTCAAATCCCGCTCGAAGAATACATTTTGGGCATTTTTTTTCACTATAAAACTAATAAAATATAGTGGAAATAAGTCAATTACCTGCAAATATCCGGCTCGAAAATATACAGTCTCTCCGGGACGTTGTTTTCGTCGATAGGCGGAAAGATAGAGGAGTCTGAGCCATTTAGCATGCCGCAGTACTTATCGCCCCACATGTCCATCGATCGTTTATCCTTGTACGATACGATGTTGCCGAGATCTCGGATGTTCTGCGTCCCGCGGACCATCTCGTACGGTCCCGACTCGGTTCTGTTCATCTAGAAATTGGCAGTAATATTTAACTTTTCTATCTTAAAAAACAAAAGGTTGGAAATGATTGAATTGGTATTAGATAGGGTTTTGTAATCTGGGGAAGCAACACTTGATCGCACGAGATGCGAAGATCTTCAAGTACCTAAAGTTGCTCATTGCTTAAAATACAACTGCGAGCTTTAATAACAATTAAAAGATTTTGATTTAGACATGTGATTTTAATACATAATTCTGGTGGTAGATTCACGTACCTGTATGGTGTTGTTGTCTAAAGGTGATCCTTGTGTTTATTGAATAAAACGCTATGATTTTGATTTTTGATCATTCATAGTCACTAAAATACAAAGCCTTTTTCTGGCATTATACTTAAGGCTCCGGTGACAGCGGCTCGCAATTTCGAAGTGTGATTGGCTATTATTTCATTTTATTTCATTTCGGGGAGGTTGTTTGAAAGAATAACTCTAAAGAAACACGCATAAATACTGTTCGAACACAAATAATACAATAATATAAGGGAAACATGCCCGAATCAGAAATCATTTTGGTATAAGTATGTTTGGTCTTACGTTTACCTAATACCAAAATGATTTCTGACTCAAGCACATTTCCCTTATATTATTGTATTATTTGTGTTCGAACAGTATTTATGCGTGTTTCTTTAGACTTATTATTTCAAACAACCTCCCCGAAATAAAATAAAATGAAATAATAGCCAATCGCACCTCGAAATTGCGTGCCGCTGTCACCGGACCCTTAAGTATGCCAGCAACTTATCTGAACCGACCTGAGGTTAGCCGTTTGAGCATAAATGGCCGCAATAACGAATGGAAGATGGCCCTTAGTGGCTAACTTCAGACCGGTTCAGATAATTTGGTGGCACTGTATGTAGAATGGACTTGTACTAACATGAGAAAACATAGAGAAGTAGAACCCGTGGGCATCTTCTGCCGGCCGCATGGTGGGTGGTGTGTCCGATTTTATTCTGCCGCAGACCAGACCTTTAGAACAGAGACATTTTTAAAACAATTTTTTTTTATTTTATAGGTTTGGTCACCTACAATGCTTTATGAGCAGTTTACTAGACTAGAGACTACACAGTTGAACCGATTTATAGTTAACTATTTCACATGAGTTTAAAATACTAAAAAAGGAGCCAATATAAATATTATGATATCAGCAACTCTGTGAAAAAATGGAATACATCCTTATAAAGTGAGGTCGGTGTAATAGCTGCTATTGAATATCAAAAAAAATATTTCAAAAGTGCGATAAAGTACTCTATCTACCACTTAATGTCCATTAGAAAATATACAATAGAATTTGTATGTTATTAATTCCAATAAAACTGTTTTTCTAAAAAAAAACAATTAAATTGTGTTAACAATTAATTCCAATAGATCTTATAAATTATTCATATAATTTTACAATTAACTCGACGCACGATTTACACTTTGATAATATATGTTTACATAGCAGCATAGGTAATTAGGTACAATTTTATCGGTGTTAAGTATTAAAAAAAATATAGGCACACAAAGTATAAAGGAATAATTTTATGAAGTTTTAGTGTAGTTTTATAATTAAGTTTTATAAACTGTTCTTAAGCTATTATAATCTCACCTTATGCCAAGCAATTTGAAGCAAAACACCTGCGGTCTACAGCACAGAAGACAGAGCTACTACCAACTGAGCCGTGAAGTGCCAAAAAGTACGTACGAACGGTGGAGAAGAAGGTTTTGAAGAAGCTATAGCTAAAATAGTAGTTATCAGGAGAAGCATAAAACGGCAACGAGTTCCACTCTATGGTGGGCTACTTAAAGAAGAGACTAAAACGCTAAGAGCGATTCGATTACTAACTGGTTTTGTCATAGGTACCTATTTAATGTAGTCATCGTGAGATCTAAGACATAAGTAGGTACCTATATGCCTTCTCAAGGAAATTCTAAGCAAAAATATTATCATGGAAAAAACTGACCTATCGCGAGTTAGGTTGTTGCACAACGGGTTTTGGATTTGTATATCTAGAAGCCTAGAATAGCGTATAGTTGACCGAGCGAGCGAAGCGTCTTAGTTTCCACATTGGCCAAAAATGCGTTTGTCCGGATGTCTGTCTGTCTGTCTGTTCTCCTCTACAGGTCGCATTTTTCAACCGATCTGGACGAAACTTGGCACACAGGTTATATGACTTATTAGAATTTTTTTGTCGTCGGGGATTTTTGATTGGAGGCTTACTTCCCCCAAAAAAAAGGGCAAAAAGGGGGCTATTTGATATACTGGATATCTCCACCAAATGAGATCCGATTTCGATTATTCTTTTTTTATTTGAAAGGTAGTAACTATAAGTTGGTCTCATAAAAGTTTGGCGAATATCTGATAAGGATCTTCAGCATGATGAACAGGATAGCTCATCAAACAATCGATGGTTTTCAATCAAATTTGAGAGAAACACAAAGGACCTCATTCTACACAAGATGATGCAAAAAAATCAAAAAAATCACAAAACGGAAAATACACTTGCACATTACATTCCTCAAATAGCTCACTTTTAGTATGCTCGCGAGGTCTACAGCTCCCAGAGCCACTAGTTTATAATGATACTGCACTAGTCTGATAAACGTGGGTTATAAGGACTATTCTGTACCATAGCACCTTTTTTATATACCTTTTATTTGTCTCTTTAATTTTAACTATTAGTTAGTTACTAGCTTATACATTTTTGATCCTCATTATATTTATGTTTGTGTGAAAAATAAATTAATTTTCTTTCTTTCTTTCTGTATGTAGTGAAGGTATGACACGTAGGTTCTTACCTAGAGCTGCGTTATCGCCGTCACAGTTAAGGAATATGCCGTCGAAGAACAGGTCCCTGGCTTTAACCCTCAGGAACGGGTCTGTGAGATTCGGAAAGAACTGCTCTAAAGCCTTGTTAACCATGGGTGCAAGGGATGGCATCATGTCTATAATGGTAAGGATCGCTGCCTGTAAAAAATAATGAAATCTGATCAAGGTGATATTTTTAACATAACTAGCTGATGGAACAAGCAGAAGACCCACCTGATGATAAGTGGTAACCATCACCATTGCCAAAGCCATTGCCACAAAGCATTGGCTCGTAAGTCACGCACGATAGGAACGTGCCTATGATGCACTGCCATGCGTCTACCAACTTGAGGCATACAGATGTTAAGCCTCATATGCCTGTAATTACACCGGCGACCACACTCTTCAAACCGAAACACAGCGTTGCTGCTTGGCGGCAGAAAAAGGCGTGGCGGTAGTACTTCCCTTCACAAAGAGCTCTACTACTCTTAAATTCATTTGTTTTATTTACATTATCCATAGTAACAGCTGTCTACAAGACATCGTTAGAGGTGATCTTTAGATCCTTTAGAGGAGATCCTTAGAGGAGGATCGCAATAAAAGTAGTGATATTCAGTGTGTGCTGGGCTCGTCCGGGGAATACTACCTAGTACCGCCTTTTTGTACTGCGAAGCAACGTTGCTGTTTTTCGGTTTGAAGAGTTTTTGCTGGTGAAACTACAGGACACATGAGGCTTAGCATCTGTATGCCTTTTTTCTTCCATCTAAAAAGTTACACATGTGGGCTTTTACATCCTTTATATTATGCATTATACATTGTATGTTTGTCTATAATTTACCATGTATGAGAAGTTGATGACAGTTATTTCATCGTCTTCCGTCAGCGAACCAGAAGCAGCCTGGTCGAACTGAAAATGCTTTTTCAGCGTGTACTTCACTGTATCATTCGCGCCGTAGCTGAGTACCGTCTTATCTCGGTACTCCCTAGAAAGGAGTAGGAATTTAGCATTCTGTGTGTTTATCGATTAATGATGTAAAAAATTATTGCTTCTGTTTTATTTTACAATAATTGCAAACCGCGGTTACACCCGCGCAGATTTAAATCTCAAATCTCTCGATAAAAAGAAGCCTATGACATGTGTGTATAAAAATTAACCACAATAACCGAAAAATGGTTACAGATTGTCCAAATTTTTTGGATTTTAAATGCCCGTAATTTTCAAACTGCATGGGATAGATTTTTTTTCAGATTTTTCTCATGATGTTTTTACAATTAATCCTTTCACCGCGTTTCGGCTTGACGTTGAGTTCTGGGACACCCTGTATTGTATGGTATGTATAGGTATAGTAGTATAGGTGGTATGTATAGGTATGTGTACCAAAATCATTCCCAAAAATCTTCACCTACTTTGTGGAAAACTTACTTGTAAACGTAAGGGCCAATCTGCGCGAGACTCGGTTTCTTCCCCTGGTTGACTTCCTCTGGATTAGTGACGTTGAAAACGTAGACTTTGAAATCCAGGGGGATGGGCATTTTTACCCATTTTTCAAACATTTTTGAAGAGTTCTCTATTTGGACATTCTGAAACAAATGAAAAGGTCACTTATACAACTATCTGAGGTACGGGGAGATGGGGGAATGCCGATCACCTGAGAGAAAAATGTTCTATTTGTTTTTTCTTTTGTCTTATGTTAGTTTCGAGGCTTAGAGACTCTGTCTGCTGAAGCGTTACAACCCTGCGCTGCAGCGTGCTCGCTATGTTTCAAGGCACCTTATTTAATAAGTTATTGGAGTGAGCGGTATTACCCGACACGTTCGCCATTACCCCTGCTTCCCCTACGAGTTTATGCAGACGATCGTCATCGATAACAACGCATTGCCTCGTAAGCCACGCGCGATAAGAACGTGCCCTACGATGCACTATCTATCTATATATATATTCTTACAAAACAACCAGAAAATTATTTTTTTAAAAAAAGTATACGACATTCAACCTACCTCATTTATTCAATATTACAATAATCGAACTTAGCACTAACGACAGAATATATCCACCACAATACTCCAAACTACAAAGAATCTACCTAACACAATAATTAAACCTCAGTAAATCAACCGAACTACATAACCACTAGGTACTTAAAAAAAGGTCTCTAATAACGTCCGTCACAACCAAACGCCACGCGCAGAATCAATACGAGCGCCTCGCCCGCCTGCTTTTTATACCGCGCCGCTCGGACCGGGCTCTTTGTTTGTAGAATTCGGTAAGACGGCCGTTCCTGGCTGCGAAACGTCCTCGATCGCATGGTCCTCAGGTACAGCTTCATCAACAACTGATACGTCATCTGAAAAATTAACAAACTTGAGATCATCTATTTTATGATCTATTACAGTCTGAAGTCTTGGTATATAAGTGAGGAACTCAAATATGAAAATGAAATATACTTTTGTGTAGTGAAAGCAAGCGTGCACTCAAGCTTTCACCAACAACAGCTTTTTGTAAAGCTTTAAGCAAAAATTTTAAGTACTGGAAAGACTTCAGTTTGCAACAGCACAGTGAAGAATCATTTTATAGAAAAGATAGATGTATTGCAATTAATTTGATTTCGAACTCACATTACTCGCAATACATCAAATTAATTTAAAAATGACATGATCTATACCATTTTTGTAACTTGAGCATAACCCACGTTGACTATTCACTGTTCATAAAACTACTCCGTTTCATGAAGCTTGTGACATAGTCGACTAGAGTTATTCATTTTTATGAAACTTCAGTAACACAGCTTGCGCCGTTTACAAGGGTAACATAGGAAACATTAGAAGTTCACCCACTCATGTGAATGAGTGACCTGTCTAATGCCACCCATTTACGAATAAAATAATGAGTGACATGGTACGCCGTTCACAAAGTAACATAGAACACATTAGTAGTTCACCCCTTCATGAGAACGAGTGACTTGTCCAATGCTATCTATTTACAAAAAAAAAGGTGACACAGCAAAACCCATTCACAAAGTAACACAGAACACGTAAGTAACTCACCCCTCATGTGAGAGCTACTTGCAACGCTATCCGTTTACAAAGAAAGTGACCTGGCTTGCGCCATTCACAAAGTAACACAGAACACGTTAAATACTTGTCAGTATCCAACGGTATCCGTTTACGAAAAAGTGACCTGGCTTGCGCCATTCACAAAGTAACACAGAACACGTTAAATACTTGTCAGTATCCAACGGTATCCGTTTACAAAAAGTGACCTGGCTTGCGCCATTCACAAAATGGAATAAAAGACGTTAGAAATTTCATTTCTTTAAAAAAAATGAATCACCCAACGATATCTATTCACAAATGACTTATCACTTTCAAAAAAAACATAACAAGTCTCCGGTGTCCATTCACCGCGCCATAAAACTGTGCTCAGCAGCCGATTCCGTCTGTTTGCCATAAGACCCAGCGAGCAATTCCAGTTGGTAGCGATGATGCGATAGGACGCGTATAACCTTGTAAGGACCACTCATTCCGGAGTCCAGCTTCCCAGTGCTTTGAGAGGCTTTATTCACGAAAACAAAATCACCAACTGTAAACGTGCGTGGTTGTCTTCTACCGTCATTGACGTAAGCATCTTGTCGATGCTGATTAGCTATAAATGTAGTCCTGATGCATGATGTTTTTTTAATGTCAAAAGGGCATCTCGATTAGGACTTGAATTTTCGAGTGCAACATCTCGAACTAGGGATCTAATGACTGGTGTCGTCGCATCGACGCCCACTAACAATTGTAGAGGCGAAGTTTGTATAGTACTCTGCTTGGTGATGTTCAGCGTTAACTGTACCTTCCACAACACATTAGACCATTCTGAACCCTTACTTCCAACCTCAATACGTAACATGGTGAGGACAGTCCGGCAATACCTTTCCACCTGACCATTCTCGCGATGCATGCCAGGCGTGATGAAGTGTAGTGAACTGCCAACTTTGTTTACCCAGTTATGGAACGCAGTACTCTCAAACATCCTGCCACGGTCACATACGATTGTACTTGGTGTACTAAACAAAGACATCGGAGTCTTGTCTATATTATGCATAAAGCAAGCAATACCTACTTGGAGAACGAGTCGACCACTATAAGAATTTATTTAAATCCATTAGATTCGGGTAGTGGTCCAAGGACGTCGGTATGCACTGTGGTAAAGGGTATATCCGGTTTTTTGTCCAGGACTCTATAGGCAACTCCGAGGCCCTAGGTATCTTTTTATGTGAAAAACAGATGATGCAGTGACCTATATACTTTTTTACAAACTGTCGCAATGCTGGGAACCAGAAATGCCGTAAATCAAATTAGTAGTCCTATCAATGCCTATGTGTTCATGGTCATCGTGAAACACTCTAAGTAGACTGAGCCTATGACCTTTAGGTATAAAACAAAGGAAACGTGGTTCCTCGCCAGTTGGAGAATACTTATAATACAACAAATCATTCTTAATCATATACCTAGTCGTATCCATTTGCCCGTCCCTTAACTTAGACATTAAATCTTCCGTTTCTAACATCTGCAGTTTGAGCGACTTTTGCCCAGTGATTTGGATTACGGATATGTCCCACATAAACAGGAGGATGCCGGCTCAAAAAGTCTGCGTGTTGCGTTAACCACCCTATTCTATACTCCAACGTAAATTGAAAGTTTTGTAGGTAAACCCACCAGCGCGCGACCCGAGGTAACAAATTTTTCTTCCGCTCCGTCAGCTTTAAGGAATTGCAGTCCATCACTATTTTAAACTGAATACCTATCAAATAATGACGGAAATGCTGGAGCGCTCGCACAACTGCTAAAGTCTCGAGCTCCTAACTATGATACCTCGATTCCGCACCCTGCGTGGATTTACTAAAATAGCCTAACTCGCTTTTTCTTACCAGCATGTTCCTGCAATAAAACAGCGCCAAACCCAATAGAACTGGCATCACTGTGAAGTTCTGTCGGCAGCTGGGGATCAAAGATCGCTAAAACCGGTTCAGTAGTCAAGCAGTGTAAAATATAATTACGGGCAGCATCTTGTTCTGAGCCCCAATTGAAAGGTTCGCCTTTCCTGAGTAGTTTTGCTATACATGCAGTCTTAGAAGCGTACCCAGCAATGTAACACCTAAAATAGTCTGCAAGACCTACGAACTGGCGCACCCCTCTTACATTAGACGGTTTCGGTGCTTCAACAAGAGAATCCACCTTACCTTAGAATTCACCTTACCCGGACTCGGCCGTACCTGACCATGTAAAAAAGTCGTCCAAGGTATTCATTTTCTGTGTCCATAAAGGTACATTTCTTAAGATTTATTGAAAAGCCTGCTTCAGATAGAACCTGTAAAACTTCACGCAGTGTATTTAAACCCTCTTCAACAGTGTTGAACATGACAGGAGGGGACAAGGACGATGACACATTGGAGCATTTGAGGTTAACTTTATTTCCATACAACCTGTGTTTACAGTCGAAGTGGCTGTTCCCGTAATGAATGAACTAGAAAACTCATGTATGATATCTAGGAGGCGTTCCTTTTCTTCACCTAACAAGGGAGTTTTAATGTTATCAACCTCCATTGTAGTCACATGATGTACTGTCAAGGAACTATCTAACCTTACTAGCCTTTGCTCATCGTTTGAACGGATGTATGTTATCCCCTTCCTATTCAAAACATCTGTACCAACCAATATGGCAGCATTAATACATTCAGATGGTACCACATCCAAATCAGCTTCAAGTGAAACCTCAGGGAACTCACGAATGGTAGTTATATACGATGCTGACTCGACCTCTTGACTTCCTATACCCCTCATTACCCTATAAGTTGGAATTTTATGAAACACAAAATGTTTCAAAACTGACTCAGATATTAACGAAATATCGGACCCGCTGTCAATCATACTATCAACAGGTACCCTTTGAACAATTGCTGGTATTATGTTATTGTGTTTTGATTCGATTCTGAGCAAAAATTTACATCGTTAGTTTTCCCTTTACTACACCCTTCAGAGCGTTGTCGTTGAAAGCAAGAATCAACTAAATGCCCACTGCGTTTACAAAACGAGCAATGTTTCAAAAACCTATCCTTGTTATTCGATTCAGTGGGAGCAGGCCCAGAATCAGCTTTCAAAAACCTATCCTTGTTGCTCGGTTCTGTGGGAGCAGAAGAGGCTTAGAATCAACAGAATCCTGATGGGATGCTCTTGTTCGTCTTCTGCTTCTTATGACAAGACCAATACTTATGGCCCTGTTTACCACAACGATAACATGTGGTTTTCCTATCAGGTGCATTTGATTGACCACGTTTCAGGGAGTTCTGTACGTTCGTACGGTTGACGGCTACTACTTTCGGTTTTATATAGACAAAAACTCCACCAAGGCTTTTGGCAACAATTTAGCATTTGCTGCCGCCGCCTTAACCTGTGGGTCGGTAACACCCCGCACTACTATGGCCGACTTCAGTTCATCTGAAAGACCCTTCACAATGTTAAGACGCAAGAGAGATTTACGAGCATACTCTGCATACGTCGAAAACTGGATGGAACTCTTGCTTATCACTTCGAACAAAACACTAGCCTCATCAATCTCACGCGGACACAATGAGCGAAACTTCACTTTAAAATTGCTCCACGTTCTATCATTCGTCACCCATTCATTCAACCAAGTTTTCGCGTCACCACGCAGACAACCGCCTATTCGACCTAGACATTCTCTCTCGTCCCAGTTGTTAATTAATCGACCACGGTCAACCTCTGCACACCACGTATCAAAATCATGCACACTCGGATCGAAATTTGATATGTAAAAATTTTGAGGCTTTGAGTAAATCAATTTTGAAAGTACCCCCACTAATTTGTCAGTTTCGCTCTCAACATTGGAAACTTCCTCCGTCAACCTTGTTGCCTGTTGGCTAATCGGGGTTGATGCCACAAGTGGCGGAAGAAGCGACACGGCAACGCGTGGCGTTCGTTTTCAGGTTGTGACGGTACGTCTGAACCTAACGACGGCTGAACCCTATCCTCTATCGCGTCTAATCTAGAAAGTATTCGACTGAGAACATCATCACGAGGACTGCGACGCTCGTGTGATCTGTCGCGGCGCCTACGTGAGCGAGACGGTGGGCTGCGCGTGATTTCGCGACCCCTAGATTGATTCTAATCCTGAGAAACAGGCGTATAACTGCGCCTCACAGAATGATCACGCGATCTACTTCTATCGTCACGGGACCTACCCCTTTTATGGCGTGATCTACGTGATAAATCACGATCCTTAGATCGAGCAGCACGTTCCATACCTAATAATTAGTAAAGAACAAAAATAATCAGACTTACCCGACAAGAAACACTTAGTGAACAAAGAACACACCCCTAACTACAGTACGTGTTCGCAAAACAACCTTCCTAGTCTTTTAGATGGCAAAACGATCAATAGACACGTGAAGAATCCCACGAATGATCTTACAAAACAACCAGAAAATTATTTTTTTAAAAAAAGTATACGACATTCAACCTACCTCATTTATTCAATATTACAATAATCGAACTTAGCACTAACGACAGAATATATCCACCACAATACTCCAAACTACAAAGAATCTACCTAACACAATAATTAAACCTCAGTAAATCAACCGAACTACATAACCACTAGGTACTTAAAAAAAGGTCTCTAATAACGTCCGTCACAACCAAACGCCACGCGCAGAATCAATACGAGCGCCTCGCCCGCCTGCTTTTTATACCGCGCCGCTCGGACCGGGCTCTTTGTTTGTAGAATTCGGTAAGAATATGATGTTAAGCCGCATGGGTAAGTTCACCGGCAACCACACTCTTCGAACTGAAACATAGCAATCGCTGTTTGGCGGACAAATGCAAGGTCGTAGTACACCCGACGAGCCCTTCACAAAGAGCTCTCTGAACTAAACCACAGTGTACGTCTGCTGGACATAATGTCCAGCTGTGGACTTCCCCTGCTGATGATAATTATGAATTGTACATTAAAATAAACCATTCCAATCTAACAAGCACTATATTTTGAGATAATGATGTTATTAAAAATGATTTTACGATTGTTAGGTTAAACTTTGTAGCGTAGCCTCTGCCCTTCCATGACCACAGAATAGATAGACAGTAGGTACTTTACGACAACGCTTAACTGTAATTGCAGGAAAATCCGATCAAGGTGAAAAATGCAAAGTATTTCGTCTAGTGTCGCATTTTTTTCATTGAATTGGTATCTTATGTCATTTTTTTATTTTAATTTCATCATGGGGCGTTATTCACTATGACCAATCCAGTCGCATTTGCGTTTAGATCACGTTGTTACGTCACACTGTTTAAGCAAAGTATCTCCTATGTAATAAAGAATATCACGTTTTGACGCTACACGGCTTAGGGCAAGGAATCTCCTATGTCATAGAGAATAATGCCCCTGAACTGAGATTTTGTGACATCTCTTGTCTTACATTGATGCCAAACAAAACATTTGGACTGGCCTCCGACTACCACCTACATAACTTGGTATCAGCTCCACGGACAAGGTGAAGAGTAAATAGGTGTCTTCTAGATCGTTCTGATCCAACGCAGGCTCAGCGTCGCTCACCATCAGGTGAGATTGTAGTCAAAGGAAGGTCTAGTCAGTTAAAAAAAATTAGAATATTTTTTGAAAAAGTTCTTTCGACCAGATCCTGGCTCCGTCATCAAACCAACTCGCTGTCATCATTTTAAGAAACAATAACATAAGTTATCATAAAAAAAATTATTAAATTTAAAATAAAACTCATTTTAAAGTTTGAAATTAAAGTCCTTGTACAATTTATGATACCTCAATTGGTAGTTTTGTGTGAATTATGTATTTATCTATAACCTCCCTTCGGAGCCCAAACAAAAAAAAATAAGCTAACACAGGTAGGTACAGTTACTACCTACCATTGCTAAAAGAATCAAACGTTTTGGATGCAGGATAAAAATATACAAACAGGTTTTGGTATAGTTATAAAGAGTCATAAAACGTGTCGGTGTGCATGTACCTTCTCAATGACATTCAATGACAAAGAATCATGAGAACAGGGCCCGTACCAACATCTCTAGAAGCATTCTTATTTTAATATTACTTAACTTTTTGATCATCTGTGCAGTTGACATAAGACATTGACATGAAAGTAATATTGAAATAAGAATGCTTCAAGAGATGGTGGTACGGGCCCTGGACTTAACAGTTATTCTGGACGTGTCACTGGTTTCTTTCGACAGTGGTGAAAGGATTTTCTTTTCGAGCACTTGACCCGTTTAGAACTTTTTAGGCTTTCTTAAAGTTTCTTTCTCCGTTTGAGAGCGCTGGCACAGAATCAGCAAGTTGAAAGGCAATAGGCAGGTCATATAGTTCGAAGAACTGACAACTGCTGGGGGATAAGGTTCTCGAATGGCGAACAGGAAAGCGAAGTGTGGGACGCCCTCCTACTCGATGGACTGACGACATTGTTAGGATCGCGGGTAGTCGGTGGATGGAAAGGGCTCAGAATCGTTCTTCCTGCGGAAGCGGATAGGGGAGGCCTATGTCCAGCAGTGGACTTCTGTGGGCTGACGATGATGATGAGCTTCAGCTTCAGCATCATGATGAGCGCTGGTACTGTGCACATACATTTTTATAGAGTTGCAGTTCATAGAGCAGTTCACGTGTGTGACCTTGTCTTTATAACACTTCAAAGTACAGTTTGGCTAAATCAGCCTTGAAATTATGGGGCCACTTTCCACGTTAACTCACATGCGGTCTTGCTCGCACCGATGCGAAACACCGGCATGCCAAACTAGTTACGTTTTTACACTTTTTTGCCAAACTGTTCCTAATGGAGTTACAAACATCTAAACCATCGTTTTTGCACGTATCTTACGGATAATTGAGCCGGTTATTGTGTAGAATCTGCGTAGGTAAGTTCTTACTTTGTACCTCAAGAATTAGGCAACATTCATCCTCCTCCGTCGTAATCCTCATTACTGAGGGTCGTGATTCACGTTGAGCCATCACAGTGTTAACGATGGTCCGCCATCTATGCCTATCTTTGGAATTGTGAAGAGCATCGTGAAGTTTTGTGTTATGGAGCGGATTGGTCAGACCATCTAAGTGGACTTCGACCTTTTGAGCGCTTGCCGTTGACCTTTCGAGTAACCGTTAGCTGTCAAGTCAAGGTTGTTCCCAAGTTTCTGGGCGATGTGGCCGAAATATTCCAGTATTATACGCAGGCAGGTGGAAAGCCTGGTGCTTATATTTAGTTCGTGGAGTATGGAGACATTGGTCCGGAATGCCGTTTATGGTATTTGCAGTAGCTTCCGCCATCACCACATCTCAAAAATATAAAAAACGTCCACGTTTCCGAACCGTATAGTTGAAAGTGGAGATCACCAAAGTGTTGACCAGTTTCATCTTGGTCTTCCGTGAGATGTTGCGATCGGTCCAAATTCTTTGCATCTGAGACATTACACTTTTGGCCATTCCTATACGCCTTCTGCCTTCTTTCTCGCTGGAGCCAGTGTTGCTGATGTTAGTGCCCAAGTAACATTACCGAGGTAGTTTTTATAATGTTAACATAATGAAATATAAAATACTTAACAAAGACAAAAATATAATTCAAACTATTTTGCCTGAGTAAATTTTTGTCCAAGTCGACGAGTTAAGTATGGTACCTATCAGGTACTTACTTACACCTCTAGAAGTAAATACAAATAAAATGAAGCATTTATTTAAGCAAACATTGAATTGACTTCCTTTTTTGCGTATCTATAAAAATAGCATACTAAAAGAGCTATTGAGGGTTACCGTGTCAATAATGCGGTCATGAAGATTCTATTTCCATACGTTCAAGTATAGTACCCATAATAAGTTCTGGTAACGGAAAACCAATGCTGTGTGAAGATAGGGTTTATAAAGCAACAGAAAGTGATAAACATTTATTTGACACAATACAGAGAGAACACAAAAATAACAATATTGAGAAAAACGGAAAAGCAGAGAACTACAGACTTAATGTTCTAAGCAAATGGTCCCCTCTGTATTTTGTGGGCCAAACAGGTCCGGGTCTCAGCATGTAATAATATAATATAAATATAGTTATTATAACATCCTAGTAGGATATTTAACTTGTGGAGAAAACTTGAAAGGAGTTCTTAAAATACAATTTTAGTTATAAAATAAAGCGCTGGTTATCAGACAGGGCTTAGAGAAGGATTCCACAAACGCAAAACAACTTTTGAGTGCCAAATACAAAGTTTATTCTGAGCCCGTACCACCATCTCTTGAAGCATTCTTCATTCTTATTTCAACATTACTTTACTTTTTGACCATAAAGCCTACTCTATGCAGTTGACATAAGACATTGACATAAAAGTAATATTGAATTATGATTGCTTCAAGAGATGGTGGTATGGGCTCTGGAGGCAATTTCATCTGACGGAAATAACAGATAATTTAAAGATGTTTAGATAGTCTTACCTTCTGAATTTGCTTGTTGACGATACTCGGAAATCCCCACACAGCCAACACAATCGCCACAACGAGCAGGAGGAGTGAAACACCAAAAATCTTCTGTGATTTCTTCGCCAACATTTTGATAGACTATTATTTTATAGCTTTTATTTGTCTTTTACATAGTTTGGCCGCTATATCGGTAAATACTTTGGATAAATTCACACTTAACTTTTTTATTGGGTTGCGTTTATTTGAAAATCATTTTAGAATAGGTTCAAAGGCTCAAAAGGTTTAAAACAAAAGGAGATTCCATTCAATTTATATAAGCGATCGAAAGATTTAAATTTATAAATGGAAAAAATCCAAGGCAGGTCCGACTTCATGAGAAACCTGGCAGCGATTATCATCTAAGAAATAAATAGGTACATACTTGTAAATAGAGGTTCTCAACGAGTTATTTTTTTCTAAATAGTCACCTAGCTCGCACGCGATTATTATAGATATCTACATACCTACAATGTTTCTGCTTATTCGTAGTACAATAAATTTAATTAGCGGTTGTTTTCTGCAAAAAATATGCGATGCCTTGTAGCGCTTCACAATGAAATCGTTATTTTGTGTTCGCATATTCGTCATTATCTCAAAATATTTGGGTGACCGAGCTTTGCTCGGTTATATAACATAAATATACCACATCAAAAAACATTTTATGAAAATGAAACCTAGCTAGATCGAATTGTTGCCCCTGCATACTAAATTTCATGAAAATCGTTGCAGCCGTTTCTGATATTCAGATAACAAATAAATATTAAATAATAAATAAATAGTGCTGGACAATCCACACAGCATCATCTAGCCCCAAAGTAAGCTCCTCAAAGCTTGTGTTATGGGTACTAGATTACTGATATATTTAATACATTATATACTTACATAGATAGATATATTTTCTTTTCATAGAAAACACCCAGAACAACGGAGCAAATTTCTGCAGATTGTACACAACTTTCCGAAGCGGGAATCGAACCCGCAACCTCTTGAGTCGCAGGCGGACTCTCGCCCGCTGCGCCACTGAGGTCGTTAAAGGTATTAGCTAAGGCGTTCTGAAGTGTTCTCTCTATTTGCCCGTATTTGCTTATTTTTACCGACTTCCAAAAAGGAGGTTCTATGTTCGTCTGTATGATTGTTTTCTTTGTGTATTTTCATCGTTATTTTCGCCAATTCAGAACCAATTTGAAAAAATATTCACGAACAAGACCTACACGAAAATACTTGAAAACTCATATCAATTGGCATTTGGTCACATAACAGAGGATTGCAAATTGGTGAATAAGTTCGTTTACTATCAACACAATATGTCATGTTCGCGCGGACCAGAATAGCAAAAAAAATGGACATTTTAAGATATCTTTTATAAGATACAGATAAATTCCTTGATCTTAAGTGAAGATGTGTAGACGGTGTTTGAGTTGTTCGAACTTCTACACAATAAAGCGAAATAAAAACGCGACTATGGTACCTACTGAAAATGCGATGTGAAGTGCCACCTTAAGCGTATCACAGACGAAGATAGTATATTATTTCATCTTATGATACACTAGTTGCGCCCCGTGGTTTCACCCGCGTAGGTTTAAATCCCGGTGATCGGAAAACATTTATACCTACGATTGCCGATATCACTCATTGCTCAAAACGCAACGAAGCGCGTGCTAATCTTTATTCCTGTGGCGAAATTCTATTTATTATTTAGGAACTAAAAATGTATCAGCTAAATACGGTAAAATGCTAAATATCTGCCAACACCCGGTATTCCCACGGGATTAAAAGTAGCCTATAAGTTATTCCAGACTATAATCAATATCTCTGCCAAGTTTCAACCGAATCCGTTCAGCCGCTCCGGCGTGAAAGAGTAACAAACATCCATCCATCCATACATACATAAAAACTTTCGCGTTTATAATATTATATATTAGTAGGATTAAGAAAAAATATTATAGCATCTGATGGTACTAAATTGTTAAAATACGATATTAGACGAATATGAAAATCCCAACTAATATTATTAAAGCGAAAGTAACTCTGTCTGTCTGTCTGTCTGTCTGTTACGCTTTCCTGCTTAAACCTCTCAACCGATTTTGATGAAATTTGGCACAGACAATCTTTAGACCCTGAGAAAGAACATAGGCTACCATTTATTGCGAAAAAAAGAGATGAAGAGATTAAAAGTACGCAGACGAAGTCGCGGGTACCAGCTAGTAATAATTATATTTGTTTATGATGGCTAATTAATAGTGATTGCATGGCGAGCGATATTTTATCGTAAGACGAAATATTTTAGTGTCTTCGTCGTCTGTGATACGCTTTATCTTTATTTAAGCATTTTAGGTATGTGTAGAATACTTCTTAAAACGACCTTCAGACTTTGATTTTTGATCGACGACCAGTCGACCAGACCTGGTTGTAACCTGCTTCAAGTTGATGAATGCGTGATGTAACACTTGAGGAGCTGACAACTGTCAAACAACTTCTCATTTACACATCTCAACGTTTTAAATATTATTATGATACATAATTATTGTTTATGAAAAATTCTAAATAATCAAGTTTTAGAGAATGATATTACGAGATCAATACCCTAACAAGTTTATTATTATTTTTGTAGTTGAAATGCTGCGTACAAGTTGGCATTTTTGTTGTCACCTACGTTGACACATTATTACTTTGTAACTAATATACCTAGCTTTTTATATCCTACTAATATTATAAACGCAAAAGTTTCTAAGTATGGATGGATAGATGGATGGATGGATGAATGGATGTATGTTACTATTTCACGCCAGAATGGCTGAACGGATCTGGATGAAACTTGGCAGAGAGTTTGATTATAGTCTGGAATAACACATAGGCTACTTTTTATCCTGTGGGAATACCGGCATTTAAATCTGCGCGGGTGAAACCGCGGGACGCAACTAGTTATATAATTATGTAGAGACAAAATAAATGAATTTCTATTTTATTCTTTATTCTTTATTGTACACAGTGAAAATATACAGTAAACTTAAATAACAATACATGTACAAAGGCGAGCTTAACCCTAAAAAGAGTTCTCTTCCAGCAAACCTTGAAGGATTGTGAGAGATTGAAATTAGAGGTGGGTGCGTGTACAAAATGAGAGAGGATAAATAAATTATATTATCTACTTATTTATTACTTAAGTGTGTCACTTTGTGTGAGGACCAGAATTTCGTGAGCTAAAATGGTCCTAATTTAATGTAATAGGGAATCCTACAAACGAATACCCAAAACTACCCCCCAAATGATATAAGTATAAAGATGATAAGGAAATTGCTACAGTACCTGGATCAAAGTAGTGAATTTACTCGTATCTCTGATTTATATCAATCTGTACTGTTTACATTTGTCATGAGAAATTAAATATTCTATGGCACTAGATCTCGTTCAGAATAAATATGTTCAGGGTTAACTACTATAGTAAGTCATAGGGTTAGGTAAAGTTAAGTAGGTAGTCTTAAGGTTATGTCCTGTGCTAAGTTGGGTATCATACTTGTCAGAAGTATATTATTTTATTTCTAGTGTTTGTTTTATTTTATGTAGGTTTTTATTAATTCAATAATTTGGTAGAAGTTCATAGTCATAAAGATTTTTTTTTACCAATCTTTGTGATTTCCTTAAGTGTAGTAAACACTTATCTAATAAAAAAATAAAATGTATAGTCCTGTTTTTTTTACAAAAATTTATGTGCGCAATGCCAGTGCTCTTAAACGGTGAAGGAAAACATCGTAAGGAAACCAGTTAGTATTCTAACAGCGGCGATGGGCTTGCAACCTGTCACGTATGGAATACTAACTACTGCAAAATGTGGGTATGTGCCAAATGTAATGTTTGGACGTACCTCTGACTACCCCCCTTAGACATCCTCAAAGAATCTTGAATTAGTACCTACTTGGTACTGGGAGATCTGAAGGGATATCTACCGTACCTGGGGATCAAAGTCGTGAAGCTGTTTCAGTTTTTTCATTTAGTCGCCCTAGATTGATTGCTGTAATTTGCGACACAGTTTTTGCTTCTTTGAGTTATAGTGCTCGGCCAACTAGAATATGTATATCGCGCAATAAACTGTTTTTAAGTACTCAGGTAAATCAAAGTTACATCGGCTTATTCTGCAAAAGCAATGGATACCCTTCTCGTGTTTGTTATGGCGCGTGCGATTATGGAAAATGCATGTTGCAGTATCGCATGTCAATGTCAGTAACTTTACCCTTTACCTACCTAAATAAGTGAATGTCCGTACCTACTTATGGTTTTATAGATTACACGTCGTTATTGTTGAAAAACGTATTTATTAATATGTTCAACAAAAGGCTTAAAAAACTTAAGTTACCTAGTTCTGCGAATAAATTTATTGTATTATATTATAATACGAAAGTCAGTGTATTCATACGGTACCATAATAAAATGGAGAAATTATTGGAACGTATTATCCAGTAAATTTTTGACAAAAACGCTATTTTGTTCGTTATTTCACCTAACCTGCAACCTCGCATAATGTTTGATCTTAAACAGGTCTAACATTTGGTACTTATCTATTTTTAGAATGATAAAAAACTAGGCATCTATTTTATATTGATTTAAAGTTTTTTTTAATCATGTAAGAGTTTTTTGACCGTGAATGTTAGTATTAAACACAATTATTTAAATATTTAAACCACTTTGCGTCCTTTGTACACGATACCGCAGAACACACGGCTGACTGATAATGCTGCCGTCATGCCACCGCAATTATCCTCACATGACATGACCATTGAATTGCTGAATCAGTATAGAAGCGAAACTTCTGTGTAAAAATTACTCTACCCGGATTGAATAACTATCTCACTATGTTTTTCTATTAAAAACTGATGTGCATAATACCAGTACTCTCAAACGGTGAAAGAATAAATTCTGAGGAAACCGGCATGTCAAAGAACGTCAAAAGTTCTAAAATATTGTGTCAAGTGCTCGAAAGGAACCAGTTAAGAGTCCGTTGAATAAGCCTCCCAACATTTCTTCGAAAGAATCTGAGCCCTCTCCATCCATCGACTTCCTATTTTATCATAAATTTTTTATTGTTATTTTATTGTTTCATCACTGGATTCTAGAAGGCCACAGGATTATTGATTCATTTAGTTTTATGTCAAAAACATTATGTAATGTATCCATTGGTAGTATGGTATCCATTGGTAGTATGGTATCCATTGGTAGTATGGTATCCATTGGTATGAGTTTCCTATCTAGGTATTATTTTTACGTTTCCTATTTTATTACATGACTCTACCGCTTAGAATACGGATATTGGATAAAATGTTGATGATCTATCTTTTACAGGTAATATTACTCAGATCCAAATAATATATTATGTGTATTTTGTATAATTGTTGTAGAATATAGATATCCCATTAAAAAATCAAAAGCTCATTAGCTTGATATTGCTACGCCTACTGTTTGCTTCGATTAAATGGCTAGGGAATTACTGGTTGCGCCCCGCGGTTTCACCCGCGCAGTTTTAAATCCCGGTATTTCCACGGGATAAAAGAGTAGCCTATGTGCTATTCTGGACTATAATCTACTAGCTGGTACCCGCGACTTCGTCTGCGTACTTTTAATCTCTTCATCTCTTTTTTTCGCAATAAAAGGTAGCCTATGTTCTTTCTCAGGGTCTAAAGATTGTCTGTGCCAAACTTCATCAAAATCGGTTGAGAGGTTTAAGCGGGAAAGCGTAACAGACAGACAGACAGACAGACAGACAGAGTTACTTTCGCATTTATAATATTAGTTGGGATTTCTCTGCCAAGTGTCATCCAGATCCGTTCTGAAAGAGTAACAAACATCCATCCATCCATCCACACTTACAAACTTTCGCGTTTTTAATATTAGTAGGATTTAGTTATTGCAACACTCAATACAATTTTTTGCTTTGACGTGTTTGAGGGACATACCTAGTAGCTTTGTATACATAGGTGTAAAGTTTACACCTACGTATACAGAGCGACGTGTACCATGTAGATGGAATTTAAATCTCTTAATTCAAATAAGAAGGAATGGGGGAGGCCTTTGCCCAGCAGTGGGACCCGGAGGGCTTATAATAATAATAATAATTTAAATAATCGAAATAACTTTGCATTTCCGATATTTTCCAGGCGTCATAATTATTGCTAAGTCGTATCTGAGTTTTTTAGAAAAACTTCGGTTTAATATAAAAAAACTGGTAGATAATCGTGTAATAAAATTTATTCTACCAATAAGTCAGTTTTTTTCAAACAATGGTATCAATTATGTAATTAAGTTTGCTTGATAAAAATAGGCATGTAATATTAGCAAAATTTTCGGTAAAGACTTTTGTATGACTCGCACCTCCACAATCAAATGGTCCAAGCTTTTTACTCGAGTGCGAGGGTTTTGAGTTTGGCGTGTACTATCCATGTAATTATGTATTCTTCCTTCGATATTTTCTTTAGTACCACGTAGCACTCAAACGGCTGGATTTTGAGGATACCTTATATGCAAAAAGTTTTATAAATTCATAACAATATATGTATCAAAATCAAGAAAGTGATAGAGTGTTTTCAAATAATATATTAGTTTTTGATTAGAGATAAATGTTAGTTACAGTTATTTATTTATTTATTTATTGATTATCGGGTTTTTATATTTTCAACAAATATTTTATTTAAATTCTTTGGATCTTCGTTACAGTGGAAACATATAATTTGCCATTTTAATTGCCTAGTTGGAAACTGAAACAGCTTCACGACTTTGATCCCCAGGTACGGTAGATATCCCTTCAGATCTCCCAGTACCAAGTAGGTACTAAAACAAGATTCTTTGAGGATGTCTAAGGGGGGTAGTCAGAGGTACGTCCAAACATTACATTTGGCACATACTCACATTTTGCAGTAGTTAGTATTCCATACGTGACAGGTTGCAAGCCCATCGCCGCTGTTAGAATACTAACTGGTTTCCTCACGATGTTTTCCTTCACCGTTTAAGAGCACTGGCATTGCGCACATAAATTTTTCGATAGAAAAATCCATTGGTGCACGACCGGATTCGAACCTGCAACCTTACGATCGGAAGACAGGGTCACTTCCACTAGACCACCGGTGTTCTTGCATAGTTGGCTTACCTTTAAATACATAAACATGCACATACGAAGGGTACCCAGCACGGAAGTGCGCCACGTAGGTACATAACGACAATTCGTCCAAGGAAATCTGCGCTTTTCGCTCGCGCATCTTGACTTCAAATAAACCTAGGCTCCCACAGCTAGGCGCGTTCTGTGATTCTGTGTGTGATTGGTTATTGTGCATTTTACATTAAGTTTTTACTTTATTCTTTATTGTACACAGAAACAAAATACGAAAACTTAAATAATAAAGTATGTACAAAGGCGAGCTTAACCCTAAAAAGAGCTCCCTTCCAGCAAACCTTGAAGGAGAGAGACTAGTAAATTTAGAGGTGGGTATGATGTGTACAAGATGAAAGTTAGAAAAAATGAAGTAATATAAAATAAATAAACCTACAGATTAGGCGGCGGACTAACCACAAAGCAATCAACCCTAGGCGCCTTCATAGATATAGAAGGGGCTTTTGACAAAACTACCTTCACTAGTATGGATCTAGCACTAGCAAGATACGGTGTCGCGCCAACACTAGCAGAATGGATAAACAACATGCTCAGATACAGAGCAATACAACTAACAGTAAACACCACAACAAGAGGCATAGTGGCGAGAGGCTGCCCACAAGGTGGCGTACTATCGCCCCTACTATGGAACATAGTGGTGGACGAACTTATCCGAAAACTGAACGGGCGAGGTCTCTTCACAGTGGGTTATGCAGATGACCTCGCCATCCTCGCAACCGGATGCTTTGAGAGTGTACTATGCGACCTCATGAAATCAGCCATGAAAATAATAGAAAACTGGTGCACTTGTCACGGTTTATCAGTCAACCCCATAAAAACGGAACTAATACTGTTCACACAAAAAAAGAGTCTGGGCAACTTAAAATTGCCCAAGCTATTTAACACTGATCTGAAACTCACCAACGAAGTCAAGTATCTAGGAGTCATACTGGACAGTAAACTCCTATGGAACAAACACCTTGACTACAAACTAAAACGAGCGAGTGCCACATTCTTTCAATGCAGTAGAATGCTGGGAAAAACATGGGGGCTATCGCCAAAAATAACCTTATGGCTCTATACAACCATAATAAGACCGGCAGTCACATACGGAGCAGTCGTATGGTGGAACAGAACCGAACTCAGCACCGTGATCAGGAAGCTACAAAGCTTCCAGAGAATAGCATGCTCTGCAATAACGGGTTGCATGAGAACAACACCAACGGCGGCCCTAGAGATCATCCTGGGCCTAAAACCACTTGACCTACACATACAACAAGAAGCAACGATGGCTGCTATCAGACTCAAACACTTGAACATATGGGGAACCACCAGAAGCCCACACGCATCTATTCTGGAAAGAGCGACATCACACGTACCGCTAATAGCGGCACCGTGCGACAGGATCCCCAAACAACAAATATTCCAGAAACACTACCACATAAAAACACACGAAAACCCAAGAGATCAATCGGGCATCAATGAAGTCCGAGTATACACCGACGGGTCAAAAACCGAGAAGGGAACAGGCGCCGGTGTGCACTCAATGGATCTCAACATAAACATAACTATAACACTAGGCGCACACAGCTCAATTTTCCAATGCGAATGTGCAGCCATAACCGAAGCTGCAACAGCTATCAACAGGAGAGGAATCGACAACTACAACATCCGCATCCTCTCAGATAGCGCAGCAACGCTCAGAGCCTTGGAGAGCCACAACTGCAACTCCTTGCTCATACACGAATGCCACCTTGCCCTAGAGAGCATTGCTACCAAAAACAAGGTGACTCTACAATGGATAAAAGGACACAGTGGATCCCTTGGAAATGACGCCGCTGACGAGCTGGCCAGAAGAGGATCGGAAACACTAACCGAAGGACCGGCACCTTTCCTCCCTCTGCCATTCTCGCAGCTACGCACATGGATGCGACAATACTACCAAAACCAACACGAACTACGCTGGACACGGACGACTGACTGCAGACAGTCAAGAGCAGCAATACCAGCAACCTCACCTAGGCTAACACGACGCCTAATGAACCTACAACGACGAGACCTAAGAACCATTGTGGGGACCATAACAGGTCACTGCCCACTGAACAAACACCTCTACAATATCGGAGCGACAGACAGTCCACTCTGCAGAGGCTGCCTATCCGAAGAAGAATCAGCTGCCCACGTAGTCCTGGAATGCGAGGGCGTAGCCTCCCAACGACAGCAAACCCTAGGAACCCCCAGGTCGCTCCTCCACGCCTGTGAAGCCCCCAGGAAGCTTCTGCGCTTTTGGGAGGAGCTAGGCTGGCTACAATTATAGCCAGATCACCCCTCACGCATAATGGACCACCTTAGAGTCTAAATGCGGATACAGGAGTCCAACACAAGTAACAAGTAACAAGTAACCTACAGATTACTTACTAATACATACATAAGATAAAGAAATTACATAAATAAACCTAAAATAAAATATATAAACCTAAAATAAAATATATAAACCTAAATAATATATATATAACCATATATATATATATACATACCTATGTATTTAAAGGGACAGATAATGCTCTCTTACTTTACCTTTAAATATGCCAAGCGAGGGACTAGCGCGGATGGCATTTACTCTAAGTTTTAGGTGACATTTACGTTTTACACTGATTTGATTGTCCTATTGTAGGAATAGGACAATTCAATCGCGCGTCCGGACGCGCGTTTACATCGCGCCGGTGGAACATCAAGGGCCTTACTACAAAAAAATAGGCAAACGATGAACTATGCTTAAACTATTGCCATCTCTTACCATTGCAAGATTGCTGCTCTTATCTTACTCTATCAAGAGTAGTAGAGCTCTTTGTGAAGGGCTCGTCCGGGGAAGTACTACCACCACGCCTTTTTCTGCCGCCAAGCAGCAACGCTGTGTTTCGGTTTGAAGAGTGTGGTCGCCGGTGTAATTACAGGCACATGAGGCTTAACATCTGTACGCCTCAAGTTGATGGACGCAGGGCAGTGCATCGTAGGGCACGTTCCTATTGTGCGTGACCTACGGGGCAATGTTTTGTTTATAGGTGATGGTTACCACTTAACATCAGGTGGGCCATCTGCTTGTTCCATCAGCTAGTTGTATAAAAAAAAAAAAAAAAAAAAAAATTGCGTAATGGCAAACAGAGACAGCACTAACTTTAGACATTGTTTAAAGTTAGGCACCATTTTGTAGGACGAGGGCAAACGGTTTCGTGTCCAGGAAGAAACTAATTATGTATTTTGCACAATCATGTGTGTGCTTACAAATAATAGCTCGGCGAGAGAATGGCGTCCGTAATCTGCAATCACAATCACGCTTAGCCTAATACAGGAAGTGAAAAATGCTGGCGAATTTAATGAACTATCATCATTGACCTCTGTGGCGCAGCGGGCGAGAGTCCGCCTCCGACGCTAGAGGTTGCGGGTTCGATTCCCGCCTCGGAACAAATTTGTGTACGATCTGCAGAAATTTGTTCCGTTGGTCTGGGTGTTTTCTATGTATATAATAAAAAATATCTATCTATGTAAGTATATTATGTATTAAATATATCAGTCATCTAGGACCCATAACACAAGCTTTGAGTAGCTTTTTTTTTTTATACAACTAGCTGATGGAACAAGCAGATGGCTCACCTGATGTTAAGTGGTAACCATCACCTATAAACAAAACATTGCCCCGTAGGTCACGCACAATAGGAACGTGCCCTACGATGCACTGCCCTGCGTCCATCAACTTAAGGCATACAGATGTTAAGCCTCATGTGCCTGTAATTACACCGGCGACCACGCTTACTTTGGGGCTAGATGGTGCTGTGTAGATTGTCCCGCATTTTTTTTTTTATTCATGTTCAAGTTCATGATACATTCTTTGTAGCGTGAACGTATATGGAAAGATCAAAAATATTTATTGTGTCCTACTAATATTATAAATACGAAACTTTGTGATGGATGGATGTTTGTTACTCTATAACTCCAGAACGGCTGAACGGATCTTGGTGAAAATTGGCACAGAGATATATCATAGTCCAAAATAACACCTAAGCTACTTTTTATCTCGTGGGAATACCGGGATTTAAAACTACGCGGGTGAAACCGCAGGGCGCCTCTAGTTAGTTACATAATGCAACTCTGAAATATTTCGTACCTATAAATACCGTTTCAACAGTTTCTCCATTCCAGGCGTACACACGCAACAAAAGTATGATCGATCTAGTTAGCTCTTCAGACAGATAATGGTATGGTAAAGGCATTGATGGTATCGAGTTGAAAGTTAAATCGTAATCTTATGTGATACCGTTAGGATACCGATTACCTAGTAGAACTGCTGCCCCGGACCAGCTTTGCACCAAAAGCTCTACGCTCACATGAAACATAGACATGCATTTAAAAGTTGAATCAATACAAAAAACATATAATAGTGCCTATGTAATAATGCCTTTTATGATGACACTCACAATACATAAGCCAAGGAATTAACATACACTGTAAATAAATAGTATGTATTTTAAATTCATTATATAAATATCTAATGATCGTTCTTGTTCGATCATAAAGTTAATAGCGCTGAGCGCGTGTGTAGATAAAAATCTAATCGTTAACGTCGTAATAGCTCGAATTATTTTAATAAATATTAGAAACACACACGGTGTAATTACAGGCACATGAGGCTAACATCTGTATGCCTCAAGTTGATGGACGCAGAGCAATGCATCGTAGGGCACGTTCCTATCGTGCGTGACTTTCTTGTATTGTGGTGATGGTTACCACTTAACATCATCACTCAGCATGGCCATTTGATGGTTCCATCAGCTAGAAGAATACAAAAAAAATGCAAACTTAGTAGATTATTGGTATTAAATAAAAAAATCATGTGTGTTACTGAAAACGGGCTATTTAGACCTGATGGTAAGTGATCACCGTCACCCATAGACTCAAACACAGGGGCGTTGTCGCTGCTTTGCCTCCCTGAAAGAGTTAATTGGTTCTTTTTATGTAATAATTGAAAATAATAATAATATGATTAAAATAAGATAATCTTTGCTCAAAATTAATGAGCACTGGTGGTCTAGTGGTAGCGACCCCGCCTTCCGATCATAAGGTCGTGGGTTCGAAACCGGTCGTGCACCAATGAGTTTTTCTGTCACGAATGTTTTTTCTCGATGGAATCGAACCCACAGCCACAGTGTAAAAGGTAGAGCTGCTATCAAATGTACGTCTAAACGTGATAAACCAGTTTTAACGTGTTTTTTTTTTGGATTTCGTATTCGATAATTTGGATTTCTTTTTTATTCTTTCTTTATTCTTTATTGTACACAGTAAAAATATACAGTAAACTTAAATAATAAAACATGTACAAAGGCGAGCTTAACCCTAAAAAGAGTTCTCTTCCAGCAAACCTTGAAGGATTTTAATTTTTTCTGCTGGTTTTGTATAAAGATATGTCTCAAGCGCCTCTATCCGGCTTGCTGAGAACTTTTGTTTCACACCCGGATTTACTTTACGATAGTGAATGCTTACATGACCGCACTAAAGCATACCTTACACGTTGCGGTTTGTGGAACTAATAAATTATAGCAAGTATATTGGTAGAGCACCGGTGGTCTAGTGGAAGTGACCCCGCCTTCCGATTGTAAGGTCGCAGGTTCGAATCCGGTCGTGCACCAATGGATTTTTCTATCGAAAAATTTATGTGCGCAATGCCAGTGCTCTCAAACGGTGAAGGAAAACATCGTGAGAAAACCAGTTAGTGCTCTAGCAGCGGCGATGGGCTTGCAACCTGTCACGTATGGAATACTAATTACTGCAAAATGTGGGTATGTGCCAAATGTAATGTTTGGACGTACCTCTGACTACCCCCCTTAGACCATCCTCAAAGAATCTTGAGTAAGTACTTGGTACTGAGAGATCTGAAGGGATATCTACCGTGCCTGGGGATCAAAGTCGTGAAGCTGTTTCAGTTTTCAGTTTAAGTATATTGGTTTTATTCATATTTTATATGTATTAAGTGACATGCCGCCGGTTTATAAAAGCTCGAGCAAAACATCATCATTCATCGGCTGTCAAGTCTATTGCTATCTCTTTCTTAATTTAAGTAAAAGCTGACTAGAAGCTTTATAAAAAAAAAACACTTCAAATACAAGTTTATTTATTCCAGAATTCAGCTTGTTCCATCAATAACTTTTCGCTTATGTTTAAATTCAATGTTTTTGAAAGCAAAAAGTTTATAACTGACACCGTTTGATAATTTTGTAAAGTATCTATTTAACGTTAATACCGCCACGTTTCCAAACGCCCTTATCCTCGATATTCAAGAAGAGTCTTCCGCAGTCTTAAGACGGGATCGCCATACTAATGATTTGAAACTAACGGTACTCATGCCATAGTATAAATAAATAGAGAGTATTGCAACTATAAACTTTGAAGTAATGTTATAGTTATAACTGGTGGATGCTACAGGTTTTTTTGTTAAATAAAAAAATATTGACAACTACTTAAAAGTTTCTTCTCTTTGAAATGTTTTATATACCAGGTTATAAATAGTTCCAGGATCTCAAGAAACGTCTCTACACAGTTAATATGCCATTATGGTCAATACGTTGGAACTCAACTTGGTCTTCAAGTGTAGTAGAGCTCTTTATGAAGGACTCTTCCGAGAAAGAGTTACCAGCATGCGTAGTTCTTCCGCCAAGCTGCGTTGCTATGTTTCACTTCGAAGGGTATGTTGAATTTGTTTACAAGAACAACATCGCGAAGAATAAAAACAAATTTTACGACACAGGACATTACAAAGAGCGACACACAAAAGCTAACTATCAGAGATTTTAAACAAACACACAAATTTAAAAAGTAAAGATAAAATTTGGGGGGAAAACGGTGTTGAAAGTTGTATCGCTATTTCTAATATTTACAATGTCGTTCTCACTACGTGATTGAATAAAGATTCGTTTTCGATGTTCATTCAAACGTTCTTTCCTAATGGAAGTTCAGGGACGTGTTTAAATCCTTCTTGGCAGACCTTATATTCGATTGAGTCAGGTTCAAAGTAGAGCATTACTTATAACACATTAGCTTAGAATTAGGCACCTAGAAAGTTTCGTTTAAAAGTAAAAAAAACAAAATGGCGTCAAAGTGAGCTGAAAAATAATAAATTTTAGCATACATATTTATAATTCCAAAAAAACAGAACAAACATCTTTCCACCAGTCATAATCTAACATCTTCTGTTTATGACACGAAATAAATGTGACTAGATGCAGGTCTCTTTACAACCTACAGCTAAAAACCAGGCCATAGCAGGTAGACTAAGCTCTTTGACTACCTGTCTGCTAGCATATTGTCTATAGCTATAGGTAAGGTTATGGTGGCTTTGTCCGATTTTCACTGACTAAGCGGCCTGTGTCGCACATACTAGGAAAGTATCCTCACAGCATGAGATGTCTCATTGAACTGATAACGTGACTAGTAGATTCTCAGTAGGTAGTTCATGCGGGTGTTTTGAATAATATCAAGTGTCAAACTGTAATATATAAACCCTATTCTTTTCTGTGTAGTGTTATTAGTTCGTGCTAGCTGTGATCATGGGTGTTTTTATTTTTGTTATTTTGGTTTCTTTCTCGTTGGATTGCTTGGGTAAGTGAATTAAAATTAAGTGTGCAAAGAGAAAAGAGTATTATCAACATCCGATACAAATGTATAAAAAAATATAAAAGATAATTATTAGAAAGAAAATTAATTAGCTGATTTAATAACTTTCTTGAATTTAGACTATGGGCTGTCACATGTTTTACAAGCTGTAGGTATTATTCGTTTCAGCCATGCCTACAAAAAAGCAAAGCAACAATAAAAAATTAAAACTAATTTAAGCAAAAACTCAAAAAGTTTTAGGACAGCATGGTGGCCTATTGGTAGCGACCCCGCCTTCCGATCCTAAGGTGGTCGGTTCAAAACCAGTCATGCACCAATGAGTTTATCTGTTCAAAAATGTATGTGCACAGTGCCAGTACTCTCAAACGGTGAAAGAAAACATCGTTAGGAAACCAGCATGTCAACCTTAAAAGTTCTAAAACCTCAAGTGCTCAAAAGAAGCCTTTTTGAGGTGCACTTAAAATCCTTTCACCACACTGAGTCGAAAGAGACTAGTGACACGACAAAAGAAAAACTTTTTAACATTGCGTCATTGTTTTTACGGACAATTATGGTACATATGGTATCCTTGACCAAGTGGTGCAGATCAACTATAAACAGATAAAAACTATAAATCAGTGGCAATCGGAAGCGTACCCAAGACACTGGACAATTTGGAATCAAGACATTGGTTTTGAATTTTTCAGGCAGTCCATTCGATATAGCGAACTTCCCCACCTGGGAAGAGTTTATCCAAACTCCCGGGCCGTACGATGGCAAGATAGTCGGCGGTCAAGAGGCCGATATCGAGGACCATCCGTACCAGGTGTCGTTTATCGTGAACAACCAGTACTTCTGCGGCGGGTTCATCGTCAGCGAGAACTATATTCTTACAGCTGCTCATTGTGCTCAAGAGTAAGTAGACTATACGGTGCTACAGGCGCAGTGACGTCACTCAATATAAAACACGCAAGACTCAACGTATTACAATGGCTGTAGTGCTTACTATAAGATTAGTAGAGCGCTTTATAAAGGTTTCGTCGGGGAGTACTACCACCATAGCTTTTCCTGCCGCTAAGCAGCGTTGCTATGTCGCTTTGAAGAGTGATTGCCGGTGGAATGACAGGCACTATGTGGCTAGTTGATGGATGGTAGTGCACCGCAGAGGACGTTCCTATCGTCCGTGAGTTACGAGACAACGCTTTGTTAGGTTAACACTTAACATCAGGTTGGCCATCTGCTTGTTCCGTAAGGAAGGAGTATAAAAAAACAACAATCATTAGGTGACCGCAAGATTTGCAGTGAATTCTCAATCTGGCATTCAGTAATACATTAAACAACATGCTTATCGTCTTCCATTACACCGGTTCTGGTTGTCATATACATAACAGGCATAACAAATGGCCATAATAATAGCATCATAAATTATTGTCAAACTGCAATGTTTTGTAATATTAATTATAACCCCAGTGTAGACCCATCGACAGTGGTTCTCCGAGCCGGCAGCTCTTACCGCAAGAACGGCACCATAATCCCCATCGCAGAGGTGATTCCCCACCCGGAGTACGACAACCCACGGTTCGACAAAGACGTCGCCGTCATGAGGACCGTAGATCCCATACCGCTGAACAATGACACCATGATGGCAATTCCGCTGCCTCCTGTCAGTCGCCCTATGAGAGGCGGGACCACGACTTTCGTCAGCGGTTGGGGTCGGACTGAGGTATGAAACGGCATGTTCTATAGATAATTGAAAGTGAATTTACAATAATAGTAAGTAATAGTAGTATATAAGTTAATAGGTATATAGGTACCTTAAGTACCCAGTAGATTATTTAGATAGTTATTAGTATATAGGTCCTCAAATTTTAATATTATCCGTTAGTGACTACACCGCCTTTCGTTTTTAATTAGATCTTTCCATCCAAGGTTGCCTGGAAGAGATCGCTCTCAGCGATAAGGTCGCCCATTGTTTTGCCTAGATTTATGCCTCTAACCTGCATTTTGTTTCTGTGTGGTGAACAATATAGAGCTATCTATCTATCTATATTATTATTTAAGTTAGATGGAGCTACGGTTGCTTAGGCATGAGGCTCATTTGTTATGAGCTAGAAAATGCGGGAATTTTAGGCTGGAACTGTATAATCTGTCTTGTTTACTCAAATATATCGTAAGCAGGACATATTACAATACAATTGCATTGCAGCAATAAGTTGCCAAAAACCTGCGCCCGTTTTTATGCACCTGTACAAATGCTTAAGTACCTACTTAAAGACATCTGAAGATCTTTTCGCTAGGTTAAAGGTATATATGAAGAAATGGAGAATTGCCCTTGATTCATGGGATATTATAGAAATCAAATGACTAAATCCTCACTTTTTTACGATATGCACAAAACTTGCTTTTTACAATACGAAAAGTTTATTGCCAAGAAAATATTCTACCAAGTTTTACCTGATTATAAATATTTTTTTCAGCAAGGAGCTAGTTCTATTCCAGAAAGACTGATGGACGTGAAGATCCCTGTGGTGTACTATGCCCAGTGTTTCCTGGTCTATGCCAGCGTCCTGACGAGGAATATGTTCTGTGCTGGCAATTTCTTCCTCGGGGGTCAAGGAACTTGCCAGGTCAGCTATTGTTCAACCTTACACCATATTTGTCGTTTATACCATGCTCATATGGTGATTTGAATAGTAGCGGGCCCGCATTCCGATTCAAGGTCGTAGGTTCAAAACCGATGCACCAAAGAGTTTTTCTGTTCAGAAATGTATGCTAATACTCTCACTGAAGGAAAACATCGTGAGGCAACCAGCATTTCGTGCAACCTGAAAGGTTCCAAAACTTGAGTCACATGTCAAAGACAGAGTATATTTGGTCAATGATATCACAATCACTATGAAACGTCTTAAAACTAGGTCACTCTAGGTGCCAGTTCTACGAGGCCTAGAAGAACAGGCAACACACTCGAATGGATGCTCGATACATGCTCAAATGGAGCTTCTTTAAGGCGTACCTACTTAAAATCCTTTCACAACACTGGCTCGAATGAACTAGTAACACGAAAAGTAGAAAAAGACCGTGTTATAAAGGTAATCTAGCCTGAATAGTTGCGTAACGAGGTGAACTACTTGAATTGCAAATGAAGAAATTGTTCGTTTGTAGGGTGACTCGGGTGGTGCCGCCATACAGGATGGCTTCGCAGTGGGTATCGTGTCATTCGGGCGAGGCTGTGGCCAACCTCTCTCGCCAAGTGTCTTCGCTGATATCGCCGCTCCAACCATTAGGAATTTCATCACGGAACACACTGGATTATAACCTACTAGTTGCGCCCCGCGCAGATTTTCCTCGGGATAAAAAGTAGCTTAAGGCGTTGACAAGACCTAATTTACCTCTCGCTCGCACGATTCGACATTTTAAAAGATATAAAATCGCTAAACACTATTTAGAAAAATCGCAAACAACCATTTTGTGTGCAATCACATTGCACACAGTTTGGTAAAAAAATCATTTTGATCGATGCAAGTTTTCTTACTCAAAAGTTTTCTTATGTACGAAAACTAGAAAAGCAAACTTTTAAGTAGGAAAACATGTATCGATCAAAATTAAATTTCTACTAAACTGTTCGCAATGTGATTGCACACAAAATGGTTGTTTGCGATTTTTCGAAAATGGTTGTTGTGATTTTATATCCTTCAACCAGTCAAAACGTGCGAGCGAGAGTCACATTAGCTATTGCCTTCACCTTAAGTGCTATTCCAGACTATAATATATCTTTCTGCCAAGTTTTATCCAGATAGAAGTAGTACTACAAAACCTGACATAGACTTTGTCATATAATTAATTCAACAACGTTGCCTTGTCCGATTTTCAGAGTTCAGTGTTTTGACGATGACGTAATGATCCATCCATACCTACCATATATATATATGTCTCCATCAATGTACTATGTAGGCATAGAGAGTAAAGCACATAGAGTAGAGAATTTAAAAGAGTTTGTTCAACTCAAGGGGGCTTCCAAGATAAAAACAGTAATGTATTTATGTAATATATAATTTTATTTCTACAGGAAATTATAATACTTAAAACATCTTCTACTAATGTTTTCTTCCATTTATACTTTGTAATTTAAGTAATTTTATTCGGATTAACATAAATTCAACACATATCACGTGGTAAAAAGATTTTACCGTCTTAAATATTATAATAATTTTATTAAAAATCTAAATATGTACTACATGCCTACTTAAAGTGTAAAGTTAATTATAGGTGAGCCATTTACAGAATATTTATTTAGCTTAAACAATATTTTTTTAGTTCAAAATTAAAACAGTCTATTCAGTATACCCTACCCGATGGACTGACGACATTGTTAGGATCGCGGGTAGTCGGTGGATGGAAAGGGCTCAGAATCGTTCTTCCTGGAAGCGGATAGGGGAGGCCTATGTCCAGCAGTGGACTTCTGTGGGCTGTTGATGATGATGATGATTCAGTATAATCACATGGATCGCTTTGAAACGTCATAAACTAAGGGAATCTACCCTCGCCTCAGTTCATCGCAAAGCCTAGAAGAACTGGCAAGAAACTGCCGACTTGGTTCCATTCTTAGTATCTATACATAACAGTAAATATCTCAAGTAGTAACCCAACGTATAACCAAATCGAAATATCAAATTTCAATTATTTGAAAGTTGGCTCGGGCGAAATTAATTAATTAATTTATTTTTAGGAAAAACCAACAGCACAAAACAGAAGAACATACAGTATACAATGCCAAATCGCCCAAGTTGTCACGGTCTTCGTTTTCTTTTCTCACTTTATTAATAATAATCTTAAATAGCCTCAAAATAAATTAATAATGTTATTTGATAGCTGACAAAAAAACGGTCAGATTTTCACTGCTCAATGTCATTAACAAAAATCCCCAAAAAAGCAATTTTTATTTATGTATTTAATTGTAATCACGCCCTACACTGCTAGACCGATTGGGGTGAAACTATTATTACCTATATTTTATAACTGTTTACTAGTATTAACATAGGATAGTTTTATCACGAAAAATTACAGATAGCGATTAGAAAAAAAATATGAACCTATTATACACCTTTTAATAAGTTAGTGATAATTGAGACAAGTCGTGGATACGAGTATATCACAATGGAAAAGAATGCGTCTGTTGGCTACATTCTCTGGTCATTACGTATAGTTAGTTGACTACGACACTTTACATAAGTCGTCTTGTACAATTCAAGCATTTATCACCGGGTCATCTTTTTCTCATAGTTTCTCAATCATCGCAATAATAGCATAGGCCACACCCGACACCATAGCTACCAGAGAGAACACGCATATCACGGCGTTCTTCCACATCACCCAGTGGAAGAGAGTGAGGTCTCTGTCCCAGCGCCACACCACCTCTAGCACGCTGGGCAGGAGAAGACCCATCACGGAGAGACAAACAGCTCCCACCAGCTCCATGAATAGCTCTAGCCGGGGGATGGCTGAGCCCAGACCAACTAGAACAAGAATACTACATTTTGTACGCCAGTATTAGTGGGTTTTGGAGTCTCATTTTTGATTACCATGTGCGTGAGAGGATAAAATATTTGCGCTGCAGTCGTTTCTTTTTTGATTTGATTTGAATGCTCCATATTCTGTCGCCAACAAAATTAATTTAGAAAATTAGAAAAATTTTAAAGTTTCTTTTTATACAATCTTGATGGAACAAGCAGATGACCCACCTGATGCTAAGTGGTAACCAACAAAGCATTGCTTCGTAAGTCCCGCATGATAAGAACGTGCCCTACGACGCACTGCCCTGAGTCCATCAACTTGAGGCATACTGATGTTAAGCCTCATGTGCCTGTAATTACACCGGCGACCCACTCTTCAATCAAACCGACAAACACAGCAACGCTGCTTTGCGGCAGAAAAAGACGAAGAAGAAAAAGTGGTGGTTGTACTTCCCTGGCCGAGCCCTTAACAAAGAGCTCTAATACTCTTAAACTTGGTTAAAGAAAGCGTTCCAAAAATTTTCATTTTATTATTATCAAACTTATTGATGTACCTATGCGGAAAAGGCCAAGGTTTCAGGTAGGTAAGGCTTTTTAAAATAAAAAATTGCAGAAGTAATGTCGAATCAAACAAACGTACCTATAATCAAAGTCCCGACTAGCCTGAGCGCCGCTACAGCCCAGCGGTGGTTCCGCGCTGGGATCCGACCCTGCACTCGTCTCCACACCACGTCCACTGGTACATAATACACTAAGGCGAATGACAGGAGCATCACGCACGCTACAAGAAGCTTTGCCGTCTGCGCCAGGCTAGAAACAAACCAAAACATTTAATAAAATCTAAGAGTATAGAGTGTTCTCTTATCTGTGTTTAGGGGCAAAATATTTGACGACCTCTGTGGCGCAGCGGGCGAGAGCCTGCCTGCGACGCAAGAGGTTGCGGGTTCGATTCCCGCCTTGGAACAAATTTGAGTACGATCTGCAGAAATTTGTTCCGATGGTCTGGGTGTTCTCTATGTATAATAAAAAATATCTATCTATGTAAGTATATAATGTATTAAATATATCAGTTATCTAGTACCCATAACACAAGCTTTGAATAGCTTACTTTGGGGCTAGATAGTGCTGTGTGGATTGTCCAGCATTATTTATTTATTTATTTATTTAATTGTTAAAATAGTTTCTTGTGTAGTGTTCTTCTTGTTTTTCTAAAGCAAGAAATAAAATGTTTCTAAGTTTTTGTGTGTAAGTCATTAAGGACATTACGAGGTCTGTATTCATGACCATCACATGACCTACCTGATGTGAAGTGGTAACGGTCACCTCTTACAGTTCTACCACGCAAGTCCTGCACGATAGTTAGTGCTCTACGATGCACTGCCCTGCGTCTACCAATTTGAGGCATGTTTTAATTAAGCCTCATGTACCTGTATATGAGGCTTTATATATGCGTGGTTGTAGTTGCAATTATAGGTTGTAACCAACCTTCCAACGGTAACAGATCAGCGTGCTGTTAGACGGCAGAAAGTGGCGTTTATTACTACTTACATTTCGTCTTGGGGCAGATTCAGAGTGAGACTGCCCCGGACTTCTTCTCCGAAGCTCATGTACCCCACGAAGCCGACAAAGCCGTACAACACGACCACGGTGCTCATGGCTATGTTCAGCACTCCTGGGCAGCCGAGGAAGTGCTGCGGCTTCTGCATTTCGTTCTCCAAAGGCATCACCACGCCGATTCCTTCCATGGCGAAGAGGCAAGTGCTGGAATGGATAAAATTAATCTTTGAATGAACGGGCAATACTAAAAAAAGCAAACAAAGCCATCACCTATAACAAAGCATTACCTCGTAAGTCACACATTATGGGAAAGTGCCCTACGATGCGCCCCTCGCTGCGTCCATCAACTTAGCGCATACAAATATTAAACCTAATATGCCTGTAATTTTACCGGCGACCACTCAAACCGAAATACAGCAACGCTGCTCGACGGTAGAAATAAAGACGGTGATACTTCCCTGGACGAGCCAGACACAAAGAGCTGTACTCTTATCGCTTGACCACTGTAAAGTTGAAAAGTTAAAGTAGTTAAAAAAAAATAAAAAATAAAAAAATAAAATAAAATAAGTAATGGGATTCAAGTTAGACAACAAGGCCCCAGGTCTGGCTGGGGTGATGTTAGCAGGGGGATAATGCACAATACCAATCGGTCGAGCACACCCCGCCCCGCATCCCACGTACCATCAAATTCAAATTCATGTTTGGGGAGTATGATCAGCACTGACGTCCCGCAGTGGGGTGGTTGATTAACCAGTCAGGTGTCGGTGGTGTGTGTCAATCGGTTTGGTGTGTGTGTCAATCGGGGTCGGTGTGTGTGTCAATCTCGCTGCGGCGCAATGTCGTGTGTCGAGGGTCGAGTTTACGGCGATCGGGCTATAACTGGAAAATATGCTTCTTCTTTTATTTGTCTCACCTTATAAAGGTCGGTATGCCTTCTATCGACGTAGCAGCATTTCTCTTACTCAGGTCTGGAGTACCCCGCAGGCAGTAGTAGATAGAGATGCAGATAGACCCCAGCCACACAAAGTTTGCAATCGCTGAGAAGGGCACCAGGTAGCTCAGCTTTGTGATTTGTGTCAGAGGCGCTAGGACGATTAAAGTCAGTCCACAGAAAACTGTGACACTCCATTCTGGGCCCCCGTAGGCATCTGAAACCTATGAATTGTATTGGATAAACAACTATTTTTATATTTTAGTTTTCAAAGTATCAAGACGCAGAGGGCCAACCGCGATATTTTGAAGCATTCTTATTTCAATATTATTTTTAAGTCAATGTCTTATATCAACTGCATATACTGCATAGGCTTTATGATCAAAAAGTAAAGTATTTTTAAAGAATGCTTCAACCACCGCAGCCTCAGCAACCGCGATCTCGGTTGCTGAGGGCCAACCGCTATCTCTTGAAGGCAGACAACCGTCAATTTATGTCAACATTTAAATGGGAGTGAGAAGTGGTTTTACTATATTAGCTCTGCCTTCTGGTTGTTGGTTGGACTATCTTGGAAAAACACTAAAAAATTATTAGCCCTTATTTTTGTCAATTCTAGTCTTGGTTTGGTCGAATCAAGCCTTAAATGGGAATTAATTAATTTAACCACCTATAAAGTAAAAGTCTTGGTAAAAACAGGAATATACCTGTTTAAATGATTCTGCAACAACCACGACGTAAACGCAGCACGCCCCAAAGTGTGTCAAAGCCAACGCCCAGTCAGCTAACTCCCTGAAAAGTTAAAATCAGTCATCATATAAAAGTAATCAATAAGCGAGTAGTAATAAGTAGTAGTACAAAAATTAAAGCATGATTCTTCTTACATAATTATTAGTATTTGAATTTTATTTTTAACGTAAAGCGGATTTGTGGAATTTTGTCCACTAATCCCCGTTACGAGACCACATCGGTGTAAACGGGGATAAGTGGACAAAAATTCCACAAATCCCCGTTAAGGTGAAGACAAGAGTTAATGTGACTCTCGCTCGCACGTTTTGACTTGTTGGAGGATATAAAATCACTGAACCCATTTTCAAAAAAATCGCAAACAACCATTTTGTGTGCAATCACTTTGCGAACAGTTCAGTAAAAAATTCATTTTGATCGATACGTGTTATCCTACTTAAAAATTTACTTTTCTAATTTTCGTACATAAGCAAACTTTTGTGTATGAAAACTTGCATCAATCAAATTCAAATTTTTACATAACTGTGTGCAATGTAATTGCACACAAAATGGTTGTTTGCGATTTTTCAAAATTGACTTAAGTGATTTTATATCTTTCAAAATGTCGAATCGTGCGAGCGAGAGGCAAATTAGGTGCTGTCAACGCCTTAACGGTGATCTTAAACGGGGATTAGAGGAATAAGCCAGGCTTTAAATATACCCGGCGAGAGACTAGCTCGGATAGAAAGAAGGAGAGAATTCCACAGTTTGGCTGATTGACAACACCATCTTTTTTACTCAAACTAGGAAAAATATGGTAAATTAACAATACGGGAATATTAATAATCGAAAAGTTTTTGTTATTCGATTCTGTTAATGAATTTAGTATCTAAAGATATCAGTTATATCACAATGATCATCTTAGTCTTAAAGTTGGATGAATCCAGGTACCATTTCACGCTACCAAGCCTAGATGAACAAAAGTCACAAACTTACGGTTTCTATTGTTCTTTTGGATATTTGTTACAATATTGATAATGAAGGTTTTGCTAATCGAGTTTAGTAAGGCGTAGCCAAGAAAATGCTGTAATGAATGATTGCAAAGAACTAAAATGAATGAACCAAAAAAAAAATCTCAATAAAGGCCTTATTATACCTGGCATAAGGCGCAAATTTCCGCACTGGTTTTGGTCCATGCTGAAACACCAGGTCGCAAGTGTCTGCGTATCCTAGAGCTGGTTTTTTCGTTTGTATACAAAGTTGCTGAGATGTTTTTACCTGTTAGGAAACAAAAGGACTTAAAAAGTATTAACCCGCGTAGTGCTAAATCCCGGTATTCCCACGGGATAAAGAGTCGCTTATGTGCTATTCCAGACTATAATCTATCTCTGTGCTAAACTTCATCACGATCAGTTCAGCCGTTCTGGCGTTATTGAGTAATCCAAACTTTCACATTAATGATATTATAGTTTGATATATCGCCATATCATCGTAGTAGTACCTAATAGAGCCTAATAGAGCCGTTTGTTTGTGGCTCGTCCGGGGAAGCACTAACACTAAATACATACATACATAAAATCACGCCTGTATCCCATAGGGGTAGGCAGAGACCACGGATTTCCACTTGCTACGATCCTTACATACCTCTTTCGCTTCATTCACTCTCATAACATTCCTCATACATTCTCGTCGGTTTAGGGTACTCTTGACCTGGCCTTTCTCGAGAACGTCTGCTATCTGATCCAGATACGTCCTCCGAGGTCTTCCCCTCCCAACAGTCCCATTCACACTCGCCTGATGCACCTGTTTTGTTAATCTCCTTTCATCCATCCTCTCTACATGCCCAAACCATCTTAACATACCTTTCTCTACCCTCATCACTACGTCTTCTTTCACTCCACATTTCTCTCTAATCACACTGTTCCTCACTCTAACCCTCAAATTCACACCACACATACTACGTAACGCTGATGTCTGATGTCTTTTCTGCCATACCCAACTTTCGCTACCATACATTCATGTCGGCACTAGCACTAACACTAGGTATGCCTATTTCTGCCGAAGTGTTACTGTGTTTCGGGTTGAAGAGTGTGGTTGCCGGTTAAGGTGAAGTGGTAGCCAAAATATATATAATGACGCGTTTCGACTCCACGGAAAATTCATTTTAAGACGGCAAAAACAACAAAATATTACTTTATTTTTATTGATAATAAAACTTGAATACATTAATTAGTAAATTATGGGACCTGAAACACGATTGACTTTATTTGGCTCGATACAAAAAAATCACAAAGATGCCGTAAAATCTTCATTTTTAGTACGTTCTTCTGATCGAAAAAGCAGTTTTATTCTATAGCGGTTAAAGATATTCGAATTAAATTACAGGCACAAAAATGAATCTTCTTATATTCTTGACACCAGTATTACTCAAGTCGATTAATAGACCTGTGAGTATCCAACAATTTTTTTATAAAAATATTTTTTTTCTGAGAGAATACAAAACATAAGCAATTGTTAAATCACTAAAGGGCAAGCCATAAAATGCGTTGCGTGATGATTGCCTAAAGTAACCACAATTTAGAAAGTGTTACTGCACCACTCACGCACAAGCAGAGCGTTGAGCTTACCGAGAACCCTATTTTTATTAGTTATAGCAATATAGGTTGATGATGATAGATAGATAGCACTTTACAGTAAACAAGTACATTTCGTAAAACTATGAAAAGTCTCGATACATACCTACAATCAACATGCGGGTGATTCAGATACTCGATACGAGGGACCTAATTTTTTTTGGTCGTCAATGTTCCGGCCGCCCTGTATAATGATGAAGTGACACAATGCTATGAGCACAGAGCAATAATAGCGATTGTCGCTCCGTTATAATAGAGTTGCAACCTAAACCTATTACACAATGCAACCTAGCTGTCATCAGCGTAGATAAATAGATAAACAAATAAACCGCGAGTGACGTAAACGGTGGTTTCTATGAGTAGTTTCTAGATAAATATACAAGTTAAGGTAATATTTAAGGCTAAGTTTTACTAATAAGGGTTAGTATGGAAGCTACAACACCCTCCAGGATCTACTTTGACTTAATTTGTAGGTAACCCTGTATATGTATATAATATCCTACTACTATTATAAATGCGAATGTTTTTAAGTATGGATGGATGGATGTTTGTTACTCTTTCATGACGGAACGGCTGAACAGATTTTGATGAAACTTGGCAGAAAGATAGATTATAATCTGGAATAGTACATAGGCTACTTTTTATCCCGTGGGAATACCGGGGTTTAAATTTGCGCGGGTGAAACCGCGAGGCGCTACTAGTAGTATATTAAATATACCTAATATATTATTAGTTGACCATCTAAAATAATCTAAATTACCACATCGTTAGTCTAGTAACGCGAAATAAGATCATTGAAACTATTAACACGAATCGATGTCAGTGATTTTTGTAGAGTAGAGAGGGTACATCAATAGGTACTGCTATACTTAGTAAGGTAGGCTTTAAATATTAGATGGGTTTTCATAAATTCCAAAACCGTGACTTTCATAGATGTTTCTCTAAAATTTTTTTATTTTGTTAGGATATTATAAAACCACGTAAGTAACCTGTTATAGTCGCTGTAAAGAACAAGCAAACTGCAGGCAGCATGTGATGTAATAATGGTTTTTGCCTAATGACCGAGACAAACAACGGAAAAAAATACTTTCACAGATAATACTGTTCATAGTTATATCTGTCTGTCTTTCCACACATCACTATAGTGATCACTATAGTGATGTGTGGATAATAAGAAAAATAAGAAAACTTTTTTTTAATCATTTAATTTTATACGTGTAATATTATGGCAGAATGATGTAAGGGTAAATATTTACTTGTCGATCTTGGGAACTCATATGCCGGCCGTCGGATTACTATGACTTAGTTTAAGTTAATAACTGTTTTGTCGTGGACATCAATAACAGCAAATCATCATAAACAGAAATCTACAAAACAATTTTTCTGATAAATCCAGAGACTATTAGATAATTGAAAAGTTGAAATTCATTTTATTTTTATTTAATTGTAACATTTAAATATAATTTACTCACCAGTATGTGTATAACATGGCCGCAAATGAAGCCAATGAGAATAGTTCCGAAAGTGCCGACAACGAAGCCGGCATTTTTGAAGGCCAGCGGCATCGCCAGTACCCCAGAGCCGAGGGATACTTTCAGAAGGTGAGCAAGAGCGCCCACACTCCTGAAATTACATGAAAATAGGCTCACGGCTGTTTCTTTCTTTATTCTTTCGACGACCTTTGTGGCGCAGCGGGCGAGAGCCTGCCTGCGACGCAAGAGGTTGCGGGTTCGATTCCCGCCTTGGAACAAATTTGTGTACGATCTGCAGAAATTTGTTCCGATGGTCTGGGTGTTTTCTATGTATAATAAAAAATATCTATCTATGTAAGTATATAATGTATTAAATATATCAGTTATCTAGTACCCATAACACAAGCTTTGAATAGCTTACTTTGGGGCTAGATAGTGCTGTGTGGATTGTCCAGCATTATTTATTTATTTATTTATTTATTCTTTATTGTACACAGAAACAAAATACGAAAACTTATAAATAATAAAGTATGTACAAAGGCGAGCTTAACCCTAAAAAGAGTTCTCTTCCAGCAAACCTTGAAGGAGAGAGACTAGTAAATTTAAGTTTCGAAATGATCCTTGTGGAATCCCATATTTATTTTATCTGTTTCCATCACTGATCTCTTGTATAATTCAGATCAGTGGTTTCCATGGCAATTTCTGCCGCCAAGCAGCGGTTTCGGTTTGAAGGTTGCCAGTGATTTTACAGGCACATGAGGCTTAACATCTGTAATGCTATCTATTCTATTGGTATCTTTTTTAAGATCTTTTGAGATAAATTCATGAACATTTTGATCATTTAAAATGAAGAAAACAGGCGCTTCAGTTATCGGATGTTAATTTAAAAAATGCCTTGACTCATAATAACTCACAGCAAAGCGCTTAGGCATTTTGAAACTGACCACTCCTAGAAGAAATGAGGTCATAATTTAACAGTTAGTCAAGAGAAAGGTAATTTTTATTATGTATCAATTTTTGTTGTCATTTAGAAGTTTTATTTAATAGCAAAATTTTAACTCACTGTGTATGCCAACGCAAATCGGAAAAAGCGAAGGCGAAAGAAGTCCTCCAATATTACTGGATGTGAAACAGTGGATCCAGTACAAATAAATAAATAAATTTTGTATCCAAAAAAAGGTTAAACAGTAGGTTAATAAAAATAATAAATTACTAGGTCTGTATCTAAAATAGACGAAAGTAAATAAAAATGTGTTCTTCTTTGTATTTGTCATTACATCTTTTTACCTACATAATAAAGAATATAATAAAATAAATAAACAATACTTACGATGTATTGGCTTCTGATGGTCTATGTTCTGATGGTACGTATGGATCAAGGTCCTCTCGCGATCCATTGTAGGCGAGCTCGATTCTGAAACATTGTTTATCAGAATTAGTAAATAGGGAGAAGGGAAGACATACTCCCGGTTTCTGAAAGCGCGATCAACACTAATCAGCTGTCAATTCACTTGCTATGTCTATCTAATTTGCAGAAAAAGATGAAATAACAGGTGACTTGACAGCCGATTAGTGTTGATCGAGCTCTCAGAAAATACTATGTTTTAATTAATCCATTTCATAAAATTTAAAAGAATAATTAATGCATGGTTTGTCTAATGAATAAAATGAATAAAGATATGAAATTATATATCTTCTCCTATTTCTCTTACTACATAGTATAAAACTAAGTCGCTTTCTCTGTCCCTATACCCCTAAGTCTCTATGTATGCTTAAATCTTTATTATATATCTTTATAACGCAACGGATTTTGATGCGGTTTTTTTAGTAGATAGAGTATTTCAAAACAAAGGTTTTTATGTATAATACATGCATGATATAGTAGAAAAACAATGTGCACCCGTAAGAAGCAGGGGCGCGCGGGTCGCTTGTTATACATATATAAAAACGAAAGAAATACATTGAAATTGTCTTAATCCCCGCAGGAACTGTAGAATTACTTATGTAATAACATTTATTTTAATTAAATGGGGAATATTATATACAAATCACTGGAGGTTTATAAGGTACAATATTATATAGCAACTGTACTAGATAATAAAGTTTAATAATAAATAATTAAAAATTGTAATTTTGCATTATGCACCATTAGTAATTGCAATTGTTCTGATTTTTTTTTGTGCCATAGAATACAATAGTTGACGTACTATACTTTTATTGTGTCTCTGTATAGGTACATACGCACGTGCTTTTCGGTGACAAGAATACATCATTGTAAACTGTGACTGATAACTGAACCGAATGCCTTCATAAATTGTTCGGCTGACATTGAACTAGACCTTGGTTAATACACAATTATGTTTAAAAATCTTTACTGAGTCACTGACAGTGTACCTACAGTCTAATTAAACGGTAATGTAAAACATGAAAAAGGGTCCTTTTCTATAAAGAACACTGCGTTGAAAATCGGGAAATTCATTCCCTAAGGGTAAAAGGGTAAATAAACAGTCTAAATGAATAACTAAGAAGTAATTAATAAAAAACTTAATTTCTGTCGCAAACATTAAATAATTACATTTTATAAATATATAACTCAAAGGTGACTGACTGACTGACTGACATAGTGTTCTATCATCGCACAGCCCAAACCACTGGACGGATCGGGCTGAAATTTGGCATGCAGGTAGATGTTATATGACGTAGGCATCCGCTAAGAAAGGATTTTGATCAATTCTACCCCCAAGGGGATAAAATAGGGGATGAAAGTTTGTATGAGATTTTCAAAGTAAACGAGCGCGAGCAAAGCCGCGGGATCAGCTAGTTACATTATAAATACCGAATAATAAAACATTTTTTTGTTTTCTAAAACCTAAACTAGTGAAATTGAATGCCATTGTTCGAATGGGGTAATCCCAAGGAATATAGATTATTCAAATTCCTTGGGTGATCCTAAAAAGCGACAAAGTGACAATATAAGTGTCATAAAATTAAGATTGGTTGAGAGCTCTTTGTAAAATGTTTATAAGTTCTATGAGTCTTAACGTCTACAAGATGCGTCTGTACGCTTCAAGTGGACGCGTGTACGTAGTGCGTCGTATTGCACAATCTTAACGTACATGACTTACCTGGTAATGGTTTGTTATAGATGATGGTTACCACTTAACCATACGCTTGTTCGATTAGAAGTTGGAATAAAAAAAGGTTTAAGTAAAAAATCTGTATTAAGTTCTAGTTTTTAAATTGTATTCTCACCCAATGACGTTCGTCTTCATGATAACAGCAATTTACTTTTCAGATCACCGATGATCTAAACATAGCAGCCTTCCAACCCTAAGGCCGTTGGTTCACAACCGGTCGTGCACTAATAATCTTTTCTGTCCAAAATGTATTTGGCCAGTGCATTACTCTCAAGCGTTGAAGAAAAACATCGTGAGGAAAGTAGCATGTCGTAGAGCGTGAAAAGCTCTTAAGGCTCCGGTGACAGCGGCTCGCAATTTCGAGGTGCGATTGGCTATTATTTCATTTTATTTCATTTCGGGGAGGTTGTTTGAAAGAATAACTCTAAAGAAACACGCATAAATACCGTTCGAACACAAATAATACAATAATATAAGGGAAACATGCCTGAATCAGAAATCATTTTGGTATTAGTATGTTTGGTCTTACGTTTACCTAATACCAAAATGATTTCTGACTCAAGCACATTTCCCTTACCTATATTATTGTATTATTTGTGTTCGAACAGTATTCATGCGTGTTTCTTTAGAGTTATTCTTTCAAACAACCTCCCCGAAATGAAATAAAATGAAATAATAGCCAATCGCACCTCGAAATTGCGAGCCGCTGTCACCGGACCCTTAAACAGAGTCAAGTGCTCGAAAAGGGCGCACTTAAAAGCCTTTCACCACACTGTTTGGAAAGAACTAGTCACGCGCGACAGAGAAGACCAATTTATTTTGTCATTATTATGTTTTATAGGTCATGATCAAGGTGTTATTCAATAATTAATTAGTTGCGTTACCAAATAGTTATTCGTATTATTAGATTGCAATAGGAGACCGTTGCTTCGGTTCTACTAACAGTCTTCGCCTTCGTCGTTGTTATAAATTGTTGGTGGGTCTTCAAGTGTGAATTGACGCCAAATTAACCCCAATAGAGGTAGCGGTTGATGAAATATGTTTTTGTGATTGCATCAGGCGACAAGTACTATGTTAATGCGATTGCAATAATATTAATTGTATTAGAAAAACGTGTACCGAATGCCAGGAATAAAATAGCTCGACCAAAACGTGTCAAATTATATACATACCTATAAAACTAAAATGTTCACTATACATTATAACACTAAAAAGTTCACGCTTGACAGCTATGACAAGCTTTGGCTTAGTTTGGGGCTAGAAAGTGCTGTGTTGAAAGTCGGCCAATATCACTATTTAGCCCCAAACTAAGCAAAGCTTGTCAAAGTGAACTATGAAATGAGAAATGTGTGAAGGAAAAGTATACACTAGTCAGCCTCTATAATACAATTTTGTGTCCGTCCTTAATATCCAGTGAGCACACAGCCTAAGTCCTCAGCGGATTTACGGCAACACCATTGTTTGTCTAACAATAGATGATAACACCTTTCTATCTCACGTGGCTAGATGACGCGTAAGTTATGATTTTTACCTTTATGACAGTATTATTAGGTGCCAGTAATGATGAATCTTGATGCTTTGAAATATGAGCTATTGAAAATTATAATTTAACTAGCGACCCGCCCGCGCGCCCCTGCTTCGCACGGGTGCACATTATTTTTCTACTATTTCATGCATGTATCTTCTTCTTCTTAAATATATATAACTCAAAGGTGACTGACTGACATAGTGATCTATCAACGCACAGCCCAAACCACTGGACGGATCGGGCTGAAATTTGGCATGCAGTTAGATGATATGACGTAGGCATCCGCTAAGAAAGGATTTTGATCAATTCCACCCCCAAGGGGATGAAATATGGGATAAGAGTTTGTATGAAATTTTGACAATTTTAAACCGAACGGGCTGACTTTGCATGCATAAAGCTACTATGACGTAGGCATAAGGATTTTTATAAATTCCACCCCTAAGGGGATAAAATAGGGGATGAAGTTTGTATAAATCTTCTTAGATTTTCGACTGATTGAACTGAAATTAAAGATTGGAGCTACTATGATGAAGACGTCCGCTTCAATAGGATTTTGATAAATTCAACCCCTCAATTTTTTACACACGCTGAACAAAAGTAAGGCCGCAAAAACTATGCCTAATTAATAATAATACTTCTAAACGCGAGCGAAGCCGCGGGCAAAAGCTAGTTATACATATAAACCTTCCTCTTGAATCACTCTATCTATAAAAAAACCGCATCAAAATCCGCTGCGTAGTTTTAAAGATTTAAGCATACCTACATGAATTATTAATTATTTTAGATTTAAGCATATTTGCAGAGTTTACTATCAAGTTTATCAAAAAAATCGCAATGAGTGGAATTTTATATAACAATGTTGAAATTAAGGAGATATTTTCGAAAAACTTTAAAACAAGATGGCGGCGAGCCCTCTACCGGGATTAGTTCGAAAATCGAGATTTATACTTCCAACCACCCCTCCCCCCGACGTTTAAAAAAAACGCTCCCCGGAATGGTAGTCAGAGGTACCTCCAAACATTGCATTTGGCACATACCCACATTTGACGACCTCAGTGGCGCAGCGGGCGAGAGTCCGCCTGCGACGCAAGAGGTTGCGGGTTCGATTCCCGCCTCGGAACAAATTTGTGTACGATCTGCAGAAATTTGTTCCGTTGGTCTGGGGGTGTTTTCTATGCATAATAAAAAATATCTACCTATGGTAGTATATAATGTATTAAATATATCAGTTATCTAGTACCCATAACACAAGCTTTGAGTAGCTTACTTTGGGGCTAGATGGTGCTGTGTGGTTTGCCCAGCATTATTATTTTGTAGAAGTATTCCATACGTGACTAGTTGCAAGCCCATCGCCGTTGTAGAATGCTACTGGTTTCCTCACGATGTTTTCCTTCACCGTTTAAGAGCACTGGCATTAAAATTATAAAGTTAAACTTACTTGGAGCTATAAGCGTCCATGACTGCTGAAATCGGTGGAGCGGACGGCAGTTCCTTCTCCATGTTATTGTATTATTCGGGTTCCTTTGGTGTTTCTTGATACGTAGAGCACCTGGCGTGTTCTTGGCAGAGGCTATATCCATTCAGATCGTGAGATGGTTTCAGACCTATAACAAAGAGACATCATGTTGTATTTTTATTTTTTCATCTATTTTTATTGCTTATCTAGATTAATAAAATAAATGAATAATGCTGGACCCTAGCCCCAAAGTAAGCTACTCAAAGCTTGCTATGGGTACTAGATAACTGATATATTTAATACATTATATACTTACATAGATATTTTAATTAGTCATATATAGTATAAACACCCAGACCAACGGAACAAATTTCTGCAGATCGTACACAAATTTGTTCCGAGGCGGGAATCGAACCCGCAACCTCTGCGTCGCAGGCGGACTCTCGCCCGCTGCGCCACTGAGGTCGTCAAACTACTGTTTATTGTTTGTAAATAATTTTTTCTTTGGGTAATAAAAAGTTTAATTTCTTCTTTCTAGCATCATCAACCAACTTATCAAGTAGGTACTTAAAACATTCACTTTGTGCAAAAACCCTGGGGTACTTTAGTCGTATCAACACACGAAATAACTCAAGAGTAGTTAGAGCAAGGGTTTGTGAAGGGCTCGTCCGGGGAAGTACTACCACCACGCCTTTTTCTGCCGCCAAGCAGCAACGCTGTGTTTCGGTTTGAAGAGTGTGGTCGCCGGTGTAATTACAGGCACATGAGGCTTAACATCTGTATGCCTCAAGTTGATGGACACAGGGCAGTGCATCGTAGGGCACGATCCTATCGTGCGTGACCTACGAGGCAATGCTTTGTTATAGGCGATGGTTACCACTTAACATCAGGTGGGCCATCTGCTTGTTCCATCAGCTGGTTGTATAAAAAAAATCATAAGCAGTAACAATGTCACCATAGTCAAAACCAAGCTCAGCATCATACAGATAAACTAACTTACAGAGAGGAGGCATTTAAAATCCCCAATATCCAATCTCAATTCTCAATTCTTACTATTTTTTGTGTAATACTTAATTGAACACCTTTCAAGACTTTTTTTTTTTTATACAACTAGCTGATGGAACAAGCAGATGGCCCACCTGATGTTAAGTGGTAACCATCACCTATAAACAAAACATTGCCCCGTAGGTCACGCACAAAAGAAACGTGCCCTACGATGCACTGCCCTGCGTCCATCAACTTGAGGCATACAGATGTTAAGCCTCATGTGCCTGTAATTACACCGGCGACCACACTCTTCAAACCGAAACACAGCGTTGCTGCTTGGCGGCAAAAAAAGGCGTGGTGGTAGTACTTCCCCGGACGAGCCCTTCACAAAGAGCTCTACTACTCTTAAAAGACTGCAAATTTAACAAAAACGTACCACTTACTTAAGTTACACAGAAACGTAAGTTTGAACACTTACTATTCCAACGTTTTATGCGATTAAAACCACTGACATTGTAATGAATTACACACACCACAGACACTACACTTACCTTTCAAGAGACATCTAGGCGCACTAGGGATGTGACAAGGTGTTATCGACCTAGTTGACTGATTAAAATGTATACATTTATAGTAGAGTTGAAGCTAATGACAAGGTCACAGTTAGTCAAGGTTTTCATATAAATAAATAAATAATGCTGGACAATCCACACAGCACTATCTAGCCCCAAAGTAAGCTATTGAAAGCTTGTGTTATGGGTACTAGATAACTGATATATTTAATACATTATATATTTACATAGATAGATTTTTTTTTATTATACATAGAAAACACCCAGACCATCGGAACCAATTTCTGCAGATCGTACACATATGGTTCTATTTATCAGTTTGTTTTATTTTTGAAATAGAATTTACAAGCTTTTACGACTTCATATTAGGTACATAATAAGTAAAGTACTATGAATGAAATACATTTTCAAAATCTGCAACACAACATTATATTTGGAAACATAAATTAACTGAAAAAATATATAATAGGGCTTATCCGCTAATATAGCTCTCGTTAGTTTGTTAGTTATTATAGTACTATAATTTTGTTTCAGTTTATATTATTTAACGATGCAATTCCGCAAAGTCACACCTGAATCAATTAATTATTATATTTGGAAGGCTCTTTGAGTTCACTTTATACGAAAAACGACACGCAAACTGGTTTCCTTCAGCGTTCGAGCACTGGCATTGTAGTGCATGACCGGATTCGAAGTGACTACCGATCAGAAAGCAAATGCACAAAGGAGCTTCGTTATTATAATTTTACAATATATTACAAAATCATTTATTTATGCCAATTTAATTCATAAAAATACAAGGATAGGCATTAAAAGAAAGTAAGTGACGTAAATTAGCCGCCACTATAACACTGGTCTTCCGTGCGACGACTCCTTATATTCCTATACTTTATTGTAATAATAATCATAGCTAAAGAGCGGTAAGAACCAAACCTTAAGTTCGTTGTCTGAAACAGCTTCAATACTTTGATCCCCAGGCACGGTAGATATCCCCTCAGATCTCTAAGTCTCAAATACGAAATCCAGGTTCCTAGCGAATGTCTAAGGAGGGTATTCAGCGGTACGTCAAGAAACCCACATTTTTCAGTAGTAGATATTGTAAAAGTGCGCAGAGGTTTGCTAGATCCCATCACTAATTATCTTTAAAATGTTATCTACGACTTAACACTTTAATTGCTTGCAAACAGTTATAAGATACTTTAGTTTTTCATCAAGAGAAAAATAATTATCATGGAAAATTAAATAAAATTTTCTTTGTTTATAGTCCAGTGCATTAAATGTGAGTCGGTCATATTCACTCGAAAGGCCGTGCCTTGAGTGCGGAATACGAATAATAAAACTTGAAAAACTAACAGTCCATCCCCACACATCAGTGCCGTGTCAGGGACGGGGCTGGAACTTCGTTGCCTTCGTTGCTTCGTTTGCCAGCACGGGCACGGACGTTGTGATCGAGTTCATAGACGATGTATGCAATGATATTTTTGTAGACTCCTGACGAAACACGTTGCTGCCCCGTCCCTGACACGGCACTGATGTGTTGGGATAGACCTTTACACGGTTTTTCGTGTTGCGGTTTATTTCTTGGTGGTTTATCAAAACTTACGTAGTCATTCTAAGCATGGAAATTACACGTCATATAATTGCAACTAGCGGTCAGTCGATCAAAGGGGAACCGCGGAGATCGTTGCTTACTATGTAAACATATCAAACAACTTTTCGCTTGCACATTTTAAACATTTTGAAGATAATAAACACTGTAATGTGTATTAAACATTATATAAAAAATGCAGACAACAATGTTTCGGAGAAAAACATTACCTACACGTTCGACCATGCCTATACAGTTTAAGTAAAATATCATTTTTATTTTCAAAAATCATTTTCTGTTTAAATAAATATTTTACTAATTTTAGCACTTAATCAAACCAGATAGTTGATATAATACTTGAATACTTTTTTTTCGCAAATAAATCATACATCAATTATGTGTAATAAGTTAATAACACTTGACAGAAAACAAAAATCTACGTTCGTCACACAAAATGTAAGTTCTCGATGGGGATCGAACCCACGGCCAGCAGTACAGAAGACAGAGCTACACCACTGAGCTGTGATGGCTGAAGAAAAAAAATAAGGTTAACGCCTTGACCAGCTAAGAGGACGTAAAAAGAACAGGTTGAGCAAAACACGAGAAAAATAAAAAGTTACACTTTTATTTGGGGACAAAATACCGGTTGGCTACATATAAAACCTCTTTTTGGTTATCAGTTAAAAAATTAATGGTCTACTTAAATATTTATTGATCTAATTTTACATAATGCAGACTTTAGAGTGTCCTGTTAGGTATTGTAGTATCAAACAGTTGCAGACTATATTGATTTAGGTATTTATCTATGTTTTATTTTTTACGACGAGTCCTTCACAAAGAGCCTTACTACTCTTCATTCTTTTTACCTATTATTAATAGTATTTATTATTAGGAATGATTTGAAGTGGTTCTTTAGAAAACTCAAATTTTAAGGAAAATCATGGTTAGTGGTGAAACGTGATTGAAATTTAAATCGTAACGCAATACTAATACGTCATAGTTTAAGGAGTCATGACATTGGTTGGTTGATTCTCTTTGTTTGAGAAAAAGGGGCATAACCGACTGACAAAAAAATCCTTTAATGTAATAATATCCTACAATAATTATTAAAATCAAATATTTGTATATGATTCACTAGCTTTTGCCCACGGCTTCGCTCGCGTTAAGAAGTATTATTATTAATAGCTTTTGCCCGCGGCTTCAAAATGGACAAAGTTTCATACAAACTTTCATCCCCTATTTTATCCCCTTGGGGGTAGAATTGATCAAAATCCTTTCTTAGCGGATGCCTACGTCATAACATCTACCTGCATGCCAAATTTCAGCCCGATCGGTCCAGTGGTTTGGGCTGTGCGTTGATAGATCACTATGTCAGTCAGACCTTTGAGTTATATATATTTAGATTTCAGGCTTTCAGACTCCATTGTTTGTTAGCAATGTTAAACTATAAAACTAGTACTATAGCTACTTTTTAGGTTAAGAGGGTTTCGGCTATTATTGTTTATTGACTAAGGTAATTAATATTTTTTATTTATATAATTACCAAATTGAAATTATTATATTACTAATATAATAATTAAAGTAATCGTAGTAGTAGGCGTTGATAATAATTAAAGGATAATCATTTGTAACAAAGAATAGTGAGAAAAACTAGGTATATCGGGATTCAAAAAATATTTTATAAGTATTATCTACAAAATGCACAAGCGTATAGGATCACAAATGGCACGATGGCATTGGTCTTGAAGTGAATTCTGATAAATCATCTGTATATAGTGTTTGAGTTCATCTTGACCTCCGTAGGCTATTTATTTCAACCTGTGAGAATGACTCTGTGTTGCATCTGTATTGACGACCGCGATTGACTCTGTGTCGACAGCCCCCAGAGAAACAGACGCATAAAAAAACAAAAGCGAATATTTATCACTAAATTATAAATAAATAAATAATGCTGGACAATCTACACAGCACCATCTAGCCCCAAAGTAAGCTACTCAAAGGTTACTAGATAACTGATGTATTTAATACATAATATATTTACATAGATATATATTTTTTATTACACATAGAAAACACCCAGACCAACGGAAAAATTTTCTGCAGATCGTTCACAAATTTGTTCCAGGAATCGAACCAGCAACCTTTAAGTCGCAAGGATCGAACCCACGGCTACAGCGTAGAAGGCAGAGCTACTACGAGTTGGGCTGTGAAGGCTGTCAACTCAACTCCACATTTGCACGAACTTGGTAAATTCGTTTTGGAAGTAAACCTTTCTGCGACCACAGCATGCGAACCTTGTGCTACATAACTGAAGGTTAATCAACAGGTTCTTGTTCCTTATCGCGGTAGAGTAAGGTCGGTTATAGCTTGTCACAGGCTTGTAATTGGTACACGGCAATTATTCACTTGTGCACAGTTTAATTTGATTCTAATATTTGTTGATAATGAGAAAGTCAAGGTATTTTTACGAATTTCTAGACGCGAGACGTACGAATAAGGTGTCGTATACGAGATAATAATTACATCTATAACGCTCGAATTCATAGACTTCAGAAACAATTATCTACTCCACTACAATAAAGGTACCTAATAAATTGGCTTTTCTACGTTCTGTTCACTCAAACAGTGAAGGAAAACACCGTGAGGAAATTAGTTCGTATTCTAGTAGTGACGATTGCCTTGTAACCTGTCGTGAAATGGAATACTAACTACTGTAAACTGTGGCATGTATCAAATGTAATATTTGGGAGTACTACCTCCCAAAGATTCCTCACGGAATCCTGAGCAGAAGTACGTATTTATTTATTTCGTACTTGGAATTTTAGCAAATAATTTCTGGACCTTTTCAGAGCATGTTCATACATAATTGATTGAGTGAGCGAAGCGAACGAAAATCTTACAATCAACTTGGGCGATTTGGCATTTTATGTGTGTATGTTTGTATATTTGTCCGACGATTACTTGAGAACCGTTTATCCGATCTGCATGAAATTTGGTAAGTCGATAACTGTGAAGTATATGGGTAAAATTGGATGAGGGGTTATTAAAATATGGGGTTTTTAAAAGGGGCAAAAATTCGAAAAATTACACAAAAAAATAAAGTTACGTGTCGGGGCATTCCTCGAACAGCACCTAAATGAACCGCACCTAGGCGAAGCGCACCCAAGTACTTCTTCGAAGCGGGTGCGTTTCGCCTAGGTGCGATTCATTTAGGTGCGGTTCGAGGAATGCCCCACGTGTCATATGATAGGGCTTGGCTTGGACATTCCGAAACCATTTTTTTTTCTAGGATGCCCGCTTTTTTAGATACAACAAAAAAGTTAAATTAAGATAACCAACGACCCAAGAGCTCCCATTTCTAAGAGTTTCGTTGGCTTCAAGGTTTTTTAATGGTTAGTCAGTTTTTTGGCTCTTTCAATTATTATTTTTTTGAAATAAAATAAGAAGGTACTTGGCTCTCATTAAATGGTGATAGCGACCTGTTCTGATGATGGAGCCTAGGTCTGTTCAACGGAACTCTTCAATAAATAGGCCAATTCAGTTGAAACTTGGTTACCATATTTAGTTAGTAGGTGGCAGCCAGAGACAAGTGCAAAGACTATGTTTGGACTTGCCTCCGACTACCACTTACATATATTTTCGTAGTGATGGCGTCGCTTCACGAAATCTCAGTTCGGGGCGAACTACTAAAACAACAAGTAAAATAAGAATTCTTTGTTGTTTAAAAGTTTACCATTTTTCACCGTAATTTACTGCGGTGGGTTTTCCTTTGCCAATACAATAATTACACACATACCTAAATAAATGTTAGTCAATGGGTTTCCGAAGAAAATCAACATCTTGCGGTTATAGGTTTACATGAAATCGCTTCATCATTGTTGTTGATCAGTGGATTGAGAAATAGAATTATTAAGGTGAAGACAAGAGACATAGATGGTACCCATCTATTTTGATTTTTAACATATTTCTCCCAATAAATAAATAATGTTTGGATCGAAATTATGGTTTTGCTAAGCTGTGTGCGAAGTGACTCCAAACTTGGTTGGTTGAGTTTTTTTTTGTGATTTTATACATTGTATGTTGAAATGTGCGAGCCAGAGTTTCATTACCAGTTGTCTTCGCCATGAATAAAAACTTTTAAACTCCTTTTAACTTTTATTAAAAAATAAGCATTTATAATTGATTCACTCGATATTTTGTATAGATTGAAAAGCCTATTATTACTTTTATAAAAAAAAAATAAGTATGTCTATTGATTCACTCGAAATTTTGTGTAGAGCCTTTGTATTGTGCAACTAAAAGTGATTGTGCTTACTTTGAGCAAAGTAGGTAATGGCCTTGGACCTCATAATTATAGTATTTTATAATAGTGAAATAGAACTGTTTCAAATACACGAAATGAATGCTTAAACATACCTAATTATTGTTGGTTCGGTTTTTTTTGTAATATAAATAACACACAAACAGATATCCATATTCATCACACAAAATGTTTGATCACGGTGGAGATCGAACGCACATCCAACGCAGAAGCGTTGGATGTGACGGAACCAACCGGCAACCGAGCCATAAGCTTCCCATTGTCACTCATTACATTACATTTACAGGAGATGGTTAGTTTAAAAAGTTTAACAACCAAATACTTATTGGTGTTTTATGTGATTTTATTAATAATCTCAAACTACAGAAATCACATAACTTTTTTGGAAATAGGCCTTGCCAGTGATATAATATTTATTTTGACTTTATAATATTTTAAGTTTATAAACAATTTTAGTAATAAGAGAGATATTTCCTCAAATCGCGTCAATTGTGAATGACAGAAATACGTCAAAATATTCCATTTAGTACAAGTTATTATTCATACGTGACAGGTGGCAATTCTATTACCGCGGTAATACTAACTTTGTATTAATGTATGTACCTACGTTGTGCCTAACCAAGGTCTCTGGTGGGAGCACTATCCTACGTTGATTGAATAATTGATCCACATTGAACGAGAATAATTAAATTGTTTCAACTTCCTAGCGCATTTTCCACTACCTTAATATGTCAAAAATTCACCATGATTACATATCTATAGGTTGCTATTCTTTCTCAATGAAATTGAACCGGGTTTAAATACCAACAACTGGGTGACCGAGCTTTGTTCGGTTGCTTAATAACGCCATTTACTGAAGTTGAAACCGAACTAAAAATTGTATTATTATGCGCCAACAATAGATGTCAGGAACAGTCCTATTTTTCAGTTTATGTTTATCATTCACTGCCTGAAAACACAGATAAACAAACATTATCTAAAAATGAAAACTAGCTAGTTCGATTTATCGCCCTCGAAAACCCCTGCATACCAAATTTCATGAAAATCGTTAGAGCCTTTTCAGAGATTCAGATTATTATTTACTAAATATAGGTCTGTATGTACAAGAATTGCTAAATGAAAGGTAAGATAAAGTGGGTTTTGTAAATCATAAAATAACTATGTTTTTTCAGAAATTTTAGTCTGCCCGTCATTTCTCTCTTCCTATTATCCCCTACAAGTATTGATAAGGATAAGCGATAAAAAAGAAAAAATATAGAAAAGTTTGAAAAAGCCCTGCAAGTTTCATGTCTTCAGGGGTTACGGCTTTGGCTATGTGTTGATTATCAGCAAGTAAAGAAAGTTTTTTTACCTTGGCCCATTCCGTCCCACTGCTGGGCAAAGGCCTCCCCCAAGGACTTCCACTTCTCCCTATCAATAAGTAAATAATTACGTCTGTACTATGAACTCGTCAAAATAAAAATAAACGAGAATATTGTCTGATAGCGTATCTCTAAGATGGTAAAATCCACCCTTAATTCAAACGCCTTAGCGTTCTATTTTCTCTGTATCCTGCTGAAACTCTCAGACACATAGACCGCCTTCGCAAAAAAACTTACGTAAGTAATAATAAGGAAATAAACACTTACTCCAATTTTAAACAAAAGTACACTTCACACATTCACTTTCACTACTCTTTTAAATTAAATTTACTATGAAGATTTTTTTATTGTTAATTAACTCTCATTGAAAAAACTCGCCGCCAAAAAAAGAAATTATAAACTTCTCAAAATTAAACTTCACTTTTGAAATTTGAGAACAGCGCGTTCAACCTCGCGCGTAGTAAACAAAACATTGAGCCGAGAAAAAGGTATTGTTGAATTGAAGGTAGCACAGTTGAATCACTGGTTAGCTGCCAATGCACCTTGTTACATGGTTGTACCACATTGTGAGCATGCTTCAGTATTGTGTTTTTTATATACCACACTAGCTGCGCCCCGTGGTTTGACCCGCGTAGTTTTAAAACCGGTATTCCCACGTGATAAAAAATAGCCTATGTGCTATTCCAGACTATAATTTATCTCTTTGCCTAGTTTCATCCAGATCCGTTCAGCCGTTCTGGCGTTATTGAGTAACAAACATCCGTACAAACTTTCGCGCTTATAATATTAGTAGGATAGGATTCTGATGGAGCATGCATGTAGGGTACTAAAGAAAGAAAGAAACACATTTATTTGGCGCACAAACATACGTGAAACTACAATTTGAGCAAAATCGCTACTAAATAGCTAGTACGCTAGTACTGAAGACTCGAATGAACTACATATCAAAGTATTCAAGAAAAAAGTGAACCTTCCACACAGCACTATCTAGCCCCAAACTAAGCCAAAGCTTGTAATATACCGGGTAGCTGATATAATGTGTACTTTTTATAATTATACTTTCTACTTTTTTTGTTATAAATACATACATAATATAATGTTATTACTACCCAGACATAGAAGAAAAAACAACTATATCTATCTATGTAAGTATATAATGTATTAAATATATCAGCTATCTAGTACCCATAACACAAGCTTTGAATTTTTTTTTATACAACTAGCTGATGGAACAAGCAGATGGTCCACCTGATGTTAAGTGGTAACCATCACCTATAAACAAAACATTGCCCCGTAGATCACGCACAATAGGAACGTGCCCTACGATGCACTGCCCTGCGTCCATCAACTTGAGGCGTACAGATGTTAAGCCTCATGTGCCTGTAATTACACCGGCGACCACACTCTTCAAACCGAAACACAGCGTTGCTGCTTGGCGGCAGAAAAAGGCGTGGTGGTAGTACTTCCCCGGACGAGCACTTCACAAAGAGCTCTACTACTCTTAAAAAGTACCATACAAAGTACCATAAAGTACCATACTATAGTACTATACTATAGTAATATACTATAGTAATATACTATAGTACTATACTGTTTCCTCCCTGGATGGAGTCAAATAAGATTTAATGACAACAGATTTATTCCAATTGTTTTAGTCATATTGTGAAGGTACACTTTTCTCCTGTGCGGCTCTACAGTTCTTGGGGGGAACAATAACTTCTTCTTAAGATCTTCTTTCCTCTTAAGATCAGAGATTTCCCCTGAAATACAGATTTTTTTAATTAATAATCTTTTAGAATCAGGTTTATTATTATTAATATGCCATCAGACGTGAACACAACATTGAATTTGAAATAACAGCATCTTACTTTAGAGAGAAAGGCTTCTCTGATAAAGACAACCAACTTCGCCAAACTTCCCCTTTTTGATTCACTGAAAATTTCAGAATCAACTCACAATGCAAGATTTGTTCTAGTGATTATGAACGATAAGAGATAATTACTCAAGCTGATTGCTAATTAAAAAACGATATGTGTACCCACTCAAAGATAATGATGGAAATGCCTATGTTGAAGGAGAGGAATGATCTTGCCTTTTTTGGTTAGAACTTGGCTCAGAAGGCTTTGCCCACTTTTATTGGGGCCCTTTTACCGAAAGAACCTCCAATAACACATCATTATCATCGTGCCTTTATCCCACGCTAAGTGGGGGGAACAGTAGGTTTTCTTCTTCCACTTATTATTCGGAATCATCAGGCCCACCTGATGTTAAGTGGTAACCACCACCTATAACAAAACATTGCCTCGTAAGTCACGCACGATAGGAACTGCCCTGCGTCCATCAACTTGAGGCACACAGATGTTAAGCCTCCTGTGCCTGTAATTACACCGGCGATCACACTCTTCAAACCGAAACACAGACGCTGCTTGGCGGCAGAAAAAAGCGTAGTGGTAGTACTTCCCCGGCCTACCTTATGATCATCTTATATTTACTGTAGATACACTTGTGGTGAACTTATGTTCAAAGTATTCAGTGCATAGTGCCAGTGCTTCTAAACGGTGAAGGAAAACATCGTGAGCAAACCTACATGTGGTAAAACCTAAAAGATCTAAAACAACATGTGTCAAGTGCTACGAAAAAAGCCTCTTTGAGGCGCGAAAATCCACCTATATTTCGAAAAGAACTAACGACACTGCAAGAAGAAGAAGAAGGTTATAGGTACATAGCTAAACTGTTTATTAAATAAAATAAATAAATAAATAAATAATGCTGGACAATCCACACAGCACTATCTAGCCCCAAAGTAAGCTATTCAAAGCTTGTGTTATGGGTACTAGATAACTGATATATTAAATACATTATATACTTACATAGATATAAATTTTTTATTATACATAGAAAACACCCAGACCATCAGAACAAATTTCTGCAGATCGTACACAAATTTGTTCCACGGCGGGAATCGAACCCGCAACCTCTTGCGTCGCAGGCAGGCTCTAGCCCGCTGCGCCACAGAGGTCGTCACGTTTCCTCGTTTAGCTGATTCAGTTTTTCGAAAACTCCTTACCTACATGTGAATTCTTGGTAACAGCCACGCCTCTTATTTCTATGTTTTGTTAAGAATACCATATTTTACTTTATATCAAATAACTTTTATTGTACAAACGTGCTGACACAACATTTTATTTTATCAGTGTTGTGATAAAACCGACTAATTACTATGTAAAAGTTTAGTAGTTCTGTTTAGTCAAAATAAAACATTTTTAAACCAAGTTACTTAATAATAATTATTATGCTAGTTAAAAATTAAGTTATTACTAGGTAGGCTTTTACCATTAGTATTACAACCTAAATTAAGTTAAGTTTAATTTTCTATCAAACTCTCAAGTTCAGCATTGACATTTTTTATAATCCGACGCGTGCAACTTGCGTCTTATGTTATCTCCGAAAATGTTATAATTAGCATTATATTCTGGCGGTTGTCAGCATCCTAATAACTATATTTAAAAATGTAATATTATTGAGAGCATATTATTATTCAATAATTAGATGAATTCTAAAATCGTTCAACGAAATATTTACTTAATTATTATCACAACTCAAAGTTTACTTGTCACAAAAAATATTATAACAACCTATGAATAAATAGTCATATTTTATTCATTTTAAACTAAGCTTATTAACTAACTAACTTATGTTATATTTTATGTATTTACAAATGAAATATTTAAGGTGAAGACATGAGCTAATGTGACTCTCGCTCGCACGTTTTGACTTGTTAAAGGATATAAAATCACTGAACCCATTTTCGAAAAATCGCAAACAACCATTTTGTGTGCAATCACATTGTGCACAGTTTAGTAAAAAATTTATTTTGATCGATACAAGTTTTCCTACTTGAAAGTTTACTTTTCTCGTTTTCATATGTACGATGTTTTCGATCATTGAATGTTTTCGATGAATGAATTTTCGATCGATGATCGATGCAAGTTTTCCTATTCAAAAGTTTGCATACTTTTGAATAGTAAATCTTGCACCGATCAAAATTAAATATACACCAAACTGTGTGCAATGCGATTGGACACAAATTGGTTGCTTGCGATTTTTCAAAATTGGGCTTAGTGATTTTATATTTTTTAAAATGTCGAATCGTGCGAGCGAGAGGTACATTAGGTGCTATCAACGCCTTAAGGCTTTGACAACTTCTAATCACTGATGCCCGCGATACACGAGGCTAGTTTTTCAAGTAGGTTAGCAAGCTACGGGTCTAAGCGGGGGTCCAGAGGAGGGCGAAGAGGGGGTCGGGAAAGACGCTAAAGCTGCGAACTAATTATCTGACGCGTCCGTAAGCCGCGGCTGACGGACGCGGCTTAACAATGTGCACGCTTGTAGGACGACGGCGTTCATACCGTCCGCGGACGCAAAAACATCCAGCCAGCCAGATCCTGTTCGGACGTCCGTACGCTCAAGGTCACGTCCGCGACTTATGACAGACAATGTGCACAGTTTAGTGTATTTTGTATTAGTCAGATAGAAACAAACCACGTCCGTCAGCCGCGGCTTACGGACGCGTCAGATAATTTGTTCGCAGCTTTATAGAGGAAAAGGACTTTATCGCGGATAACACCGCGGGGCGCAGCTTGTTATTTAATATTTATGAAACTGAAACAGCTTCACGACTTTGATCCCCAGGTACGGTAGATATCCCTTCAGATCTCCCATTACCAAGTAGGTACTAATTCAAGATTATTTGAGGATGTCTAAGGGGGGTAGTCAGAGGTACGTCCAAACATTACATTTGGCACATACCCACATTTTGCAGTAGTTAGTATTCCATACGTGACAGGTTGCAAGCCCATCGCCGCTGTTAGAATACTAACTAACTGGTTTCCTCACGATGTTTTCCTTCACCGTTTAAGAGCACTGGCATTGCGCACATAAATTTTTCTATAGAAAAATCCATTGGTGCACGACCGGATTCGAATCTGCGACCTTACAATCGGAAGGCGGGGTCACTCCCACTAGACCACCGGTGCTCTATATTTATACAACTAAAAAATACATTTCCTTACGTTATAGTGTTATTTCCAATATCAACTGATGGCATACGCCCAAACTTATCAAACATACTTCTGATGGAAACATACGATCCAGCAAAGAGGGCAACTAATGATAACATGGCTATAAAGATATTCTTCCACAGGATCCATTTGTAGGGGCCCAGGCCTCGGTCCCATTGGTGGACGGTGTCCACGATGGCAGGCGTGAGGAGGCCGAGACTGGACAGGAATATGGCTCCGCAAAGGTTGATGAAGAGCTCCAGATCTGGAAAGGCCGCCGCTAAAGCCACTGTAAAAAAGATTATAGATTACCAACTCTTTGTTCGCTTTGTTCATTCGATCTATCACGTTGGCATTTACACCGCCAAATAAAGGAAGCGGAAAATCTCTAACAAAAATCTAAAAAAATCATCTTCTAAAGTTTTTTTTGTAGGGGAAGGGTGGTAGCCCCGGACGGTGGGTACCCGGACACTTCAAATATGAGGTGTAAACGCATACTTAGAAAACAAATAAACACACCTATTAGATGATGCAATTCAACTTGCCATCTATAGGTGTGTTTATTTGTTTTTTCCGGGGATCCGGGGCTACCCACCCTTCCCCTAAGCCTTTAAATAAATAAATAACTAATGCTGGAAAATCCACACAGCACTATCTAGCCCCAAAGTAAGCTATTCAAAGCTTGTGTTATGGGTACTAGATAACTGATATATTTAATACATTATATACTTACATAGATAGATATTTTTTATTATACGTAGAAAACACCCAGACCATGGGAACAAATTTCTGCAGATCGTACACAAATTTGTTCCACGGCGGCAATCGAACCCGCAACCTCTTGCGTCGCAGGCAGGCTCTCGCCCGCTGCGCCACAGAGGTCGTCAAAGGTTTTGGTTGTATAGTAAGTTGTTCATTCGATTGTTGATAATGTATGAGAAGTATGGGAGTTACTGACATGCAAACTGGGCATAATATTCGGACGAATTAACCAAATCGTCCATGGCATAAAATCATTATAGTCTGGACATGCATTATTCGATGCTGCTTGCTGCTTACTCTTTGCAATACTCTCACTAACACACACTCGTACGTCACTCTAGCAGTCTCACTACCTCACTACCTCACTACTCTCTAGAAAAGACACTCGTCAGAGAGCAAACCTTGGAGCAAACCAAGTAGTGACGTTTTGAGACGTCAAAAAAAACTACTGTCTCTAACCCATAGTAGCAATTTTCTAAGCATAGTTTATGGTCTTTTTCAAATAAGACCGGAGCCTATTTAGGTTGCTACTCTAAGCAACAGTAACTTGCACAGCGTAAATGACCCTTGAAATTTAGCTAGGTACCTACCTACTCATTTTATGGTGTAAACTGTGAAAGGAAAAGTTGTTTTATTACGTGAATGGCCCCGTTAACCATTTGTATGAGTACTTATTTTGGTTCATTTGTAACTATTATGAGAAGGCGAAGACCAGCTAGTGCCTTTTTAAATTTCAACATTTCATTAGATTATAATCACTATACTAATTTCTGAGAAATTGCAATCAACCCAGTTGTGTGCAATCATCGGGTCAATGGCACACGTTTCGTACATAAATCACTATTGATCAAAACCAATTTTCTTCTAAAAAGTTTGCAAGTACGTAAGTTAGATGGGGTCATCCGCTGCAAAAAATTGTTCTACGGGAGGCCCTAAAGGTCAACCCCTGCAGAGTTATAATTTATTTTGATTTTAGTAGATTCTTTCTAATTTTGATCAGAATTAGTAAAAAAAGCCAATTTTCTCATAAAAACAAACAATAGGCGTTGACAACACCTAATTTACCTCTCGCTCGCACGATTCGACATTTTAAAAGATATAAAATCACTAAACACAATTTTCAAAAATCGCAAACAACCATTTTGGTAAAAATCGCAATCACATTTTGGTAAAAATTCATTTTGATCGATGCAGGTTTTCTTACTCAAAAGTTTGCGTAAGTACGAAAACTAGAAAAGCAAACTTTTAAGTAGGAAAACATGTATTGATCAAAATGAAAATTTTTACTAAACTGTTCGCAATGTGATTGCACACAAAATGGTTGTTTGCGATTATTCAAAAATGGGAGTAGTGATTTTATATCCTTCAACAAGTCAAAACGTGCGAGCGAGAGTCACATTAGCTCTTGTCTTCACCTTAAGGACCTCCCGTAGAACATTTTTTTGCAGCTGATGACCCCATCTATCTCCTAGTTCCGTTTGACCCATGACTTTTTGGTCATCCTCCCTGACCCTGTCAACCGCGGCTCCCAAAGTTACCTGATCCGACCACGGCAGCGGTCCTGATGGTAATCTGCGTGATGTTGTGGTACCGGAGAGCTATCTTGGTGTGGATTTGTCGCCAGATCATCTCCATCGGCACGTAGAACTGGAGACTGTATGTGAAGAGTATCGCGAGCGCCATCAGGATCTTCGCACTTTGAGCCAGACTGAATAGAAAACAAACTCGTTATTGGATACCGTAATATTAAATAAAATAAATAAACAATGCTGGTCAATCCACACAGCACTATCTAGCTCAAAAGTAAGCTATTCAAAGCTTGTGTTATGGGTACTAGATAACTGATATATTTTATACATTATATGCTTACATAGATATATATTTTTTATTATTCATAAACACCCAAACCAACGGAAAAAATTTCTGTAGATCGTACACAAATTTGTTCCGAGGCGGGAATCGAACCCGCAACCTCTTGCGTCGCAGGCGGACTCTCGCCCGCTGCGCCAATGAGGTCGTGAATATAACAAACTCGTTATTGGATACCATAATATTAAAAAGTAAACATAAATATCAAACAGGCGAGCTTCCCTAAAAAGAGATTAAAATCCTACTACTATTATAAATGCGAAAGTTTGTGAGTAAGGATAGATGTTTGTTACTCTTTCACGCCGGAACAGCTCAACGGATCTGGATTGGAAACTCTGGAGTAGCTCATAGGCTCCATTTTATCCCGTGGGATAGGAACGTGCCCTACGATGCACTGCCCTGCATCCATCAACTTGCGGCATACAGATGTTAAGCCTCATGTGCCTGTAGTTACACCGGCGACCACACTCTTCAAACCGAAACAGCGTTGCTGCTTGGCGGCGGAAAAAGGCGTAGTGGTAGTACTTCCCCGGACGAACCCTTCACAAACAGCTCTACTACTCTTAAAACCAACCAGTTCCACACAACCAAGCCTAGAAAAACAGGCAAAAAGCTATTTTTCTTCTTATCGAGTCACTAGTTTCTTTCGAAACAGTGTGGTGAAAGGATTTTAGGTGCGCCTCAGAGGCTCCTTCCGAGCACTTGACACATGTTATAGAACTTGTTGGGTTCTACAACATGCCGGTTTCTTCACGATGTTTTCCTTCACCATTTGAGAGTACTGGCATTGTGCACATACATTTTTGAACAGAAAAACTCATTGGTGCACGACCGGTTTTGAACCCACGACCTTAGGTCGAAAAGCGGGGCTGCTACCACTAGACCAGTGCTCTCAAGTGGCAAAAAGCTATGAGCAGATTTGTCTGCTTGATGCTGAGTGGTAAGGCTTACATTTCATCCTGTGGTAGATTGAGGGTGACACTGCCTCTGACGTCATCGCCGTACTTGATGTATCCGAAGAAGCCTACGAGGCCGTACAAGCTGATGACCACAGTCATGGCAATATTCAGGACGCCGGGACAGCCGAGGAACTGCTGCGGCTTGGCCATGTTGTTCTCGACCGGCATCACTACCCCGATGCCTTCCATTGCGAATATAACCGTGCTGGAACATGCAAGCATTTGGTTCAATGTTTTCTAATTTTTTGGGACTTTTCTTGTCCTTTATTCTTTACTAGCGACCCGCCCGCGCGCCCCTGCTCGGGTGCACATTGTTTTTCTACTATATCATGCATGTATCATACATATAAACCTTCCTCTTGAATATCCACTCTATTGCCACGGATATGAGCTAAGTTCAAACACATTGCTAAGGTTAGCAGGTAACGAATTCTCATAGAAACCTTTTGTACATTTTTTCTTGATAAGCAATGTGTTAATTAAATAAAAGACAAGTCTCTAACTTATTATGATTTATCTTCTTGAATCTCTTACCTATTATTTTAATGTTTTTCTTTTATGTTGTACACCTTCCCACTATAATCAGCTCTCTCTATCCTCTAAGTCTAAGGTTTGCTGGAAGAAAACTCTATTTAGGGTTAAGCTCGCCTTTGTACATGACTATTATGTATTTTTTGTGTACAATCACTACATAGTATAAAACAAAGTCGCTTTCTGTCCCTATAACCCTATGTCCCTATATATGCTTAAATCTTTAAAACTACGCAACGGGTTTTGCGGTTTTTTATAGATAGAGTGATTCAAGAGGAAGGTTTATTATGTATAACATGCATGATATGTGCATTGCACCCGGTGCGAAGCAAGTACGTGCGGGCGGGTCGCTAGTTACCTTATAAACAGTGGCCACTGCGTCACAGTCGCGACCATCTCCCTCTCCTTCGGGTTAGGCAGGCCGCTGAAGATGTAGTACATGGTGATCCCGAAGCAGATAACCAGGAACACGTTGGCTATAGCCGAGAAGGGCACCAGCCACTTCAGGTTTCGAATCTGGCAGATCAGCACCAGAGGTACTAACGTGAGGGCGCAGTACGTCTCCACTGAGAGTTTGTATTCCGGTATGTACTCATCTAGAACCTGGGAATAACACATTAAAAAAATTAATAAAATATTTTATTGCTTATAAAAGCTGGTGCTTAAAAAAACATAAAATTAACCTATTACAAGGTTGAAAATATTCAACCTCATAATTTACGATTATTAATGAAGGTGGCGAACTACTCGTATGTAAGCTGTGTATTGTTGTCAAATTATAACAAATTCATAAATAATATGTTTTTATAAAAAATAAGTATAAATAGTGAATGCACTATTTTTTACCTATCATTTGTGACATATATCAATGGTATTTAAAAAATATTAATCGTTATGCTCTTAGGCCTCTATTACGCAACTGTTACAGATCGAGTCTCATCCCCTAACTCCGAGATGACAACAATGTTCGTCCAAAAATACCAAATGAAAATACCTCTTTGAAGTTTTCAGCAATAAAGACTATGTACACACATAGAGCCGCTAAGTATGTGCAGGTGAGAGCATAGTCGATGAAAGTTCTGAAATATAAAAACCGAATCAATAATTTTTACTTTTCCCGTTCCGATTTTCTCGCTTATAATGTAAATCGCGACATTTCTGCAACAAGTACTTGGCAAACACTGTCAATGCCGTTTGTAAAAAATGTGACGTCTCACAGTAAAGATTGCTCATTCTAAGAGTAGTAGAGCTCTTTGTGAAGGGCTCGTCCGGGGAAGTACTACCACCACGCCTTTTTCTGCCGCCAAGCAGCAACGCTGTGTTTCGGTTTGAAGAGTGTGGTCGCCGGTGTAATTACAGGCGCATGAGGCTTAACATCTGTATGCCTCAAGTTGATGGACGCAGGGCAGTGCATCGTAGGGCACGTTCCTATTGTGCGTGACCTACGTGGCAATGTTTTGTTTATAGGTGATGGTTACCACTTAACATCAGGTGGACCATTTGCTTGTTCCATCAGCTATTTGTATTAAAAAAAAAAAAATCTCCATTTTGGTTTAGCGGTAAGGCTAAGAACTCACGAAGCGGTTTTCACCCGTGCCCGCCGCGGTGGCGGAATGGAGTTTTATTTTCAAAACTCACGAGACCGGAGTTTTGTGCGGTTACGCACGCACAAAAAGCCGCCGGTACAAGATAACTGCCGGTGCAGCGGGAGCCGCAAACAATCGCACACGCCGCGGGCGTAAAACGCGTCGTGAAATGTGGTTTAATTTTTTACTTATATATCTGTATTCTACAAAGGCTGCGGGCCCGCAACCGCGGCGGGCACGGGTGAAAACCGCTTCGTGAGTTCTTAGCCTGAGGCAGCTGTGCAGTTATGTACGTAATGGGCTTACTTACAGATTTACAATAAACATACAATCGGTTATGCAGGTCAGGCTAGTGTGGCTAGCGTCACTACTGTCGCACACTATTGTTTACGAATTAGCACTAACTCGCACACTAGCGTATGAGATGACTTTAGTGAATGCTGTTACAGCAATACTGTCTGGATAGTAGGTAAGTCCACGTTCTTATTCAGAGAGCGATTAAGAAGAAAAATTAAATAAAGTCTAGAAGAACTAGGGTACAAGATAAAAATAAAACTAGCATAACACATAATATTACACCTTTCACGCAAAGCCAGACAGTAGCGTGGCAGTGTTTCCAATTTGCTAAACAATATACTGCCTTGAGTGTCGCCTACCTTACCAATACTCAACTCACTAATACTCAGCTTACTCAGTACCTTGCGAAATTCGCCCAGGGCCGTAACCTCTTCGGGCCGAACTCGAAGGCGGCTCCACACGTCTCAGCGAACCCCATTGACGGCTTCTTTGCATCCACGCACACTTCTTGAGAGGTTTTGACCTGAAAACGACCAAATTGACGCAAACTTGAACTTGATGAAAGCAGCGTAGGAAAGGAACTTCTTTGAAGCGCACTAAAAATCTTTTCACGACACTGTTTCGAATGAACTAGTAACATGACAAGAGATCCATAACGTGGTTTCGGTTTGAAGGGGTGCCAGTGCCATGCAGTTGATGAAGGTTCATCGTAGGGCACGTTTCTAACGGGCGTGGCTTTTGGCATATCCTTATGCAAAATTCCTGAAATATTAATCTTAGCAATCACTACTAAACCACGAGTGAAACCACGCGCAGCAGCTAGTGTTCATACAATTTAAACGGTAAAGAGGTAACTTACCTCTTTACTTTTGTGTGAATAATTATTTTTTTATTATACACATAATATACATACAATTACATTTAAAAATTAAGAGACAGGACTTATAAAAAACTAGTTGCGCCCCGCGGTTTCACCCGCGCAGATTTATTCCCGGTATTCCCACAGGATAATAAGTAGCCTATGTGTTATTCCAGACTATAATATATCTCTCTGCCAAGTTTCATCCAGATCCGTTCGACCGTTCCGGCGTGAAAGAGTAACATACATGCATCCATACTCACAAACTTTCGCGATTATAATATTAGTAGGATAAATATTTGTGTGTGGACACTCTACACAGCACTATATCGAGCCCCAAACAAATAACACATGGTGACTATTAGTGACGATTAGAGTTATTTAGAAATGCAATACACTATTCGTTAATGTGAATATGTTTATCCCCAGAATAATAAACTTACCAACACATAAACACAGTGCGTGCAAATGAAGCCAATAACGATAGTGCCTATCCCTCCGACCGCCAACCCTGCGTTCTTGAAGGCGGCTGGCATGGCGAGAATGCCTGATCCGAGAGACGACTTCAGGAGGTGAACCAAGGATCCGATACTCCTGAAATAATGCCGCATTTAATAGTAGTAGACTTTCATGCCAATGAAAAGAGACAGCAACATACTTCTCGGTCCAATAAGCTAATAATGCGCTTAGCTACCAATATTTTTTTTTTCTTTGTGAAGGTCTCGTCCGGCTAAGTACTACCACCATGCCCCATTTCAAGTAAAAATTATCTACACTAAAAAGGAAAGATTTACATGTTTAGTAAACATATAAAATAAAAATAATAAACGCAAAAACTACCGGTAATATTTCAGAAATTCTTTTACCAGCATTGGAATGTAACATTGTCCTTAAGTAACTTATGATATAGATATTTAAATGTTTAAAAATAAATATTTACCTGTTCGAAGGCAGGACTAGTCGCTTGTAAGAAATAAAATAAAAGATGGGCAATAAAGTGCATGACACTCCAATAACACATAAATAATCAGATCTAAATCATTTAAAAAAAATACCAAACATAGTATTTAGCAGTAATATTATAATGAAAAACCGGTTTGAACACTTTTTAATAGGTATTTCATATTTATAAACACTTATTCTTTTATTTAGGCAAATTTTATTAGCATTAGCTTGTGGTAATCTAGTATTCTAATGATTGAGCTAACAAATCAAAATGAGGTGTGTCTTCCCGCCGGTTTCTGAAAACGCAACCAAAGCTAATCAGCAGTCAAGTCACTTCCTATCTCTATCTAATTTGAAGTAAAAGCTGAAATAGCAAGTGACTTGACAGCTGATTAAGTTTGATCGAGGTTTCAGAAACCGGGGCGGCTCGCGATGAAACCGGCATGTCGTAGAACCTAAAAAGTTCTAGAACAATGAAAAGTGCTCGAAAACAGCCTCTTTGAAATGTTTCAAATCCTTTCACCTTACTGTTTCGAAAGAAATATGAGACGTGAGAAGAAGAAAAGGACACGGTATAAGGTACACTGGAATTTCAGAACATTTCTAAAGCTAGGTTCATATTACCGTGTCGTGGCGTGTCGTGTCGTGTCGTGGCGCAATCGCTTCCGTTCATTTACTATGATTAGATTCACATTAGTAGGTTGTGGCGTGGCGTCTCGCCACAACCTAGCTACTAATGTATGAATATGGTGCAATCATTTAAATAAAACCCGATTTTTTTTTCAATCAAATCACAATAAAGGATCAATATGAAAAAAATCTAAAATCTCCGTGATGTATCGCAATTTAACCCAACTCTTGATGTTCAAGGGAATCCTCTGCTGGTTCGCGTGCAACTTGCCTAGCTTTAAGATGGTTCAAAGTGATTTTATGTGATCCTTTTGATTTAATCGAACGTGTTCATAAAACCATATTGTTGTACTGGTTAGGATATTATGTTCTGTGGATAGGGCACTTACGAGTTGGGATGTTCAACATTCCGATGCTCAAATGGGCTGTACTCTTTTTCATTGATGACTTCTTTTGATCCTAAGCTTAAAGTCGACTGGAATCCGGGGTTCGTCGCTAAGTTGGCACTGAAAACGCATACAAATGATTACATTTATGTAGGTACTTGGTGAGCGGACTGGTTTCCACAACTAATGGTACAGACACACGTGCTTATTTTCGAACAGAAAGCATGTTTTTTTCGAGCCTATCTCAATAAAAAGTGCTAGTAAATAAGCATGCTTATTTGGTCGTACGTCGGTTGATTTTCGAGTATGCTCAAAATAAGCATGCTTATTTTTTGAGCACGTGTGTCAGTACCTCAAAGCTGCTGGTGGGCCCTTTTTGCGTGACGGGTGGAGTTGTTAGTTCAGTCCAGATGGTATCCCCAATACGTCTATTCTGAGTTATGACAACTTGTTTTTTGAAGATGGATAATATCGCTAGAATGTTCTAGACTATTCGTACTAAGCGTTTTGCTTCTAGCTACGTTATGCGAACTGCTAAGGAATGGAACTCGTTACCGTCGTCTGTTTTTCCTGACCACTATACTAGGTAAGCGTGCTACACCGTAGACCGCATCATCACTTAACATCAGGTGAGATTGCGGTCAAACGTTTTACCTATAGATTATAAAAAAAAAAAAAAAAAAAAAACTATAATCTAAATCTCTTCAAGGCTCTAGTGAATAGGTGTGTTCTAGACCGTTCTGCTCCAAAGTCGGCTACATCGTCGCTTACCATCAGGTGAGATTATAGTCAAAGGACGGTTTATTCTTTATAAAAAAAAAGATCTAAAATGTCCACTTACGTTGAGTTGAAATTGTCAAGGACAATGGACCCTTTCTTCTCCGCCCGCATTTTGGAGCTCATTTCTGAAACAAAATACAACAAACATTTATAAATAATCGTATGCTAATCGTGTCACTAGTTTCTTTCAAAACAGTGTGGTGAAAGCACTTTAAGTGCGCCTCAAAAGATTCTTTTCGAGCACTTGACATGTATTAGAACTTTATAGGTTCGATGACATGCAGGTTTCCTCACGGGGTTTTCCTTCACCGTTCGAGAGGCATGTGCACATACATTTTTGAACAGAAACACTCAATGGTGTCAATTCTGTTGTTGCATTATCCTAAACTACCATATCTGGCAGCTCTAAAATTATAGCCGTCCTTGTTGTTTCGGTCTTTTAGAAAGGGATGGCAATATATTTATTGCTGTCAAATTAGGTAAGGTTGGGAAAATTAAAATTGAACAGAAGTGGCACTAAATGATTAATAATACACACCTCATAATCTAAAACTGCACGTGTCTCACGTTGTTGCACTCGCGTATGCAGTAAACACGTAACTTTTCCATATTTTCAGTCGTAAATATAGATACCCATACCCCTATAAGTATAGCAGCATTGAAGAGTACGTACCACCATCTCTTGAAGCATTCTTATTTCAATATTACTTTTATGTCAATGTTTTATATCGACTAGTCAGCTAAGATCTAAAAGTAAAGTAATATTAAAATAAGAATGCTTCAAGAGATGGTGGTAAGGCCCTGGAAGATATTTTTTCTACTATAAATCATACTGCTTTATAAATGCGAATGTTTGTAAGTATGGATGGATGAATGGATGGCTGGATGGATGGATAGATGGTGGATCGATGTTTGTTATTCTTTCACGTCGGAATGGCTGAACGGATCTGGATGAAACTTGGCAGAGAGATTATAGTCTGGAATAGCACACAGGCTACTTTTTATCCCGTGATGGGAATACTGGGATTTAAATCTGCGTGGGTAAATCCGCGGGGCTCAACTAGTACTCCATATTTATTCTTCAGACGGGTGTTTCATTAAAACCTATCATTACTGCTTGTGGTTTTGAAACGCTATCTGCTAAAAAAGGTTTGAGGCCATTCATCATCCATGGAGCCCTTGATGTAGTACCTAGAAAGGACACAGGAGGATGGGCAGAGTTGACACCCGTGAAACACCAATCATTTTCATTTATTTTTACTTTGATTTATATTTCTATAAGATTTCTGTATTCTGTTGTATTATGCTTGTTGCATTTAATTTGGTAATACATACACTACTCAACAAAGTCTAGGGAACAAGGGTATTTTAGTGTATATTTTTAATTCTACATATTTTTTTCGTCCTAGATGTTATACATAAATAGAAGCCTAATTTATTCTTGATTTCAGTAATGTAATAAAATAAAAACCGTGGAAGTAAAAAAATGAAGGTTTAGTAAGAGAAACGAAAATAGTACCTAAACCGAAAAAAACAATTTTCTGTAAATAACCAAACCATCTGACGCTTATGTGAAAATTTAATGAAAAAACTAACTTTGCAGCTGTTTAAAAATCCGTTGGACCTCCCAGGGCATTAGCCACGGCCCTACATCGGCGTGGCATGCTGAGTATTAAGTTATCAATGGTCGCCTGTGGAATAAGGCTCCATATTCTGGAAAGATGAGAAAAAAGTTCTTCTCCCGTGTTCAAATTTTAAGGAAGATCACTGAAAGCTCTTCTCCCGAGGAAGTCCCATGCATGTTCAATCGGATTGAGATCAGCGGACTGCGCAGGCCACTCTAACACCGTGATATTGTGCTCGCTGAACACATTCATCACCTGTCTCGCGGTGTGTGCGCGTGCGTTATCTTGCATGAACACGAAATCTTGGCCGAACTGCTGGTGGTGAGGGATGACCATAGGGTGCACAACCTGCTCAATGTATTGCTCTGCATTTAAATTGCCTCGTATCCAAACGAGATCAGTTCTTCCACCCAGGCGAATTCCAGCCCACACCATGATCGTTCCGCCTTGGTAAGGATGAACTTCCTGAGGATTTCGGAGTCGACTATGGCGACCAGGGACTCGCCAAACACGTACTCTCCTTGAATCAGGGTGATATCCGAAGCGAGATTCGTCGGAAAACAGAACACGTGCCCACTGATTATCGGTCCATCGCAAACGTGCTAGCCCACAATAAACGACGCTCTCGATTTCCACGTCGCAAAGCTGGAACTCTTAATGGTCTGCGAGCATGGAGATTGACTTCATGTAATCTTCTCCTGGCAGTTTGGTCACTGATAACCACTTGGTGCTGGGACTGGAGTCTTCCTACCAACTGGCGAGCTGTAATCTGGGGCTGCCTTCTTGCAGCGTTCTGCAGAAATCGATCTTGTCTCTGGGTAGTGACCCTGTATCTTCCTAGATCGCGTTCGGCTACATCTCCTGTAGCCCTGTACCGTGCCCATAATCGGCAAATTACGCTTGGCTGTGTGTTAACAGCGTCCGCAATATCGCGTTGACTGCGGCCAGCTTGCAACATACCCACAGTCCTCAGCATCTCTTCCCGCGTTAAATGACGTCGTGACGTAACGTCTAACGTCTCAAAAGTTTCTATAAAGTTGGTGGTAATGGTTTTTCACAAGAATTAAAAATGATACTAAACTAAAATCACTCAACACTTTATGCTAGCAAACCCCTTGCTCTGCGAACAAGTTAGGTTTTCCCTCCATAATTTGAAAAGCTTTTGCTTTTTTGTTATAATTTTTTGAATTTCGAACAAATTATTTAATCCTCTTCCAGCCTACATTTATAAATTTTAGTGGCCAGTAGGTACTTTTTTTACGAGTTTTCACAAATATATTCTAGTATTATGCTTGTTCCCTAGACTTTGTTGAGTAGTGTATATTGAGCTTAATATAAGGTACAATAAAATTTCGTTACTTCATCTAAGTGGGTTTATTGTGAAGGAGTTGAAATTATTCATTTTTATTAAGTATTCCTGAGGTAACACCAAACGAGAACCACATAATCTGAGTAGCTATAAAAACTTTAGGCTGGACTGGAGATCTTTTTACAAAATAACTAACATACTACTAGTCAAAGTTACACGAAAAACGAATGTTGATAGTATTTTTTTTACAAAACAAGATAATCTCAAATTCGAAAGGTTACAGTCATCTCCGGGTATTTTTTCATCAAGTCACAGAATAAATTGTAGCGTGAATAATGTGTGCCCGCCGTCCTTTATTCTGCTGAATGCGTCACGTGACGTTGTAATTATCGCTGTCGTGCATCTTAATCATGTATTTTTAGAGGTCATCGTTGTGATAGGTAAGGCACTTGATTTATTCACCTCAACTGATCCAGCTTAGTATCAAAGCGTTTGAGTTTAGTGTATAGTTAAGCTAGCTAAGTAGCTAGGCTATTATGCTAAGCTATTCTTTAAAACTATTGTCTATTGTGTTATTGTGGATACGGCTTTAGACACCTTGTTTGATATATTTGTTCAGCTTTATTTTCGCTTTAAAGAACCTTTGTATCCTAATTATTATCCATTGTCCAATTAAATTTATATTACCTATAAATGTATCAATACGACTCGTTCAGATTAGATCAATGGATTAAAAGTTATATCCGGACAAAATAGATAACATTTTAAGTACTTACCTATTTTTGTCCTAATACAATGCTAAAATTAAATTATCACAACTTTGATTATTTAGAACTTAGATTCGCTCGCTTCACTCGCATAATCATAAGAACAAAGGCAACCTTGGGCATTTTAATACACACGACTATGCAATAGTAGATAAATAGAATTATGTAACTGTGTTCTATTATGAAACTAACTATAAAAAACTAAAATTCGAGAATTGTCAACTACAAAATAATAATATACGCTTCGTCTTTCGGTTCGGGACCGCCATTTAAGAACCTTTATTCTTCAGCGATTCTAGGTTCTATCTTGTGATGAATGGATAAGGCTTTTAATTCAAATTAGATAGAAATAGCAAGTGACATGACAGCTGATTAGTGTTGATCGCGCTTTCAGAAACCAGGGGTAAGCGATCTGAGAGGATATCAAGGAAACCTAAGGCCATTAAACCAAAGCTATCAAGTAAAGACGCCGTTGTCGAAGAATGTATCAAGAGGGAGGTCGCGGGTTCAAACCCCGCTCGGAGAATAAATAACTTTTGGGATATTATAAAATCTTTATCAAGTAAAAGTTTCCGAAAACACTAAGTCACGTGTTCCTTTAAATACGTATTATGACCATAGACAATCCTAATCCTACTTATAATATTATAAACGCGAAAGTTTGTAAGTATGGATGGATGGATGTTTGTTACTCTTTCACTCCGAAAAGGCTGAGCGGGTCTGGATGAAACTTGCCAGAGAGATTGGTTATAGTCTGGAATAACACATAGGCTACTTATTATCCCGCGGGAAAATCGGGATTTAAATCTGCGCGGGTAAAACCGCGGGGCGCAACTAGTATCAAAATAAGCCTAAAAATTAAAATATGTAACATATGTAAATAAAAAAAAATACCTATGGCCTGTGCCGCAGCGCGTTGCCTCTGTGCGGCTGTGGCAAAGATTTATAGATAAGTAGGTACTTACAGTCGCCACCACGTTGAAGATCGACCACTGGTCGCTTGGAACTGGCACTAGAGTCACCTAGTTTTAAGACGGTTCAAGATGGTCCTTGTGATTTTATTGAATAAACATATTTTGACTTTGACTTTGACACTCTTGTCTGTCCAGTGTAATGGAGCGCGGTTTTCGACTTGGATTATCACCATCGAAACGATCAATAACGGTTTATGATCTTTGGTCCATGTACATCATCATCAACATATTGCAGTCCACTGTCCGACATAGGTTCTGCCATAAATAAATAAATAATGCTGGACAATCCACACAGCACCATCTAGCCCCAAAGTAAGCTACTCAAAGCTTGTGTTATGGGTACTAGATGACTGATATATTTAATACATTATAAACATACATAGTTGACGACCTCTGTGGCGCAGCGGGCGAGAGTCCGCCTGCGACGCAAGAGGTTGCGGGTTCGATTCCCGCCTCGGAACAAATTTGTGTACGATCTGCAGAAATTTGTTCCGTTGGTCTGGGTGTTTATGTATAATAAAAAATATCTATCTGCGTAAGTATATAATGTATTAAATATATCAGTAATCTAGTACCCATAACACAAGCTTTGAGTAGCTTACTTTGGGGCTAGATGATGCTTTGTGGATTGTCCAGCATTATTTATTATTTATTTATTATATACAATAAACTAAACTTTAAACTTTAAACTATAGTTATTTATTTATTTATTTATTTATAGAAAACACCCAGACCTACGGAACAAATTTCTGCAGATCGTACACAAATTTGTTCCGAGGCGGGAATCGAACCCGCAACCTCTTGCGTCGCAGGCGGACTCTCGCCCGCTGCACCACAGAGGTCGTCCGTCGCCATGGCAAGCCACTTTGAAATCTTCGATATCTATTAGAATGCTGGATTTTTTATACCTCATTATACGAGGCCAGTGCGATTAGTAAAGTGATAATTTATAAATCAGACAAACTAATTGCAATAGTCGATAATGAGGGTTGTTCTGAAGGTTTTGTCCCGTCATGATTTACCTGCTCAATATTGTAGCATAAACAAACCTAAATAAATAAATAAATATTGGTGGACATTCCTAGCCACAAACTAAGCTTAGATAATGTGAACCAGATAGCTGATATAACTTACATAGCTTTTTTGTAAAAACATACTAAGACATAATAACACCCAGACAGTGGACAAACATCTATGTTCATCGAACAAAATATTTATTCTTGGTGGGGATCGAACCTACGGCCTTCAGCGCAGACAGAGCTCCTACCAACTAAGCTACTAGGCTGTCAGTGTATGTAACAACCATATAACTGTGTCATGGTTACTACCCACCACATTTGATAGGAGAAGAAAGGTTAAAATAATACATCTGTGGAGCATTTACACAGAAAACAGATTCTAACTCGCCTACTTGCAAACCGAGGTAGCAATGAAACTCGCAGTGAACAAAAGAAAATCAAGAGAAGCGACCAATTAAAAACGAACTCAGTGCCGTCATTCGTCTCAGTATTTATTAATCATTATTTATTTATTGCGTAGTCGTCGTGTCACCCAAGTGACCGCATCCCCTAATCCGCAGTGTGTTTTCAATTTAGCATTCTGCTATACATTCTGTGTTATTCACCCGCGTGTCATGGTGAGTGGAAATAAATGCCAACGCGAGTGAGGTGAAGCTTGTGGTAAACTTGGTGCATTTATTAAGTTATTTAATTTGAATGGAAATGCTAATAATCGAACACTAATTAAAAAATAATACGAAGGAAAAAAATAACAAACACTTAGTGACAAAATGTTTTGAGTTGAGAATTCTTTTGGTTGTTATCTGATTTTACAACATTGAATTTTACCAATGTCTGCAATTTAAATCAAAAACCTAATTTCAGTTATAATACATACCTACTGGAAATAAAGGACACGTTCCTTGACTGTTTTAAAGCTTTATTGAGAGAACTGGCATGCAGGCTCGAGCACTGGTTTATCTATAAATGTGGTCATTTTGTAGCGAGTCAAGGCTCCAAGTGGTTTATGCAGAATTTAAACTACGGATTACGTAATGATAGGCTGCATGACGACCTCTGTGGCGCAGCGGGCGAGAGCCTGCCTGCGACGCAAGAGGTAGCGAGTTCGATTACCACCTTGGAACAAATTTGTGTACGATCTGCAGAAATTTGTTCCGATGGTCTGGGTGTTTTCTATGTATGATAAAAAAATATCTATCTATGTGAGTATATAATGTATTAAATATATCAGTTATCTAGTATCCATAACACAAGTTTGGAATAGCTTACTTTGGGGCTAGATAGTGCTGTGTGGATTGTCCAGCAATATATTCATTTATTTATCTACTCGGCTAGAAGCACAGTGTTTAGAGAGTTGAGTTCTCATACATTCAGCTCTAAGGTACTAAACAAGCTTAGTCAGTAGTAATCAGCGACTACGCTATCACGCCTCTGAGATTTTAAGAGTTTATAGCGGCTATATAGATTATCAGATCAAATCAAAAAACGTTTATTTTGTACCACAAAAACATAAGAGAAATACAAAAAGAGAAGAAGGTTATGACAACAACATCGGTCGTTACTCAGCATTATGCTAAATAGTAGTGCTACTATACAAAAACGCTGGTCTTCCGTGATTATTCTTGTCACTGTCACTTTCATGCCAACTAAAAGAGACAGCAACACTTATCAGTCTGATAAGCTATTGACGCGCTGAGCGACCATTATGAAGGTCTAAATCTCTGTGTCTGGCCCGTCCAGGGAGTTACTAGGTACCACCATGCCTGATTCTGCCGTCATGCAGCGCGTTTTGCAATGCAATGTTTTTTAATAGGTGACGGTAACCACTTAACTTCAGGTAGGCCATCTACCTGATCCATTAGCATGGAGTATAAAAAAGCTAATAAAGTGAAAGTAGGGGCCCATCCCTTTCAATTTAATAAAATCATCCTAATTTTGAACGTAAATGCCAAACCAAACCCTCTACCAAAAAGATTACTTAGGGTAGCTTCATCAAAACACTCAACTTGCGGCTCCAAGCGTGCCGCACTTGAGGTATAAAATGTTTATGTTCAAAATTAGTGAAGCCTCATGGATGATAATTATTATGATTATGGCTAGCAATTTACGAGGACATTAATTAACACACACAATCCTTTTTTTTTTTTTTTTGAAGGGGAAAATGCCTTCGCATTACCCTTCCTCCATGGGGGTGACGGAAGGGGTATGTGGGGCTCGAACCCACTAAAAACCCCCCTGTGAGCCATCCTCCGCAAAAGATATAGCGAGATGGGGTCGCGTTTGCATTCACCATCTCGCCACAGCGGTAGCCCCGGAATTACTTAACCGGGCCATTGCGTCTGTGCAGGGGCGACCTTGCTCACCAAGGCCACTCACCAGTCGTGTAGGGCCACATTAGCCAGCGAAAGTCCCCCGACCTTCCACTGGTGACCCCACTACAGAGGCGGGAGAAGGCGGGCGAACTGCCTTCGCCTCCCTCCTGTCCGTCTGCGCCGGAGCAGGTCAGCTTGGACATCGTCCTCCCTAACTCGCTCCGCCGCCTCCTTCTGCGCCATAACTGATTCGCAGAAGGAGACCACCGCCTGCCACGACCTCTCATCGGCAAGCATGGCATTAACCACTCTTGGCAGAGAGAGATCCGGGCCCACTATAGCTGCGAGGTTATGTCGCTGTGGGCCCCAGGCTGCACACACCTCAACACACACAATCCTCATCTAGCCCAACTTGGGAACCATATAACACACACTATCCTCATCTAGCTTGGATAACTAAGAGCTAAGGTCGTGCGGATATAAATTTTGAGATATTATCAAAAAAAAATATCTGAACTACCTACTATTGTATGGTAACCAGATAACCTATTATTTCAACAATAAATACAGATTTTCCAAAATCTGTCAAGTCACCTCAGCATATTATCTCAAAAAGTTGTTAGGTCTCCTATAGAAACGTTTCCATATAACTACCCTTCTGCCTCCTCCCAAAAATCAACCCTGTACGTAAACTAATCATAAAATTTAAGATATTGAAAACGATAAAATATTATCATGCTATTTTATTCTATTATTCAACGTTTATTACCATCACCAAATGACAAAAGAAAAGTTGTATAGTATCGCCAAACTTCTTGGCCAAACGACCTTGAATGAAAAAGAAACGAAAAATAGGTCTCTTTGGTAGTGCGAAGAGTGCAAACCTATCCCCTACCACCTCGCGCGATGGCCAAGAAGTTTGGCGGATACTATACAAGCCTTGTGCTTGTCTTGCCTTATGATAGCCTCGAAGATTCCCATATTTTGGTTGCCCTGCGTCCGTCAAATTGATGCATACATGCAGGTGGTGTTAGGGACCAAATGGGCAATTAGCCGAAGCGACCCAATAATTAAATTAATAACTCGTTTATTATAATTATTTGGTCGCATTTACCAAACATGTTTTTAATGAAAATTCCATCCTCATCACCTGGATGGCTGGATCTCCTCAACTACTCGTTTCTCACGGTCATTTTTACCTCGAACGAGTAAGTTGTGGAACGAACTTCCCCCTACGGTTTTCCCTCGGAAGGCGGGTTTATCACTTCTTAAAAGGGCGGCAGCGCATCAGCAACGCCTCTGGTGTTGCAGGTGTCTGAAGGCGACGGTGACCAGTTCCCATCAGGTGGCCCGTATGCTCGTCTGCCTGCTTTGGCATAAAAAAAGAAATGAAACGTGAAATTGCAATTTTCGAGTTAATTATACCAATTGGTATTCTTACGCTAAAAAAAATATTATTGCCGCTTACTTTTGAGGGTGTAATGACCTGCTATGTCTTACTGATTTGATTAACAATGATGATAGGTAGGTACATTCATTGTTGGAATAATCTTTGTCCTAACTGACAATAGACAACGCCCAGTACTGCTATTCCGTCAATATTCATCCAAGTGACGGCGGAATCTATAGTGAGTTTTCAATTTGGCATTCTGTTAGGGTGCGTTTACACCGGATGATCCTATGTTCAGCATAGCTCTATTGCTCTATAGCTAGAGCTAGAACAAGAGCATTAGAGCTAGAACAAGAGCATTTTTTCTTGATCTTTTGGTGTAATCTGAAAAGAAGCGAAAGCTCTTTTTGCGTTTACACCAAAAGAGCAACGAACAAGAATGAGAAACAAGAACTAGAATTCGCTAGAACACAAGAAGATTTTGAAGGGATCGCACGCATGCTTATATTGGAAGGCAAGATGGAACAGTTCCTACCCGTATTTCCTACTATATTTTATAATGTATGCTTTTCGGCAGAAATAGTCATAGTAGTGGTGGTAATTATGACTAATTCTGCTGCCAAACAGCATTGCGTTCCTGTTTCGGCTTGTAGGGTGCCAGAGTTTTTTAACCGAAAAAGTACGTACGATATAGGAACATGTCATACGATCGATGCAGTACCTTTTTTTCGAATGCCAACACAAAACTGCGATGCGATGCGATGCCGCTTGCTCTCTCTCTCTCTCTCTGCGAGCTCGCAGATATTTGCTCTCTCTCGATATTTGCGATACGATGCAAATTCGAACGAATTCGTTGGTATGTGTGGGTGCCCTAAGGCATAAAGAGTCTCACGCGCCTGTAATTTTACTGGCACCTCTCATACCGAAACTCAGCACGTTGCTTGGCGGCAGAAATAGGTGGCAGTACATCCCCGAAAGAGCAACAAACAAATTGCTCTACCATTATTAAAAATTACACGTTCATGGCTGGCGTTTAACAGCTCTTTGCCTATCGTAGGGTCAATACTTTGTAAGGTTACCACTTATGATAGTGTGGACCATAAGTTTGTTCCTTCACCAAGTGGTTTATAACAAGATATGGCAAAATTATTTGTAAACGGTCTGTTGATAGCTCAAGTGTTTCATGTTTATTTTGTTAAATAGTTAGGTACTTGTGTTAATTTTCTTTGCAAAATAATGTATGTAAATTGGTAACGACATGGATGACGGGCAAGCGATGCGATGATTATTTTTGAAGTTTTGCATTGCTTGGGAGATGCATGATTCAGATATTCTTTTATAATTCAATGAAGAATAAAAAGGGTCTTTTAAAGTTAAGTTAAACACCAGAATTGACACCACGGATGAAGGAAAGGAGGGGATGGGGCATGTGGGCGTATCCCGGAGACGGCAACGTGCGGGATTCCCCACATAGTCCTTCGCTTGGCAAAAATCAGGGATTAGTCGCGAGTCGTCTGTCGTCTGACAAGTTTATAAAATGCCGGAATGTGCGATCGTCACGTGCAAGAATACTAGCAGAAAAGTGAATGATAGGGAACACGGAATAACCTACCACATGTAAGTTGACAAATTTACTTGTTTTTATTAAGTATTTAGCCATAAAACAATCACAAGTCAAAACATACTTTCTAAGGTCAGTCAAAAGTTAAATCGGTGCGAAAAGCATTTTTAACTAATTGTTTCAAATACATTGCTGCGTGTATCTTGAAACGAGTCACGACCCAATAAACAAATGACGCAATGGAATGAGTTGTTAGCGATGCTCTCGACACCACGTTCTTTGCGTGGTACTGTCGCTGCTATTTGCTGCGAGATAGTGATGTGCTCGTTCATTTCAACAAATAAAAAAAATTACCGATGATCGAATGATGATTGCTTGAAAAAAGTAAAATGAAGTAAAATATAACATAGTTTGAATAAATAAATGGTGTTTACTTAGATAGAGATATTTTAAGAGTAGTAGAGCTCTTTGTGAAGGGCTCGTCCGGGAAGTACTACCACCACGCCTTTTTCTGCCGCCAAGCAGCAACGCTGTGTTTCGGTTTGAAGAGTGTGGTCGCCGGTGTAATTACAGGCACATGAGGCTTAACATCTGTATGCCTCAAGCTGATGACGCAGGGCAGTGCATCGTAGGGCACGTTCCTATTGTGCGTGACCTACGGGGCAATGTTTTGTTTATAGGTGATGGTTACCACTTAACATCAGGTGGGCCATCTGCTTGTTCCATCAGCTAGTAGTATAAAAAAAATAGAGACAGCAGATTAGTTTTGATCGTGCTTTCAGAAACCGGCGGTTAAGCGCTGCCAGTATATTTTAAACACCTGAAAAAATACACTTTATAGAACGAAAACGGGCCCGTCAAAATCTGGATCACTATTGATCAGATTTGGACGGGCCCGATTTTTTTGAGAATATAAGTACCTCAATTTTTGAAGTCAGTTAAAAATAAAAGTTATTATTATTATTAAATTAAGACATATGGATTTTCTTACTAGACAAGCTGAGATTGAATGTGGAAAAGACTTCGATAATATCGATTCATCTTTTGTAAGATCGTATCAATCGATAATACTTTATCGATAATATTAAAATCCCTATGCCTACGTTTTTATGGTAGTGTGACGTACGAGTGGTTCGCATTGATTGGGTGATTGTAAGTGTGAGTTGGTCAAGTAGCCAATCGTAGTGCTGCGTTCAGTGTGTGTGTCACCCGAGTTTATTATCGTATGTACGCTTTATATGTAAGTGTAGGCAAGGGAGAGGGAAATCTGCCGACACCGTGTTTCATATGATTAGAATTTAAACCGCCAGTCTCTATAAGTCTATGATTGACACCAATGGTCAGGTGCGTAATCCGATTACCAATAACGCTCGTCTGCTGAACCAAATACTACATAGCTATGATTGCACAAGAGTTTTGAGTGTCCTTATCAAATGCAATATAATTCAAGGGTTATTACCCTGTTGGTGGAATCCACAGGAGTGAAACCACTTGTTAATTATCAGTTGATAAACTAATTTGGAGCAGATCCTAATGGTACTGACACACGTTCTCAAAAATAAGCATGCTTGTTTTGAGCATGTTCAAACATCAACCGACGTACGACCAAATAAGCATGCTTATTTACTAGCACGACCTGTTCACACGTGCTTTTGAGCAAGGCTCGAAAAAGCATGCTTTTGAGCTCGAAAATAAACAATAGTAATAACAAATAAAAAATAACAAAAAACAAAAACTGTGATAAAAAAACTCAAATTTTGATAATCACAGTCGTAAGCGGTGGGAAGAGTTATGTTGTTTTGAACTTCATGTCCACAAAATTACGTGTGTTATTCGAATTTGAACGTGTTGAGGCGCGCATCTATCATTAGGTCGTCACTTAGCTCGTTAATCATGTTGCTTTACTTCCGTGCTTCGTGAGGCTGCGTACACAGAATGACTCACTTAATGTAATCCCAAATCTTGATCAAATAAATGATGTTAACTGAACAAACAATGCGCGATCGTCATACATTCTAGGTTATAGGTCTTCAATTATGTTATAACAACAATTTGAAAGCCTTCACAGCTCAGCAGGAACTAGCTCTGCCCTGTGCAGGTCGTGGGTTCGATCCCTATTGCACCGCGAACAAAGTTTGTGTGATGACCATAGATGTTTTTTTGTTCTACAATATTATAAGTAGGTATATATTTACATAAATAAAGTATATAGTAAAGTAGTTAAACAGCATATCTGGTTCCCGTATCACAAGCTGTGTCTTAGTTTGGGGCGAGATAGTGCTGTGTGGACAGTCCATTAATCCTACTGCTATTATAAACGTGAAAGTTTGTAAGTATGGATGGATGGATGTTTGTTACTCTTTCACGCCGGAACGGCTGAACGGATCTGGATGAAACATGGCAGAGAGATAGATTATAGTCTGAAATAGCACATAGATAAGCTACTTTTTAGCCCGTGGGAATACTAGGATTTAAATCTGCGCGGCTGAAGCTATTATTCGCTATTATTTATTATTTATATATTAATTTATTTAATTTGATGAATTATGCCCGGTTTCTATAAACACCTAATTGTGACGACCTCTGTGGCGCAGCGGGCGAGAGTCCGCCTGCGACGCAAGAGGTTGCGGGTTCGATTCCTGCCTAGGAACAAATTTGTGTACGATCTGCAAAAATTTGTTCCGTAGGTCTGGGTGTATTCTCTATGTATAATAAAAAACCTGATATCTATCTATGTAATTATATAATGTATTAAATATATCAGTCATCTAGTACCCATAACACAAGCATTGAGTTGCTTACTTTGGGGCTAGATGATGCTGTGTGGATTGTCCAGCATTATTTATTTATTATTTATTATTATTATTATATTATTATAAACGGACAGTCATAGTATAAAAGCTACGACTAGATTCCACCTAACCATCAACGAGTAGTTACGTAGTGTTTAACAATGTTTATAACTCTCCTGACAGCGACGAACAATCGTCCGTAGCGCATAACCGATGGCCCTCTTTACGTTTCGTTTTTCCCAAAAAACATGCGTTTCGTGGAATAAAGAAAATGGCGTTTTTACAATATAATAACATGATAACTATGTTAAATAAATATAAAACAGAGTTAAATTAATTTTCGCTGTAGTTACCTACGTTATGGATTAATAATTTAAAGACATTTTTTTATGTTTTTGTTGCTATTATTTGTAATAGTGAAACGAAACGTTAGCATTATGATGGCGCCATTCAAAGAGTACCGTATACCGAAAATCAATTAGATTTAAGTTGAACTAGATTATTATTTTATCTACATAAGAGTAGCGAACCCACAATTCGTATATGACCTGATGTTGAAAACTTTTGTCCTTAAGGCCACCGATGACGTCCTCTTTAGTATTACCTACCTCGGGCGGTTAACACGCGTCATCACCAAAAACCAATATCCCCGTCGTCACTATAAAACAAAAAATCTTAAAAAAAGCGGTGGCATACTCAGATCTATTCCTCGGATATTATATTCCTTCGAACCATTTTTTAAACAAAGTAGACCCTCGTTTGACTACAATCTCACCTGATGGTAAGCGACGATGTAGCCGACGTTGGAGCAGAACGGTCTAGAAGACACCTATTCACTCTTCCCTTCAAAGTCAAAGTATTTTTATTGCATGAGAGACCTTGAAGAGACTCATATTATATTGGTCAGGAAAAACAGACGACGGGTGATGAGTTCCACTCCTTAGCGGTTCGCATTTAAAAAAGGCGCTTCCCCACCTACTTCTACACTTTTTTTATCATTTATTTAAGGTGTTTGTAAAAATATGAAGTTTATGACACATTATTAAATAGTTAAACGGTGAAGGAAAACATTGTGAGGAAACCGGCATGTTGTAAAACCTAACAAGTTCTATAACATGTGACAAGTGCTCGAAAGGATCCTCTTGAGGCGCACTTAAAATCCTTTCACTACACTGTTTCGAAAGAAACTAGTGACACGATAAGAAGATTAAATAGTATAGTTTTTTTTTATATTTGATAGACTGTCCTTTCGCTATAACCCTTAGCAGGGCTATTATCTATACCTACCTGAATAAGCTACAGCGACCGCAATAGCAGTAGCAGTGAAATTGGTCATTCTCAGTTGATCAAAAGCTGAGATATTAATTTTTTTAAGACCTTTTATTATTCGCCAATATCCTACAAATGTTTTTAGTTATCACTTGAAAATTAACACCGATGAAGCGCCTTTTTTTCGATGGGCCAAAAATGCTTGATAATCGATGACGATTGCTGACAGCGTTACCGGGCTATAGTGCGCGTCACGCAAAAAGAACGCTGGAGGGGGTGTGATGGCGCGAGTAATTTGTATTGTATGCGCAAACAAATCCCCTCCACTGTTTTCCAGCGTTCTTTTTGGTTGACGCAACCTATACTGGCTAGCAGAAAGCCCAACGGATGACGCGCTGTGGTGAGTAAATAGGTATGCACTGTAATTGTTGAGTGACGTCATAGGCTCAGTTCATAAATGAAAATATTGTATAGGGAAAACCAAAATTCAAACCATTTCATTGTAAAATAGTGCCAAGTCTCGCTACTTTACCTGCAAAAAAGTTCTGAGAAAACATAATGTAGGCTATTTTCTTAAAACTTTTCCTTCTAATTATCTTGAATCAAATAAATTAGTTAGAGTATTTTCAATTTTAAAATATCTTTATTTGTACATAATCTTATATAGTGTAGAGTCAAGAGTGTAGAGCTCTTTGTGAAGGGCTCGTCCGGGGAAGTACTACCACCACGCCTTCTTCTGCCGCCAAGCAGCAACGCTGTGTTTCGGTTTGAAGAGTATGGTCGCCGGTGTAAATACGGCACATGAGGCTTAACATCAGTATGCCTCAAGTTGATGGTCGCAGAGCAGTGCATCGTAGGGGTTGGCTATAGCAATCCTTGTACCTGAGTTGAGGGTTGGGGATAGGGGGGATGCAAGTGGGGGTAGATGGCACGTCTTCTCCTTGAGTTCTTTTTTCTAGGAAATGAAAAAAAATAATTTAATTTTTCAGGTAAGTTACTAGTTAGGTTAGGGTTTTTTTTTATATGAAAAAAATTGGGGTTAAACTATAGCTACCCTGGTACCTGAGTTGAGGGTTGGGGATAGGGGGGATGCATGTGGGGGTAGATGGCAAGTCTTTCCCAATAGTTCTTTTTTCTAGGAAATGAAAAAAAATTTTCTTCAAATTTCTTCACTTAAAAAAAAAAAAAAAATAACCCTAACCTAATGAGAATTCCTTCCCTTGAGTCTTTTTGTCATAGAGATGAAATATTACTACCAATTTTCTTCATATAAAAAAAAAAACCCTAACCTAACTAGTAACTTACCTGAAAAATTAAATTATTTTTTTCCATTTCCTAGAAAAAAGGACTCAAGGGGAAGACTTGCCATCTACCCCCACTTGCATCCCCCCTATCCCCAACCCTCAACTCAGGTACAAGGATTGCTATAGCCAACCCAAAATTGGTATTAATATTTCATCTCTATGGCAAAAAGACTCAAGGGAAGGAATTCTCATTAGGTTAGGGTTATTTTTTTTTTTTTGAGTGAAGAAATTTGAAGGAAATTTTTTGGAAATTTTTTTCATTTCCTAGAAAAAAGAACTATAGGGAAAGACTTGCCATCTACCCCCACATGCTTTCCCCCTATCCCCAACCCTCAACTCAGGTACCAGGATAGCTATGGTTTAACCCATCGTAGGGCACGTTCATGTCGTGCGTGACTTACGAGGCAATGCTTTGTTATAAGTGATGGTTACCACTTAACATCAGGTGGGCCATCTGTTTGTTCCATCAGCTAGTTGTCTAAAAGAACAATGTTTTTTACTTGGGTATCACGCAGCATGACCGTGATGAAAGAGTATATTTTTAATTCAAATTCATACTACAAAGTTACAAACACATTGAACTACCCACAGTTTGGTCCTATCATAAAGAACGTTGATATACAGACAGATATGCAGACAAAATACCGGTGTAGGTTCATAAAAAATAAGTAGGTCCTCTCCGTTTTCTCCAAAACTGGACTGGAACACTAAAAACTACACACCTACCTAATAAAAAAATATAATCACAGCTTCCTTTCTGTAATAATAATAAATATTGGGGACTTTCCACACAGTACTATCTAGCCCCAAACTAAGTCTAAGCTTGTGGTATGGGAACCAGATAGCTGATATACTTAAATACTTTTTTTGTAAATAAATACTTAAAACTTACTTTAGTACTACTTTTTTGTAAAATCCGTTCAAATTCTATTATGACCCTCAAACACGCTAAACTATACACTTAACTATACAAGTAAACAATGAACACCCATTGCGAAAATCATACGTACTTGTTTGCCTTGGTTCGTTTTACCCCTTCACTAGCACTGTGTCAAACACATCCGGCGGTCACCGATCCCGGTTTCGAAAACTGTCAACGGTAACTGTCAAAAATGTCAGCAAAAAGCGTGCTGCCCGCGAGACGATCGCAACAGTACTGACTGCCCCCTGGTCTGCAAAATGCGCTCACGCAGATTTCATGACCAAAAACGGTGCGGGTACAGGTGATGACAAAAGTGGCTGAGCAACCACAGATTCCGGAACCGAATAAATACAAGGTATAACGAACTTTGTGGTACTTTCGTGGTCATTCTATGATTCTTCAACACCCAGGTTTAAGTTGTGGTCTTGAGAAGATATTCATAGAATAAATTAATAAACTTAAAACTCACATGCATCCTTAATTGACGACCTTAGTGACGCAGCGGGCGAGAGTCCGCCTGCGACGCAAGAGGTTGCGGGTTCGATTCCCTCCTCTGAACAAATTTGTGTACGATCTGCAGAAGTTTGTTACGTTGGTCTGGGTGTTTATGTATAATAAAAAATAAAAAATATTTAGCTATGTAAGTATAATGAATTAAATATATCAGTCATCTAGTACCCATAACACAAGCTTTGAGTAGCTTACTTTGGGGCTAGATGATGTTGTGTGGATTGTCCAGCATTATTTATTTATTTATTTATATTTATATAACTCAAACTCATCTCCGATTTCATATCTCGCGGCAGGTCTGTGACAAGCGTTGTTATGCGTAAATGCAACTTTTTGTATAAACAAAAAATATATATTTATGTAAGTTGTATATATCAGCTATCTGGTTCCACAAGCATAAGTTTAGTTTGGGGCTACATAGTGGTGTGTGGAAAGTCCACTTATATTTAGGTATTTCATTTATTTATTTTTAAATGACACTGAAAATAATAATATAAGACCGGGCTCAGTGGCATGTCTTGGGAGAGACCTACACCATCAGTGGCCTAACATAGGTTAATGAAGGATTCACAAAGATTTTTATAACGTCCCAAAAGTTATACAGTACTAGCATGTCCATGAGTTATTCGTCGAATGTGATTGAACTCCCATAGCGCAATTGGTAGCGTAGCCCCGTATCAAGGGGAAGGACGCGGGTTCAAATCCCGCTCGGAGAATAACTTTTGAGACCTTATAAAAATCTTTGTGATTTCCATAAGTGTGTAGTACCTGAAGACTATTAAACTAATACAAATAAAAGGATTGCCTATTATGCATCTACTGCTGTCAAACGCCACTTCGCTTTCCTATCGCCCTCATAATTTCATAATATGTAACTCGTGATAGATTATAGTAGATAATGAGTAAATTGAGCCATTACTGTCAAATGCTACTTTTTAGGACAAAAAGATTAACCGTGTTACATTTTCACGCTTATCGCAGTGTACATACTACATAACACATGTAGTAAATGCTTGACATAATTTAGGAACAAGAAACTTAGGGTACACTTTCTACCAAAAAGAGACTACTCTTGAGAGCTATCTCTTATCTTTAGAATTGTTTTTTACAACTAGCTGAAGGAACAAGCAGATGGCCCACCTGATGTTAAGTGGTAACCATCACCTATAACAAAGCATTGCCACCTAAGTCACGTACGATAGGAAAGAACCCTACGATGCACTTCCCTGCGTCCATCAACTTGAGGCATACCGATGTTAAGCCTCATGTGCCTGTAATTACACTAGCGACCACACTCGAACCGAAACACAGCATTGCTGCCTAGCGGCAGAAACCTTTTTCTGCCGCTAAGCAGCAGCGTGGTGGTAGTACTTCCCCGGACAAGGCCTTCACAAAGAGCTCTACTACTCTTAAAATTAAGTTTCAGTGATTTCTTAGGTCTACATTAGTTTCGAGGCTTTAAATGCACATTACCAAAGTTAATCAATACCAGTTCTTGACTGGACCGTTACAAGCCTAATATTTGTAACATTGCTTTCAAACGTAAACTTTTTTTCGTCATGTTGATCATGACTGTACCAATTATTTAACTGGGAGTAAAAATTCTGCTCTAAAACATTATTCAGCAAAGTAATATTATAAAATATAAAGTAATATATAAAGTAATATTATAAAATATAAAGTCATATTATAAAATTGCCGCCAAAAAGACTATTTTTTCATTCAAATGAACAATGAGCAATTTTGCATTGACATTATCATATATTCCTATTATAATATAATATAGATATTTATATAATACAAACTAAATAGTACATAACATATATATGTACATATATATATATATATGTATATTCCTATATGTATAGATATGTTATGTACTATTTAGTTTGTTTTATTTATTCATTTTATTATACATATTTCGTATGTAATTTTTACAACTTTTTAAATGTATTATGTTTAATGTATCTCTACGTTTTCCTCTCCCGTGCATTACTGACACATCTTATGTCCACTATACACAAAGGTTATCTGGAAGATAATGCTATATAGCATTAAGTTCACCTTTGTACTGTTATTTTTAAGCGCAATAAAGTATTATCAATCAATCAATCAAATTTTGTCCAGAATCTCTTAAAATTTGAGAGTGATCGATGAAACTCATCTTCTGAAATATAATAATATAAACAAATAAAATAAAATAGAGGCATACCCGTTCAGTTTCAAACTTTATTCTCTTACACCTTATACAGACAATGTCCAAGTGCCCAAAACTACCGGTTTTTGAGTTTTTCTGCAATTATCGAATAGCAGCTTTGCAAGGTATGGCGGGGCGGCTCGTTTGTAGCCCGTTCGATTCGGCTCGCTCGCACAAAATACTGACTTTCTTACTACTATGCCTAATTGATGTATATTCAGAAGTTTTCCCGCCAAGATTTAACATGAAAAGCTTCAAGAAAAATGTTAATAAAGTCCTTCAGGGTAGGCAACGCACTGACAACGCCCCTGGTGTTGTTGTTGTCTATGGGCGACGGTGACCGCTTACCATCTGGTGGGCCGTTAGCCCGTTTGCCTATCTTTTACATTAAAAAAAAAAAAAAAAAAATATTCTTGAGGAAAAGTCTACAACTAATCACTACATAGTATAAAACAATAAGTCGCTTTCTCTGTCCCTATATCCCTATGTCCCTATGTATGCTTACATCTTTAAAACTATACGCAACGGATTTTGATGCCGTTTTTTTAATAGATAGAGTAATTCAAGAAGATGGTTTATATGTATAATACATGCATAATAAATGCACCCGTGCGAAGCAGGCGGGTCGCTATAGTAAATAAATAAATGAATATTGGTGAACATTCTCCACAGCACTTTCCAGCCCCAAACTAAGCCAAAGCTATAAATGGGAACCAGATAGCTGATAAAATACATAATATATTTTTTTTGTAAATACATATTTAATAATATACAGGGCGTCCCCGGATATGCCACATATAGTAAAAGTACCTTGAATATTGTACGTTTAACTGAAAGAAGACATTATTTGAATTTTAAAAATTATTAAAACTGCTTTCATAGATATTTTAATAAGGACATAGTTGGACACGAGAAAAATAATCACCCTGTAGCTTTATCATATCTACCGATCGAAAGGCTTAATCATAAGGATTATTTTTTGCCCAGTGTACTTTATTCACTAACGCCTAAACTTAAGATGTTTCCACGTGTACAATAAAGTGTTATCCATCTATCCATCTGTAATATAAACACTTTTTGAGTATCAATTCAATTTATTTATTCCAGTCAACAAACTTTTAAACAATCACATAAAATACCAAAAAACATTGCGCCATTAAATGAGCTGTACTAGGTACTAAAATAACATAGGTATTTAGTTAAAATATTATTTTACGTATTTTAAAAATAAGAAAACATCTACAGTCACATTGGAGCACGTAGCACACGCCTGAGTAGATATATCTCTATCAGATCTTTTGTATAGCAGTTTTTATCAGATTACCAATAGAATGTATGATGATTGATGTGTCTACGCATGCATGATCTTTAAGCTCTGTCGGCTAATATCGCTTGCTTTTGCGTTGTTGGCTATGGCGGCGCAATTATTTTGCAATAGGTTCCTACCCCCGTCATAGACAAAATAATTGAGTGAGGAACGGCTCTTTACTCGACTGGGCCAGGAAAATTTTTGGCCGTACGGGGCCAGTAGACATAATATCGTTAATTTATTACTTTTCGGGGCCAGTCGACTCTTCAGTCGACCATAACCGCCGACGTTAAGGCGTTGACAACACCTAATGTACCTCTCGCTCTCACGGTTCGACATTTTGAAAGATTTAAAATCAGTAAGCCTAATTTTCAAAAATCGCAAACAACCATTTTGTGTGCAATCACATTGCACACAGTTTGTTAAAAATGTCATTGTGATCGATGCAAGTTTTCCTACTCAAAAGTTTGCTTGACTACGAAAACTAGAAAAGTAAACTTTTAAGTAGGCAAACTTGTATCGATCAAAATGAATGTTTTACTAAACTGTGCGCAATGTTATTGCACACAAAATGGTTGTTTGTGATTTTTAGAAAACGGGTTCAGTGATTTTATATCCATCAATAAGTCAAAACGTGCGAGCGAGAGTCACATTAGCTCTTGTCTTCACCTTAACCGCCGTCATATAGTGTTGGCTCTTCAGCCAACATTATAAGACGGCGCCGGCCGCGGCGGTTCGATTCGACAGTTCTTTTATATGATCCTTGTTACAATGTAACATAATAATGAAGCAACGCAACGGTGTGATGCCAATTGAATTTAGTGAGTCGCAGGCAAACATGTAAAATGTAAAAGTTTTTTACATCCTATCCTACTAATATTATAAACGCGAAAGTTTGTAAGTATGAATGGATAGATGGATGGATGTTAGTTACTCTTTCACGCCGGAACGGCTGAACGGACCTGGATGAAACTTGGCAGAGAGATTAATTATAGTCTGGAATAGCATATAGGCTACTCTTTAACCCGTGGGCATTCCAGGATTTAAATCTGCGCGGGTGAAGCCGCGAGGCCCAACTAGTAGGTACATACATAAAATCACGCCTCTTTCCGATAGGGTAAAAAACCCTTTTTTTTGTAAAAAAAAAAAAAGAAAAAGGGGGTAGGCAGAGACGACGGATTTTCACTTGCTACGATCCTTACACCTGTTTCGGTTCATTCGCCCTATTCTTCATACATTTTTACCAGTTAGGGTATTCAATAGTTTTTAATACTTTATTATTGCTCACGTAAATTAATAGTCGTTTCAGAGAGTCGCTTGTAATATTTTTATATTTAGATTTTTAGGACACTCAACTTTTAGATCGTATTCACAAAGACTAGAGCGAAGTGAACAGTCAGCATTAGAAATTAATGACTTTTTCGGAATTTTGGCCTTGTTTATCCATTTCCATAGCTTTTTAACTTTCAGTTTGAGTTTTTTCTTCACAATGATAACAATCATTTATTTGTCTATTTCATTACATATTTTTATTGAACTTTTGTTCAGTTTAGCAGTAGCGTTTCCATTCATCCATTTATATTCAATCTATAAAAACATGGTGACATGAGCACCGGTGGTCTAGTGGGAGTGACCCCGCCTTCCGATCGTAAGGTCGCAGGTTCGAATCCGGTCGTGCACCGATGGATTTTTCTATCGAAAAATTTATGTTCGCAATGCCAGTGCTCTTAAACGGTGAAGGAAAACATCGTGAGGAAACCAGTTAGTATTCTAACAGCGGCGATGGGCTTGCAACCTGTCACGTATGGAATACTAACTACTGCAAAATGTGGGTATGTGCCAAATGTAATGTTTGGACGTACCTCTGACTACCCCCCTTAGACATCCTCAAAGAATCTTAAATTAGTACCTACTTGGTACTTGGAGATCTGAAGGGATACCGTGCCTGGGGATCAAAGTCGTGAAGCTGTTTCAGTTTTTTTTTTCATAAAAACATCTAGCTTTTATTGATAAAGCACTTTTGAAAGTTTGTCCGATCATTATGTTTACACTGCAAAATTATATTGTGAATATTTGTTTTTTTTTTCATTATTTTACAAGTAAAATATATATCTGAATCCTAATAAAATTGTAAGTAGTCTGAAATAAGATTTATATTATTATTGAATAGCCTTTATCTAACTACTTACGAAAACAACAATAACAATTTCAAATAAAAATTACACTATAATATATTTTATAATAATATTTGGACCTGATTTTGATTCGTTCTCATGCCGCTGTGAATCACTATCATAATAACATTTTCTATCACAATCGTTAAAGCTGATATTATATGAATTTAATATAAATAACAAGTGGCGAATGAATACTGCGATCGCCCTTATGAAATATTTATCATATGGAAAACCCAAGATCTCAACGTGATTTTTTATCCCCCGAAAGTTATATAATCTTTGAGATTATAGCTGAAAACTAGATTGAACAGATGCATACGCTGTGGGTATTTTAAATCCTAAAAAATGACTATTTGTGCATTTTATTGTAACATATTACTTAAATAATAATTTCGTTGCAACAATCCAACTTCAACAAACAAGGTTCGTACGTAAATAGTTTACAAACCATACCTAAAGTACTATCTAAAAAAGCAACTGTTGCTTAAGTCAAAATGTAAAATTATATGAAACTTATTTTAAACATACGAACATAAATTATCAAGCATCTTATCTTTGCCACTGCTAACAGTGAAGTCTTTGTGCAGTAACGGTGAAGTTAGTGTTAAAGCTCTCAAAAAACTCCTTAGTACATGAAACTACCCTCGATTTCGTATTTCAACACCTCGCCACACGTCTGAAAAAATCCTTTTTAGCTAAAGAGACCTCTATATCTCTACGGAATAAGCTCCAAATTTGTCCAGCTGGTCAACCACCAGTGCTCGTCTAAAGGTTATGAGGAAGTCTTGGTCTTCAACAGCAGAACTGGCCAGTACATAGTCACGAAGAGCAGGAACAAAGCAGGAAAAACCACGCGTGACAACTTGTCTATTTCTCTCCAGAGCACTCTTTCTTGTCCTGTATCTGCATCTAGCCAGGCAACCTGAATTTCAGAGAAATAAAGTTTTTGTTCTAATCTTTATTTATTTTATTCCAAACTTAACACAATACAATGTAGTGTATGGACCAGAACTAGTGAGGAAACCGGCATGTTGTAGAAACTAAAAAGTACTAAAACATGCTTCAAAGAGGGACACACTTAAAGTCCTTCATCCTCCTTCTTAAAATTGTGTTAGCTTTTGTAGTACAGCTCTTTGAAAAGGGCTCATCCGGAGAAGTACTACCACCACGCCTTTTTCTGCCGCCAAGCAGCAAAGTGAAAAGTCGGTTTGAAAAGTGTGGTCGCCGGTGTAATTACAGGCACATGAGACTTAACATCTGTACGCCTCAAGTTGATGGACGCAGAGCAGTGTATCTTAGGGCACTTTCCTATCGTGCGTGACTTACGAGGCAATGCTCTGTTATAGTGATGGTTACCACTTAACATCAGGTAGGTCATCTGCTTGTTCCATCAGCTAGTTCTATCAAAAAAACCTGTAATTACTTTGGCTACGTCACAAACTCTGCCTCACCTGAAGTATACTCTGCCTTCTCTCCACATTGACAAGATGCGGTGTGTGCGGCGCGGAGGGCGCGCTGTGGACAGCCGGCGCGGCGGCGGGAGGCGACGTCGGTGACGTCAGGTCGACCTTGCGACACCGCACTGCGCTGCCTTCCCACGCAGCCACGGTGCCACAGGAGCCTTTTTCACCGTTCAGGCGCTGAATTAATCAACAAAATCGTAGCATTATGCGGTTACAATATAAATGGCGTTATCCATTTACCATCAATTTATTGTTAGTCAGTATTATATCAAAAAGAAAGAGCACTGGTGGTCTAGTGGGAGTGACTCCGCCTAGCCATCGTAAGGTCGCATGTTACAATCCGGTCGTGCACCCAGTTAGTATTCTAACAGCGGCGATTGGCTTGCAACCTATCACGTATTGAATACTGCAAAATGTGGGTATGTGCCAAATGTAGCGTTTGGACGTACTTCTGTCAATCCCCCTTAGACATCCTCAAAGAATCTTGAGTTAGTACTTGTTACTGAGAGATCTGAAGGGATATCTACCGTGACTGGGGATGTTCCAGTTTCAGTTTTTTTCAGTATTATATCAGCTATCTCGTTCTTTTATGACAAGCTTTGCTTAGCTTGGGGCCAGATAGCGATGTGTGAAAAGTCCACCATTTTTTTACAGTTTTTTTTCCACAGGCTACGCTAGAATACTTACCACTGGTATAATCCTAGGCATGGCTTCTTGTTGTTTGCTCTTGTTGAGTTGGTATTGCTTGTCGAGGACCTTCACCACGACGAACTCCGCCAAAGCCGCGAATACGAACATCATGCATCCCGCCATCCATAGGTCTAGTGCCTGTTTCATAAGGTCAAAGTCAAAACGTATCCTACTAATATTATAAACGTGAAAGTTTGTATGGATGGATGGATGTTTGTTACTTTTTCACGCCGGAACAGCTGAACGGATCTGTATGAAACTTGGCAGAGAGATTGATTATAGTCTGGAATAGCACACAGGCTACTATTTATCCCGTAGGAATACCGGGATTTAAATCTGCGTGGGTGAAACCGCGGGGCGCAACTTTATCCAGATCCGTTCAGCCGTTCCAGCGTGAAAGAGTAACAAACATCCATCCATCCATACTTACAAACTTTCGCGTTTATAATAGTAGTAGGATGTGATTAATTTGGGTCGTTAAACAAATATTTTCAACATCTATTGTATTTCTATTTTCTACACACCTTTACATAAGCAACGGGGGGTATATCAGCTCTCAGTCCAGTGAACATGGTGACCAGGGTCAGCATACAAGTGACCAGCAGAGTTACCCTGCCGGGGATGGCATCCAGGTCCAACCAGAAGCTGAACCAGGACAGCATCACAACCAGCGAAGACGGAGCGAAGGTCTGTATGAGGTGGTGGCCGATTTGACGCTCGAATCTGAAGTACACCACCAGTCTGGAGTAGTTACCTGAGGCACAGATAAGAGAATACCAGAACTATATATATTTGCCTTAATTAAGGCGTTGACAACACATAATGTACCTCTCGCTCGCACGATTCGACAGTTTGAAAGATATAAAATCACTAAGCCTAGTTTTGAAAAATCGCAATCAACCATTTTGTGTGCAACATTGCGCATAGTTTGGTAAAAAATTCATTTTGATCGATGCAAGTTTTCCTACTCAAAAGTTTGCTTATGTACGAAAACTAGAAAAGTGGCGTTCATATAAAAATCGCTGGGCCAGGTTCGCCACGACCAAAGACGAAGCCTGTGCTGCGGAGGATGATGATGCAGTAAAGGTTCTTACCGTCTTTGTCTATCATATATCCGTTGGTCTCTTCCAGCCGCAGCGGTTGTCCAATGTTATACTGCAGCAGCTTCAGTTCAGGGTTGATGGTGACGCCAGCCTCGCTCCATCGGAACCTCACCTTCTGATTGCTATATGAAACTGAAATAAGGTTTTTATTAAATAATATAACCTTGGTTACTTTAGACCAGTGTTTTTCAATCTTTTTAAATACAAGAACCCTATTTGCGTATAACTTTTTCGCTCTCTATTTATGACCCAAGAGGGTCGCCAAAATATTTCAACATATATGTTTTTCAATCTTTTTCACTACAAGACCCCTTGTATTTAAAATGATTGAAAAACACCTCAAAGCAGTCAAAACTGCGCGCTGAATGTTTTCGAATAGAAAAGAATTTGGGCACCTTCATAATCGAACTCACGGTCTTACCATCAACAGGCAGAGCCATTCCAGTGCCACTTTAAAAGTAGTAGAGCTCTTTTGAAGGGTTCATCCGGGGAAGTACTACCACCATGGCTTTTCTGCCGCCAAGCAGCGTTGCTGGGTAGCCGGTGTAATTACAGGCACATGAAGCTTAAAATGTGTGTGCCTCAAGTAGATGGACGCAGGGCAGTGTATCGTAGGGCACGTTCCTACCGTGCGTGACTTACGAGGCAATACTTTGTTGTAGGTGATCGTTACCACTTGAAATCAGGGGGTCATCTGCTTGTTCCATCAGCTAGCTGTATAAAAAATACAACTAGACCACCAGCATCGACCCAAATAATAACAGGTACTTACAGCTTTCGACATAAATCGGGCAGGACTGTATGTCCATGGGATAGAGTTGAAACTCCATCTGGCAGGCGATGATCGCGTGCATCCGGGCCGCGTAGCGCACTGTCTGGTTCCGGTACAAGGTGACCGACGAGAACTTATGCGTGAGCTCGGCGATTTCTGCAAAAAATAATGAATGAATAATTTTCTTATTGTATATACATTAAAATATAAAATTAAATAATGACTGTACAGAGTGCGGTCTTATCACTGAAAGTGATCTTTTCCAGACAACTTTTGAATGGAGAGGAAGAGTCTTGAAATTAAATTAAATTTTTAAGCTAAAGAATTGTTAAGTTTCATTTCATTTTTAAGCCCAAATAATACACAGTGACAAAAACTACCCCTTTCTGTGGAAGTGTATAAGTTTTCTAATATTATTCTTGTTTGTAAAGTGTGATCCACTCACAGTTGTGAGTGTGAACCATATAATACCAAATGGACATAAAAATCCAAGGCATTCTCAGCTTTTTTATTCATTTAAATGCTGAAAGTTATATACCTCGAAATATCTCAACTTTTAACTAAATATAGCTCCAAGAGAAATCACCTTTTTAAAAATATTTTAACGCCTATTATGTAAGAGCTCAAATAATGGTTTCATCCACTGCTGGAATATAATTAGCCATCTTATGCTAGTTCCTCTGTCTTGCAATTTTCATGCCCTCTATCCGAAACCCATTTTTTTGTTCTGTTTTTGATAAAACAAAAAAAAACCACTGAACCAAAAAAAACTGGCTCCGGTGTTTGTTCCTGCATACTTGACGTAGCCGTTGACCTATCACGCGGTTAGACGGCCTAGATTTGTATGGCACAATAGTCAATAGTTATTTATTGGTAATAAACCACCAATTATGGCCACCATTCGATCAAGGGTTGACTCATCACCCACGTACACCGCTCACGTCTGGCCGTGAGGTACCATAGTATTTTTTTATCATACCTGTACCAGATTACAGTGTATACTTAACTTTTATACCTGCCTATGCAAGACTCGCTCGACACGGAATTCCTTTTCAACATCACTACATAGTATGAAACAAAGTCACTTTCTCTGTCCCTATATCCCTATGTCCCTATGAATGCTTAAATCTTTAAAACTACGCAACGGATTTTGATGAGGTTTTTTTAAATAGATAGAGTGATTCAAGAGGAAGGTTTATATGTATAATCATGCATGGTATGTGTACCCGTGCGAAGCAGGGGCGCTCGGGCGGCCCGCGCTAGTAAAAAATAAATTAAAAATTAAAAATAAATGAAGAAAAAGTTAAAAATAAATGAGACACAGTTAAAACATGTTTGAACAAAGTTACAATGACCGGCCTTATCGCTTGTAGCGATCTCGTCAATGGCAATAATTATACATTTTGAAAAATAAGCTATTGGTAAATGATAAAAAAGTGAACTGTCAATTACAAAAAGTGCGATTCATAAGTGATACAAAAGTGCACAGAATGTTCCCAACGAAAACCAAAACCTAGAGACCTCCGTTCAGTTCCTATCAGACTGGGAAGAAAAGATAGGAAGAATCCATTTAGAAGGAGCCATGCAAAATTAATGATCAAACGAACTTACCAAGTGAAGTTCGATCACAATTATGTGAACGGCTTCATTCGACGCGATTAATTTTTTACATGTTGTATATAGTACAGTGTATACAAAACTTGTACTATAGTACACTATATGTACTATATGTATGTGTACTATAGTAGGTACATTACGAATTCCCCTCTAAGCAGCTAACAAGCGTCCTTTAGACCGGGATTCCCAATGTGACCCAGGAGTGTTTAGCTGTTGGGTGGTATTCAATTCGTGAGTGGCCACAGGTGTGCAATTCAGTGACAAAGCTTGCACTCTGTGTTTGCAATAGTGCCAATCTTTTACGAGCATTTTAATTTACCAGGTTTGTTTCGCTGGCGGTAATGTAATGCTCCTCCTAAAACGAAAACTTTAATTAGAATTAAAACCCGAGACTGTTTTTACCTTTGGTGGAACCCTTGACATAAATATAATACCCACGAAACTGCTATGTGACTAAATCAAGAAGCTTATTTTTATGTAGTGTAAGGATGCACTGAGAATGTAATTCTCGGAATGAAGCTCGCAAAGGGTGCAGAAGAAGGAGTAATTAAGAGTATATTATTTGAGTTTACAGTTAATTAATTATTACCGTTTTTTTAAATTGCACTTGATAATTCAAATTAATCTCTATTCATATAAAATCACAGAAAAAATGAATTTAGGAAAAAAATATGCAACAATGTCACGGCATGCAACTAGGTCTTAACTAAAAAACAATAGGCAACATTCTTCCGAAGAGGGATCACGTATGATTGATTACATGGTCATTATTAACTACCTACTGTGAGAAAAGTAAACATTGGTGAACACAAAAATTTAATACACCAATCTAATAATTGGACCAACTAAACTCTAACTAAAAGTTAAACTCTAAAGATAAATAAATAAATAAAAAATAAATAATGCTGGACAATCCACATAGCACTATCTAGCCCTAAGTAAGCTATTCAAAGCTTGTGTTATGGGTACTAGATAGGACTGATATATTTAATACATTATATACTTACATAGATAGATATTTTTAATTATACATAGAAAACACCCAGACCATCGGAACAAATTTCTGCAGATCGTACACAAATTTGTTCCACGGCGGGAATCGAACCCGCAACCTCTTGCGTCGCAGGCAGGCTCTCGCCCGCTGCGCCACAGAGGTCGTCAAGCGACGATGTTATACAGTTTCGGCCGTATATATTGCTTTGGTACATAGTCGTAATTTCTTCAACTAGGATGGCGGTATCTTATGCTCAACTTTCATTTGCCAGTTTGTTAGAAGCTGACACCGTCAAACAACATCTTGCTCGCAAATTTCAAAATTTTTAAAGTATGCCGAATGAACATTCGCAATCAACCAAGTTTCAAGAAATATTGAAACGTGCGTGCTAAAGGTACAGTAGACCGCTACTACCGTGTCTGCGTGGGCTTGAGTAGAAGTGCCTCGTATTTACCTGTCACTTTTGAGTTGATGAAGTAAGGGTCTGGATGCCACAGGTTGTCGAAGAACTCGGGAGGCAGAGTCACGTGGTCATCACCTTCCTCGAAGATGTCCTCTGGCAGCTGAAGTCTACTCTCCTTCCAAGTTTGTCTGATGAACATGTCCACTCTGGAATCGGTGACAGATCTTTAATCAGGTATCAAGTCACCAGGTATATTCAGCGTTTCTATTTTAGAGGAGGAGTGCCTTTTCTTGCTCTAGCAACTTGGTTGCATTAATAACTAAACAACTATTTTGTTTATTTAGACAACTTGCTGATTGATCAAGTGGATGGCTAGTAAGTCCCACGATAATAACGCGTCCTACACAATACACTCCTCTGCGTCCAGATTAAGCCTCATGTCCTTTTTGACGACCTCAGTGGTGCAGCGTGCAAGAGTCCACCTGCGACGCAAGAGGTTGCGGGTTCGATTCCCGCCTCGAAACAAATTTGTGTACGATCTGCAGAAATTTGTTCCGTTGGTCTGGGTGTTTATGTATAATAAAAAATATCTATCTATGTAAGTATATAATGTATTAAATATATCAGTCATCACCCATAACACAAGCTTTGAGTAGCTTACTTTGGGGCTAGATGGTGCTGTGTGGATTGTCCAGTATTATTTATTATTATTTATTTATTATGTCCTTGTTATTTCACCGGCAATCACACTCTACAAACTTAGTGCTGTATCCTCGACATTTAACATTTTGGACCTACTCACCTTTGCTTTGGACTAATACTCCCCGGAGGCTGGTGGACGAAGCGTATCAAGCACCGCTCCTGACAATATTGTTGTAGCAAAAGATGACGGAAAGATGATAGATTCTAATTCGAACGACTAGAAGTCGAACGTTTTTAAGCCCCAAGGTGTGTTTCAGTATAAATAAAGTTTTTAAGAGTAGTAGAGCTCTCTGTGAAGGTCTCGTCTGGGGAAGTACTAATTTACGTTGTACTTATTATAAGTGCAAGGTAATTATTTAAAAACTAAGTTGATATGTAGCCACAGTCCGAAAATGGCGTCATTACTCGCAGCCATTACTCGAGGAACGGGCTATCCCATGAAAACTTACATTATTATAAATACTCCTTTTAAGTGTGCTTACCTAAAATCCATGTCTTCGACGTTGATAGAGTTAACATCGACAACGTAAATGCTGAACTCCACGACTACAGGTTGACCCTTCCTGGCTGGAGGACGCATTTCTGAAATTTTAACAAACACTTCATCATGTACACACCGTATACACTTTTTTTTATTATCTCAAAAGGTGTCATGGGGAACCAGATAGCTGAATAATACTTAAGTACAAACATTTTTATTTAAAAATAAATAAAATATTGGTGATCATTCCACACAGCACTAGCCCCAAACTAAGCGCAAAAGTCCAGATGAAAACCTTTTCCTACCTGATAAGTAGAAAATGTGAAACATAGCGAACCTTTTACATAACTTTCTGGCAGCACCACTCTTGGTTTCAATGTGTGATTCCTTTTCGACACCGCGTCATTGCACAGCCTGAAAATAAAAAATAAAAACATTTTAAATAGACTCTATAGATAATTTTTTTTTAAACTTAATATTTATGTCAAAAAGTTATTTTGTATTTGACTTTGGTCCCAAGGAATAAGCTGCAATCACTTATAGAACAACTAGCTGGTACCTGTGACTTCGTCTGCGTACTTTTAATCTCTTCATCTCTTTTTTTCGCAATAAAAGGTAGCCTATGTTCTTTCTCAGGATCTAAAGATTGTCTGTGCCAAATTTCATCAAAATCGGTTGAGAGAGAGCCCATGGAAAGTGGTATTTTTCTTTTATTATAGTTGGGATACAACACACACACAAAGAAACAAATAAGGTGAAATCATACAGAAATTCATGGACACAATAGATTATATAAAAGTACAACAATCGTTTACAAACGAAATCGAAAACAGATTTTTTAAGAAACGGATGTTCGAATTTCCACGAAACATGCCCTAAATATGTATGGATTATCTATCAACAGGCTATAATTCTGATCGTAGATTCCGCATTGAAATATTATTATAAGAGATCATAGGGGATCCTTGTTGCAGGTTTTATTAAATTTTTTCAACATCATCAATACATCAATTAGTGAGATAAGTTGCCATCTTTCCTCCTGTTATAAAAATGATTTTTTTTAATAGCAAAAGTTTATATTATTTAAAAATTATTTTTTTATCTGGTCCTATAGTACCTTAGCAAACCTCTGGCTTCATTTAGCATAGCTGTGAAAATGTTCATGTATTTTAAAATATTATTACCATTTTTCCAAGATCTCAAGTTCCAAGCAATCCGGCACTTCTACCGCTGTGCTTTTTATACGAGTTATTTACAACTACGTGCCACTGACCTATAATATCAAAACAATAACTGACCTATAATATCCAACCGTCTTTTCCAACACTAAATGCCTTTTGCATATTGAAACTGGTGTTTTAAAGTTATTTGCAATGCGAGCTAAAAATAGGGCTATGAATTCTCAAGTAGGTTCTATCTTTATATAGTATCGAAATAAAAACTTTAGCATTCATAAAATAGGATCTCTAATTGCTTGGTTAGTCGTGTTGCAGGTTTTACCTATGACGTCAATGAAAATGTTAGGTATTATGCCGACATAGCGTGTTGCGTTCGTTCAAGGCATCGGGGGAGCATACTGCCAACAATCTAAGTATATATAACTCAAAGGTGACTGACTGACTGACTGACTGACATAGTGATCTATCAACGCTCAGCCCAAACCACTGGACGGATCGGGCTGAAATTCGGCATGCAGGTAGATGTTATGACGTAGGCATCCGCTAAGAAAGGATTTTGATCAATTCTACCCCCAAGGGGATAAAATAGGGGATGAAAGTTTGTATGAGATTTTCAAAGTAAACGAGCGCGTGCAAAGCCGCGGGATCAGCTAGTTCACGAATAAAACTGAAAGTATCCTGAAGCATTAAAACGTCTACTATATTTGCACGAATAACAAAATTTTATATATAGAAAGAACAATGCCTAGATACGCGAAAACGTTATAATGGTTAATAGCTATATTTTATGAATTATCTCATATACTTTATGTGCCTTTAGGTATGTACAGTTTGTTAGTTTCCATAAAATATAAAAATAGAATAAATATGTTGTGAGAGTTTAAGCTTCAAAAGATACAAAATACATAATGGCTGTTGGTTCAATGACCAAGTCCCTTACAAATTTTAAATTTGATATGTCATAAACAATAAAGCCCAACATCAAGTTTTGACGTTTCACGGTTTGGGGCAAGGAATCTCCTGTATTGTCATAGTGAATAATGCCTCTGGTTTTCTGATGACTACAAGCTGACTTTACAAGGCAAGAGTTAAAAGAAGTGTTTTAGACCACCCTGCATTATTCTTTTTTTATTAATATATGTAATGTTTGGATGTATCGCTGACCCCCCTTAGACGTCCTCAAAGAATCTGGAGTAATTACTTCTGTGGGAGTATCTACCGTGACTGGGGATCAAAGTCGTGAAGCTGTTTCAGTTGGTGTAGTCAGTGACACTAGCAGTTCACAAGTAATCGAATATTACAAGTGACGTGGGAACCAGACCAGCCAGGCCAAGGCGAATCTATCGATTCTAATATTATTCGCGCTGCCTTTCTATATTTAGATTAGGCTAGTGTTCAAGTTTTTGTCGTCACCAAATTGCTGGCTTTCACTGTGGGTATTCAGTTATTTTTTTCCCCCAACGACAAATATTTTTTGCTGTTTTTATAGATATATGCGCGAGTCTAACTCGCACTTGGCCGGATTTTTATACGACATGGTGACAAGCACAATTTATACCCACCTGGTTATGTGAGGTAAAGGGATGTTAAGACACAGAAATGTGCTCTTTTTGTGATTTTGCGCAAAAAGATAGATAGATAGAAAAATACAAGTTATATTGATAAAAAATACAAGATATAAATATATTTAACTGAAGAATTGCGTTGCTTTATCTGGTGAAACCCTCCGTTTAAGATTAGTTAAACCTGTAAAACTGCAAATTGTTTTATTGAGGATGGTTTTTTTGTTACAAAAAAACAATATTTAACGTAACGGCCCTAATCTATGAGATATACGTTATAACTTATGAGTATGCAAATGAAGCTAAGCCTTGTAAAAATTTTCGGTACCTAGATAAATATTTATAAATATTTTTTTTTCTGCTTAGATTTAATAGAAATACAGATAGTACGAGTACTTACGTATGACTGAACAGCCTGTTAGCAGATAAACAAAAAAATATGAATCAGATAATACGTTTGGACAATATGGATATTTTTTATTACCAGTGAGCAGATTGAGATTGAGCTTGAGCAGATAGCCCATGGGAAGTGGTAACCATCACATAACAAAGCATTGCCTCGGTCACGCGCGATAGGAACGTGCTCTACGATGCACTCCCGGCGTGCATTTATATCGAAACACGGCAATGCTGCTTGCCAGCAGTAATATGCATGGTGGGAAAACTTTCCTGGACGAGCCACACGAGCTCTACTGAGGGCGTAGTCGCAGTTTTGGTTGACATATTACACGCGTGTATGGTGTACAATACACGCAGTTTTTTTATGAAAATAAGAAAAGCGCCCCTAGCGGACACGACGGACTTTTCTTATTTTCATACAAAAATTGGATGTAGACACCATACACGCGTGTAATGAGTCAACCAAAACTGCGACTACGCCCTCTGCTCTTAAAAGCTTTGGGTGAGACCTATGTTCAATATGAAAGTTGAAAGTGTTGCCTGGATTTTGTTTTGCCAAGGAATTTGGATTTTTTCCCACCAATTACAAAACATTTGAAACTGACATAATAAGTACTTTGAGCTCCCGCACACAGGCGCGTTCTGCGATTCTGTGTCCTGCGATTGCGCTTTACATTACGTTTTTACTTTACGTTTTAGTTGACATTTACGTTTTATTATACATTGCGTGTTACAATAAGACAAACCTGCAGTGCAAGTACGGTTCTTATCGATCGCCTAATTTGACATTTAGAATCGTCAAATTCGTGTAAAATGGTGGAACGATGCGATTCGATTGGTTCATCGACTTTAGCCGATCGACAAATAGGCGATCGACAAGAACCGTACTTGCACGGCAGATCGCGCGTCCGGACGCGCCTGTGGGCGGGAGGCTTATTCGTAGCTTAAATCATGACTTTCTGGCTTGTAGAAACAATCCCATGGAATGGAAGTCTCAAAAATCAAAAGACACGTAATAGGATACTTTTTATTATAAACTATGACAACATTGTGACGATCTCGAGATTTTTTTTTATAATTATACTATTTGCTGTTGTTAAGCCGGTGAATGGAGAAGGTTCAAAATAGTTACGATCTTCCTGGATATTATTGTGGTTAAGTGATTCAGTCTATTCTGTTTCATTTAGATGACGACCTCTGTGGCGCAGCGGGCGGGAGCCTGCCTGCGACGCAAGAGGTTGCGGGTTCGATTCCCGCCGTGGAACAAATTTGTGTACGATCTGCAGAAATTTGTTCCGATGGTCTGGGTGTTTTCTATGTATAATAAAAAAATATCTATCTATGTAAGTATATAATGTATTAAATATATCAGTTATCTAGTACCCATAACACAAGCTTTGAATAGCTTACTTTGGGGCTAGATAGTGCTGTGTGGATTGTCCAGCATTATTTATTTATTATTTAGATTTTCTCTATCTTATAGTTTATGACACGAATGAAAAACTAAAAAGTGCCCTAAGCTTTTGCTTTTAGCATAATATAAACCTAATCTCATAGAGTTACCTTGGCCTAATCTAAAGTTCTGCATTAACCTTGTGTGCAGATAAGCCAACTAAAGGTCACTTAAGACGGAGACAATGGTCAAACCCTTGCTCGCTTGCGCATTTCAACGTTTAATATAAAAAAAATACTTACTGAAAGTATGTACATAGATGAAAAATGCCAAATAACATTAGATACTTTCAGTACATAGGTTTAGCAAGTTTAACTTCGAATTCAATTAATCTTTAATTATATGACGGCCGTCAGCCTCTTAAGGGCCCGGCGACAGCGGCTCGCAGTTTCGAGGTGCGATTGGCTATTATTTCATTTTATTTCATTTCGGGGAGGTTGTTTGAAAGAATAACTATCCAGTGACACGCATAAATACTGTTCGAACACAGATAACACAGTGAGAGTGAGTGACAAGAAAAGCAGATTACAGAGATGATTTTATGTTTTCTTGATACAAGAATCAAAGTATTCTGACACTATAGACAAGCGGTTAAATCTGAGAAAAAATCATTTCAATACAAGATAGAATATCGCTGAATCTGATTTAATACACACAAGTTCTCCTACTGAACAGTCTGCTTTTCTAGCTTTCGTGCATTGAGCGTTCTTTTTAGTAGGCAAACTTGTTTTAATCAGAATGTTATTTTGGCTGAACTGCGTGTAATGTGATCGCACGCAACTTGGTTGAATACGTTAATACATAAATTAGTTCTGTAGTTTTATAAATATTATTGAAAAGTCAAGCGAGAAGACGTATTGGTCGTACCGTAATGTGAATAAGAAGAGAAATCCTACGTTACGAACCCTGGTTAGTGCACTAACCTGAAGGGAACTTACCATATTAAAAAAAAAAGTGTTGTAGGCCAGACGCAAGGTATCATCATCTTCGAGCTCTGACGATGGAAGGTTAAATGTCTGCTTGGCGGAGGTCATCCCAGAGCCGCAATTCTACCTGAAAATATGAGATTTATTTTTGTTTTCAAACTTGGTCTGTTCGCTTGGCCTCTTCGGACTTATTATAATTCATTAACGAGGGAATACAAAAAATGATAGGTTTAAGTGCACATTGTTTATTACATTATTTTTTTATGTTTATGTTTACTTAGGTTTTTAAACTGCTGTTGGCGCATTTAATAAATAGGTAAATAAAAATAAAATGTGAGTAGATTTACTTTACAATTTATTCAAAAAATAGAACAATGAATCCTCAAACTAAAAACCTTAAAAAATATAATAGAATGCCAAAAAATATATTATTAAAAGGAGTCCCTTTAGGCAAGCTTTCGAAGATACTGGCAGAGTTCCTTTGAATAGCTAGATTATATCTTTGTCAGAAGTAGCTGCCAGCTCTTCGGTCTGCTGTGCTATATAAGGTTAGATAACTTTACAATTAGGTCATCTAAATTTATGTTATGTTTACAATAAAAAACGATGGTTCCATTTCATATAACGATACTACTTATTTCATCATTTTCCTGCCCTTATCCCATTTCATCGGCACAACAGGTTTTTGCTCTCCACTCTCCTCTATCAGCCGTCATCTCAACAGTCACTCCTTTCATACTCATGTCATCTTTCACACAGTCCATCCACCTTTTCTTTGGCCTACCTCTACTTATAGAAGTAGAGGTAGGCCAAATCCATCCACATTCATTCAACGATACTATTTATTTAATTATTCGAATTGTTCGGCTCCATCGATTGTGTCATGGCGCGCGGATGACCTACTGAACAGTCTTGAATATTATAGTGGCAGTGGCTTCTTGTTATGTCACTTGCTTTTCAAAACGGTGTGGTGAAAGGATTTTAAGTGCGCCTCAAAGAAGCTGCTTTCGAGCACTTGACACATGTTTTTAGGAACACACTTTTCAAACGGCTGCCGAAAATATTACTCCTATCGCCCAAAACACCCACCGCGTACATGTGACTTATTATATTGTTTACTATACCTTCTCACTCTGCAAACTTGTAATTTGTAAAGTTTACCATTGTATTTTACATAAAAAAATCTTTTTTTTTATATAAATGAGTAGAATTCACGAAAATCAAAATCAAAGCGCATTACATCACTAAAACTGGATACAAGTACGTTAGGTACCATACCATACCAAATAGGGCGTATTCAGAAGCAACCTACCATTGTCTTAAAATGTAAGACTGAAGCGGTCGCGTGATCTTAGTTCGTGCAAACCTCTAGATATTGTTAAAATCATTATTTTTAAGAGTATGGTGTATACTGCTTTTTTTTTAACGTTGGGATGTCCTCATGTATACTCTTCTGTTGTGGTGACAACAGAAGAGTTATGTCGGACTCTCACCGACTAAAACCCAACGGGGTCCTACTACACATCTTGTGCCGGGGCTGTGGGCACGCTTTCGCACTCTTCCATGGCCCTGACGGCTTGTCTCCATAGTTTGAAGACCCTCCTCGGCATGGGTATAGACGACAGTATTTTTTTTACGACAGAGTTGAAAATAAAAATTCAGTGTACAAAAACGGCCGGTTTCTAAAACCTCGTTCAAAACTAATCGGCTGTCAAGTCACTTGCTACTTCAGCTTTTACTTCATATTAGATAGAGATAGTTGGCTAGCTGACTTGACAGCCGATTAGTGTTGATCAAGCTTTTTTCGGCAAAACGGCAGACTCCCATCCGAACCTATTTCGACCAATCACTCTGTCATTTTCATCGCCATAACACGCGTGTGGTGATGGGTGAATGTATTACAGAATGCTAAATTGAAAACTCTCCGTGGATTCCGCGGTCACTTGGGCGAGTGTTGTTGTCAGAATAGCTTCTGTACGGCACATCCTGTCTTTCAACAAAGCCGTAATCATTCAAGAAGTACTCGTCAGATTAAACGTTATCTTGCGCGTGGAGTAAATTGAAGTCAATTACTGGACTAGGAAGACAGTTGGGCTGCCGGGATTAAACGCAACAGCTGAGCCAAACTTCCCACTTGCATCTCTGGAAATTTGTAGATTTTTTTTTAAATTTTATCAAACTTTAGAAATAAAACTTTCTTGGATTAGAATTATAATTTTCGTCATAACCAAAATTTATAAAAGAAGGTTGACCTTATAGCAATAATTGTGTCGTATTTTGCTGAACGTTTGTTATGTTTTTCTTTGAAACTTGTTTGTTTTATCCCTTAACATTGGGTGAGTGAGTGCAATCCTCGCAAATTTAGAAATTTTTAATCGAGAAATTAATAACGCCACAATTAAAATCACTATACCGACCTACATTCATTCGGAAATGCTACATTTTGACGGCTAAAGGTACTGAAACACGTGCTTAAAAATAAGCATGCTTCTTTGAGCATGCTCAAAAATCAACCGACGTACGACCAAATAAGCATGCTTATTTACTAGCACGACCTGTTCATCCGTGCTTTTATTGAGCAAGGCTCAAAAATAAGCACGTGTGTCAGTACCTTAAACCACAGTCACTGAATCGATCAACATGATCAATTATATAACACCAAAATAAAGCTTGTTTTCCGGAAACGGACAATGACATTTATTATATCAGTTTCTTAAGTTTTTCAAAAACATAGAAAATTTCATATTTGTACTACCGGTCAGGTTACAGGACATGACGTATAAAGGTATAGAGCTGTTATAAATAAGGGTAGTAATAAGACTTATGGAAGGAAAAAGCAAAACAAATAATAGAAATAGTGTGTGTGTGTCACGTCTACGCAATATGCTTGTGAAACTCTGCTATGTACGGACTGTATGAAAAGCCCTGCAGGTTGATCACGTAACTTTTGTTGCATTCAAAATCCAGTTGCCTATGTCAATTCTGGCAGTTTTTCGATAGCAAAACTGCCAAAATTGAAATAGTCAACCAGATATTGAATGCAACAAAGATACGCGATCAGCCTGAGCTCAGCATGAGCTGAGCACTAATTCTCAGCGCTTCTTGTAAATCATCCTTTAAATTGAGATCAATTCCCAGATGGGATATGTAGAGTCGCATTTGCCGGGAATTGGTCTAACAACCTCGGTTGCTAACTATGTAACATACCCCGTGCGTGTTCGTATAGTTAAAATTCTTTAAATACAAAACTCCGTTATTTTTAAACTTTCGCGATCATAATAGTACATTATGATATGAGTGCGGGAAGTTGAAAATTACAGCCGAGGCGATATTGCCAGCCCGAGCCGTAGGCGAGGGCTACAAGAAAGCAGAGGCTGTAATTTTCAAAGCGCACGTAATATGTCATACGACGTTTTATAACACATTTGCGAGGAAATAAATAAAACTCGGACTTTCTTCAAAGAATAAATCTTTATTCACTTGTTGAAGCAGTTATAAAAATTTGAACAATTTGTAAAAGAATTAAATGCTTATTTTCATCTCCCAAAGTCAATTTTATTCATAAAATGTTGTCCACTTTACTGACATAAAAACTCTTTGCTAAGATTTAAAAAAGGTTCCGTTCGTTTTAGTGGGAGCATCTTGATAAACCGTACGTTTTATATTACCATAACGCACGAGTGCGTAATGACATACATCACGATACTGAAATTGGTGAAATAAGAGACCCTTTACGAGCAAATGTGTTATAAAACATATATTATTAAAGTATATCATCACTACATAGTATAAAACAAAGTTACTTTTTCTGTCCCTGTCCCCATGTCCCTTTGTATGCTTAAATCTTTAAAACTACACAACGGATTTTGATGCGGTTTTTTTTAATAGATTGAATGATTCAAGAAGAAGGTTTATATGTATAATACTTGCATGATATGTACACCCGTGCGAAGCAGGGGCGCACGGGCGGGTCGCTAGTTATCTAATAATTCCTTAGTCAACATTATTTTTTAAACTTTCGCGATCATACCACACATTGAAGCATATTCCGTGCATTGAAGTATTACCTACACGGATATTTATTACGTTTTACCTTGATTATTTTTATTTTCCCGCCGTTTCAGCTATGTTCCTAGAGCCGGTGGTCGATTGCAGACTAAAAACACAAAACGCGAAAAATACCCGAGTGTAGTAATACTTCAATATCATTTCATGGAATGCTCTGTCCTGAAAAGTCCTGGAGTAGCGCCGATTTTTGGTCTTAGATCTATTTTCACACTTTTTCTATTCTAGTACTGGCGCTCACAATTTGTTTTACTTAATTTAATGGTTAAATTCTATATGTGCATTCGTTAAAAAAAAAATTTGAAAATAGAACATAAAAGTTTACTTTGAGTTTGTTTATTCTCTTCTTCTTTTCGTTTATAACACTTGTGCGTCATTCCATAAACAATCTTGCCAACCAGTGTCAAGTGATATAGTTAAATACTTTTTAGTCAAGTCAGTTATAAGTCAAGTCAGTCCATAGTAAAGACCGGTCGTCTTTTGTTTTGAAGAAAATGGTGGCGGTTTCCTTAAAATCTTATGATTTTCGTTCAAATCGCATAAATACTCTTTTATTCCAAACTTTGTGCTAAGACCTCAAGTAATGTTGGTTTTAAAAAACCACCAAAGATCAACAACACTACTATTATATAGAAAAACAAAAAAGCTATGTTACCTACATCCTTAAATGACAGAATCTGGTTTTATTCCCAATGTGAACGTTTTAGAACCCTTTCTACAAGTCACTTTCGTAATTATTCAACAATCTACAAATTGTAATACATTTGATCTTTCGTCTCTCACCATTCATAGATCAGCAATTCTCCTTGAAGTCACTTACGTGTCTGTTCTTCCCGGACACGGCCAGTGGCCACTCAATTGTTTCTTCCACGTATGACCGGTGTATTGGCGAAGTTTTGGCAGAGGAAGCTACGCAGGGATATGATACGAGGAAGCGATCCGATAGGTTAGACCGACAACATTGTAAGGAGTGTTCGAATACAGAGGATAGAGTCCTGTTTTCGGTCACCAGAAATAAAATAATTTGCCAGTGAAATTAAAGCGGAGAAAGCCATTGTAGGATTTTTCGAAGGTCAAATAACTTTTCACGCGCATTTTCATCATTTGTGTTCGAAATTTGAAATGAGAATAAAAAAGGAAATAATCCGTAAATTTAAAATTTTTAGTCAAAAAACTTGCATGAATTTATTATAATAAACAAATTAAAAAAATGGTTTTCAATAATTTTTATATATTTATTTATTTATTTATAATCTGAATCTCGGGAACAGCTCCAACGATTTTCATAAAATTCAGTATGCAGGGGGTCTCGAGGGCGATAAATAAATCTAGCTAGGATTCATTTTTAGAAAATGTTTTTATCCGACTTCGGTAGATGGCGTTGTTAAGCGACCGAACAAAGCTCAGGCGGTCTTTTTTCATTCATGCATGATTTACGAGGTATTATGAACCCCTGAGCTGAATTTAAGTTTTTATTAATTTTTTTATACAAACAGCTTATAGCTCAAGCAGATGACCCACCTGATGTTAAGCGTCACTTAACAAAGCATTGCGTTGTATTTCACCCACAATATGAACGTGCCCAACGATGCACTACCCTGCGTCCATCTGTTGATGTTAAGTTAACAGACAGATGTTATGGCTCGTTTGCCTGTAGGGTTTGGTACACTTTAACAGGTTGTTTCTGTGAAGCCGCTATCCGCAAAAAAAAAACAATTTTGACAACTTTTAGCCAAGCACGGTAGATATCCTCAGATCGCTTGCAAACGTGTGACTGTAAAAATGTTGGAAAATTCGAAACAAAGAACTCGCCGACTTAGTTTAGAAGTCACGAATAAAACTTACCAACATTCGGTCATCGAACACAACACAGCACAAGGCACTTATCGACGGATTGGTATCACTGTATCATTGTTTCTTTCAATGAAGGTATTATTTGAGGGTATTTCAGCGCGGTCGGGGCAGCCCCCGCGATGGTTTTAACTGGAAACACGATGCAGAAGTCGAGTTGCGTGCTTAGACCAATGGTGGTACACCCACCGCACCGCCCGCTTTGACAGTGGTACTCAACGCTTGGCGCGTACTGATACTAATATTCAAATTATCGATTCTTAGGTGTAATGAACTTCGAACAAGTTGTAACGTTACACATTCCCTCATAATCCTACTCCTACTAATATTATTATAAACGCGAAAGTTTGTAAGTATGGATGGATGGATGTTTGTTACTTTTTCACGCCAGAACGGCGGATAAAACTTGGCAGTCTGGAATAGCACATGGGCTACTTTTTTCTCGTGGGAATACCGGCATTTAAATCTGCGCGGGTGAAACCGCGGGGGCAACTAATGTACTAAATAGGTAAACGCTTGGCGCGTACTACTAATTTTAAAATTATCGATTCTTATTTCGAACAAATTTTTTAAAGTAACGATATACAATCTTTTTTTTTCCTTGATAACTTACTAAAATAAACATTTCAGTTTGACGGGGATCGAACTCATGCATCGCAGCAGGCAGAGCTTAATATAACGAACTAATCTACTACAATATCCAATATACGGTCACCCAGATATTTTTACTAAGTCTCGCAATTTTATAATCCTTCCTGTCAAAATGGTGATAAAAACTCTCAGGTCTTCTTGGTAGCTTCTATTATATCAATATTTCTGTTTAAAGTATATAGTAGCTTCTAAGGAAATGTTGTCCACTCCTGCCCCACCAAACGCTGGCCCGTTAGTGTAATATGACATCGACTGCGGTATACGACGTCACGCCGAGTCCACGTCCCGGACGACATTGACCACCGGCCTTGACTGATTAGCCTCATCGTGCATTTGAACGGACAGTCTACACCTGATAAGACATTCGAATCTGATGCAGCAAAGACGAACAAAGGAATACATACGGTCGAAACTTTACGCAGTCAGGTACTACCACCACGCCTTTTTACCCGCCAAGCAGCAACGCTGTGTTTCGGTTTGAGTGTGGTCGCCGGTGTAATTACAGGCAATGCCTCAAGTTGATGGACGCAGGGCAGTGCATTGTAGGGCACGTTGCTATCGTGCGTGTCTTACGAGATAATGCTTTGTCATTGGAATGTGTAAACAATTCTGCGACCGAGTTCCTGCCCGTGTGGCCTCACACTTATCCCATTGCACTAATATCATAAATTTGAAAGTTTGGATTTTTGTTAAATCAATCTCGCCAGCCAGAACGGCTATCTGGATTAAATTTGGCACAGTGATAGATAATAGTCAAGAATAGTACATATGCTACTTTTTATCCTGTGGAAATACCAGAATATAAAACTACGCGGATGAAACCGCGGGGTGCAGCTAGTAATACCTACTATATATAGTAGGAAGCTCCAGTATGCTGATAATCTGGATGGACAAGGCTCTTTGAAGAGATATCGTTCTTTCTATAAATATTCATCGTCCTTCCCTAAGGATGACAATGATGATGGATAATTTGCCACCTACCTCTACACAGTTATTGTACTACCATCGACCTGTTTGCGTGTTTATAAAATTGTCTAGACCACGTTACTTTTTTTCTGTCTTTTGTAGAAATAAAAATTAAAATGAAAGCGTGCCGTTGTTCTGATGGTTAGAAAAAGTTTTTACGTAAGGTAAAAGTAGGTATTGAGCGTCACGCAAAAAGAACGCCGGAAGGAGGCGCGAGTATTTTGTATGCGCAAATACTGTTCACTGTTTTCCAGCGTTCGTTTTGGTTGACGCGACCTAAACAGCTCTTTGTGAAGGACTTATCCGGAAGTACTACCACCATGCCTTTTTCTGTCGCCAAGCAGCAACGCTGTGTTTCGGTTTGAATAACACTTCAAACTGAAACAGAAATAATGGCTGTAAATGATCTGTATGCCTCAAATTGATGGACGCTGGGCAGTGCGTTACGTTCATATCGTGCGTGAATGACGCGGCAATGCTTTTTAATGGGTGATGGTTACTACTTTAGGTGGACCATTTGTTCCATCGGCAAATTTTTAGAAAATAATTTAAAATATTATTTCAAGTGATGGTTTGAACTCAAGGTAGGGTGGTGACCTTCACAAGCATCGATCGTACCCGCCCGGCACCACCAGTGGGTAACTCTTTATGGCAATATGCTAATGAGGTATTCCGCTAATCTTAATTAGATTGATTGAAAGGATGGTTTTCAGAACTATGCTTCTCGTATTTCTTCTTCTCTTCTTCTAATTTAAGAGCAATGCTCTTGTCGGCGTAATTGATGCATTTCTCTCCAGGTGTTTCTTTTTGGGGCAACCTCCTTGACCTCCTTATAAGACATGACGGCCACCTTCGCTTTTATTTGGCTCATGTAGTTTATCCTAGGTCTCCCCCTGCCTCTCTTTCCTTCTACATTTCCTTCGATTATTTTTCTTATAAAGCTGCCATGTCTTAAGGCTCCGGTGACAGCGGCTCGAAATTTCGAAGTGCGATTGGCTATTATTTCATTTTATTTCATTTCGGGGAGGTTGTTTGAAAAAATAACTCTAAAGAAGAAACACGCATAAATACTGTTCGAACACAAATAATACAATAATATAAGGGAAACATGCCCGAATCAGAAATCATTTTGGTATTAGTATGTTTGGTCTTACGTTTACCTAATACCAAAATGATTTCTGACTTAAGCACATTTCCCTTATATTATTGTATTATTTGTGTTCGAACAGTATTTATGCGTGTTTCTTTAGAGTTATTATTTCAAACAACCTTCCCGAAATGAAATAAAATGAAATAATAGCCAATCGCACCTCGAAATTGCGAGCCGCTGTCACCGGACCCTTAAAGGACGGCCAATCATCTTTCCTCTTCTATTCTCAACTGTTTTGATAATGGCTCTTTCTCATATTTACTCACCACTGTTTTGTAACTACCAGAAAAAATTAAGGACTGTTTCAGCAGAGGCTACTAATGTTAATCGCATGATCACAACATTTTGATTCCTTTTCTTTGTTTGTAGCCAATAACGTGACCTAGTTTATGATTGACATATTGAGATTTCGGTATTCCCACGGGATAGAAAGTATCTATCTCTCTGCCAAGATCCGTTTAGCCGTTCCGGCGTGAAAGAGTAACAAACATCCATCCATCCATCCATACTTACAAACTCTACGTTTATTACATATATATACATATATTATATAGTAGCGTCTACAATGTTATATTATTAGTAGGATAGGATATACAAGAATTATGTTTATAATTCCAACCCACCATGCGCAATGAAGCAGGCGTCCATGAACTTACTTGCAGTCGCCGCCGCCAACGGAAGTGGAAATGCTATAGACGCCGGTCAGTCAGAGGCGGCAGTGCCAAGGTATCGCTAGATGCGAGGTGCTAGATACCGTGTTATTAATTGTACAAGTCGCAGGTATATTAGCGTCAAGGGCGTCTGGGGTCTTTCTGGATATAAATACCATTTTGTGTTCAGCAACACTTCTTCTTCTTGTTGTCGTGTCACCAGTTCCTTCGAAACAGTGTGGGGAAAGGATTTTAAGAGCGCCTCAAGAGGCTCCTTTCAAGCACTTGACGCACGTTATAGAACTTGTTAGTTTCAGAACATGCCGGTTTCCTAAAGATAACTCGCTACCGCCAGCACTTATAGTACCCGTCAAACTTCTTGGCCATCGCGCGAGGTGGTAGGGGAAAGGTTTGCACTCTTCGCACCACTAAAAAGATCTATTTTTTGTTTCTTTTTCATTCAAGGTCGTTTGTCCAAGAAGTTTGACGGATACTATACTTATTTTCTTTTCTTTGAAGCATCCTCCCTGTTGAATTAATAAAACTGACCGCTGCTTCCATTGCTATAATTTTACCGTGCTGTAAAACTGAAAAAAAAAACAGCTTCACGACTTTGATCCTCAGTCACGGTAGATATCCCCTCAGATCTCTCAGTACCAAGTACTAACTCAAGATTCTTTGAGGATGTCTAAGAGGGGTAGTCCGATACGTTCAAACATTACATTTGGCACATACCCACATTTTGCAGTAGTTAGTATTCCATACGTGACAGGTTGCAAGCCCATCGCCGCTGTTAGAATACTAACTGGTTTCCTCACGATGTTTTCCTTCACCGTTTAAGAGCACTGGCATTGCTAGCATTGCATTGCATTGGTCTGGGTGTTTTCTATGTATAATAAAAATATCTATTTATGTAATTATATAATGTATTAAATATATCAGTTATCTAGTACCCATAACACAAGCTTTGAATAGCTTACTTTGGGGCTAGATAGTGAAAGAAAGAAAGAAAGAAAGAAAGAAAGAAAGAAAGAAACATTTATTTGACACACAACACACAGAGAACACAGAGAAAAAAAAACATAACAGATATTTATTATTAACAAACAGTACAAGAAACAGATAAACAGAAAAATACAAAAACAGTGTTGGAGGACAGTTTGTCTCCTCTGTGTTGTATGGGCCAAACAGGTCCAGTCTCAGCATAATTGCTGCTCCACACTTTCGTGGGGAGCAGCGCTGGTTTTCAGACAGGGCCACGGATGACCTCACAAACGTAAAACAATCCGTAAATATATTATACAAAGATAAACTGAAAATGAAACAAAATACCTATGAAGTTGAGTAAGAAAAAAGGAAGGAAGGAAGGTATTGAGATCATACATATTGAAATATTTTTAAATATTGCACAAAATCATTATTATAGTTATTCACATATATAAGATTAATAAATATTAATATGAGTGAGCATAAATTGTATAGAATTATAACATCAGCAATTGATAGACAGATTGATCAGGAATTTGTAACACTAATTTAAATGAAAGGATCGCAACTACACTGCCAGGACAGTCAATAAAAGCGGCAACACGGTAAGTCTCTAATTTAATAGTCTTTAAAACAATAAACATCAAACATCATCACCTTTCTAGGTTGCTGTGCTGTGTGGATTGTCCAGCATTATTATTATTATTATTTTTTGACGACCTCTGTGGCGCAGCGGGCGAGAGCCTGCCTGCGACGCAAGAGGTTGCGGGTTCGATTCCCGCCTTGGAACAAATTTGTGTACGATCTGCATAAATTTGTTCCGATGGTCTGGGTGTTCTCTATGTATAATAAAAAATATCTATCTATGTAAGTATATAATGTATTAAATATATCAGTTATCTAGTACCCATAACACAAGCTTTGAATAGCTTACTTTGGGGCTAGATAGTGCTGTGTGGATTGTCCAGCATTATTATTATTATTATTATTATTTATTTTCTTTTTTTTTCTTTTTTATTGCGCACATACATTTTTCGATAGAAAAATTCATTGATGCACGACCGGATTCGAACCTGCGACTACGATCGGAAGGCGGGGTCACTTCCACTAGACCACCGGTGCTCTCTACCGTGCTGTGCCTGTAATCAAATCGAAACAGAGTAACGCTGCGTCAGAAGGCATGGTGCTAGTATTTCCCCGTAATGATTGAAGAAATTAATGCCTTTTGAGTTGTACAAAGTAACAGATATCAAGTAAAATTATCCATCAATGAAGTCAAAGTCAAAATATGTTTATTATAACGATAAAATTACAAGGATCACCCTGAAACGTCTTAAAACTAGGACTCTAGGTGCCAGTTCCACGTACCAAAGCCGGGAAGAACAGGCAACAAACTCGGCTTGGTATCTAATGCTCTTTTGTATGATTTGAATGATATTACTTACAATCGTACTAAGCATATTTCTTTCATAAAATTTCCAATGATAGTTGAATGCACCTAGGTACCATGTGTGGCCTTCCCGAGGCCTAATCCAACCAATAGGTCCCAATTAAACCATTTGTATAATTGGCAAGCGGCTGCGCGTGCCGACGTCAGGCGGTTCTTTTAAACAAAGGTACAGTCGACATCAAAAGTAAATGATGACAGACGGGTTTCAAGTGTTGTAAACTGAAACACTTATTTTTCTTATATCCAGCACCCAATTGATATTGGTTAACGTTCCATACATCTTATCCATCTCACCCTTCTGTGTGATCTTACCTCATACTAAGCACAACTTGTAATATGGAAACCAAATACTTAGCTGATGTTAAACTTATTTTTGTAAATACAATCTATAATATGTAATAGCACCCAGACCGGAAATGAAATATTCATGTTCATCGCACTAATATTTGTCCGCGGTGAGGATCGAACCCACGGCCTCGGCCCGCGGCCCGATTACGCTAATATCTGGCTATTGAGTTTTATTTTACACATTGTTCTCTTTTTTTTGTGATCAACTTTATATTTTATGTCTGTTTTATTAGTTAACTTTCACCTTATTATTTTGGTTTATCTTTTCAGTATCATCTGCCTACCTACATAAGTTGCTTATAAAATGTAGATTCGATTTGGTTTATGCACAATGTATATTATATAGTTTATATTAGACAATAAGAAAACTGTGAATCTAGGAATGAATAAATAGATATTTGATCAAGGAATAAAATACTCTCTGACGAGAGCTATATGATTCCCATAGTGTAATAGCAACATATAGATGGATCTAGTGTCAAAATTCCTTGGATGGATGGGAATCAAGTAACAACCTGAAAGCCATCTCGATAGCCAGACATTAGCGTAATCGCAGATCGAGCGCAGAAGGCAGAGCTACTTCTGAGCTGTGAGGGCTCTAAGAAACTTGTCAAAAACAAAGGCGAAACTATTTTTTTATGGTTGGATTGCGTTTCTCTCTGATGGTAAAAACCACCCAAAGTTCGTTCGTGCAAATCGCCTCAAAGTAACTATTTTATCGGTATTTTACAGGCAGGATACATTTATTATTTTTCTTTTGTACAAAGCTAAGCTACACATCAAATTTCACTCTATTTATTTGTTATTTTCACGCATACAAACATCACTTCTATAGCATGAGTCCATTTAATCCAACGGTTATCTTATAGTTCAGTAGTACCTACCTAGTTTAATGTTTTTAATGTAGCTTTAAAAAAAAGTTATTCTCCGAGCGGGATTCTGTGGTGTCCTAATTTTAGTAACAATATAACACAAAAAAGTAGTTGTAATCTTATTGTTAAAGAAATATTGGTGGGAAATATCCCTGGGGTCACCGATTGATCACTTTCTAGGACACTTTGTATTACATTAAAGAAGCAAGCCGCTGAATGAATACTAACTGGTTTCATTACGATGTTTTTCTTCACCGTTTAAGAGCACTGGCACTGCACATAATCGCGCTATACAGAGATTTTCGAAAAGTGCTTTTGATACAAAATAATTATTAATCTAGAAGAATAACTCCCGGTTTCTAAAAGGCCGATCAACACTAATAGATCAATTCTATCTAATTTAAAGTAAAAGTTGAAATAGTAAACAGTCGATTAGCGTTGATCGGCCTTTCAGAAACCGGGTGTAAAACTACTATTTTATGAATATTCGACCTTCACCGATACCAGCCCACGCACAGGATGACATTAGCGCCACTTGCCAGTAACATGGACAATCATTTCCTTAGTGGCTGACTCGATGACATTAGCGCCACTTGCCAGTAACGCATGGACAATCATTTCCTTAGTGGCTGACTCGATGACATTAGCGCCACTTGCCAGTAACATGGACAATCATTTCCTTAGTGGCTGACTCGATGACATTAGCGCCACTTGCCAGTAACATGGACAATCATTTCCTTAGTGGCTGACTCGATGACATTAGCGCCACTTGCCAGTAACATGGACAATCATTTCCTTAGTGGCAGACTCGATGAACCACACGTTTTTCGGCATATAATTAATACGTACGAACTTTTCATCACCATCATTATCAGCATCAGCCTAAAGAAGTCCGCTGCTAGACAGGCATCCTACTAATATGTACTATAATGGATGGATGGATAAATGGATGGATGGATGGATGGATGGATGTTTGTTACTCTATACCTCCAGAACGGCTGAACGGATCTTGGTGAAAATTGGCACAGAGATATATTATAGTCCGAATAACACATAGGCTACTTTTTATAATAAAATTTTTAAAAATACCGGGATTTAAATCTGCGCGGGTGAAACCGCGGGGCGCAACTAGTATATCTATATTCCTTGGTTGAAACCACGAAATAGAGTGGTTGAAACCATTTTTAACGAATTTTTGACGATTCTAAATGACAATTACGCGATCAATAGAACGGTACTTGCACTGCAGGCTCGTAGCGAGGCGAGTAGCACATCTCACCACGCGTCCGTGTTCACTGGTTGGCCGATGACACCAAAATACCGTGGTGGGATGTGCTACTTGCCTTGCTTCAAGCCTGGTGCGAACGGGCTTATACGGCTGATAATGCACACAAACTCCACTGGGGAAAACGTACTCGCATTTCTCAAAAAACAGTGAACGCAACTCACTCGGTCTCCACCGATCTCTCAGGGCTCGGTAACAAGCTTGAATTCGATATTTTATTAGTGAAGCTTTGGTAATAACGTAGAAATAATATGAGCCTTTTACGCAAGGGATTTGAGTAGTTTTATTCCGCTTTCGAAATGTAGGTATTGTGCCTTTTTTTTATAGCTTGCTAGGTAGCCCACCCGATGATACTACTACGTGGGACGCACTCCTACCTGATGGACAGAAGATATAAAGAGGATCTCACGACGCGGTGGATGGAGGGGGCTCAGAACCGTTCTTCCTGAAAATGTGTTGGGGATCATCATCATCATCAACAGCCCACAGAAGTCCACTGCTGGACATAGGCCTCCCCTATCCGCTTCCAGGAAGAACGATTCTGAGCCCTTTCCATCCACCGACTACCCGCGATCCTAACAATGTCGTCAGTCCATCGGGTAGGAGGGCGTCCCACACTTCGCTTTCCTGTTCGTGGTCGCCATTCAAGAACCTTTATTCCCCATCGGTTGTCAGTTCTTCGAGCTATACGCCAGCTGCCTGCCCATTGCCACTTCAACTTGCTGATTCTGAGAGCTATGTCGGCTACCTTGGTTTTCCTACGGATTTCCTCATTTCTGTGATTCTATCTCGTAGTGAAACTCCTAGCATAGCTCTCTCCATAGCTCGTTGTGCGACTTGGGGATGCCTACATTAAAAGTCAAAGTCAAAGTGAAAAGGTGTTTATTCAATAAAATCACATGGATCGCTTTGAAACGTCTTAAAATTAGGTGCATTTAAGTTCCAGTTCCACGCGACCAAAGCCTAAATTTTTGGTACCAGGTGCACTAAATAGGTACTAAATCCTTGCGTTTACTATATATCTCTATCATTAGCCGTTTGCCCACACTGACTGAGGCAGCTGGAGACATGTTACTCCAGCTTACACACTATTATAAGCTTATAGCATCGTTGTTTATTTGGCAGCTAAATTATGATTCAAATCTATGAGTGCACTAATTATGCTTTAAATATTGGCATTTATAGAAATTACATTTTCAATATGAGGAAGCTGGAGACATGCACACTAAAACGAAAACAAACTTACGGCTTGGCTTTTACAGGCTGTTGAACTTCTACTGGCTGATGATGGTACGATATCGTCATCAATATAGGTAACTGTAGCGCCCCGCGGTTTCATCCGCGTAGTTTTAAATCCCGGTATTCCTACGGGATAAAAAGTAGCCTATGTTATTCCAGACTATAATATATCTCTGTGCTAATTTTCACTAAAATCCGTTCAGCCGGAGTCATAGAGTAACAAACATCCATCCATCCTTCCATCCATTAGTAGGATGTATCAACGAATGTGTCATCAATGGGCATGATGCTAATACCAGAACCATGTCTATATATTATTTATTATTATAATTATTTCTGCAGCCAGAAATAATAATAACAAATAATAAAATAGGCCAGCTTGGGTTTGTTGGTTGGTGAAAATAAATATGACATCTCGAGTTAGTCTTTTCTTTGTTTCGTATTTTGTAGAACTTATTTTTTTATCCGCTAAAACTTGTAATATACTCCACAACCTATCGACCTACCAAGGTATGAGTATGTATTCACCTACTTACGAGCTCCTATATTTGATTAGGGACGGCAGCCATAGGACTGCCATTTATTCATAGTATTGACACAATGGTGGATGGTAAGACGTGTGTTGTTTGTTAAAAATAGTTAAAATAATAGATAGACGATGGAATCTGTGAAGTGCAGTGAAAATATTGAATGTCGCAGTACTTCGGTATCTGCGATTTATCAGGCGGGCCTTATGCCCAAGCACATGCTTGCATACTCCTCCAAGCAGTGTTGCTGTGTTTCGGTTTGAAGAATGTGGTTGTTGTTGAAATTTAAGGCACATGGGGCTTACATCTGTACTCCTCAAATTAAAGGACGGGGCAGTGCATCGTAGGGATCATTCGGATCATGGGAAGTCGGCGGATAGAGAGGGCTCAGAATCGTTCTTCCTCAAAATGTGTAAAGTGGCATATGTTCAGCAATGGATTCCTTATCTTGATGATGATGATGGAACAAGCACATGACCCACCTGATGTTAAGTGGTGATCGTAAGTTACGCTCGATAGAAACATGCCTTACATGTACCTCTGCCCTGTGCCCATCAATTTGATGAATCTAAACATAATATCAAAGTGGAGCACCGGCGGTCTAGTGGAAGTGACCCCGCCTTCCGATCGCGGGTTCGAATCCAGTCGTGCACCAATGAATTTTTCTATCGAAAAATTTAAGTATGTTCGCCTTCACCGTTTGGAGACCAGTTAGTATTCTAACAGCGGCGATGGGCTTGCAACCTGTCACGTATGGAATACTAACTACTGCAAAATGTGGGTATGGTGCCAAATGTAATGTTTGGACGTATCGGACTACCCCTCTTAGACATCCTCAAAGAATCTTGAGTTAGTACTTGGTACAGAGAGATCTGAAGGGATACCTAGCGTGCCTGCGGGGATCAAAGTCGTGAAGCTGTTTCAGTTTTTTCAGTTTCAGTTTAATATCAAAGTTTTCTCACTCATCATCATGATTTATTGTATTTTTTCAGTTAAAGACCCGGGAGTAGTGAAGATCGGCGCATACAAATACGAAGATGGGACCCGCTACGTCGGCGAGTGGAACTCCAAGGGACAGAAGCATGGAATGGGCCACCTGGTGCTGCCCGACGGCACCAGATACGATGGAGCCGTGATCGGTGGCTTATGCTCTGGTCTTGGAGTCATGGCATTTTCTGATGGAGCGAAGTCAGTACTTTGACCCTTTGACCCTTTTGCTGCTGCAGCACACAAATACCTACATACCTACCTACTGTTGTTGTTATTAACTGTTTGTTATTTCTTTTATATGTTTTGTATGTGTATGTGTGTTTTTTTGTCTGTCTATGTCTACTTTAATTTTTTTCAGGCGAAACTTTAGCTCTAAGTTTAGTTTAGTATAACGGCTGTCTAGAAGATATTGCATACCTGCAATAAGACCGTTCATTGTACGAACTCACTGTACACACTGGTTTGTAACCTTATCCTCAATAATGTTCTTGTTATTTTTCTCAAGGTATCCTCAATGATTTCTTAGGGACAATGTAATAGGGACAAAGGGGAAAATAATAGTTCTGCAAGAAAGCATTCAGTTTCATGAGATAGATACTTGCTGTAAACTCGCTTACAGATATGAAGGGGAGTTCATGCAGGGCTGGTTCCATGGACATGGCGTGTTCTGGCGAGCTGATGGGATGAAGTTCGAAGGGGAATTTCGTGGTGGACGGGTTTGGGGCTTGGGTATGTTCCACACTGATTTAATTTAGGCATACGTTAATGCCCGTTCCTAATAGGCGCAGTCGCACGAAACAGTGTACTAGAAAGTGATTCTTTTAAAACAATGAATAAATCCTTTTCACTTTACTTGAAGCACGTCTTCGTTCGCGTGGTTGCGGTGATTGCTAACATAAATATCCAAGGTGTTTTCCTTTTTAAGATTGATTAATTTTAATACGCTTCTGCACATTTTTATAGGGGTTTGATGGCTTTTGTACATGAAATAATACCTATCACAATTTTTTTTAGAAAAATAATGTTACTCGCTATCCGTAGAAGAAGTGAGGACCCCCTCCAGTTGCAAAAGTTTTATTCATTGAGCTATTATTTTATGTTCCAGGGTTGGTCACATTCAGTGATGGCAGCAACGGCTTCCCCAGGAATGAGGGTTTCTTCCAGGACTGCCGCCTGATGCGTCGCAAGCGGTGTCCGGAGGTGGTCCAACGCGCCCAAAAAGTGGCCTACATAGCCCGAGCGCAATGCCAGCAGATCTAAAAACTACCTTATACTCTCATACTGAAAACATAAAATTGGGTGTCCATAAAATATTCCTGTACCTATGATTATAGTAGTAGGTAGCTATGTCTTTACTTTTTTGCGGTTTTTGGGGAGAAGATTATTTTGTTATAAATCTCTCTGAGTACTTAGGGGTGTATTTTTTCCATGCAATGCTTCCAAACATAAAACATAGGTTGGCATCGATGGCTGATAATCCCAACTATCCCAACTAATATTATAAATGCGAAAGTAACTCTGTCTGTCTTTCTGTCTGTCTGTCTGTTACGCTTTCCCGCTTAAACCTCTCAACCGATTTTGATGAAATTTGGCACAGACAATCTTTAGACCCTGAGAAAGAACATAGGCTACCTTTTATTGCGAAAAAAAGAGATGAAGAGATTAAAAGTACGCAGACGAAGTCGCGGGTACCAGCTAGTCTTTAATAATTATATAATTTACAGAATACAATAATAATTATTAGATTATTAATTAATGCGACTATAAGACGTAGCCAAAGAGACGTCTTCAATTAAATACTTTCTTCAAACTATCTAACGTATAATCTTCGTATAATTTAGAATTTAGGGATGCTAAGAACATTTTTTTAAACGTGGGCAAAAATAGAATGTGCAATTGAAAAAAGTATACGAATGAATTATTTGAATGATTGCTACGATAAAAGGTTTTTTTTTTTTTTAGCTCTTGTCTATCGACTATCTTGCCAGTGTCAAGTGATAGAGATTATAATGCTCTTTGCTATGTTTCTAGTCACGTCAGTCGAAAGTCGAGTCAGTCAATTGTTTTGAAGAAAATGGTGGCGGTTTCTTCAAAACATTTGAAACATTTTCGGTCAAATCACGATATCACATAATACACTTTCATTCCAAATGCTTACACTTTGTGCTAAGACCACAAGTAATGTTGGTTAAAATACCACTAAAATAACACAACACAACTCAAAATAACACTAGAATAACAATTAAAATGAAAATGCTATGTTGCTTCGTTAGATGACAGGAAACGAATACGATAAAAGTTCTTCCTTATAACATCACAGCTTGACAGTGACAGTGACAGTTTGATCTTTGGACATCTCGTGATGCTGTCACTGTCACAGGTTGATTTCTTTGATCGCTAGAAGGCGCTAGCTGTAGATATCTTAGCATACTAGCATACATTTTTCGATATTTTTCCCGCCCTGCTTGGAAATTGCACCAATATTTTCCATTATTGTTATTACTATGACCGAGTTATCTGCATGTAGCTAAAGGTCATTATTTTAGGTAGTATTCAAATTCCTTGCTTTTTTAATGACGCTCGATAGAGAAAAAAACGCTAGATGATATTACAAACGAATGAAATACCATAGCGACAGGCCAAGTAACCGATTTTCTTGGATCGTTAAAAGTTGCGTGTCCTGGGACAATTTATTTAAAAAAAACGATTCACTAAGTTTTTTAAGATTAATCATAAATTGAATGTAAAACTAAGTAAGGGCTTTCTGGGTATTTTTTGTGTGATACATTTTACTGTTGGAACAAGCATATGTCCCACCTGATGCTAAGTTGTAACCATCACCTATAAAAAGCATACCTACCTCGCAAGTCGCGCACAATAAAAGCGTGCCATACTTAATACGTTGCACTGCCTTGCTTCCATCAACTTGAGTTGTTTGACGGTGGTCTGCGTCTTAACCTATTTTATGTTGACCTACCATTTGATTGGCTCTGGCTTTTCTTTCCCATTTTATGTAAAGCTAAACAAGTATACTGTATCTGGCATCGGGGTAAATGCACTTTACGTAATGCCCTACAGAATGTACATACCGGAGACGGAAGTAAATAAGAGTAGGTAAATTGTCTCCTACTTTGCTGAGAAGATCGCGCTAGTTCTTATTTATCTGAGACTAGCGACCCGCCCGCGCGCCCCTGCTTCGCACGGGTGCACATATCATGCATGTATTAATACATACTAGTGGCTCTGGGAGCTGTAGACCTCGCCTGCATACTAAAAGTGAGCTATTTGAGGAATGTAATGTGCAAGTGCATTTTCCGTTTTGTGATTTTTTTGATCTTTTTGATTTTTTTTGTATCATCTTGTGTAGAATGAGGTCCTTTGTGTTTCTCTCAAATTTGATTGAAAACCATCGATTGTTTGATGAGCTATCCTGTTCATCATGCTGAAGATCCTTATCAGATCTTCGCTAAACTTTTATGAGACCAACTTATAGTTACGACCTTTCAAATAAAAAAAGAATAATCGAAATCGGATCTCATTTGGTGGAGATATCCAGTATATCAAATAGCCCCTTTTTGCCCTTTTTTGGGGGAAGTACCCCTCCAATCAAAAATTCCCGACGACAAAAAAGTTCTAATAAGTCATATAACCTGTGTACCAAGTTTCGTCCAGATCGGTTGAAAAATGCGACCTGTAGAGGAGAACAGACAGACAGACAGACAGACATCCGGACAAACGCATTTTTGGCCAATGTGGAAACTGAGACGCTTCGCTCCCATCGCTCGCTTGGTCAATAAACCTTCCCCTTGAATCACTCTATCTATTAAAAAAACCGCATCAAAATCCGTTGCGTAGTTTTAAAGATTTAAGCATACAAAGGGACATAGGGACAGTAAAAGCGACTTTGTTTTATACTATACCTATGTAGTGATTAGTATTGAGCTCTTTGTAAAGGGCTCGTCCGAAGTTCTATCCAGATTTCTGACGTCAAGCAGCGTTGGTGTTTCAGTTTGAAGGGTGTGGTGGTTGCCGGTAAAATTACAGACACATGGGGCTTCACAATTATGTACGCCTCAAGTAGATGAACGCAGGGCAGTATCGTTAGGGCACGTTCCCATCGTGCGTTACGTATGTATAATTAAGTTGTAAACTGCAGCATTGCGCTTACATTCAGCTATATAAATTTAGTGTTATTACACTTATCTACTTAACCTGCAATTATTATATCACGCGTCGACCAGTGTGACGCAACCATAGTCTGATATAGTTTGTGTTAGGTACCTACTTTCTAACAAATGTTCCTTCCGAGTGCCCTTCTTTGAAGAATCTAGTTAGGTGTGTTAGTTCGCTTGTGCTAGCGCACCTGATGTTAAGTGGTAACAATAACTATCACCTAACAAAGCGTCGCTTTGCACACGCTCGATTAGTAATCTTTTTGTGCCTCTAGTTTCCTTAGAAACAGTGTTTTTTTATAACTAGTTGATCGAACAAGCAGATGTCCCACCTGATGTAAAGTGAAAACCATCACCTGTAACAAAGCATTTCCTCGTAAGTCACGCACGATATGAACGTGCCCTATGATGCACTGCCCTGCGACGAACCCGAGGCTTACAAATGTTGTCGCTCGAAAAGACTCCGTTCGTGCACTTTTCTATGACTCGCCGAATTCATCAAGATATTTTTCTTTGCCGTTTGAGAATACTGGCATCACGCACATAGTTTTTTGAACATAGAAAATCTCATTTTGGCACGAACGGTATTGAACCCACGATCTTAGGATAGGGGGGCGCGGCTACCATTAAACCACCACTTTCAGAACGTGCTCAATAATGCAGTGCGTCCTCAACTAAAGACATACACAAAAAAAATTGGCCAATTAGGTCCCAGACTCAGCATTGCCGAATCGCGCAGCATGGGGAATTTGACGTTGGCCGGCGCCGGCGCACCGCTCTCGTTACGGCTGGAATACACCAAAACCGATTATCGGCCTATCTTCACTCGCATTGTATGGCCAAACTCGACCAATCAAAACAAACGTATCTAACGTACTAGTAGCACCCCACGTTTCACCCGCGTAGTTTTAAATCCTGGTATTCCCACGAGGTAAAAAGTAGCCTATGTATATCTCTGTGCCAATTTTCACCAAAATCCGTTCAGCCGTCCTGGAGTTATAGAGTAACAAACATCCATCCATCCATCCATCTATCCATACTTACAAACTTTCGCGTTCATAATATTAGATAGATAGATATAAAATACTTTATTGCACACAACTTAAGGATACAACAAATAAACAAACTTAAAACTAAAAGTACAATGGGCGGCCTTATCGCTAAGTAGCGATCTCTACCAGACAACCGTTGGATGAAATGGACTCAAGAAATATAATATTAGTAGGATGTAAAAGATGGGAGCGCCTAAACTATAACCGCCATCGTCCGAAGACGCCTCGCCAACGTTTTAGACTCGTCCGAGTAATTCAGTTCGCCATTATCGGCCGACAAAATCGGTTTTACAGCTTTTTTTTGGCATCTTGAAATGCATAAGTTAAAATTAATCTGTTGCTATAATTTTGCAACAACATTAAAACTTTCATTAATCATCCAACCACTCATTCATTCATTAATCATCATGCACATACCTACTTACATTTAAATTGTTATTGCAATATTTTAGTTTCCTATCTATAAATCGGTTTTAGTGTATTCAAACCGTTAGATGGTTTCAGTAAGAGCTAAATTCACTAACTAATAAAGACGTTATAAATTGATCCTTGTGACCAAACAGATTAAAGTTCATTTTGATTTTGAGCGTTGCATTTTACTATCTATATATTTATATACAGCGTGTAACGGAAGGGGGGTATCAACCCTGAAGGAGGTGAATGTGCTCATGAAACTCAACAACTTTCCCCAAAGAACATAGGTCGAAATATGAAAAAAAAATTTGGCCCTCCCATAGTAAATCAATCAGCTGGTAGTCAGTTTTGTAAGGGAGGGCCAAATTTTTTTTTCATATTTCGACCTATGTTCTTTGGGGAAAGTTGTTGAGTTTCATGAGCACATTCACCTCCTTCAGGGTTGATACCCCCCTTCCGTTACACGCTATATATTTACAAATTATCTCTTCATGTGCTTTCTGTCATTCTATGGTCCGAACAAATATGTTTAAATATTTGAACTATGGTGTTGCGCGATGCTTGAAAGCAAGTTACATTAGGTACTTTCACTTGAGTATGACGCTGCGTGCGTGGGATAAGCGTATACGTAATTGTTTGAATATTACATAAACGTATGTAGGTTACTCATTAGACATTAAATGAGCGATAGGCACGGAGCTCATATTCTTGCAATACGTTCTAAGTTTCAATACTTACCAAAGCTCGTTTTGTTGCAGCTCTTAGTTTCAATACATTTACCAAATTAATAAAGAAGCAGATCTGACCCCGTTACTCAAAAAGTTTTCCTACTAATTGTTTAGTAGGAAAATTGGGTTATTCCCGCTCGTCCCCAGCGATCGTCCAAGTCCTTACAACTCGGCGCGGCAACGGTAGAAGAAAAATTTATAACATTGCGGTGACACTAAATGAGTATTTCTCAAACAAAGTATACGTAACGAAAAAGGAAAGCGTTACGAAAAAGTACTTTTTCGTAACGTTTTCCTTTTTCGTTACGTACATTTTGTTTGAGAAATACTCAAATATATTAATTAGCAAATAACGAAGTACTTACACTGTTTTACTAAATATAGACAGCAAAATAAATATAACGAAAATTTGCTTTGATTTAAAAAAAAAATAAATTAAAAAAATATTGGTCCCACGGGGCCGGGGGATGAGAGGCTACAATAATTATAAATACATATTTGAGCACTGGTTTTCTGGTGGTGGTAGCAGCCTCTTCTTCAGATCCCAAGCAAAATAGTTTATCCTAAAAAAGTGCACTGTGCACTGTCGAACGGTTGCGGAAAACTTATGGAAACCGACATGTCGTACAACCTAAAAAGCTCGAAAACAAGTGCTCGAAAGGAGCTCTCAGTTATTTATCCTTTCGCCACACTGTTTCTAAAGAAACGAGTTACACGACTTTTTTTTATACAACCAGCTGATGGAACAAGCAAATGGTAACCACCACCTCTATAGCAAAGCATTGCCCCGTAAGTCACACACGATAGGAACGTGCCCTACGATGCACTGCCCTAGGAACGTGCCCTACGATGCATTGCCCTGCGTCCATCAACTTGAGGCATACAGATGTTAATCCTCGTGTGCCTGTAACTAACCGGCGACCACACTCTTCAAACACGTGCTTCAAACGGAAACACAGCGTTGCTGCTTGGCGGCAGAAAAAGGCGTGGTGGTAGTACTTCCCCGGACGAGCCCTTCACAAAGAGCTCTGCTACTCTTAATAATAATATACTCTTAGGTTAATTATACTCATAACGACTAGAAGAAAAGCACCCCAAGTGCACCGCAGCTGCTGCATCTGTCCTCCAGCGTCACGGAAGACCAGCGTTGTAGTAGCCGCACTATTACAGCATAAAGCTGAATGGCGACCGATTTTGCTGTCATAACCTTGTTCTCTTTGTATTTCTCTTATTGTTTTTGTGACACAAAATAAACGATTTTATTTGATTTGAAAAGTAGGTAAGCATTGGATGGTGGTTCATATGTATTGTGTGAGCGGCGAGTCCGTTGACCGGCTCAGCAAAAAGCACTGTCTGGCTACTTTTACCTACTTCCTGTTACTAATAAATCTGTTAAGTTTTACCCATACCCTAAGATAAATTAACAATAGCAAGTCAGCGACAAGCCATCCGGCTGCGCACGCGCAGTCCACTGACGAGTCCCGGTGCGCGAGCGCGCTGTGCCCACTCTGTGTTTGTGCATTTGTTTGATATTTTTATTGATGGTGAGTTGTTTTTTTACACTTTTTATTTGTTAAGATAGATATTTAACATTTCATTATACACTAGGATAAATAATAAATCTAGGCGTAAATTATAATGGGCAGTCTTATCACTGAAAGTGATTTCTTTCAGGCAACCTTAATGTACCTATGATATGTTTTCCTTCACAATGTTTATATTGGTTCATTTTTCAAAACCATTAAATTTTATAATTTAATGAGCTTTACAACATTGATCCCCAGTCACGGTAGATATCCCCCAAGATCTAGTATAATAAATATACATTTGGTAATAGTGCGCGTCACGCAAAAAGAACACCGGAAGGAGGGGGAGGGGGTGTGATGGCGCGCGTATTTTGTATGCGCAAAAACATCCCCTCCACTGTTTTCCAGCGTTCGTTTTAGTTGAAGCGACCTACCTACTATATACGTAATAGGTTGCAAGGACATTGCAGGCTATAAAGCTTCTAATACAAAATTACAGTTCAGTAGTGGATTTTTTCAGGATTTTTGCGCCTCAATCAAGCTTTTTTCAAGCACTTATCTAGCACAAATGAAGCTTGTAGGTTGTGCGGAAACCGGCATGTTGTTCAACCTAAAAAGGACTCAAACATGTGTCAAGTATTCGAAGACTGTGTCAACTGCTCGAAGACATTGTGTCAAGTGCTCGAAGAGAGCCTCTTTGAGGGGCTCTTGAATCCCTTCACCACACTGTTTCGTAGAAACTCAAGGCACAAAGGTGCCCATTTATTATTTCTAAGAGACCTTTCACTATAGTCATGCAGGTGAATGAAAACCTTAGACTCCAACTCACAAAAGACTCATTTGAGTTGTTGACGTTTCAAATAGGTACCTATGGGTAACAAGTAGGTAAGTACGAAAGATGACGCGCAACAACGGTAAAGGTTTCTCTGGCTGTTTTGTTTACAGTAATGCTATTCTGGTAGTAATCAGATCACGGGGAATTTTACCTAGATTCACCCTCACTTCGATCGAGCTGCTCCTCACTCATGTGGGTATTTCCTGCTAAAACGCTCACACGGATGCAAGTGATAGGTGGTATTACAGAATGCCAAATCAAAAACTCACTATGGATTCCGCTAAACACACACAGTCACTTGGGTGAATTTTAACAGAATATCATCACTTCAGTGCTGCAGTGCATTCCGTAAACAACAAAAATTCACTCGAAGCATAACTTAGTGGATTCACACTCACTTAGATCAACTTGGGTGTGTGTTTAGGAGATAAGTACCTGCTTCAGTGCTGCAGTGCATTAAAAAAAAAAAAAAATGGTGGACTTTCCACACAGCACTATCTAGCCCCAAACTAAGCTTATGCTTGTAATATGGGAACCAGATAGCTGATATACTACTTATAATACTTTTTTTTGTAAATACATACTTATAATATTATATAACACCCAGACAGAGAACAAACATTTATGTTCACCACACAAATGGAATCGAACCCACGACCTACGGCGCAGAAGGCATAGCTACTACCAACTGAGCTACGTAGGCTGTCAACAACAAATCACAGGTGGATTTACGCTCACTTAGATCATGTTTTTCCACTGCCGTCAACACAAAAACTCACCGTGGACTCTTGGGTGAGTTTTGTAGACATTTCTGTGCTACTGCCGCGCAATGTTGAAAGCTCTGACGGCACGTATAGTGTTTGTGAAGTAAGACTTTACGGCCTTACTACAAAAAAATTGACAAACGCTAAACTTCTGCCATCTCTTACAAATGCGTAATGACAAACAGAGACACAACTAGTTTTAGACATTGTTTGAAGTTAGGCACTGTTTCGTAGTATGAGGGTAAAAATCTAGATCACAGCTCCGTTCCGCTGAATTGACTTTCTGTCCTAATAATTGATCGAGTGAACAAAGCGAAGCAAATTAATTGCCCAAGTTGATCTTACAAATAAATAACTTAGGCGGTTTAGCCGTACGAGTAGGTTTATCGGTTTAAATGTTTGTCGGACCATAATTTTCGAATTTGATCTGTATGAAATTATTTATTTATTTATTTACTTAAGGAAGACCAACAGCTTATCAAAAACTTAAATTCTAATTAATATAGGTTATCAGAGAAGCCAATTAGCGGTCCTCACGCGCAAACAAACATAACGGACTTAAGTACGTACCTACTTATAAGGGTATAGAAAAATAGAGGACTATTATTATGTAATTTAAAAGCTTGTATTTGAGCAATTTAAATCAGTTAATGGGTTATTAAGACACATGATTATATGGTATTAAAAAGGGCCGTTAATTCAAAAATATACAAAGTTATGTACTTATCACGATCGTGTCTAAAAAATTGCTAGTGTAAGCATTCCAAATCCGTTTTTACTATTTTTAGGACGCTGCAACTGTACGAACCTTGCAGCTAAGTATTTATTATTAAAAAAAATATTGGCATTTTACGATTTGATTCCAAAAAAAATCACACCAAATAAATATAACATCATTTGTGATATTATTACAACGTTTTTTTTTATAAATAAAAATTACCTCTATTATTAGAGTACAGACCTACTATTTTTCTAAAAGAAAAAAAAAATCTTATGCATAAGATGCAGACTACCGTCAAAAAATTAAAAGTAAAGGATGAGAACACATATGAGAAGACCCGAAGACCCGCGTTGTCATCTTGGGAGATAGGAGATACTACGTGTAGCGTGGACTAACATAGGTTAATGATGATGATAATGGGTCCGTCTGTCGTCTGTAAAACAATAAACAATTAGACGTGTTCTATGATAGTCATCAACATCAGCAAACTCGGTCAGCTAAATATTACACGGCATAAAATAAATGTTACATAACACGGAACAAGAATGGCACGTGATTTAGGAACGGTTGCTCTCCCTCGCGCCACAATCTTAACGTACATCCTTCTCTCTCCCTCTCATGCTACTTTCTCTCGTTGAACTAGACAAGTGCGAAATACTTGCCATAGACGACCGTTGTTTATTTGTTTTCTCTATTCCGTGGTTTATTTATCATCAAGTGCAACGAGTGACCCTTTGTCAGGGGAACCAAGTTTATAGAAAGTGTTTATATTTAAAGGTTATACAAAATAACTAGCGACCCACCCACGCGCCCCTGCTTCGCACGGATGCACATTGTTTTTCTACTATATCATGCATGTATTATACATATTATAAACCTTCCTCTTGAATCACTCTATCTATAAAAAACAATCGCATCAAAATCCGTTGCGTGGTTTTAAAGATTTAAGCATACATAGGGATATAGGGACCAAGAAAGCGATTTTGTTTTATACTATGTAGTGATAAATAAATATTGGAAGACTTCCCACGCAATTTCAAAGTCTAAAGTTAAAAAGTATGAAATTATTAAAATATCGAGGATCAGGTCCAAGCTTGTACTATGGAAACCAGAAAAAATACTTAATATATTTTTTGTTGTAAATAGATAGGTATTATAAATAGGTAGGTAATTAAAATAATATGTATGTGGAAACAGGAGGAGTGTGGTCGCCGGTGTAATTACAGGCACATGAGGCTTAACATCTGTATGCCTCAAGTTGATGGACGCAGGGCAGTGCATCGTAGGGCACGTTCCTATTGTGCGTGACCTACGGGGCAATGTTTTGTTTATAGGTGATGGTTACCACTTAACATCAGGTGGTCCATCTGCTTGTTCCATCAGCTAGTTGTATAAAAAAAAAAAAAAAACACCCAGACACAGAACGAACATCACAATATAGGTAATCTAATATTAATATTATGACATGTAACTATAATCTGTTATAAATAAATGAACTATGAACAAAGAGCTGTGGGTTTTATTTAATAAATAAAAAAACCTCTTTAATCATTAAATTATTACACAAATGTTTGTTCTCGACGGGGATCGAACCCAAGGCCTACGCGCAGAAAACAGTGCTTTTTTTCAGCTTTTTTAATTTAATTTTAATACCCAGATGTGTCTGATCTCTAATGCCTGGAATATTTTTATTGTTCAATTTTATTAAACATGCATACAGTCGTCTTAAATGAAACGTTTTCATGCATAAGTAAGAGAAACCACTCAACAAGATCACTAGAGCTTTAATAGGCTGATATCCATCAACCAAGGTAGTAAAAAATCGCGAAAAGTTTCAGAGAATTAGCATTAATAAATAATAATAAATGATGATGGACAATCCACACAGCACTATCTAGCCCCAAAGCACATACTTATTTTACTCTTTGCCCCAAAGTAAGCTATTCAAAACTTGTGTTATGGCTACTAGATAACTGATATATACATTATATACTTACATAGATAGATAACACCCAGACCATCGGAACAAATTTCTGCAGATCGTACACAAATTTGTTCCACGGCGGGAATCGAACCCGCAACCTCTTGCGTCGCAGGCAGGCTCTCGCCCGCTGCGCCACAGAGGTCGTCATTCAGAGCATTACAAAGGTTTCGTTTAGCATAATACCACTGTTTTGATTAGATTAATATTTACTAACCAAAAACTTGATTAGGTATGAGAACTATTAATGCATATTTTTCAGTAATAACAATTCACAAACCTACATTTTCCATTCAATTGGATCAATTGATCTACAAATATAAAAGATATTTAAAATAAAAATAGGTTCCAGAAAAAATAATTAAGAATATATATTCTCCAAATTTCGGAAGCTGTATTGTATAGTCTAGACATACTTGACCGAATGGTGGCTGAAATCGGGCCGAAGAAATCTGGGCCGACCGAAAGCGAGATGAGTCGACGACATCGTTAAGGTCGCAGGAAATACCTGTACAAGAGACGCACGCAGGACAGAAGAGGCTGGCAGAGAATAAAGGAGGCCTATACCCAGCAGTGGGTGTCACCAGGCTGAAATGATGATGATGATGATTGTATAGTACTTACACTATTGGTAATAATATCTAAAATATTTGTTGCAGATTGGAAGATAAAACAAACATGGCGGATATATTCGTTAATTCAACTCAAAGCGTGCTGCAAGGGACTTATGATTACTACCTCTGGACCCTCTCACTTTCAGGCAAGAATAACGTTCTCTAGATAACTTTTTATATGAAAGGCAAGTCAAGTCGGTTTTTTCATGCAGAGCTATTATTTTTAATATCATAATTATATATTATTATTTTATTTCAGACGACCGAACGAAAGGATGGCCCCTAGTTGACTCCCCACTCCCAACAGTATTCTACACACTAGCCTACCTGTTCCTGGTCTGGGTCGGGCCTAAGTTAATGGACCGCAGACGACCATTCCAACTAAACTGGCTCCTAGTACCTTATAACCTAGCTATGGCCGGACTAAATGCGTATATAGCTGTAAGGTAATAAATTGTATTAAATCTATTTTCAACATCGACTTTAAGAGGTTGTAAATTCGATTGGTTCCCTATAAGTCGAGTCCTTTTTCGAGCCTAGAAAGTTCTCGCTTTTATTACCCCTATGTCGAGTTTAGCACAGATATTTTGAAAGAACACTCAGACTCGACGTAAGAGGACTCAAAGGGAACCAACCGAACTTCGACTGAATTTTATGTGTATTTTTGTTACTCTGCGAATTATTATGAATTCATTGTGATAATCCTTTTTATGAGTAACCTCTTACTTCAGAGGTGTTCCCATTAACGTAAAATATAAGAAAAATATTTACACAAAGGAATCTTTGATTTTTTTTACATAATTATTCCATTCAAACATTAGAGATTTGAGTTTTGGCTTGAGTTTTGCTAAATGTTTGTTACGTTCCAAACAAAAATCTTTGACTTTTAATTTTAATTTCAGGTTACTAACAGCATCCTTCAGATTAAGATATAGCTACATCTGCGAACCTTGTCGGCAGAAGTATGATGCTGATGAGCTTCAAGTAAGTTCAGTATTTAGTTAAGACTATAGTTGCGCCCCGCGGTTTTGCCCGCGCAGATTTAAATCCCGGTATTCGGGATAAAAAGTAACCTATGTGCTATTACAGACTATAATCTATCTCTATGCCAAGTTTCATCCAGATCCGTTCAGCCGTTCCGCGGTGAAAGAGTAACAAACATCCATCTATCCATCCATACTTATAAACTTTGGATAAATCCTAATAATATTACGAACGCGAAAGTTTGTGAGTTAGGATGGATGTTTGTTACTCTTTCACGCTGGTACGACTGAACGGATCTGGATGTAATTTGGCAGAGGGATTTAGCATAGTCTGGAATAGCACATAGGCTACTTTTTATCCCGTGGGAATACCGGGATTTAAATCGGCGCGGGTGAAACCGCGGGGCGCAACTAGTAAATATATATAATATCTGTGTCTCGATATGATGGACGCAAGGCAGTGCACCGTAGGGCACGTCTATATCGTGCGTGACTGTGAGGCAAGGCGTCTTGATTTGTTACTACTAAACATCAGCAGGCTGATCGCGTAACTTTTGTTACATTCAAAATCCATCCAGTTTTATCATAGCAAATCTGCCAAAATTGACATATGCAGCCGGATTTTGAATGTAACAAAAGTTACGTGATCAAGGGGCAGGTATTTTTGCCTTTGTTGCAGATAGCAGATGCAGTATGGTGGTACTACTTCTCGAAGCTTCTAGAATTTTGCGACACATTCTTCTTCATCCTGAGGAAGAAGGAGGAACAGCTGACGTTCCTGCACGTATACCACCACTCCACCATGTTCAGCTTCTGGTGGATTGGCATCAAGTGGGTGCCGAGTGGATCTAGTAAGGCATACAATTTTTTTTTAATTATCCTGTCGTGGTTTCAAGAACACATGAACAAAGTGTCTTCACCTTAAATAAGTCTTTATGAGTGTTAGAGCTTTTTGTGAAGGGCTCAGTCGGGGAAGCACTACCACCACGCCCTTGTCAGCCGCCAAGCAGCAACGTTGTGTTTTGGTTTGAAGAGTGTGGTCGCCGGTGTAATTGCAGGCACATGAGGCTTAACATCTGTATCCCTCAAGTTGATGAACGCAGGGCAGTACATCGTAGGGCACGTTCCTATCGTGCGTGACTTACGAGGCAATGCTTTGTTATAGGTGATGGGTACCACTTAACATCAGGTGGGCCATCTGCTTGTTCCATCAGCTGCTTGTATAAAAAAATAGAGATAGTAAGAATAGTATCAGTGGACACATTCTTATATAATTAGTGAAGCTTACATTATAAAACTAGGTCAGTGTTAATAATAATACGGCTAATAGGTAATCTAGATTACCTTTAAATAATAAATAATAATAGGTAATCTAGATTACCTATTAGTATGTAGTGTTACTCTATAACTCCAGAACAGCTGAACGGATCTTGGTGAAAATTGGCACAGAGATATTGTTTATGTATATATATATTGTATTGTATATTGTATTAGTGGCTACTTTTTATACCATGGGAATACCGGGATTTAGAACTACGCGTGTGAAACTGCAGGGCGCTACTAGTCTTTTATTCGTATGTAAATAATGTATTTCAGAGTGTTAATTATTGCCAATAAATATTTTTTTATTTTCCATTTCAGCGTTCCTTCCGGCCATGGTCAACAGTGGCATCCATGTACTCATGTACACTTACTACGGACTGTCAGTGTTTGGCCCTTCAGTCAGCAAGTTCCTGTGGTGGAAGAAGTATCTCACTATCTTGCAACTGGTAAGGCAGACATTAACGTCTTTTTCCGCCGCCAAGCAGCGTTGCTGTGTTTACGATGGAAATAAAGAAAGAAACATTTATTTGACACACAACAGACAGAGAACACAGAAATAACAATATAGATATTTGATAACAAACAAGACAAATCATAAATCATTAAAATTTATTCTCTTTGTACTCGTAAATCTAGGTATTTGAAAAAAAAAACAGATGTCATACATTGATAGCACACTAGATGCTGCCATTAGGCGTACAAAGGGTTTACTAAAAAACTAATTTAAAAATTACAGATTTACACTGAAACTGAAACAGCTTCACGACTTTGATCCCCAGGCACGGTAGATATCCCTTCAGATCTCCCAGTACCAAGTAGGTACTAATTCAAGATTCTTTGAGGATGTCTAAGGGGGTAGTCAGAGGTACGTCCAAACATAACATTTGGCACATACCCACATTTTGCAGTAGTTATTATTTCAGACGTGACAGGTTGCAAGCCCATCGCCGCTGTTAGAATACTAACAGATTTACAAAGATAAAGAAAAGCATTTTTTATACAACAAAGTAGACAAACAAGCTTACGGCCCGCCTGATGGGAAGCGGTTACCGTAGCCTATGAACGCCTGCAATACCAGAGGAATCACAAGCGCGTTGTCGACCCTTTAAAAATTTTAACACGCCCTTTTTGAAGAGCCCCGAAATTCATTCAATTCAAATTTATTATCAATGTTTGAGACCATTTGTCTCCTCTGTGTGTAACGATAATGATGTTCTGTTTATCTCCAAGTCTCTCCTTTTTCTATACAACTAGCTGATGGAACAAGCAGATGACCCACCTGATGTTAAGTAGTAACCATCACCTTTAACAAAGCATTTCCTCGTAAGCACGATAGGAATGTGCCCTAAGATACACTGCTCTGCGTCCATCAACTTGAGGCATACAGATGTTAAGCCTCCTGTGCCTGTAATTACACCGGCGACCACACTCTTCAAACCGGAACACAGCGTTGCTGTTTGTTGCCCGTTCTTCTTGGTGTTGGTCGCGTGGAACTGGCACTAGAGTCACCTAGTTTTGAGACGTTTCAAGATGATCCTTGTGATTTTATTAAATAACTAGCGACCCGCCCGCGCGCCCCTGCTTCGCACGGGTGCACATATCATGCATGTATTATACATATAAACCTTCCTCTTGAATCACTCTATCTATAAAAAAAAACCGCATCTAAATCCGCTGCGTAGTTTTAAAGATTGAAGCATACCTAGGGACATAGGGATATAGGGACAGAGAAAGTGACTTTGTTTTATACTATGTAGTGAAGATATTTTGAATTTGAAATTTGAATTTACTACTATTCTTTACTCTTCTCTCCTTGCCAGATCCAGTTCACCTGTGCGCTGGTTCTAGGAGTGAACGGCATCAGAACCGGCTGCGAGTTCCCTCTCTGGATGCACTACGTTCTCATCGTCTACATGATCTCGTTCATCGTGCTTTTCGGAAACTTTTATATGAAGGCTTATATTGCAAAGGTAATTTTATGAAAAAACTTAAAAATGGTGAAACAGCTTCCCGACTTTCAGCCCCAGGCACGGTAGATATGCCCTTAGATCTCAACAAGTACGAACTCCAGGTTCCTTGAGGACATCTAAGAGGAAGCAGAGGTACGACCAAACAGTACATTTAGCACATACCTACAATTAGCAGTAGTTGGTATAATTCGTAATTTATTACTTTAAGCATAACAAATTATGAACATCTCACAAATACTATCTATCTACACTTTTACACTAAACATCAGATTTCTCTCATACACGGTTACCACTAAACATCAGGTGGGCCATCAATGTCACCTCTCTGAGGCATAATTTTTACAAACCGACTTCAAAAAAAGGAAGAGGTTCTCAAATTGACTGTTTTTCTATGTTTGTTGCCTCATCATAACTTACTGATTGGACCGAATTTGATGATTCTTTTTTTAATCGAAAGCTTGTGCTTGTCGTGTGGTCCCATTCAATTTGAGTCAGGAGCCTTATGCACTATGACCATTTGCAGCGCGAGCTCGGCTAAGACAAGGCAGGCGGTGTGATACGGTCAGGGCAAAGTATCTCCTATGCCATAAAGAATAAAGCCCAATATCAAGTTTTGACGTTTCACGGTTTGGGGCAAGGAATTGGAATCTCCTATTGTCATAGTGAATAAGGCTCCAGATCTGACGATTCGTTTTTGAGTTATAGTAGTGAGTATGAGTGTACTATCCAGTCTCTTAGAAGTTGGTTTGTTCTTGAAAGAGTTATTATTAAGGCGTTGACAACACCTAACATTTCTCTCGCTCGCACGATTCGACATTTTTAAAGATATAAAATCACCAATTCAAATTTTGAAAAATCGCAAAGTTAAACAACCAATTTGTGTGCAATCACATTGCGCATAGTTTGGTAAAAATTTCATTTTGATTGATGCAAGTTTTGCTACTCAAAAGTTTGCTTGAGTACGAAAACTAGAAAAGCAAACTTTTGAGTAGGAATACTTGTATCGATCAAAATTTTTTTTTACTTAACTGTGCGCAATGTGATTGCACACAAAATGGTTGTTTGCGATTTTTCGAAAATGGGTTTAGTGATTTTATATCTTTCAACAAGTCAAAACGTGCGAGCGAGAGTCACATTAGCTCTTGTCTTCGTCTAAAACAAAGTATCATAATCATAAATCATTTATTTGCGTCAATGGTGTAGGTACATAAGGATGACAATCAACATAAGTAGACCAACAAGCTAACGGCCCACCTAATGATAAGCGGTTACCGTAGCTTTGAACGCCTGCAATACCAGAGATGACTATCGTTTCCGACCCTGAAAACTTAAAATCCTTTCACCACATCACCATCTCCATCCAAAGGTTATCTGGAAGAAATCGCTTTCAGCGATAAGACCGCCCACTGTACCAACTTCTTTTTTTAATTAAGTGTTCTTTGATTTCTGTGAATTTGATGTAGAATAAAGAAAAAGAAAATTATTTTCATTCAATCATCATCATCAGCCTACAGAAGTCCACTGCTGGACATAGGTCTCCCTATACGTTTCCAGGAAGAACCATTCTGAGCCCTTTCCATCCACCGACTTCCCGCGTCAGACCATTGGGTAGGGTAGGTTCCACCATATTGTTTGTGTAACCGGTAACTAGACAAGAAAACTGCAGATGTCGGTACGATCAGCCATAACTTGAGTGATGTAATAAAATATGAAATTAACAAGTACCTCGTTGCATCACAGTTGCTGTTACACAAGAGTGAAAGTGACAGCCTGAGGCAAGTTCCGTTGCATTGCTTTCTGCGACAAAGGTTATGTCAGATGAAAAGGCATTTGAGTCATTGTATTTATTGGATACTAGTTGCGCCACGCGGTTTCATCCGCGCAGATTTAAATCTCGGTATTACCACGGGATAAGATATAACCTATGTGCTGATCCAGACTATAATCCATCTCTTTGCCAGGTTTCATCCAGATCCGTTCAGCCGTTCCGGCGTGAAAGATTCCATCCATCCATACTTACAAAATTTCGCGTTTATAATAGTAGTAGCATGCAGTCGGCTCAACAAAGAGATGTGATTGCGTTTCGTTTATTGATTCACACGTAGCTGTCAAAATTATGAATGAAAGATCTTCTTTCTTTTTTCTTCTTTTTATGGCTCCTGTCATAGACAATCTTGCCAATGTCAAGTGATTTAGAGATTATACTCTTTGTAGTTATGTATAGTCATGTCAGGCCAAAGTCGAGTAAGTCAATTGTTTTGAAGAAAATGGTGGCGGTTTCTTCAAAACATTTGAAACATTTTCGGTCAAATCACGATATCACATAATACACTTTCATTCCAAATGCTTACACTTTGTGCTAAGACCACAAGTAATGTTGGTTAAAATACCACCAAAATTACACAACATAACTCAAAATAACACTAGAAAAACAATTAAAATGAAAATGCTATGTTGCTTCGTTAGATGACCTGAAACGAATCGAATGAAAGATGGAATGAAATGTGTGTGTGTCTCCAGCTTCCTCATATTGAAAATGTAATTTCTATAAATGCCAATATTTAAAGCATAATTAGTGCACTCATAGATTTGAATCATAATTTAGCTGCCAAATAAACAACGATGCTATAAGCTTATAATAGTGTGTAAGCTGGAGTAACATGTCTCCAGCTGCCTCAGTCAGTGTGGGCAAACGGCTAATGATAGAGATATATAGTAAACGCAAGGATTTAGTACCAAACGAATTAGCGAGGTACCAAAAATTTCAGGTCTGTAGCTCGGAAACTCTTCGAGTTATAAGACTTGATCAACGTGTAAGCTGGAGTAACGATACGTGAAAAAGCATATGCTCGTTCTCTGGAATGGCTGGAGCTAGCAGGTTGCTTTAAGTCTCCAGATTTAGTACCAAACGAATTAGCGAGGTACCAAATATTTGAAGTGTTTCTGTTCAAAACTCTATGAGTTACAAGCTTTTCCAGCTTTTTTTGTTTGTCCAACTTGCACATGTTGGATCTCAGCAACCACAATAGGTACAGACTCGGTTGATGTCTCTGAACCGAGCTATGAATTAGTGCACTCGGTACCAAAAATTTGGAATCTCTAGGACAAGCAGTTCTGTTGTAATCAGCAAAATAACTAATATTATGATGAGTTACAGAATACCAGATAGTTCCATTTCGACCAGCCTTCAGTTGATAGTAGCTCTATCTCTGTCACTACAGCGAATGCGTCACACTCGTACCTACTGATGCAATCAAGGAATTTGAATATATCTGTCTGTATTCAAATTCCTTGGATGTTATTTTGCTGATTACAACAGAACTGCTTGTCCTAGAGATTCCAAATTTTTGGTACCGAGTGCACTAATTCATAGCTCGGTTCAGAGACATCAACCGAGTCTGTACCTATTGTGGTTGCTGAGATCCAACATGTGCAAGTTGGACAAACAAAAAAAGCTGGAAAAGCTTGTAACTCATAGAGTTTTGAACAGAAACACTTCAAATATTTGGTACCTCGCTAATTCGTTTGGTACTAAATCTGGAGACTTAAAGCAACCTGCTAGCTCCAGCCATTCCAGAGAACGAGCATATGCTTTTTCACGTATCGTTACTCCAGCTTACACGTTGATCAAGTCTTATAACTCGAAGAGTTTCCGAGCTACAGACCTGAAATTTTTGGTACCTCGCTAATTCGTTTGGTACTAAATCCTTGCGTTTACTATATATCTCTATCATTAGCCGTTTGCCCACACTGACTGAGGCAGCTGGAGACATGTTACTCCAGCTTACACACTATTATAAGCTTATAGCATCGTTGTTTATTTGGCAGCTAAATTATGATTCAAATCTATGAGTGCACTAATTATGCTTTAAATATTGGCATTTATAGAAATTACATTTTCAATATGAGGATGCTGGAGACACACACACAATGAAATGTTTAGGACACGTAACGTTTTCTGTCATTCCTGACGTTTTCAGTAATTTTGCCTTTTTCTTATGATTCTACTAATATTATAAACGTGAAAGTTTGTAGGTATGGATGGATAGATACGACCTCTGTGGCGCAGCGGGCGAGAGCCTGCCTGCGACGCAAGAGGTTGCGGGTTCGATTCCCGCCTTGGAACAAATTTGTGTACGATCTGCAGAAATTTGTTCCGATGGTCTGGGTGTTTTCTATGTATAATAAAAAAATATCTATCTATGTAAGTATATAATGTATTAAATATATCAGTTATCTAGTACCCATAACACAAGCTTTGAATAGCTTACTTAGGGGCTAGATAGTGCTGTGTGGATTGTCCAGCATTATTTATTTATTTATTTATTTATTTATAGATGGATGGATGGATGGATGGATGGATGGATGGATGGATGGATGAATGGATGGATGGATGGATGTTTGTTACTCTTTCACGCCGGAACGGCTGAACGGATCTGGATTAAACTTGGCAGAGAGATACATTATAGTCAGGAATAACACATAGGCTACTTTTGATCCCGTGGGAATACCAGGATTTAAATCTGCGCGGGTGAAACCGCGGCGCGCAACTAGTTTAGTACACAGGTTGGCCAAAAAGTCGTAGATCAAACGCAACTAGGGGTTCGATGGGGTCATCAGCTGTAAAAAATTGTTCTACGGCAGGTCCTTAAGACGAAGACAAGAGCTAATGTGACGCTCGCTCACACGTTTTGACTTGTCGAAAGATATAAAATCACTAAATCCGTTTTCGAAAAATCGCAAACAACAATTTTGTGTGCAATCACATTGCGCACAGTTTAATAAAAAAAATATTTTGATTGATACAAGTTTTCCTACTTAAAAGTTTGCTTTTCTAGTTTTCGTACATAAGCAAATTTTTGAGTAGGAAAACTTGCATCAATCAAAATGTAATTTTTACCGAACTATGCGCAATGTGATTGCACACAAAATGGTTGTTTGCGATTTTTGAAAATTAAAATTTGTGATTTTATATCTTTCAAAATGTCGAATCGTGCGAGCGAGAGAAATGTTAGGTGTTGTCAACGCCTTAAGGTCAACCCCTGCAGAGTTATAATTTATTTTGTGCTTTTATGAGACTTGTTGTAGTCTTCTCAATTTATTATTTTTATTTTACAGGGCAGCCAATGCATGGAGGTTAGGTACGGCCAGTGCCTGGACGACGAAGAAACTATAGCCAAGAAGAAATTATAATATATTAGTAAAACATTATTTATTGTAATTATTATTATAGAGGGCCTCTTGCATAACGATGGCTAAACGTGTTTAGCAAGCCACTAATTGCATTCTTCTTCTTCTTCTCGTGGCACTAGTTTCTTTCGAAACAGTGTGGTGAAAGGAATAATTTTAAGTGTGCCACAAGAAACTCCTTGCGAGCAGTAGATAGTTAAAGAACTTTTTGGGTTCTTAGACATGTCGGTTCCTCACGATATTTTTCTTCACCGTTTGAGTCAAGGTTTGAGTACTTATCACAAAATGACGTCGTAATCTGAGAGAAACTTGACTCAATTTATTGAACTGTCAAATTCTACCGTAAAATACGATGTATGCCCAACCATAGTTTTTAAAGTTTTTAAAACTAAAACAGCAGACAGAGTCTACTATTTTATTTTGTGCTCACTTTTTTGAAAATAAATATTTGTATTTGTATAGGATAAGGGCAATCAACCAATCAATCAATTAATTTATTTGCATAAAAACATGGCACAGAATCAGATACAAAGATGTCAGTAGTTTTAAAGTTTCACATATTTTTAAGCAAGAAAAAGATGTCCAGTGATTTTAAGTCTTTTATAAATGTGTGAACGAGATATGCATTAGTGGTCTTCGCCTTAACAAAATGCAGTATTTTAATATTATTGTTATAATGGTTATGTAAGAGTTTTTAGTTAATATAAACTCCTCAAACGTATAAATAGAATAATGCTCAGAAGTATTTAGTTCGCTAGAGCATATTGTTTTTATTTTGTGCAATAAAGAATTAAATTTTAATTTCTCATTCAATTTTTTAAAAAAATTTCTACCATTCTAATAAAATTGTTTTTTTATTATTTACTAGCGACCCGCCCGCGCGCCCCTGCTTCGCAGGGGTGCACATATCATGCATGTATTATATACATAGGTATAAACCTTCCTCTTGAATCACTCTATCTATTAAAAAACCTCATCAAAATCCGTTGCGTAGTTTTAAAGATTTAAGCATACATAGGGACATAGGGATATAGGGACCGAGAAAGCCTTTGTTTTATACTATGTAGTGATAGTGAAGTGATTACAATGGTATTAAAATAGTCAAAATTCATTATATTCCTTTGACATGTCATTGTGGTTTTATTGACTCCCTGATATACCTTCATTAATATTTCACCAATTGGGTGCCATCACAGCAACGTTATTGATCATTTTGTGCGATTATCTTGTTACTGTTGACATCAATCATACCAGATAGGTTTAAATATTGACATAAAATTGATGTTGCCATGCTGTTATCTTTTAAGACTGTCATGTACATGACACTTCCTTATCATACTTATCTTAAGGGTTATACTATTTTGACAGTTTAAACAATATTATGTTTAAACAATTGGTTGAGGGGTCTCGGTGTCCGCGCAAGATTTTATCTGAAGATAAAAGACGAATTGCTTTGATAAGATTGATAATTATGGTCCACACCTATAGGTTACTAACTGTTCATTGATTATGCGAACAAATATTGAAGCATAACTTACATTTAGCCACTAGGTACAGGAAATAGTATTGGAAAATTATTGTTTCACCAAAACTTTTAAACCGACTAAATAACCGTTGGTCATTTTGTGAATGACTTAAGGCGTTGACAACACCTAATGTGCCTCTCGCTCGCACGATTCGACATTTTGAAAGATATGAAATCACTAAGCCCCATTTTGAAAAATCGCATCAACGCAGCTTTGGTCACGCAGGTGTGGTCGAGCCTTTACCTGTAATCCTTCCATCCTACTATAATAAAAACGCGAAAGGCGAAAGTTTGTAAGTAGAGATGGATGGAACTCCTTTACGCCGGATCGGCTGAACGGATCTGGATGAAACTTGGCAGAGAGATAGATTATAGTCTGGAATAAGCGCATAGGCTGCTTTTTGTCCCGTGGGAATACAGGATCTATATCTGCGCGGGTGAAACCGCGGGGCGCAACTAGTATTATGTATAGTGTTATAAATAAAAAAAACTTCAAGATATAGGTGATATTGGTTTATTAAAAACATAGGTAAGTACCTAAGCCAACAGAAGATCATCGAGTAGCAACGATAAGATCTGATTGACGTCTGATTACGTATGATCGATGATTTTTATGCAAGAAACGGCATTCGATAAGCCTAGTTTCCAAAAATCGGGTACCCATAGTTAGCAGGTAATAAATTATTTTTATAATAATTATAAAAAAAATTGAAGAAACTATTGATGTACCTAAATAAAACTGTTGTTATAATAAATGGAAAACATGGATAACTGTAAAAAATAAAAAACCAGCCAAGTATGAGGACTCGCGCACGTAGGCTACCGTAACCATCCTACTACTATTATAAACGCGAAAGTTTGTAAGTATGAATGGATGGATGGATGGTTTCTTACTTTTTCACGCCGGAACGGCTGAACGGATCTGGATGAAATTTGTCACAGAGATAGGTTATATTCCGGAATAGCACATGGGGTAATTTTTATTCCGGTAAAATGGAATGATAAATAATGATAATAATGTTCCCGAGGGATAGATTGCCGGGGGTAAAAGGGGGTCGGGGTCGAGAGATCGGGATCGGGGTTTGCGGGAGAGAGGGCTTTGGGGGGTCCAGGGGGGGCAGTCAGATGTCACCTGTGCATTGCTGGGACAGACCTCTACGAAAACACATTTTTTTTTCATAGCTTACTTTGGGGCTAGATGGTGCTGTGTGGATTGTCCAGCATTATTATTATTTATTTATTTTTATTATTATTATTTTAATCGTGTTCGTGGGTAACACCGCGGGGCGCAGCCAGTCACAAATAACTTGACACGTAATCTTGTACCTACATAACTTTAGTGAATCTCTAGAAACACTTTATAAAAGTTTTATCTTATACTCACATATGGAATACATATTTAAATCCTGTAATCCTCTGTTGGCACCTGACACCTTTATAGAACTACTTCAGAATCTTCAGATTAATCTTCTCAAGGAGGCAGATACTCAACAATATATCTGGGATTATGATGCCATATTTGCTGATTCAATTTTCTTACAGATTCAATGATTCTTATGCAGTCGTAATACAGTCCATAATAATCTTCAATATTTTATAACAAACAAGCAACACTACTATTGGAGAAAAGACGGCCAAGCTGGTATCAGTTAGTAAAATCCTACTTAAGATAGTAATTGATTCAGGCGTGACTTTGCGGGATTCCATTGTTAAAATAAATTAACTGAAACAAATATTGAACACGTTCGGTAGTACGGAAAATTGACTTGCTGTGCAAAATTATAAAGACAAACACATTAGTAACATTGCTTACGCACTTGTGATCGCATATTGGTTGATTGCGATCTTTCAAAAATACTAGTATATTCATTACTCAGTGAAGTTAAGCACAATATAACATTTTTCCGTCACAGACAATTCCGGCGCACTTATTTAAATAGGTGCGCCGGAATTAACTTTCTCGCGCACTTTTTGAATTTGGAACATCTTCAGTGTTCAGCGCCAAAGAACTCGAACGCAAATATTGTTTGAATAAAGACTGGCTGGTACGACGGCCCATAGACCGCCATGCCGGCTTAGTAAAAAAAAGAAATCAATTTAAAAACGCGCGAAATACAAGCCCACGTTTTCGTAAATTTTCACGGATTGTTAGAAATTCATGGTTTTATTTTGAAAAATCAGTTCTTCAAGTGACAGTGAAAGTATAGAATTAACTCCTGAAAGTATTAGAACTGACGCAAGAAAAGTGATGGATAATAATATTATCATAATATATTACCTGAAAAGTCCCGGGAGAAATATATGAAAGCCTATGGTAATTTTATTGAATGGAGAAATGCATGAGGGGCCAATAATTTTTCAGAATCTGTGTTTTTGGCCTCCTTCTAGTACTTAGCCGAAACTAATAAAATATGAGGTATCTCTTATATTCTCATAGTGGGTGATGAAAAGTAGAGTGTACCACTCATGAGCAAAATATATTTTTGGCTCGGGCGACGTACTTTGAATCCCTCGCTACGTTCAGGATTCTACTAAAGAATCCCTCGCTAAGCTCGGGATTCTACTCTAGAATCCTTCACTTCACTCTGGATTCAAAAAAGCGTCCTTGCCGTAAAAATATGATTTCGCTGCCTTATAATACAATCTACTATACTACTATTATTACTATTACTATCTATGTATAATGTATTAAATATATCAGTTATCTAGTACCCATAACAGAAGCTTTGAGTAGCTTACTTTGGGGTTAGATGGTGCTGTGTGGATTGTCCAGCATTATTTATTTATTTAAGATTATAGAAAATTAAATTAAATTAAAATTTGTTTTATTCAGATGTCCAAAGATCCATTCTTAAATAATAACATATACACATAAAATATTAGATTAAAATTAACAATATCAGATAAGGGCGCAGCCTGACACAACATGGGCAAGTAGGTAGGGGTACGAGTACATAAGTGTTGCAAAGTAAATTTATAAAATACACTTGTCTGGCATTGGGGTTAATAGGGCAGACACCCAGTAACTTTGCAAGGGACTGTCCCATCTGCCAGCCAGTACTTTGAGTATGTTGATGGAGCTAGCTAACATTCTGCGCTTGACAGATGCTATTTTGCCGCCTTATGGCGTAAAAGTCATTGACATGAAAACCGTAGGGGTAAAATACTTGGACATCTTCTACGACATTGAAGACAGCGAGGAAAGACAAGAATAAGTTGCATGTTCTAGATAAAAGAGAAAAATGCTGAGGAAACCAAAGGAGCCACATTTTAAAGAAACTGCATCAGAATCCCAAATATTTGAAATTGAAATACGTCCGCAAAAATAAAGGGTCACCTTTGAAAACCATTGAAGTAGTTCTTCAAGAAATGGTCAATTTAACTTCTTTTGCTTTAAGTAATTAAACAAAAGAGGATATGCGAACTGTACGCAACCCTATATTTAACTTTTTTTACTGCAATGGAATAAATAAATGCTTTTTATGTAAAACGACTTGTTTTCAAATTTTGATTAATTTTTTTCAATTTCGACTTCTTTGATTTCTCTTTCAATTTTGTATAAATTTGGACTTGAATTTGATGTTGCCATAATCGATTCGAGTAATTTGTGCAAAATCATGCCTTTGACTGGAAGAATAAACAACCGTTCTTTACATTTTCAAATTAATTTATTATTATCAATCAAGATTTTATTTTGAACTAGGTTATTTAGGCTTAGTCTTATTCTTTTTTTTGGAAGACATTTGAAGATTTTGTTAATTATACGATAAATTTGTTAAATTCAGATATACATTCTGAAACCCTCGAATATGTATTGTTTTTTAATAATAGTATAAAAATAAAATAAACTTAAAAAAATTGGGACGCGTTATTTTAGAATTAGGCATGGAAGACTAGGAATTGCCTAGCCTTTATCTGAAGTTTAGATGCTATCTAAATAATCATCTTCATACCTAGTAGCCTAAAACAACCTTGATCATTAATTTATCTTTTTTTATAATTTCAAGTGTCTTATGTCTGTATAGATAGAGTTTAGTTTAGAGTGAACGCGATTTTGACACAGAACATTCAGTGTTGGTCAACTGATCAGAGATCAGTTGTATTCGGAGTGTCACAAAATCAGTACCTACGTACGTAAATTATTTATTATAGTGAATCATAACAATACAAAAACAATTAGTTGTGTGAGTAGCTGTACCATTTACGTACTTATTTATTTTATTATGTGCTCTCGCATTTAAAAAAAATCTTATTAGTTAAAGGTATGATTTATTGTATATATTACTTTTTTTAATTTATCTATTTTTAATGTTGGTGAACTTATAAATATTATATTAAATATAGGTATAGTAATCATAATCATTTATTAATTGCTTCATATGGTATAGAGTAGTTCTTAGGGGATAACAATATGTCCGCGCTTAGGGGATAACCTTTAAGTTTGAGGAGAAACTTCTCCTCTCTGTGTGTGTTCTACCGCTTGTATAATGGGTTGTGTTCTGAAGAATTGTTCGATATGATGCCTACAGCTTCATTTTATTATCGAACTGCACGCCATAGGCAGGGGGTCCATCCACACACCTTGGAGCCAGGATGGTCGCGCACTGTTCGTTTTCAGAGGAACTTCCTCCCGCGCACTCTAAGGTTGTGGAATGCGCTCCCTGCGGATATTTTTCCTGGAGAATAAAGTATGGGGTTCTTCAAAAAAGGCAAACACCTCTGGTGTTACAAACGTCCATAGGCTACGGTGACCGCTTCCCATCAGGTGGGCCGTATGCTTGTTTGCTACCTTGGTAGTATAAAAAAACAATGTCCAGGACACGAGCCCTGTTGAGGCATTACACCATTGTAATCTCTATGCCCCTTTATAGGTATATTTAAGTCAGCTCCTATCGGCTGGGCCAGCTTACACCACCTTGGCACCTTAGAAGTTATAGAAATTTAAAACATAACACTTAAATAGGTAAACAAATTACCCAAAACCGAAATTGGCATAGCTTCACTATTGTGGCTCCCAGATATTGTAGCCTCTCAAATCTCTTAGCACCAAGTACCAACTATTTTCTATCAGATTGTCTATGGGGGTTAGTCAGAGGTACGTTCAATAATACACCACTAGTTTGTAACTATAAAAAAAAATTAAGAGCTGTTTCAGCAGAGGCTACTGATGATAGTAGCGCCATCAGAACTCTTAAACCTCTATCTACCACCAAGTTATCGAGGTTTGCTTTTAGCCAAAAACGCGACAAATGTGACAAAAGTTGTTCCCAAAATACTTCACAAGTAAACCTCGTACGCATTGCGTATGAGGTTGACCTTAGAAGTATTATCTAGTGGGGACAGTGTCCACAAAATTGGTTCCGTTTTTGGCAAAAACTAAAAAAAAACCCAAGTTGAAAAAAATGTTTTGATCGTGCTACTAAGCATCACATCAGTAGTCTCTGCTGAAATAGCCCTTCATTTTTTTGTAGTTGCAAAATAGTAGTGTTTAAACGGCTGTACAATGCACAGTTAGGTGGTATTGCATACGTGCCCTGTGCACGACTAGACTAGACGGGATTTATTCTAACAGCGGCGATGGAGGAAAATTTGCAAGAAAACCAGCAAATATAAGTTTTTAATTACAGATAGACATAGACATGACAGTATTTTATTGGCCACAAGAACACACAGCATACAATTAGGGTATTGTAGGTAGGTAGAATAAAAATAATATTAAATAGAAAACGACTCATTTTACACATTAATTATAATCAACTTTCTAAGGTAGGTAATTTGACAAGAAGATAATAAAAATAAAAATCTATAGGTACCCACTATACACTATCACCCATGCCTACATACTATGAAACATTATATTAATATTTAACATTAACCTAACAATAGTGCTGCAGATACGGGCAATTTGACGACCTCTGTGGCGCAGCGGGCGAGAGCCTGCCTGCGACGCAAGAGGTTGCGGGTTCGAATCCCGCCCGGAACAAATTTGTGTACGATCTGCAGAAATTTGTTCCGATGGTCTGGGTGTTCTCTATGTTTTATAAAAAAATATCTATCTATGTAAGTATATAATGTATTAAATATATCAGTTATCTAGTACCCATAACACAAGCTTTGAATAGCTTAATTTGGGGCTAGATAGTGCTGTGTGGATTGTCCAGCATTATTTATTTATTTATTTAATGGTCAAGTAAGACCATTTGAGAGATTTTTCGATAAAAGTTTATTTATGTTCCCTTTGCAGGGGATTGTCAAAAGAAAGGGAATTTATGCGACAAGCCATGCGATTTGAGGGGCATTCCTCAAACCGCACCTAAATGAACCGCACTTATGCGAAGCGCACCCAAGTACTTCTTCGAAGCGGGTGCGCTTCGCCTAGGTGCGGTTCATTTAGGTGCGGTTCGAGGAATGCCCCCGATTTGACCCTTCCCCATTGAGGAGTTCATAAGACACGGCTATATAATTAGTATTTTGTCTGACTTAAATTTGTTAAGCAACATTTGTCAATATGTTTGTCAATACCTATTATGCAAATTACAGTAATTATGAACCGATCCAACCAAATAATTTGCAACAAAATTTCCTTTTGTGAAAAGAGCTAAGGTCAATACATAAAAGTAAACTTGTTTTGCTAAAAGCATGTACTTTTACGCAATGGAGCATCCACAAGTTCTTTCCACTTTGCCCCTATGAAAATAAGAGATTCCTTGCCCCAAACCGTGAAACGTCAAAACTTTATGTTGGGCTTTATTCTATACGACATAGAAGATACTTTGCCCTGACCGTATGACACCGGTGCCTTGTCTTAGCCGGGCTCGCGCTGCAAATGGTCATAGTGAATAAGGCTCCTGGCCGTTAGCCAACCTAGGTACCAAATGAACAGTAATCGACCGCTCTAGAATAAATAAATAAATATTGGTGGACTTTCCACACTACATTATCTAGCCCTAAACTAAGCCAAAGCTTCTAATTTTAGATAGATAGATAGAATGGGAACTAGATAGCTGATATTCTACTATTTCTACTCCTATACTAATATTATAAACGCGAAAGTTTGTAAATATGGATGGATGGATGTTTGTTGCTCTTTCACGCCGGATCGGCTCAACGGATCTGGACGAAACTTGGCAGAGAGATAGATTATAGCCTGGAATAGCACATATCTTACTTTTAATCTCGTGGGAATACCGGATTTGAATCTGCCTGGGTGAAACCGCGAGGCGCAACTAGTATTTAGATAAAGAATGCAATATTGAGGTTTACAACACAATGGGTTTTGAAGTAATGTTGATCCTAGAGTGCAGTTTCAGTTCCGGTCACTTTCGCCCTGACCATCGCAATTCTATATAAAAAAAAAAAAAAAAAAAACAGCTTCACGACTTTGATCCCCAGGTACGGTAGATATCCCTTCAGATCTCCCAGTACCAAGTAGGTACTAATTCAAGATTCTTTGAGGATGTCTAAGGGGGTAGTCAGAGGTACGTCCAAACATTACATTTGGCACATACCCACATTTTGCAGTAGTTAGTATTCCATACGTGACAGGTTGCAAGCCCGTCGCCGCTGTTAGTTAGAATACTAACTGGTTTCCTCACGATGTTTAACTTAATATAAATTAATACATAATTAAATTTTTCAGATAATGGTGTCAATTCTGTTGTTTAATTTTCCTAATTTCATCTAATTTAACAGAACTAAAAATATTGCCGTCCGTTTCTAAAATACCGAAACAACAAGGACGGCTATCATTTTAGAGCTGTCAAACTAAGTTTAGGCTAATGCAACAACGAAATCGATACCAATAAGAATATAAAATGGAAAAGGAAAACATGCAAGATATAGATAACTTCAGATCTACGTAAGTACCTGCATTCTATTTTGACTAGCAACCGAAAACTATAAAATCAAGCTATACCCTCAGACCAAACAAAAACTAAAAGACGGACTTCTGTGCACAGCAAAGTGAAGCCGGTCAAACTACGCCTCGCACGCACACACCAAATCGGCCCACGCAACACATCTTTAGAAAACTGGTTTCACTTTTCTGTGTGTGTGCGTTTAGTTGTGTATGTACACGGGGCGAGGCGTAGTTTGACCGCAACACATCTTTAGAAAACTGGCTTCACTTTGCTGTTCACAGAAGTCTGTCTTTAGTTTTTATTTGGTCTGAGGCTATACCTAGTAAAAAAAATGAAATTGAATTAAGTTTAATGAAATTGCATTTGAGTATACTGTGAACGAGCCAGCTTTTTTTTTTATACACTAGCTGATGGAACAAGCAGATGGCCCACCTGATGTTAAGTGGTAACCATCACATATAAATAAAACATTGCCCCGAAGGTCACGCACAATAGGAACGAGCCCTACGATGCACTGCCCTGCGTCCATCAACTTGAGGCATACAGATGTTAAGCCTCATTTGCCTGTAATTACACCGGCGACCACACTCTTCAAACCGAAACACAGCGTTGCTGCTTGGCGGCAGAAAAAGGCGTGGTGGTAGTACTTCCCCAGACGAGCCCTTCACAAAGAGCTCTACTACTCTTCAGCTTTAAATAACCGACCTTACCACACCTAATATTTTATTTCAAATTGAAATTGTATTTGAAAATGTTTATATTTTGAAGGTATACCTATAATAGGTGGGTACATGTTGTATAGTTCCATTTTTTATTTTCCTGTCTCCAACGAGGCTTTCTCTCACGACAAACATAACAGACAACCCCCGGTTTCTGAAAGCTCGATCAACGCTAATCGGCTGTCAAGTCACTTGCTATTTCAGCTTTTACTTCAAATTAGATAGAGATATCAAGTGGCTTTAGAAACCGGGGGTTAATTAGCCAAGGTGTTTATATTTTTATGATTATAATAAAAAAATAAATACATTACATTACATACATTACACCAATAAACCTTCTTACGATCTTTGTTACACTTTACCAAAAATTCTAGGTAAAAGATTTTTCTTCTGTAAAAACAACATTAGTGTGAAACAAATGTAACTTATTAGAAGTTGACTATTCAAAGGGGGAATGCTGCCAGCATCTTCGGTACCTTGCCTAAAGGGACTCCTCTTAATAATATGTGTTAGTTATTATGTTTACTGTATTATAAAAAATATCTATCTATGTAAGTATATAATGTATTAAATATATCAGTTATCTAGTACCCATAACACAAGCTTTGAATAGCTTACTTTGGGGCTAGATAGTGCTGTGTGGATTGTCCAGCATTATTATTTATTTATTTATTTATTTATTTATTTATTTATTTATTATTATTAAATTAATTTTATCATATTATTATCTCTTTGAGTACAATAAAATGTTCAACTTATTAGATAAGCCTAAAGATAAATTGATGACATTCATCATTGTGTTCGTCACTGTATTCAATTGGTGACACCGGATTCACCTTCGACTCTTTACCTTGATTTAGATCTGCTTTGTGGAAAACCTTTGTAGTAACAGACTCATTCAACCGTACCTAAATTACGTGAGATTATATAATATGCGTGGTATTGAGACCGTCATAGAAAATAGATGAACAATTGGCAAAAAAATTGCAATTTGATTGATTCTTTAATTTTCTTTTAGACATAGACATAGACATTTATTTATTTGCCACAAAGAACACACAACATATACAATTAGGCTTGGAATTACTAGAAAACAGGTATCATACATATCAAAAGAGAACAAAGATTAGACATGTAGGTAAGAGTTTTTTACAAATAATAATAAATTGGTAAACTACATAGCTCATATTTATATATTATTACACACAAATATCGTATACCTATCTGTGATATTACATCACCCAGACAGAAAATAAACATCTAATTTCATATCACAAATGGCTTACAGTGCAGGATGTCGTTTCAGCTTTTTAAAAAAGGACTGAATCATCGAAACATCAGTCAAGTTAAATTGAACAAAAGAATTGACACCATTAATCTAAATAACCTATTTTATTGCATTTCAGTGCTGATCTAACAGCAAACCCTGGATTCCAGTCATCACTGAGCATAGCAACAAAACCTGAAGACAAACCATACAAGCCCTTCGAGCATCGGACGGTGCAGCATCCGAATTCGTGAGCAAAATTTCTTTAAAATTTTCTTTAGCATAAGTTGCAATGAGTAGGTTTTTTAAAGTTATGGGCTACTTTTTACTTGCTGACGCCAAACACTATGCCATATTTATTTCACAAGAGTATAGAACATAGAGCACCGGTGGTCTAGTGGGAGTGACCCCGCCTTCCGATCGTAAGGTCGCAGGTTCGAATGCGGTCGTGCACCAATGGATTTTTCTATCGAAAAATTTATGTGCGCAATGCCAGTGCTCTTAAACGGTGAAGGAAAACATCGTGAGGAAACCAGTTAGTATTCTAACAGCGGCGATGGGCTTGCAACCTGTCACGTATGGAATACTAACTACTGCAAAATGTGGGTATGTGCCAAATGTAATGTTTGGACGTACCTCGACTACCCCCCTTAGACATCCTCAAAGAATCTTGAATTAGTACCTACTTGATACTGGGAGATCTGAAGGGATATCTACCGTGCCTGGAGATCAAAGTCGTGAAGCTGTTTTTTTTTTTTGAGTATAGAACTCTTTGGATGGAAAGAGCTGGAGGAGGCTCATGCCGCAGAAAGCGGTTCGTGTACTTATGATAGATTTAAATTTTATAATTAGTATTTTCTTTAAATAATTCACTTAGTTCCTATATTCAATGTTAAAATTAAGTTAAAAAAAATTGTGTACCGAAATAAAGCTTTTATTATACGACGACCTCAGTGGCGCAGCGGGCGAGAGTCCGCCTGCGACGCAAGAGGTTGCGGGTTCGATTCCCGCCTCGGAACAAATTTGTGTACGATCTGCAAAAATTTCTGTCTGGGTGTTTTCTATGTATAATAAAAAATATCTATCTATGTAAATATATAATGTATTAAATATATCAGTCATCTAGTACCCATAACACAAGCTTTGAGTAGCTTACTTTGGGGCTAGATGGCGCTGTGTGGATTGTCCAGCATTTTTTTTTATTATTATTATTATAGAACTCTTTGTGAAGCACTCGCCCGAGAAAGTGGGCCGCCATAAGCAGCATCGCTGTGTTGCATTTTGAAGGGTGCCAGTGAAATACCAGGCACTAGACTTAACATCTGTATGCCTTAAATTAATGGACTTAGGACAGTGCGTCATAGGGCACGTTAAACTATCGTGCGTGACTTATGCGGCCATGCCCTAACATCAGGTGGGCCATTACCTTGTTCCATAAGCAACAAGAGTTTGTTGCCTGTTTTTCTCGGCGTTGATCGCGTGGAACTGGCACTAGAGTCACCTAGTTTTAAGACGTTTCAAGATTTATTTATTTATTGAGATATTAACATCACAATGCTGGACAATCCACACAGCACTATCTAGCCCCATAGTAAGCTATTTAAAGCTTGTGTTATAGGTACTAGATAACTGATATATTTAATACATTATATACTTACATAGATAGATATTTTTTAATATACATAGAAAACACTCAGACCATCGGAACAAATTTCTGCAGATAGTACACAAATTTGTTCCAAGGCGGGAATCGAACCCGCAACCTCTTGCGTCGCAGGCAGGCTCTCGCCTGCTGCGCCACAGAGGTCGACTTTGACAAGTTGTTTAAATAAAAAAGTGTTATACACTTCAATGTACTGTTTCTAAAGTACAAGTGACACAAGACGAAGAAGTGGCTTATTTAATGAATGACAGCCTTCACAGCTCAGTTGGTAGTAGCTCTGCCAGAAGGCCAGAAGCGCCGTAGGCCGTGGGTTCGATTCCCATCGTGAACAAACAATTGTGCATTGAACAAATGTTTGTATTGTGTCTGGATGTTATTTAATATTACTAGGGACCCGCCCGCGCGCCCCTGCTTCGCACGGGTGCACATGTCATGCATGTATTATACATATAAACCTTCCTCTTGAATCACTCTATCTATTAAAAAAACCGCATCAAAATCCGTTGCGTAGTTTTAAAGATTTAAGCATACATAGGGACATAGGGATATAGGGACAGAGAAAGCAACTTTGTTTTATACTATGTAGTGATAAGTAGGTATGTGTTTACAAAAAAATGTATATTAAGTATTATATCAGCTATCTTGTTCCCATAACACAAGCTTTGGCTTAGTTTGGGGCGAGATAGTGCTGTGTGGAATGCCCATCAATATTTATTTATTTAATGTTTATTTACAGGACAACAGGGTCGATACTCCACTTACTGAAAGCATGCCTTGGATCCGGCATCCTGGCCATGCCGTCAGCCTTCAAAAACTCCGGGCTCCTAATTGGAGTCATCGGCACCATCCTCGCAGGGTTTATATGCACACACACTGTCAGTTTGCTGGTGAGTGTCACTGTACAGTAAGCCATGAAGGTACGCGCGCACTGCATCCGCATCGCTGCGTACGGAGCGGACGGAGCGTCGGTATTTACAAAATGCCGATGGGGTGCGGCCACGGATTTTGCATCGGCAGTATCGGTATTTTCAAAGCAATTCCGAATGGCGCGTTCACTGTGGATGACGTCATCAGCAGAAATACCGATCTGGCGCTGAAATGCCGGGATCCGAATAATGGCGCGTTCACTGCCGATGACGTCATCGGCAGAAATACCGGTCTCTGGCGCTGAAATGCCGATCCAGTGCACGCTGTACCATACAAATCAATACAAAGCAACAAATCCGTCCGCTCCGTACGCAGCGATGCTGATGCGGTGGACGCGTACCTTAAAACTGGTTTCAGGCAGGGGTAACTGTAACTGCTCGTCATCAAGTGAGCCATCTAATTGTTATATTTTGACGTTCCTCCGACTATCCTAATCTTGAGTTGGTACTAAGAGATCTCTACAGGATCTCTACTCTGTCTTGACTCTTGAGATAAAAATCTTGAAGCTGCTTATGTTTTTTTAATTTCCTCTTAGCTATCAATAATAATACGCAAACGAAGCTGCGGGTAGTGCTAATGTATTCAATATTTATGAAATACTAGTTGCGCCCCGGGGTTTCACCCGCGCAGATTCAAATCCCGGTATTCCCACGGGATAAAAAGTAGCCTATGTGCTATTTCAGACTATAATCTATCTCTCTGCTAAGTTTCATCCAGATCCGTTTAACCGTCCGGCGTGAAAGAGTAACAAACATCCATCCATCCATCCATACAAACTTTCGCGTTTATAATATTAGCAGGATACGACTCGAGGGCTGGTGAGCACTATTATCTGACTCAGCACACCAGTGTCGCCGTTCAGCGTGGTAATGCAGCCAGGGTCTTAGGGACGCTTCCGAGTGGCACTGATTTAGAACAGTTGCGACAGTCTGCAGATAGTTCAACAATTTCATATGCATTTTGTAATACTTGCAAGTATTCATCGTAATTACCTTTGTAAATAATGTTTGTTTTTTAAAACCGACTATAGTTTTTTCGCATTTAATTTCAGGTAAGAGCCTCTCAAGACCTTTGCGTTGATGCAAAGAAACCTTCGTTGAGCTTTGCCGAGACATGCGGTGCCGCCTTTGCGCACGGACCCAAAAGACTGCGGAAATGGAGTCATTTTGTTGAGTTAGTATTATAAAAGTACATAAGGAATAGATAACCTTTTTTTTGACGACCTCAGTGGCGCAGCGGGCGAGAGTTCGCCTGCGACGCAAGAGGTTGAGGGTTTCCGCCTCGGAACAAATTTGTGTACGATCTGCAGAAATTTGTTCCGTTGGTCTGGGTGTTTTCTATGTATAATAAAAATTATCTATCTATGTGAGTAAATAATGCACTAAATATATCAGTTATCTAGTACCCATAACACAAGCTTTGATTAGCTTACTTTGGGGCTAGATAGTGATGTGTGGATTGTCCAGCATTATTTATTTATTTATTTTACCTGGGATTCGCCCTCAAAGTTTGCTTTTCTAGTTTTCGTACATAAGCAAACTTTTGAGTGGAAAACTTGCATCAATCAAAATCAAATTTTTACTTAATTATGTGCAAAGTGATTGCACACAAAATGGTTGTTTGCTATTTTTCAAAATTGAATTTAGTGATTTTATATCTTTCAATATATAGAATCGTGGGAGCGAGAGGTAAACGTGTTGTCAACGCCCTAAGATTTTGTAAGCGATGTCCTAACATCCTGTTTTTATATTGTAAAGGTGTTCTTTCATACAAATTTTTATTTTTTATTTTAGGGTATTTGTGGATTACTCACTGGCACTTACTTACCTAAGTGTCTTGTGTGTATACATTGTGTTCATCGGGTCTTCAGTACAGGAGGTAAGAATGAAGAAAGAAATTTAAGTCGTTTCTCGTTTGTTTCACAACTCATTTTACATGGCAGTTTTACACGCGGTTTTTACTTAGGTATTTTACGAATCAATTTACGTTTGTTTATTTTAGGTTGCCGATTTCTACTTCCCTGAGCTGCAGATATCCATTCGGACGTATTGCGTCCTCACCTTGGTGCCTCTAGCCCTAGTCTGTCAAATAAGAAATCTTAAGGTAAATACTTGTGACAAATAGCTCACATAAAGTTGCTTAAACCTGTAAAATACGGTATCATTATTCATACACATAAGACTCAAGAGTTTGAGTTTTATCTACGACACGAAATACACAGAAACCGCGGCAGTCGTCGGTCGCTTCGTTGCCTGTTACGCGTCGTTACGACAATGGTGCCAATTCTGTTGTTTAATTTTCCTAATTAGACAGAAATAAAAATATTGCCGTCCTTTTCCAAAAAACCGAAACGACAAGGACGGCTGTAATTTTAGAGCTGTCATGTCAGATTAGGTTAGTAAAATAATGCAACAGCAGAATCGACACCACAACGACGCTATGCCACGCACTATATGGTCTACTAGTTGCGCCCCGCGGTTTCACCCCCGCAGATTTAAATCCCGGCATTCCCACGGGATAAAAAGTAGCCTATGTGCTATTCCAGACTTTAATCTAACTCTCTGTCAAGTTTAATCCAGATCCGTTCAGCCGTTCTGGCGTGAAAGAGTAACAAACATCCATCCATCCATCCAGAGGATAGTAGGATATTGCATTTAAACGTTTGATGCCTGCGCCGCGCCTTCAGTAGCCTTTGTGCCTTAGTAGATTAGATTAACTAGTAGGTACGCGATCGCTGATACTAAAAATCTTCTGCTGCCACTCACAGGGACGCTAAGGAGATTTTTTGCAAGGGATTGTCACAGGGCATTTTTGAAATAAGCCTTTTTCATTTGCAGTATCTGGTGCCGTTCTCTGGGATAGCCAATGTGATGGTGTTCGTGGTACTTACCATTACACTGTACTACGTGTTCAGGGACTTGCCGCCACTGAAGGAGCGGGAAATGGTGGCAAGTGTCGCATCCTGGCCGCTGTTTTTGAGGTAACTCGATAAATGGTGTTTTATACAACTTGCCGATGAAACAAGCAATTGTTGGTAACCATCACCTACAAAGGATTGCACTGTAAGTCAGGCTTGATAGAAACGTGCCCTGCGAGCCCTGCGCTACCTTGAAGTATACAGACAGATGTTAAACCTCATGTGTCTGTAATTTCACCGGCGACCACACTCTTCATATCGAAACAAAATGCAGACGGTTCGAAGACTGATGAAAAAATGAATAAAGTTCAAAATTAAAGTTCAAAATCAGGTGGGTCATCTGCTTTTCCATCAACTAGTTGTATAAAAAAACCAAAGCGGTTCTGTTTTTCCATTTGAGGTATAAATATAATAACTTTTTGTTTAGTACCGTGGTCTTCGCGATGGAAGGCATCGGCGTGGTGATGCCGGTCGAGAACGAGATGGCTCATCCCGAGAAGTTCCTCGGCTGTCCTGGGGTGCTGAACACCGCTATGCTGATCGTCATCATCTCCTACGGAGTAGTAGGCTTCTTCGGCTACGTCCAGTTCGGAGACAATGTTAAAGGAAGCGTAACTTTAAACCTTCCGGAGGGTGACATGTAAGTTTTTTTCATCTTACTAGCCGCCCCGCCGTTTCACCCGCGTAGTTTTAAGTCCCGGTATTACCACGGGATAAAAAGTAGCCTATGTGCTATTCCAGACTATAATCTATCTCTGTGCCTAACTTCATTCAGATCCGTTCGGTCGTTCTGGCGTTAATGAGTGACAAACATCCAACAATCATCATCCAATATTAGTAGGATAACAGAGACTATATGCTGTACATTTTCTTCCTTTGCTAAGTGGGGACGGCTTTCTTCTGCCGCTCTCCCCTCTCTCTCGTCATCTCGATGCTTACTTCTTTCTTACTCATGTCATCTTGTACAGTTCATTCATCTTTCCTTTGGCTTGCCTCTCCTAAAACCATTTACATCCAAACGGTTGTCTGAAAGATATCAGTGTTCATATAAGACCACTGGTTGTGGGACTAAGTTTTATCTTTGCTAAGGGCACATACTCATGTCATCTTGAATAATTATTTATCCATTTTTTCATTGGCTTGCCTCTCCTAAAACCACCCACGTCCATGCCTAGGTTAAGCAAACGAATGTCTGAAAGAAATCACTGTTCATAAGACGAGGGGTTTTATGAACAGTGGTTGTGGGACTAAGTCTAATGTATTATCTTTGCTAAGTGCACAATTACATAGATAACATCATTATAAAACCATATAAAATTATTTCTTTATTTAAGAGCTGTTACTCTGTAAAAAAATAAACAGTCTAGCATATATTTTATATAAACTATGCCCAGTAGTTAACGAGGAAGCTCTACTAACATCTTACCACGGCCTGGTTGCTTCCAATATTAGATACGGTGTAATCTTTTGGGGCAACTCAACAGACGTTGACAGAGTTTTCAAACACCAAAAAAGATGTATTAGAGCAATGTTTAATCTTAAGGTAACAGATTCGTGCAAATCATACTTCGTTAAATACAATATCTTAACGGTTCCTTCGCTGTATATTTTTGAAACGGCCATGTATGTTAGGCACAATCCTGATCTGTTTTGTCGGTTGTCTGATGTCGTTCAGCGTAACAGACGAGACCAAAATAAAATTTGCGTCCGTAACTGTAAGACCACACTAATGCGCAAAAGTATCTTTTTTATGGCTCCACTCATCTTCAACAAACTTCCGATAGCTTTTAGAGAACTTCCAACGCCAATATTTCAGAGGAAGCTAAGAACTATTCTGGCTGGTAAATGTTATTATACGATTAATGAATTTATGTCAGATAAACTACTGACCAACACAATTATTTCTTAATTTATGTTAACTATCTTTTATTTACATTTGACATTTTATCTACAATTTTATTTAAATTTATCATTCTCTGACATTATATTTAATTTTAGTAGGTACCATTACTGTATTATTGAATTATTATTTTTTCTGGGTACATTAATTTGAAATTAATCATAATTTATAATATCATTCTTTCATTTTGTCATTTTTATTCCCATTTTATTATTAGTTTTTAATTTTATATAATTTGTTATTTTTATTTTGACTTATTGTTTAAAAATTATAATTTTGCATGCCCGTGTATGGTCGAATTACACTGGTCAATATAAACATTTAACATCTCATGTACATGTAATTCAGCAAATAAATATACTTTGACTTTGACTTTGACTTTGACTTTTACCTACTGTATGTTTGTATATGCACAATGATCGTTGTTTATGTTTCAGAATTGCGCAAAGTACCAAACTTCTAATGGCCCTGGTGATATTCCTATCGTACACGATCCAGTTCTACGTCCCAATGGAAATGATCACCAGATCTTTAAAGAAGAGAAACTACAATAAATACGAGAACGTCATACAGGTCGCGATAAGGATCATTCTTGTAACCGTGTCTGGTAAGAATGTCATTCAAGACACAAAAGGATTACATTTTTCTAATTTTGTATGTATGAAAACTTGCTTAGATCAAAATTTTATTTTCGCTAAATCTTTGTAATGCCATTGACCACAACTTGACCGATTGCGATTTTACATAATTGCATTCAGTGATTTTATGTCTTCAAAAATATTCCATTATGTGAGCGAGAAAGCGGCGCGCCGTATGCTGCGCCTTAAGGTAGTCTTGTTTTGTTATATCAATGTTTTTTGTTTCAGTTGCGATCGCAGCGTCATTCCCGAACCTGGAGTTAGTAATCAGCTTCGTCGGAGCAATATTCTTCTCTACCTTAGGCCTGTTCATCCCAGCTGTTGTTGACATAGTGTACCGCTGGGACAGAGACATGGGTTGGATGAACTGGATTTTATGGAAGAATAGTATTATCGCGATAATATCCATAGTATGTCTCGTCTCAGGGGGTTACGTGTCGGCTGTTGGCATGATCGAAGAATTTATTATAAAAGACGCTATAGTTCCAGATAATTCTACGCTTACTTAAAAATAAAATTATAATTAAGTTTGTTTTAAGATACCGCCGAGAACTCATGTCACACCATTTTTGAATAATCATTCAATTTTGAAGAAGAAGAGCCCGGCAAAAACTTCATCTTGCGTGTTTACTTTTTTGGATTATAAAACACCAAACACCAGCATATCTGGCGGAGAAATTGGCATGGGTCTCTCAAACTAGGTCTCTGCGCAAGTGCTCGAGGCAGTTGACCATTCAGAGGCATCACTCGGCAGCATTTAGGGGCAGCTTCCGTCATGCAGCTTCAAAGTGCTGGAACAATATCACACCACCAATTAGAGACCCCCAGGGCATTCAGAGTTTTAAAGTCAAACTGAAAAGGTACCTAACCGATCATCAGAAAGCTCATGCGTACCTCAGAAATGAGGCGTCTATTTTATAGAACACAACTTGCCTATGTCAATCCTTTCTTCTCTAATAGGCCTACTTCAGTAATAACAGTACCTACTAAATTGATTTTTATTTGTGTTTATTTTGTTTATTATTGAATCTGTAATTTGCTGTAATCTATTCATTGATGCTTTTTATGTAATTTTATCACGTACGTAATGGAGATAATTTATAATATACTGTTTTTTCATGGGTAATTTGGTATTTATAATTATAATTTTGTACAACTTTTGTATAGCACCTTTAGTAGTAGTAGTCGTTGGGATAGGTAGTTTTTATATGGTCTTTTATATATTAAAGTATGACGTACTCATGTGGTTCTGGCGGAAGATCAGCGTTGTGTTTCCATCATCAAACGAAACGTCATGCTGAGCTGGACACCATTTTATGACGTGGACGTATGTACGGTACTGAGAGACACCCTCCCCCCCCCCTTATTTGTTTCTTGTAAGTTAAGTATTAAGTTTGTTTAAATTATCTGCTGTTTATTGTTTATTATTATTAGTGTGTCGCTCTTGTTGTAATTGTGTGTGTGTTATCGTCATAAATAAAACCTTTTTCTTTCTTTCTATATTCCTCGATCCAATGTCAAACTGAGAGCCATCTTGGTAGCCAGACATTAGCGTAATCGGGCCGCAGGTCAACTCAGCTCTCGAATTGCGGACGAGCAAAACACGTAACTATTAGCGGTAATGGTACCTGCTCATACTGCCCCATCTCAAAAATTCACTCTGTATAGTTGTATGTAGGTACTCTGCAATTCTGCATATAACTGCAAAAGAGTACCTATAAAAAATATGCTCATTAAAATGCAGACAAAAATAAAAATCCTTGAGACATTTTGTTTGAACAAGTTTCAATGTACCATCTGGACGACGTCAAAGTTCCAGCTTAGGTATGCCTGTAATTAAAATATACCGAAAAAATACAGAAATGCAAAGGAACTTCATGACCAGTAACAGAACTAGGTAGACCACAAACATCTAGGAGATAGGAGCTTTAAAGAGTTAACAAATAAAGTGTGATGAACAATAAAGAGCTATCATCACTACATCACTACCTATGTAGACAAACGACTTTGTTTTATACTATTATACTGAAATCGCCGTCCTCACCGAATAAAATCGTAATCGACCATTACGATAGTAGTGCTTTTATTTGAAATAACTATTCTAGAGGTCCGATTACACCTTGTGAATTTTTTTCAACCGATTCGTATGAGTATTTACCGAGTTAGCGATTTTGTAATGGATGTAACGGTTTTATTCGATTGAACAGAAAAACACTTTTTTTCCTGGAATAAAAACGTTAAAACTGACTACGCAATGTATCATTTTTTATGGTAATGTACTATTACGATTTTATTCCACGGAACTTTTGATTTTTCAATCACAGTGAAGTCACTTGCGATTACACTCGTAAAATAATTGGAATTGTTACTTTGATTACTTTATCATAAATCAAGAATAAGAAACCCATTAACTTTTTTTTACGATAGTGCGTCGCGATGATTTTTAACATAAAAGCCCATCGCTTTAATAATTTCCAGTTTAACCTCAGACTGGAAGTACAACTAAAATTGAAGTTGGACGAATAAATGACGTCGACGATAATAAACGATTTTTTTTGTGCGCAACCTACCTGTACGTGTGACATCAGGATGTTTATTCTCAATTTTCACCAACTACTTCACTTACTAAATCACTTTTGGGTTCAGTGTTCTGATCGTGCCACTATATCGTTGTTGTAGCTGGTGATCGTAGTCCCGCGACCAGTAACTCCATAAGTCTTGAAGTCTTTTACCTCGTAAATGTCAAAATTTCTGGTATTATATGTAATATATAATAATATATATATAATATATTATATATAATATATATTATACACTTTTAGCCATAACTTTGCTTGGGTAAACACAGTATTTTTATGAATCATAATTTCAATATTGAATAAAATTTAGCTATCTTTTGGTATATAAGGCATATCTGCTATCTTTGGTATATCTGAAGGCAGTGTCCGACTGGGGCAATGCTAATTTGGTCAAATTTAACGCTTCTAAAACGCAAGCCTGTCTTTTTTCTGCAAAGAAAAGTCAGTTTCTCCAGGCTCCTGTCTTCCGAGATGTACCTATAGCAATACAAGATCACCTCGAACTCCTTGGCACTACACTTACACCTGCTCTCAATTTTGGCACGTACATTGAGTCAAGGGCAAAAACTGCTTCCATGAAGCTGGGCATCCATAATAGGGTAAGGCGGTACTTCACACCTGAACAGCTTTTCAATCTCTACAAAGCACAAGTCTGGTCTGGTTTGGAGTACTGCTGTCACCTGTGGGATGGCTCGGCTAAGCACCAGCTTGCTGCCCTGGACTCAATAGAACGCAGAGCTTTCAGGATGGTAGGTGAACAACACATGGCGGAGACTAAAGTCCAGAGTCTCGATCACCGTCGTAAAGTTGCTTGCCTATCGATCTTCTATAGGTTACATTTCGGGGAATGTGCCTAGGAAATTCACGATATTATACCACCATCACCATTCCACCACAGGACTAGTAGACGCACGGCCGGGTATCATCCTTACCTGGTTAGCATACCACCTATTCGCACTAAGCGGTTTGCTTCTAGCTACGTTATGCGAACTGCTAAGGAATGGAACACGTTACCGTCGTCTGTTTTTCCTGAACACTATAATCTAAACCTCTTCAAGGCTCGAGTGAATAGGTGTCTTCTAGACCGATCTGCTCCAACTTCGGCTACATCGTCGCTTACCATCAGGTGAGATTGTAGTCAAAGGACGGTTTATTCTTTATAAAAAAAAAAAAACAATCTTGGTAAGTAGGTTTACTAAGACGTTATAGCCAAAAAACGGTTTTTTAATTCTCCTGAACATTTTGACTTTTGCGGTTACGATTTTATTCGGTGGGGACGGCGAAGTATTAATAACATAATTATCACTATCACTACATAGTATAAAACAAAGTCGCTTTCTCTGTCCCTATATCCCTATGTCCCCATGTCCCTATGTATGCTTAAATCTTTAAAACCACGCAACGGATTTTGATGCGATTTTTTAATAGATAAAGTGATTCAAGAGGAAGGTTTATATGTATAATACATGCATGATATGTGCACTCATGCAAAGCAGGGCGGGCGGGCGGATCGCTAGTACTATTATAAAACAAAGTCGCTTTCTCTGTCCCTATATTCTTATGTCCCTATGTATGCTTAAATCTTTAGAACTACGCAACGGATTTTGATGCAGTTTGTTTTAATAGATAGAGTGATTCAAGAGGAAGGTTTACATGTATAATACATGCATGATATAGTAGAAAAACAATGTGCACCCGTGCGAAGCAAGGGCGCGCGGGCGGGTCGCTAGTCTATAAAACAACTTGATTTATTGCTGAAAAATATACTTCATACTATTTTTAATACAAAACAGGCAAACACATATTAAATACTAATAGGTAATAATGATTTGCCAAAATCAATTTTTCTATTTGGAAATGGAAATAAACCTCATAATTAACATAACTTCATTCTGAAAAGTTTTCTGGAGGAGAATCCTTAGTTACTTAGAATACATAAATTAAGTACAGACAATCTTCAAGTCACTATTATTATTTTAAAGAAGTACGTTTAACTAATTAGTAATTAACGAACTAAGAATAATGTAATTGAAATATTATATAAGTATTAGCCTCGGTTTTCAAGTTTTAGGTTTCTTTTTGTATTTTTCGTTTAAACTTGATGGCATGGCATTGGTGTAGTGCGTTCCATTTCATTGACTACTAGCACACTAGCAGTGGAACACTCACCTAATCCAACAGTTACCGTTCCATTAGGGAAGAACCGACTGGACATCGTCACTTCGCCTTCCCCACAAAACATTTCAATCGAACTACTATCAATGAACATAACCAGTTCCAAGTCTCCTTTCGGCGTGTACTTCGTACGGCGTACACCGTCGCAACCACCGCGGTCAAGAGAAATACGCCCCTCTTCATGTTCGTACATTATCTTCACTGTTGCGTTGGCGCATCCTGATTCGATCAAAAGCGTGAAATCCTTTTTGCTTGATGTGCGTATTTTTACTTTACCAGCATTATTTTCCAACCTCACTTTCGTACCGCTGCAACCATTTCCTGCGTATAATTCCCTCCCAACCGCTTGATTGATGTCTTCTAGAGGCAGTTGTAGAAGGCGTCCATCAGAAGTCAACTTTAATTCTCTAGGGAGAGTTAAATGTCCTGTAAATCCATCGTCGCCCTCCGGATAGTTTTGCTCCCACATGTCCATCCAAGCGAACATTACCCTACGACCTTTTTCATCTACTATCGTCTGAGTTGCGTAGAAATCATGACCGTTATCCAACTCTGTAAACTTTGATGTAATCGTGAATTTCTTAGTTTTGTAATCAAAGTTACCAACTAGATAGCCAGCCTGGTACAAGTTTTTGTAATCGTCACCTACCGACGTCATACCTTGAGGTGACATCATAAGAACGAAGTAACCATCTATCTCGAAAAAGTCGGGACACTCCCACATATAGCCAAGAAACCCATCAGACCGCCCCAGCACCGCTGCTTCTTCCCAGTTGATATTGTCTTTCGACGTGTAGAGCAGTACTTGTCCATAGGTGTCGTTGTTGCTTGTGATAGAACTGCCCAATACCATGTAGAAGGTACCTTCGTGTTCCCAAACTTTAGGGTCCCTGAAGTCAGGTTGGTGTTCAGTGCCCTTGATGATTGGGTTCTTATCCCATTTCGTGAAGACTATTCCGTCGGGGCTAGTGGCCAGATTTTGATGCTGTTCGTGATCAGGAGTTTCGTCGTCATGGTTAACGTTTCCTGTGTAGTGGAGATACATGGTATTATTTATGACTATACCACTTCCCGAAAAGACTCCATCTTTATCGTATGGCTGATCAGGAAATAGGGCTATAGGCAGATACTCCCAGTTAACAAGGTCAGGACTCTTGGCGTGTCCCCAGTGAGCTGTTCCTGCTGCGTTCCCGCTATAAGGATTGTGCTGGAAAAATAAATGGTAGTAATTATTGAAAAAAATTAAGGCGTTGGGATCGTTCATAAATCCCACTTTTGTTTCACACGAAATCGGCGTGCCGAAATGGAACCGCGGGTAATATTCATAAGTGTAATTATCACACATGTAGCACGCAAATAAAGAGAATACTAGAAAGCTTCGAAGAGCAACCATCATTTGGCCTCTCGTTGCCAACTCTGGGCTAACAATAGTCCATACTTACACTAGCTCTCCATTTTATAGGAGACGCGTCGCGATTCGCGATACATTAGCATTGTAAAACAAATAATTAAAAGTAAGCGCTAAAGAGAACACTTGCGCAGACGACAAGGAAATGTTAATAATAATAGATCAAGCGACACAGTTGGTAAAGCCAGTTAATTTAGTGGCAAAAATGTGCTAGTACCTACTCGTACCAAAAAATTGCTTGATTTATATATCTTGGAACAGAAAAATATGTCAGTGACCAGTCCACAACAGCAGCAGTTTATACTACCTGTATACCTACTAACTAAGGTATAGGTTATACTGGAGTATTATTTTAGTACCGCGGTGCCTTTTGTTCGTAAGGTGGTGGATTCACATCCGGTCGTAAACCAACAGATTTTTCTCTTCAAAAAAGCCAATGCTCCTAACGGTGCAGGAAAACATCCTGAGAGAAACAGTCAGTATTCCAGCAACAGTGAGTTAGGTCTACGAGATGCCTGTTTCCTTACGATGTTTTCCTTCACCATTTGGGAGCACTGGCAGTGCACGAAAAGTCGGTGGATGGAGAGAGCGAAACGTTATTCTTGGAAATGCAAAGGGGAGGCCTATGTTTACTCTCTCCGGTCCTTTGCTAGCCTTCACCATTGCCGCCCAACTATTATAATTACTAGTGGCTCTGTGAGCTGGTAGACCTCGCGAGCACACTAAAAGTGAGCAATTCACTGGCTTAGCGGTAGGTAGATATAATTTTTCCAATTTTTGATTCTTTTGATTTTATTGATTTTTATTGTTTTTTTAATCATCTTGTGTAGAATGAAGTCCTTAGTGTTTCTCTCAAATTTGATTGAAAACCGTCGATTTTTTGATGAGCTATTTTTTGATGACTATGCTTACCCAGTGACAGAAACTTGTTGTGATAATTTGTAGTTAGTGATGTGCATAAAAAACCATCAAAGTAATTGTTACTCCTTCTGTGTCAGCTCACAGAGCCACTAGTTAAATTTAGTTCACATAGATTACAAATTTCTAAAAAAATTTGCATTGTATTTACATACTTGTAGTTTGTCGTGTTAATGACACAGAAAGAGTAGTAACAAATACTTTGATGGGTTTTTTATGCACACCACTAACTACATTTCACAAGTTTCTGTCACTGGGTCAGTGCTTAGTTGATCTTCATAATAATGTCTATTAGTTTACCGCATTTATATTATCTCAGTACAACTGATATGCCAAATAACTGCAGAACTTACAGATTGCAATAAGAACCAACTTCAAATTACTTTAGAGCTCTTTGATAGGAAGTGAAGGGAAGTACTACCACTATGGTTTTTTCTGCTGCAAAGCAGCGTTGCTGTATTTCGGTTTGATGAGTACCTATGGTTGCCGGTGAATTACAGGCACATGAGACCTTATATCTGAGCCTGAAATTTATGGACGCAGGGCAGTATAAGGCACGTTCCTATTGAGCGATGCATTGATAATAGTGGTGCCTATCACAAGTTTTTGTGTACTTTGTAGTATGAGAACCAAGGTGTCGTCGCGGCAGACCAAGAACGAGATGAGCTTGACAAAGCCAGCCGGAGTGGAGACCTCAGCAATGGACCGCACCTGAGTAGAGAAAAAGGGAGGGAGGCCTTTGCCTAGCAGTGGCTGTCGATAATAATTTGAGGGCATTCCTCGGACCGCACCTAGGCGAAGCGCACCCGCTTCGAAGAAGTACTTGGGTTCGGTTCGAGGAATGCCCCATAATTTGAATAATAAATTTTTTATTAGGTAAGTATGTACCTATTCTGTTTATCTGTACTAGCTGATAGGAAGCGTAGTAGCAGTAAAATAACACGTTGCTTGTTTATTTCTGGTGCAGTCTCGACAATTGTCAGCTAATCTGCCGGAAAATTTATATGCGTTGTAGACCACAAATCTGGGAAAAAATAAAAAACCAACACTTTTGATTACATTAAATAGTTTATTTTATTGAAATTTGACCCTAATCAAAGTTCATGATGAGAATAGTTACACTTGAGTTACAAAATTAGACGGTTATAATAACCACAATAATGTGTGGACGATAAAATACTAACCCAAAAAGACACCCAAACAGAATAACAAAAGATATTACAGACAAATATAACTTCGTTCCCTAATAATATTAATATCTTTGGGAATTTCTAATACTATATTCCCTGGCCGGGCAATGGTATAGTGCGTATCATATCATTGACCAACAACTCTCGAGCATTGCTTCCCTCAGCTAACCCAATAGTCACCGGGCCTGAAGGGAAAAACCGACTGGACATCGTCACCTCGCCGTCTCCGCAGAACAGCTCAACTGAACTGCGATCAATGTAGATAATCATTCGAAGGTCTCCCGTCGGCCTGTACTTCGTACGCCGCACACCGTCGCGACCACCGCGGTTCAAAGTTACACGTCCCTCTCTATGTTCATAAGATATTTTAACTGTCCCGTTAGCGTACTCCGATTCGATTAAAAGCGTGAAATCTCGTCTACTCGACGTATGTATTTTTACTTCACCAGCATTATTTTCCAACCTTACTTTTGTACCGCTGCGGCCCTCTCCTGAATGTAACTTTTTTCCTACCGCTAGGTGGATTGCTTTTAGAGGCTGCTGCAGAAGGCGTCCATCGTGGGTCATCTTCAAAACTCTAGGTATAGTTAACTGTCCTGTGAATCCATCTGCACCCTCCGGATAGTTTTGCTCCCACATGTCCATCCAAGCGACGAGTACCCGCTCACCGTCTTTATTTACAATCGTCTGAGTGGCGTAGAAATCATGACCGTGGTCCAACTCTCTGTACTGATGAGTAACTTGGAATTTATTAGTTTCGTAATTAAAATGACCAACCATGTAGCCTGTGGAGTATAAATTATTGTATTTATCACCTTGAGGTTTTACGCCTTGAGGCGAAAACAAAAGAACGAAGCGACCATTTATCTCGAAAAAGTCAGGACACTCCCACATGTAGCCAAGAAACCCATCAGAATGGCCCAACACCGATACTTCGTCCCAGTTAAGTTTGTCTTTTGAAGTGTAGAGCAGTGCTCGTCCAAGGGTGTCATTGTTAAAAGAATTGCCCAATACCATGTAGTAGGTGTCTCCGTGTTTCCAGACGTTGGGATCCCTGAAATTAGGTTGGCGGTTAGTGCCCATGATGATCGGGTTCTTATCAGACTTTGTGAAGGTTGTTCCGTCGTTGCTAGTGACCAGGATTTGATGCTGTTCGTGATCGGGTATCTTGTCTAGATGGTTGACGTTGCCAGTATAGTATAGATACATCACGTCATCTTCGACTATAGCACTTCCCGAAAATACTCCGTCTTTATCATACCACTGGTCTGGGAATAGGGCTACAGGTAAATGTTCCCAGTTAACGAGATCATCACTCTTGGCGTGGCCCCAGTGCACTGTCCCTGATGATACACTGCTGAAAGGATTGTGCTGGTAAAAGAAGTGATACGAGTTGTTGAAAATGCAGAAACCGTTTGGATCGTTCATCCATCCCACTTTCGTTTCGGATGAAACCAGTGGGCCGAAATGGAACGTCGGGTAGTATTTATAGGTGTAATTTTCACACGTGCAACAAGCAAATAATGATAATAACAAAAAATTGTGAAGAGCGGCCGTCATTTTGCCGCTTCTGCTAGTGCTGGTCTTGTAATAGTTCACATCCGGAGCTAGTTCCCCATTATATAGGCGTCATGTCGTGCCGCTGAAGCTATAATAATTGATCAACATTTCAATGCTCACTTTGTCTCTATAGAATATACACGGAGACTTTCATGATTGTTTCTAATGACAATATGTTTTGTTATAGGTACATAGGTATGTACATTATCTAAATAATCATAATCTTAGTTAATAATAAACTTCTCATATTGCGTTGGTGTATGTTTAACTCTTAAATTTTTCATACGACAGATTGTGTGTACCTTGTGAGAAGTACCCTAGTTGAAGCATGGGGTTAGTGGTTGAGCAATGGGCAACGTTTTTTTTATCGTTGCGGAATTCTCTTGGATCATCGTGTTTTGTTTCTTTTGTTCAACGTCTTACTTGATTTTATCAATGAAGGGAGAAGTCGTTCCCACTACCACCGACGGGGGCACGGCGCTGCTCTATCTATACTTCTCACACTTTCAGTGTGTGTCGTGCCGTGTCCTCGTCACACCAGGAGCCTTATTCACTATGACCATTTGCACCGCGATCACAGCGCCTCATACGGTCAGGGCAAAGTATCTCCTATGTCATAAAGAATAAAGCCCAACATCAAGTTTTGACGTTTCACGGTTTGGGGCAAGGAATCTCCTGTTGTCATAGTGAATAATGCCCCTGCAGGCAACCGGCTACGGATCCTAATTACGGAATATGAATTCCGGAAAACGTACAAGTTGTCACCATGAGTTTTTTATTGTTTAAAAATGTATGTGCACTAGTAAAATAGTCTTTGAGGCTTACTTAAAAAAGGTTTTTAGCTGGTTTTAGCTGACGGAAGTACGGAACAAGCAGATGGCACACCTTGAGTTAAGTGGTAACCATCATAGCAAAGCATAGCCTCGTAAGCGTAAGTCACGCACGATAGGAACGTGCCCTACGATGCACTGCCATGCGTCCATCAACTTGAAGCATACAGATGATAAGCCCAATTTACCTGCAACTACACCGGCGACCACACCCTTCAAACCGAAACGTTGCGTTGCTGCTTGGCGGCAGAAAAAGGCGTGGTGGTAGTACTTCCCCGGACGAGCCCTTCACAAAGAGCTCTACTGCTAAAACGTGCATATCAAAGAGTATTTTTTCTTTTACCAATTTTTTTCACACAGACAGGACAGGATGAAATATAAAACTGCCATTTCGAAAGCTACGATTCCGGGCCTTGTGAATATTTAAAAAACAAGTCAGATAATTCACAACAGTCTATCAGTTGTCTCTTGAAGGTGCTGATGATGATGATTGGTGTTGATTGTAAATAACGTCTCGGAATTACTCTGAATGTTTTGCTGAAAATCTGAAAACACATTGTTTACACAATGGAGATTGAATGGTGTGGATCTATTGTTCTACAAACTCGGTCGCTTCTCACGTTCCACTTATTTACCCTCTTACCTTACTTAGCTAGTAGAGGTACCTCCTAAGTAAATTAAAATAATGTGTACTAGTTGCGCCCCGCAGTTTTCCTTTATTTAAATCCTGGTATTCCCACTGGGAAAAAGTAGCCTATGTCCTATTCCATACTTTAATCTATCTCTCTGCCAAATTTCATCCAGATCCGTTCAGCCGTCCCGGCCGGCGTGAAAGAGTAACAAACATCCATCCATACTTACAAACTTTCGCGTTTATAATACCTATTAGTAGGATGACATGTATAATAATGCTAGTGAGTGACGCGATGGAGTAGGCTTGCCCAGAACCTATAAACTAAATCAATAAATCCCTACTAAACCACTGGTATTCTCAATCACTATCCTTCATAGATTATGTATATCTGGTTTATTACTATCGCCTGCAGCAGTATAGAAGTGATTGCTAGCATCAATATTTAAGGCGCCTCTATAAATAGTTTTTTTGTTACCATAATTTAAATTAAATAAATTATGCTGGACAATCCACACAGCACCATCTAGCTCCAAAGTAAGCTACTATAGCTTGTGTTATGGGTACTAGATAACTGATATATTTAATACATTATATAATTACATACATAGATATTTTTTATTATACATAGAAATCACCCAGACCAATTAACAAATTTCTGCAGATCGTACACAAATTTGTTCCGAGGCGGGAATCGAACCCGCAACCTCTGCGTCGCAGGCGGACTCTCGCCCGCTGCGCCACTGATAATGTTTGTTAAATAGAGAGAAAAAGAACGTGCTAATAGACACATTCTTAAAATAATATTATACTAAGATATATTTAAGTAAAAATCTTATCGCCTGTTTCTCAAAATTCGATCAAAGCAAAAACGGTTTTGCTCTTGTTAAAGTGTAAACGAAAAAAAAGATGTCCTAGATCAAAACAATATCGACTTGGGTTACCAAGTGAACAAATGTAGACTTTTTTTTTATACAACCAGCTGATGGAACGAGCAGATTGCCCACCTGATGTTAAGTGGTAACCATCGCCTATAACAAAGCATTGCCTCGTAAATCACGCACGATAGGAACGTGCCTTACGATGCCCTGCTCTGCGTCCATCAACTTGAGGCATACAGATGTTAAGCCTCATGTGCCTGTAATTACACCGGCGACCACTCTTCAAACCGAAACACAGCGTTGCTGCTTGGCGGCAGAAAAAGGCGTGGTGGTAGTACTTCCCCGGACGAGCCCTTCACAAAGAGCTCTACTACTCTTATTTAACATTTACTCATATTTATTGGGGAACACTATATTCTTGAACAGATTTTTGCTTACATTTACAGATTTAATATAGCAAAATAGGTATTTAGTACTAGAATTAAAACATTTTTTCTGAAAATATTGGTAGGTATTCTTGGATTGAGAGATACTTTTTTTCAGTGTATCTATTGCTCAACGTCTCACTAAGTAGTGCTAGACTAGGAAATAAAGAATTTTTTATTTATTTATTATTGTTCTACTAGAAGGTATATAATTACCTACAGCACAAAATAAATAAATTAGTCTGGAGTTTGAAAAAGTAGGTAATCTGGGAAATTTTAGCCTGATTGCGCATGCGTGGTCCATCTGACTCATTTTTAGGCTTAGTTTCATAGGAAAGCTTCGCGCGCGTTACTTGGTTACCTTTACCGCTACACTGAAGATATTTTGCATATTTCGTATTTTTTTATTTTGTATTAAAATAATACTATTGTAAGAGCCAAAACTTTCGTTGAAAGTGAAAAACGTCACCTTATTATTACACATTGTAGATTGAATTAATTAAATTATTATTATTATTTGTCACTACTTTGAACACACCATTGACGCAAATAAATGATTTACGATTATGAAGTGAAACCACAGAAGTGTAGAGTTTTCTCTATTCCGTGAGTGAAACGATTTAAATTTTGACAAAATATTGAAACTGATTTTTTTTAATTTGCAGTCTGTGAAATTGAATGGTCTGAAAGTGTTAAAGGAAAAATGACTTAGATTTGGACTTTTTCATTGTAATCTAGCGAACTTTAGTGAAATTTACTGAGATATTCTTTAATTACAAAGTTGGTCCATTATTGGATAATTTCTTAAAGGTGAGTATTATAAATTTCTCAGTCAGCGAAAAGTTTACCTATCGCACAACTGAAAAATCTCTTGATTGAGATTTACAGATGCGATATTTTATCATAATGATTTGTTACTTGTAAAAATTGTTGTTAACGTAATGAAAATAATAATTATGTTGTATTTTAATTTCACTTTTTTTTTTATACAACCAGCTGATGGACCAAGCAGATGGCCCACCTGATGTTAAGTGGTAACCATCGCCTATAACAAAGCATTGCCTCACAAGTCACGCTCGATAGGAACGTGCCTTACGATGCCCTGCTCTGCGTCCATCAACTTGAGGCATACAGATGTTAAGCCTCATGTGCGTGTAATTACACCGGCGACCACACTCTTCAAACCGAAACACAGCGTTGCTGCTTGGCGGCAGAAAAAGGCGTGGTGGTAGTACTTCCCCGGACGAGCCCTTCACAAAGAGGTCTACTACTCTTAACTTACTCTTAACTTTACATTGGGTACTTACTTACATTGTGTTAATTTTAATATTTATCTATTACATAATTTTTACATGTTAGGATAAGGTTTAGACACGATTTGAAGAGGACTGTTAGTGAATAAACAAATTTAATAGAAATAAATAAAATTAAAAAATATGCTAAAACACCAACAAAAAATATTCTTATCGTTTCTATTTCACGTAGAGATCAAAAGACTCATTAAAAAACTCAATAGTACCATTTAGGGTATGAGTAACTTGAAAAAATTAAAAAAAATGACAAAAACCTAACCTAGGTACATTTGGAAAAACGATAGTCAACTCGAAACATTTTTTTGTTGGCAACTCCAACTTGCTAGACTAGTAGAAGCAAACGGATAAAATGATTATGTCTTATGTTTATCGATCACATTGAAATGGCAATGGGCAGGCCATGGTGGCAAGAAGTAACAATCAAAGATGGGCTACTATTGTTATACGATATGGAAAGAGCCAACAGGAATAAGGAGGACAGGCAGACCTAATGCAAATGGAAGAGATTATTATGTTAGGTCCCCTCTAATCTCAATTTTTAATTTCATTTTTTGAGTATTTTGTAATTTTTTTCAAGCAATTTTGTTTAAGTGTTAACAATTAACACTTAAACAAAATTGCTATGTGTTAGGAATTATAATAATAGGCTTTTTTTTAACGATGATAACCGAATAGGTACCTCAAGCAAACCCACAGAACATTATTACTAACAAACCCCACTGAATATTTCAGTAGCAAGACTGATGAAGCCCGCTGGGCTGTGACCGTTTGCGTTCATTCCCAAGGGAGGAAACTTAAGGGCCCGGCGACAGCGGCTCGCAGTTTCGAGGTGCGATTGGCTATTATTTCATTTTATTTCATTTCGGGGAGGTTGTTTGAAAGAATAACTATCCAGTGACACGCATAAATACTGTTCGAACACAAATAACACAATAATATAAGGGAAAAATGCCCGAATCAGAAGTCATTTTGGTATTAGTATGTTTGGCCTTACGTTTACCTAATACCAAAATGATTTCTGACTCAAGCACATTTACATTTGATTCGGGCATGTTTCCCTTATATTATTGTATTATTTGTATTCGAACAGTATTTATGCGTGTCACTGGATAGTTATTCTTTCAAACAACCTCCCCGAAATGAAATAAAATGAAATAATAGCCAATCGCACCTCGAAACTGCGAGCCGCTGTCGCCGGGCCCTTAAGCTTGAATTATCGTCTAATCCCCACCAAACATTTTTGAGATTAACATAGATGTCGGTTCTCTATCCGGTTGTCATCTGAGTACACGATTTGTATTGTCAAACCTTGATACGAAAAGCGCGTAAATTAGCCAATTTTTTTATTACAAAACCTAATATTTAATTAAATAAAAAATAAATAAATATTGCTGGACAATCTACACAGCACCATCTAGCCCCAAAGTAAGCTACCCAAAGCTTGTGTTATGGGTACTAGATGACTGATATATTTAACACATTTTATACTTACATAGATAGATATATTTTATTATATACATAAACACCCAGACCAACGGAACAAATTTCTGCAGATCGTACACAAATTTGTTCCGAGGCGGGAATCGAACCCGCAACCTCTTGCGTCGCAGGCGGACTCTCGCCCGCTGCGCCACTGAGGTCGTCAATTAATAGTTATTACCTAATCTTTGGACATAGAAATATTTTTTTTATGAAAACCTCGTCTTTCAAGTTTTTATTGACGATGGTGTTAATTAAAAATAGTTTCATTTGATACACGGAAATCTTCCTTGCTAAGTAGATACAATTAATAACTATTTACAACCAATAACCATCAGAAGACTTATAAAAAATCTATTTGTGAATTTATTGACAACGTGGTCATTGGGTGGACTTTTTCTCAAGTTTATTTTTCATGATTTAATTTGTAAATTCTGCTATGATATTTTAGGTAAGTAGATATTCATTATTTGAATTAGGCATTCTCATTCATGTAAACATACAAATCTAAATTAATTGAATTACATGACGTATGAATACAGGACAAAAATGTTAGTAGTTGAATTAATTTATAAAATTTTAGACTAGACTTAGACTTTTAGGGTAGACTTGGACGTGCTCAGTACGGTTGTGGCTCCACGGTTTTATTTCGTTTATCTACACATTACTACTCGTTTTTACCTACAAGTGCAAGATTCACGATCGCTAACTAGTTTTTCGGACGTATCAGTGTTTGTGAGCGTGCTACATTAGTTTGAGCCCAGTTCTAGTGTTTATAATTAATCAGGTCCTAAATATCATTTTGTGTATAGGGTAGTGCAATTTTTACTATCGACATCTAGTGTCGAGTAGTGGCAGTAAATTGATGATTATATATCTACTGTACAATCGGTCCTTCCTTTTGTTCTGCGAAAATAAAAAACTCAGAATTTACGCTGTGGATTTTTTATATTTGAGCAGGAGCCTCCAGTGACAAGAACATCGGGAGATTAGAGAGGAGATAAATAAAGAGGCGCCATCTATTGGTCAGCGGGCGTACCGTCGGGTCGGCTAAACTAATAATTAAACTACACTATGTTGAAGTGTGCGACTTGTGGGAAATTTATTTCTTCCAATGCGTCTGCAAGCTGCGGTGTCTGCCCGTCGGTGTACCACAAAGCCTGTGTCTCGCTCCCAGATACTGCACCGGTTAGTAGAGAGTGGGCCTGTCCGGATTGCAAAAATAAGGCGCCTAAAGATGACAACATCAGCAGTGCAGGACAAGTGAAGTCCTACAAGGAGGAGGTGATCGACGAGATTCGCAAGATGCAGGACGGGGTCTCCGAGGAACTGAGGTCGCTCAAATCCGAGGTGCGTAGCCTGTGCACCGAGCTGAAGGAGGTCCGACGGGAAATGTCGGATTTCCGTGAGTGCGTCACTGGCGTGAACGCGCGCATGGACGGACTCGAGGCGCGCCTCGACGCCGTCGAGCGACAGCGTGCCGCCGAGCCCGAGCCGAGCTCCGCGCTCGCTGACCTGCAGGCCACCGTGTGCCGGCTGCAGCGCGAGCTTGCCGAGCGCGACCAGGACGCGCTGCTCGCGGACCTCGAGATCGGCCACCTGCCGGAGGAGCGCGGCGAGAGCGTGCTGCACGCCGTCACTGTGCTGGCCGCCAAGCTCGGCGTGCCGCTTGAGGAGCGCGACGTAGTCTTCGCGGAGCGCGTTGGGGTCGCGCAGGGCGCCGCCGCGGCGGGGCAGCGCGCGCCGCCGCGGCGCGTCGTAGTGCGCCTGGCGCGCCACGACCTTCGGGACCAGCTGCTGCAGGGCGCGCGCGTGCGCCGCACGCTGACGGCCGCTGACGCGGGCCGCGCACCCGCGCCCGCGCCGGACGCTGCACAGCGCATTTACGTGAACGAACGGCTGACGCGCCTGAACCGGCACTTGTTCTTCCGCGTCCGGGAGGAGTGCCGCCGGGCGCAGTGGAGGTTCGCCTGGACAAAGAGGGGCCGGGTGTACGCGAGGCAGGCCGACGGCAAGCCGGCCTATCCCATCCGTTCGGAGGACGACGTAGCGAGGGTTTTTGGGGTGTCACCTGTTGGACAATAGTTATATTTTGTAATGTTGATTATATTGTGTTGCGTCAAGTTGCTGCTAAAAGTGTTATTATTCTTTATTTGTGTAAATCTTCTACTGGTGTGCAAATCAGTCTCACGCCCATGCATTTTGCTCTTATAGGACCGGTACATACAGCAAACAAAAATGATTCTTTATTTTTATTTATTTTATGTAGTAACCAAAATGTCTATTTAATAATAAAATACTTCCACCTAATCATTTACATACAGCTACATCTTAAAAAATATAATATTATAATTATATACTATTTGTGTAATTTCTTCTTTATCTCATACAAAATATTAACCAGATATCTAAAACCAACTGCCTGCATCTTACAATATTTAAATGATATTATATTATATTACTTTGCAAGTTTTTGGCATGCTATTCACTATTATAGGTGCACTAGCTATATTTCATTAGACTGTGGTACATCATCTCAAAAACAAAACTTCCTTTAACCAATGTTAAGGTTGGTCTGTTTAATGCAGGGTCCCTTAATACTGGCCATGAAGAATTTCTAGTAGCCATGGAAAAGCTTAATCCAGATATTATGGCGATAAATGAAACATGGTTGGGTGATGGACAGGATGAGAGAGCACCTAAGATACCAGGTTTCCGATTGATCCTTCAACCAAGACCTAGCTGTGTAAAGAACGGTCGGGGCGGCGGGGTGGGTTTTTATATAAGAAGAGGTATTAATGCGCGAGCCTGTCCTCACCCAGTCGTCACAACGGTTGAGCAACTCTGGATTAGGTTGCATGTCGTTGGCAAGTGCATTATTATTGGAACTGCCTATCGGCCACCTGACCAGCGTGATGTTATGGGGTTTTTTGATGCTTTAACTGATTCTATTTCATCCTTTTCTCTCATGTGTGACAGTCTGATACTGCTTGGAGATTTTAACATAAATGTTCTTGAGCCGATTTCTAGCAAATTTCAGTTACTGAACCAATTTCTACATAGTTTAAATATAAATCAAATAATCACCGAGCCCACTCACTTTACTGAGCATAGTCAAACCCTGATTGACTTGGTGTGTACGGATGCTAAAGTAAGAAAGACTATTGTTAAACACATCCCCTCTCTGGGAAAACATGCAATGGTGATAGTGGAGTTTTACATAAAAAAAGAAAAAATACCAGCACGGTTAGTAACATATAGGCCCCTTAAAAATATAGTTGTGGATTTATTTTTATCTGATCTTAATTCTATTAACTGGGATTATTTTTCAGCAAATGTACATTTAAATGAAATGGTTTCAACACTAACCAGTACCATTGTAACACTTTTTGATCTCCATGTCCCAATCAAAACAGCTAGGTTCAAAGGTCCACCCCATCCTTGGATAACAGACACAGTTAAAGCAATGATGAGGACACGAGATGAATTTCATGAAAGGTTTAAGGCGGATAGGACTGATATTTTAAAGACTTGCTATAAAGATATGAAAAACATTGTAATAACTGCTTTAGAGTGTGATAAAAAAGCCTACTTTAAATATAATATTAATAACAATAAACATGATTCTAAAAAACTCTGGAAAAATCTAAAAAACAATATCTTACCGAATAAAAAAGAATCCATTGATATCCCTTTGCATCTCAAAAGTCCTGATCTGATCAACTCTCATTTTATCAGTGTCCCCGGAGCAGATGTTGTGGATATTTCACTCCTCACTTATTATGAGTACCATAGGTTTGGTTCTAGCACTTTCTCACTGGAACCTGTAACAGAATACACAGTGCTTAAAGTAATTAAGAGTTTCAAGTCAAATGCACAGGGAGTCGATGGTATATCTTTGGAGATGCTCAAGCTGACCTTGCCGCAATCTTTAAGTGCAATAACTGCTATAATTAATGAGTCGATGACCAGTGGTATGTTCCCTGATGCTTGGAAGACTGCGGTTATAAAGCCTATTCCTAAAACTAATCAGCCCAACTCACTTGGAGATTTGCGTCCGATAAGCCTGCTTCCTTGCCTCTCCAAGGTTTTGGAGAAAGTAGTCAGTATGCAAATGACAAAGTTTCTTGAGATCAACAACATCCTGCCCAAACAACAGTCTGGTTTTCGCAAGGGCCATAGCACATCTACTGCACTCCTTGATGTTGTTGATGGTCTTTTGGATGCTCAGGATAAAGGAATGTGTAGCATCCTCGTTCTGCTGGACTTCTCAAGGGCATTTGACTCAATAAACATTCCACTCCTACTATCTAAACTTGCATTTTACGGGTTTGACTTGAAATGTATTTCCTGGTTTTCCAGTTACCTCAGCAACAGACTCCAATATGTTGAACTGGAGGATTCCATTGGTGGTAAAATCAAATCTTCACATCGCCCAGTCTCTCGCGGTGTACCACAAGGTTCTATTCTTGGGCCAATCCTCTTCATCTTGTACAGTGCAGACATGGTTAAAGACATTAAATTCTGTAACTTTCATCTTTATGCTGACGACCTGCAGCTCTACCACTCTTTCCTACCATCAGATGCAGCTAGAGCTGTGAATGCAGTAAATATAGATTTAGCCACTATTTTAAACTGGTCAAATTTAAACTCCTTGGTCCTAAACCCCAAAAAATCTAAATTCATGTTGATCAGTACGAAAAATAAACTAAAACATCTAAACACTCTAAGCCTAAATATTAAGATCAATGGGGAGCAGATAGAGTGTGTAAGAGAAGCAAGAAACCTAGGACTTATCATGGACAGCTTTCTTCGATTTGAGAGTCATGTCGCAGAAGTTGTCCGTAATTGTTTCTATCGCCTCAAGTTACTGTACAAGATTCGCGCCTACTTGTGTGTGGAACTCCGCATCACACTGTGTGAATCTTTAATCTTGTCACGATTAAATTATTGTGATGTGGTATACGGGCCATGTCTATTGGCTCGCACCATCGGGTTGATTCAGCGCGTTCAAAACGCATGTGCGCGTTTCTGCTTCTATGTTCCCCCGCGAACACATGTCACCCCTTACCTTAATACGGCTAATATGCTGAAAATGGAAGCGCGCAGAAAAGTTCATTTGGCAGTTCTTCTCTTCGGTCTTATTGCCAGCAAGACGCCAATGTACTTGTACACTAAACTAGCTTGGGCGTACGAGGATTCACGGCACTCGAAGCGAGCGTGCAGCAAGGTGTTCCTCACACCGAGACACAAAACCGTGGCATTCAGAGGCTCCTTTCGATTTGCTGCGTCTCGGTGTTGGAATGACTTGCCCCCACCAATCCGTGAACTAAAATCAAGCACCTCATTTAAATATATACTCAAAAATGAACTCTTGGGTTTGCAGAAGCGATCATAATAGGTACTTTCCTATAATGATCGTTTCTGTAGACATAAGAGTGCATACTTTTCTTCTTACCTTTTGGCCACCTATTCACTCACACACTTATTCTCTCGTAAACTCACTACCTTTTAGTTAACTTTCGTAAAATATAAACACAAGCAAAGCAATTTTGTGCTTCCAATTTCTCACGCTTTTAGATTTCACCAAATCAAACCGCCTCCTAACCTCTTGAGTACGAAAAAATCGCATGCGAAACATACGAAAGCATTTTGCATTTTGGTTTGTTTGTTTGATTCGTTTTGGTTGGACTTGGACAAGTTTGAACTTGTCTATTTACGCGCCGCGCTTTCCTCCCCGACCGCCACAGATAAAAACGCTACACTAGCCAACGCGTTGGCAACGAACAAAACGCAGCCAACACGATTTGTTACGTACGACGTACGAGAAACTTTTCAGCCACAGACAGCACACTTTATATTGTATTGTCTCAAAAGTATTCCTACTCCTTTTTTATCCTTTCTGTATGTATCTACTTTTCTGTGACCTTTTATTACCTACTCCACCTAACTATTTCATATCCTACCTACTACTTATAACTATGTACTACTTACTATCCTACCTACCTAGGTACCTACTCATTCCTAATATATTTGTACCTATTCATTCCTTTATTTCTGGTTTGCTCATACTAGAAAAGCACCTACTCTGTCATCTGTTACCTTGACGGCCGTGAAGTCGCCTAGTACCTACCTACTGAGCATTTATACTATCATACGTTTTAGTCGCCTAGGTCCCATCTGAAAACCAGCGCCGCTTCACTTGTGGAGCGGCAATAAGCTGAGATGGGGCCTGTTTTGGATCGCGCGCACATGCACTTGGCACGAGCTGATTTGCACATTCCATCTACTATCTACATACGTCCTTCTCTGTTTTTATTTCTACTTTTCCTGTTTATTCTACTTACTGTTTTTATCCTGAAATTGTTCTTCTTTGTCTTCTCGTGTTTACTTTTCTGTCGTGCTTCTATTAATGTTTTTATTGTATTTTCTTGTTTTAATTATTATAAGTGTATGTATCGTGTGTGTCCAAAATAAATGTATTTTCTTTCTTTTCTTTCTTTCTCACTTTGGAGAATTTCTACGATGTAAAACTGAAACAGCTTCACGACTTTGATCCCCAGGTACGGTAGATATCCCTTCAGATCTCCCAGTACCAAGTAGGTTACTAATTCAAGATTCTTTGAGGATGTCTAAGGGGGGTAGTCAGAGGTACGTACAAACATTACATTTGGCACATACCCACATTTTGCAGTAGTTAGTATTCCATACGTGACAGGTTGCAAGCCCATCGCCGCTGTTAGAATACTAACTGGTTTTCTCACGATGTTTTCCTTCACCGTTTAAGAGCACTGGCATTGCGCACATAAATTTTTTGATAGAAAAATCCATTGGTGCACGACCGGATTCGAACCTGCGACCTTATGATCGGAAGGCGGGGTCACTCCCACTAGACCACCGGTGCTTATTTTTTACGATTACTTTATTTCTACGATGTTACATTGAATTTGCTGAGGTAGATCTTGAACCTTAGATATGAATTTGGATGGTTTTAGAAAGAGAGGAGGCCAAAGATAAGATGGATGGATGTAAAAGATGACATGAAGAAAGGAGTGAGCACCGAGATGACGAATGATGGGATAAGAGCAGGAACATTATGATCAGGTGCATCTTTGGTCACTAGTGTTCTAATGATAGCGGTCCCGACTTCCGATCCTTAGGTCGTATATTCAAAATATCATTGAATTTTTCTCTTCAAAAAGTATAAATAAATAAATAAATAATGCTGGACGATCCACACAGCACCATCTAGCCCCAAAGTAAGCTACTCAAAGCTTGTGTTATGGGTACTAGATGACTGATATATTTAATACATTATATACTTACATAGATAGATATTTTTTATTATACATAAACACCCAGACCAACGGAACAAATTTCTGCAGATCGTACCTACACAAATTTGTTCCGAGGCGGGAATCGAACCCGTAACCTCTTGCGTCGCAGGCGAGCTCTCGCCCGCTGCGCCACTGAGGTCGTCAGTATGTGCACAGTGCTCTCAAACGGTGAAGGAAAACATTGTGAGGAAATCAGCACGTCGTAGAACCTAAATACTTCAAAAACATGCCACCTTTCATCACACGTTCAAAGAAATAGTGACTCGACAAGATGAAAAACTTGCATTTAGTTATGTCCGATAATACTATTAGTTAAGCATATAAAACGGCAACACACGTGTTTGATGATTTGATATGAAAAAGGTTCTCCTTGATTCCAGATAACACGTAATGGAGCTGATAGCTGATATTTCCTACTTCAATGGGAGCACGAAGCCATCACTCGTTACAGCGAGAAACACAAACTCAGGCGCATTTAATTGGACATTCATAGTTCTGATGTACACGTTTATATTCTGCCTCTCAATAATTGGCAACACCCTGGTGTTTATTACACTGACCACAAACGGGACAGTACGCACAGTTACTAACATTTTTTTAATGAATTTGGTACGTTACCTTTTTGATTTTGACTCGAGTTTTCATTCTAATCTCTCTGTTGTCTGTATTAATGTTAATGTAATGTTAATGTTAATGTAAATACAAACAGACAAACAGACAGACTTACAGATAGACAGACGGACAGCCAAACAGATAGATAAATGGGCTTTTTTGCTATTCGCAGGCTGTATCGGACTTATTGTTGGGAGTGGTGTGTATGCCGGTCACACTCGTCGGCCAGATTTACCAAAAGTTTATGTTCGGGCAATTATTCTGCGAGCTCATACCTTTTTTTCAAGGTAAGCTACTATAAATCTGTTTTTATTTTATTTTTTTTATTAACATTTATTTTTGAATTATCAGCGCTTTGAAGTGTCATTGGTTGTTTCTTTCCGATCGATAAGTCAAGCGACGTTTTGAATACATGAATGCTATTTGGCATTAAATCGATGCTTCGTATAGTGCGTGTCAAGAGTCACCTAGTTTTAAGATGTTTCAAGATGGTCCTTGTGATTTTATTGAATAAACATATTTTGACTTTGACTTCAACCTTGTAATAACTTCGCTGGAAAACAGTGAAGGGGATGTGTTTGCGCATACAAAATACTCACGCCATCACACCATCACCCCCTCCCGGCGTTCTTTTTGCGTGATGCGCACTAAATATAATCATGGAAACTTTTCGGTTCTTTTCTTTTTTCATTTTCATTCTCCATACAAGAACGATCGGCGATACACAGAAAGTAACACTTGATTTTTAGTAGCATTTAGTTTTTAGTAGCACAAAAAATTCTCCCTGTATTTTGTTCCAGCCGTGACCACCACAGCGGACGCCTGGACGCTGGTAGTGATATCCATCGAGAGGTACTACGCGATCTGTCAACCTCTGAGGTCCAGGAAATGGCAAACAAACTGCCACGCGTACAAAGTTATAGCGATACTGTGGATGTTCTCCTTCGTTCTGAACTCACCGATTCTCTTTGTGTCTACCCTGATACCTATGAAGAATAATGGTGAGTCAATAGAATAATATAGAGTCTACTACTCTATGTTATTCTGTGGACTCACCATCTCAAGCTCATCAGCTCAAGGTAGGTAGTAAGCTCTTTGCGAAGGCTCGTCCGGGGAAGAACTCCACCCACCATGCCTTTTTTGCCGCCAAGCAGCGTTGCTGTATTTCGGTTTGATACAACCTAACACTTGTTAGCAATAATCAAATTCGTTTAAATGTTTCATGATGAAAATATGTTACCTAAATTTCTAATCTAGCCTAATTAAGGCTAGATTAGAAATGAATGAAACAAGTTTTCTTTTATAATTTTCTTTGTTCTAGCCTTCAAATGCCGTGAAAAATGGGAGAGCGTGGCGATGGAGAGGGCATTCAACTTGCTTTTGGACACGGCCCTGCTCATCATTCCGTTTCTCCTGATCGCTGTGGCATATTCGCTGATCGGTACCAAGATCGCTTGCAGCCTGAAACACGAGAAACAGCACAGCAAAAAGTTGAAAAACTACTGTACGTTGAATAGGCTACTCTAACAGTCTTAGGTCGTGCATAAATTATAAATGCGAATGTTTGTATGGATGGATGTTTGTTACTCTTTCACGCCGGAACAGCTGAACGGTTATGGATGAAACTCGGCAGAGAGATAGATTATAGTCTGGAATAGCTCACAGGCTATATTTTATCCCGTGGGAATACCTAAATTTAAATCTGCGTGGATGTAACCGCGGGGCGCAACTGAAAAAAAAAACTGAAACAGCTTCACGACTTTGATGCCCATGCAGGCACGGTAGATATCCCTTCAGATCTCCCAGTACCAAGTAGGTACTAATTCAAGATTCTTTGAGGATGTCTAAGGGGGGTAGTCAGAGGTACGTCCAAACATTACATTTGGCACATACCGGGGCGCAACTACATAGTTCGAAATAATTCGAATAAAGTCGATCTTAAGCATTGAGTTAAAATAGTACATTTTAACTCAATGGTCTTGAGTACATAAGTCAAATAAATGTATTTAATTTTATTCTTTTTTTTTGTTCACAGTGCAACATCAAAGCGAGTGGAACAAGGTTACACCAGAGGACTCAATAGTAAATAGCAACTCAGAACAGGATAATGCGAAGAACAAGCCAAAAGTAAGACTTTTGAAAGGCCGAAGCAAAACCACTATGAGACACAGTCGCTATGAGACCAATAATAATAATGATAGTAAGAAACTTATTGGTCAACTTTACAGCCTTCATAGCTCATAGGTAGTGTAGTAAGCTCTGCCTTATGCGCTGTAGGCTGTGGGTTCAATTCCCACCGAGAACAAACATTTCACTGATGATAATAGATGTTTATTCCCTGTCTGGGTGTTATTATATAATACTAGTTGTGCCCCGCGGTTTCACCCGTGCAGATTTAAATCCCGGTATTCCCACGGGATAAAAAGTATGTGCTATTCCAGGTTATAGTCTATCTCTCTGCTAAGTTTCATCCAGATCCGTACACCCGTTCCAGCGTGAAAGAGTAACAAACATCCATCAATCCTTAAACTTACAAACATTAGCGTTTATAATATTAGTATGAGTATGTATATACAAAAATAGTACCTAACTAATATGTATTATATCAATTAACTGGTTTCCATAGAAAAAGCTGTGCTGATAGTTTGGAGTTAGATAGTGGTGTGTGGAAAGCATTTCATGTGTTTAAGATCACTCCTTGGTGTTCATGTCATAAAAAAGGGTTATTTTGTAACAAAATAACCCTTTTTATGGCCTATTTTACGGCGATCCCTACATAATTATATATAATCTGGATTTTATATTATTATCAGGAGACAGCTATGAAAGACTTACAAGAAATTCTGGAGTTCACCCATGTTGTCCGGTCCACGAACATGGAAAAGAGTATACAAGCCAAGGAAAAAGTAGGTTTTATAACGTACTTATTACGTGTTACAAGTTTTATATTTTATTTGTTATCAATTTATTTGTTTCGCAGGTTATACGGATGCTATACATCATTGTTCTGGAGTTCTTCGTATTTTGGACTCCACTGTACGTTATAAACACGGTAGGGAGTGAATTATTTTAATTTTATTGAGATTTCTTGAGGACGTATAAAAATCGTGGATGATCAGAATAATATGAAAAAAAATGCTGTATTTATCTGAAATTTTTATACTGAGTACCTTGATAAGCATACCTAGGTTATTAATTATACGGAATTTGAATTTGTAATATTATTTTAGGTTTATTTCTCACAGATCTACTTATTCTACCCCGCGCAGCTGTACAAGTACATCGGCTCGAACGGCGTCATGTATTTCCAGCTGCTGGCTTACTGCTCGTCCTGCAGCAACCCCATCACCTACTGCTTCATGAACCCTAAGTTCAGGAAGTCATGCCTCGCACTCTTTCACATTCACACGGAACTACAGTAAGTATTGAGTATTGAAGAGTATTTAGTATTTTAGGAGTACAGCTCTTTGTGAAGGGCTCGTCCGGGTAAGTACTACCACCACGCCTTTTTCTGTCGCCAAGCAGCATCGCTGTGTTTCGGTTTGAAAAGTGTGGTCGCCGGTGTAATTACAGGCACATGAGGCTTAACATCTACAGATGTTAAGCCTCATGTGCGTATGCCTCAAGTTGATGGACACAGGCAGTGCATCGTAGGGCACGTTCATATCGTGCGTGCCTTACAAGGCAAGGCTTTGTTAAAGGTGATGGTTACCACTTAACATCAGGTGGGCCATCAGCTTGTTCCATCAGCCAATTGTATAAAAAAAAACTTTTTTTTACTACTACGACTGACGTGACTGACGTGACTGACGCATCTTTCCTTTACAGTAACGTGACTGACGTGACTGTCGTGACTGACGTGACTGACGTGACTGACGTGACTGACGTGACTGACGTGACTGACGTGACTGACGTGACTGACATGACTGACGTGACTGACGTGACTGACGTGACTGACGTGACTGACGTGACTGACGTGACTGACGTGATTGACGTGACTGACGTGACTGACGTGACTGACGTGACTGACGTGACTGACGTGACTGACGTGATTGACGTGATTGACGTGACTGACGTGACTGACGTGACTGTCGTGACTGACGTGACTGGCGTGACTGACGCGACTAACGGGACCGACGTGACTGACGTGACTGGCGTGACTGACGCGACTGACGTGACTGACGTGACTGACGTGACTGACGTGATCCCTCCCTAGGTAATCTCAAATTTTCTTGCAGGTGTTGTGATAAGGCTTTAAACAACATGCGTCGGACCCCTACGCCGTCGCCGTCGCTGCCACCACAAAACCAGGAACTGACTGAGTATGTCAGTCACGCTAGCCGTCTTGGACGCTCGAGTAGGTACCTACTAAGGTTTATCCTACTTACAAAAGAACGGTATACAGGGTTACAGAAAAAATCGTGCTAGATCCGTTAAGGGCGTGGAGTACCCATCATTTCTGACTTATTTCACTATGAAACACCCTACCCTAAACTTAACCCTTTTCGAGATATTCGACTTTTCATTTTTTTATTGAAAATTTTGTGTATCTTATTATTATTATTATTGCATTTTTATATGTGTAATAAGATTCTTTAGAGCGTCAATAATTAAAATAGTGCATAAGTCAATTAAATAGACCGTAGTCGACAAGTAAAAGTTAAGAAAAAAAAAATATATTAGAAAGTTTATTTTTCTCTAAGGTTTATCTAAAAAAATATTATGGCAATTGTTTGTGAAATAAGTCAGAAATGATGGGTACTCCACGCCCTTAACGGATCTAGCACGATTTTTCCTGTAACCCTGTAGAAACCAAACCGTAAGTTCGGTTCCTTGAAATTCGGTGTAGATCGTTGCGATCTACGATCGATCGCGGTCGGCACTAAACTCATGCCCCCTCAGGTCGCGTGGTACTGGCATCTAGATTCACCCACCGATTCTAAATGATATATTTGCTTCTGACGCCTGAACTGAATAAATACCTCTAAACTTATTGTTTTCTGTACATTGCAGAGCTGAACGATCCAGAAACAGAAGATTTTGTGTAATAACAGTTGACAAATTAAAGATGTGTCAAGTAGTGGACGGTGAAAAAGAGCAATGGGTGGCCACTCAACATACATTGAGTGATCCTTCTGATTACAACTCTACATCTCTACAAAATAAAGATAATTTTCGAACAATTTTTGTGCTGAGAAAAGTTATTGAGAAAAAAAGAACTCTTGAATACAAAAAATGGCTTTTTTATGGTCTTATTACAAAAATTTTTTGAGCGTTTGTCGTTATCGCAAACTGAAGAAATTCCTACTTAGCTCCAGAAGTTCTAAAAGAAAAATAAAATAAATAAATAAAATGTATTTCAAAAACTATGTAAATTCTCGTACGAAAAAAAACTAAAAAATATAGTACAAGCAAGGAAATCACAAAGGTTTTTATAATGTCCCTAAATGTGTGTGTGTGATTAGAATCCGATGGCGCAGCAGTTGGTTGGCGCGGCCCCGTATCAAGGGAAGGTCGCGGGTTCAAATACCGCTCGGATAATGACTTAATAAAAATCTTTTTTATATTGTTTAGTTCATAATAAATGGTAGAATAAATGAAATAAATTTAGTGTAAACTTATTTTACATAGAACTTTTGAGTATTATAAGAAGATAATGATTTTTGAACGTATATTATAGACGTATGTGTTGTAGGTAAGTACGTTATAGGTTATTAATATTAATTTATTCTACTAATGTCAGTTTGTAAGCAAATGTTTTATAGACATTTTCTAAATGTACAATTAAAGCCATCTATAACCACATAGCAATAAGATTGTAATACCTAGTTAGGTGTTTGGCGTAGTTTTTTGTACCTGTGGTTTACAGGGTTTTTTTATATATGTACCTAGGAAATTATTGTTTAATAAATATATAACAAAAAATATGTATTTCAAGTTGAGTAATAGTTTTTCCGTACAAAATATAATTATGATGTTTTTGGTGATTTCTGTCATTTCTAGTACTCATACCACCAAAGAGCAAACTTATGATTCGTAATAGAATCGATAGATAGGCACAAAACAAATATTTTGGTATCTATTTCATCATTTTTTATCTGTGAATGCAACTCATAATATCTCAAAAGTTGGAAGGTCTCGAGGAACGTTTTTCTGTAACTATAACGGTGAAGGTACCTACCCATACTGCCCCGTCCTAAAAATCCACCCTGTATACAACGCTGATGGAACAAGCAGATGGTCCACCTGGGGCATATATTTATGTAATATAACTCCTTTCTGCACACAGAGCATAGCGTTTACTGTGAAGAGGTGCTTAGGAAATATTGAAGGCTGCTGATCGAGTGTATAATCGCTCGTTTGAATTGAAGACTTCAGTTCACAGGCTGATGCAAGACATTCAGCAGAATGTAAAAATGTAATATTTAGAATTCTTTATGCTACTAGCTATACTAGTTGATGGAACAAGCAGATTGCTCACCTGATGTGACGTTACCATTACCTATCACAAAGCATTGCCTTGGAAGTCATGCACGATAGGAACGTGCCCTATAATGCACTGCCCTGCTTATAGATGTTAACTGAACGTAAATGAACACGTAGCGCTCAACATGGGGGGGCTGAGGTAGCGTGAAATACCTAAAAATCTCGAATATCCCCGCCTTAAGCCTCATGTGCCTGTAACTACACCGGCAATCACTTCTTCAAACCGAAACACAGCAACGCTTCTTAGCGGCAGAAAAAGGCGTGGTGGTACCTACGTTTGAAAGTAATCAACTTGATAAAACCCTTTTGAATTTCACTTGGACACTGTTCAAATGGTTTTTTCAAAATCCAGCCTTTTAAATTAATTAATCCTTGGCCTAATAAGACGTACGCCGTTTTGACTACATCAAGATGATAATACCTTTGTCTGATATCATAATACTCATCCATGTAGTAAAAAAAGCCAAGTGCGAGTCGGAATTTCGCACAAAGGGTTGCGTAGCAAATCTATGAAAACGGCAAAAAAATCACGGTTGTTGTATGCGAGCACCCGTTTAAATATTAGTTCTTAATTTAAGTATAATCTTTTGTTCTAGCGGCACCTCCGTAAAAATGTCAACTGTTGTATTGTTATATATCCTAACTAATATTATAAATGCGAAAGTAACTCTGTCTGTCTGTCTTTCTGTCTGTCTGTCTGTCTGTTACGCTTTCCCGCTTAAACCTCTCAACCGATTTTGATGAAATTTGGCACAGACAATCTTTAGACCCTGAGAAAGGACATAGGCTACCTATCATTGCGAAAAAAAGGGACGAAGAGGTTGAAATAGAGGTTGAAAGTTTGTATGGGATTTCTTAATTTTAAAAGATTTTAAATGATAAAACCATGAAACTTTATATTTAAGCACTTGATAAGAAATAATTAAACATTTGTTCTAGCGTTTTTGAAATTTTGACCTTTGAGGGGATGACGGCGTCGGTTTTTCCGGAAGCGTACAATTTGGATGTTTTCAAGAGACGAGTGAATAGGTTTCTTCTAGGTAAGCGTGCTACACCGTAGACCGCATCATCACTTAACATCAGGTGAGATTGCGGTCAAACGTTTTACCTATCCTAACTAATATTATAAATGCGAAAGTAACTCTGTCTGTCTGTCTTTCTGTCTGTCTGTCTGTCTGTTACGCTTTCCCGCTTAAACCTCTCAACCGATTTTGATGAAATTTGGCACAGACAATCTTTAGACCCTGAGAAAGGACATAGGCTACCTATCATTGCGAAAAAAAGGGACGAAGAGGTTGAAATAGAGGTTGAAAGTTTGTATGGGATTTCTTAATTTTAAAAGATTTTAAATGATAAAACCATGAAACTTTATATTTAAGCACTTGATAAGAAATAATTAAACATTTGTTCTAGCGTTTTTGAAATTTTGACCTTTGAGGGGATGACGGCGTCGGTTTTTCCGGAAGCGTACAATTTGGATGTTTTCAAGAGACGAGTGAATAGGTTTCTTCTAGGTAAGCGTGCTACACCGTAGACCGCATCATCACTTAACATCAGGTGAGATTGCGGTCAAACGTTTTACCTATAGATTATAAAAAAAAAAAAAAAAAAAAAAATGAAATAGGGGTTAAAAGTTTGTATGAAGTTCGTCATTTTTGAAGATAAAAACATTACATTTTGTATTTAGGCACTAAATAAGAAACAAAAAATCGTTTGTTCTAGCATTTTGAAATTTTTACCAGTGTGGGGGTGAAATAGGGGTTGGAAATTTGTATATGGGTGTTCGTCATTTTTGAAGATAAAACCATGAAACTTGGTACGTAGGTCTCTTAGGATGTGCAAAGTTTTCTACAAACCCGAAATTCGACCGGAACGAAACGGATTCGGAACGGGAACTACGAAGCCAAACTTTTTGTATACAAAATCTTAACCACTGAACCTAGGAACATGATATTTACAAGTTTTGGGTGTATCAAGTAAAAAGTAGACTGCTGATACCTCTCAGCAGACCCAAGCTCGCCAAGTCTTGGATGCCGAGCGTCACGCGGCTTAAAGAGCTGCTGAGACCTCTCAGCAGACCCAAGCTCGCCAAGTCTTGGATGCCGAGCATCACGTGGCTCAAAGAGCTGCTGAGACCTCTCAGCAGACCCAAGCTCGCCAAGTCTTGGTTGCCGAGCGTCACGCGGCTTAAAGAGCTGCTGAGACCTCTCAGCAGACCCAAGCTCGCCAAGTCTTGGATGCCGAGCATCACGCGGCTCAAAGAGCTGCTGAGACCTCTCAGCAGACCCAAGCTCGCCAAGTCTTGGATGCCGAGCGTCACGCGGCTTAAAGAGCTGCTGAGACCTCTCAGCAGACCCAAGCTCGCCAAGTCTTGGATGCCGAGCGTCACGCGGCTCAAAGAGCTGCTGAGACCTCTCAGCAGACCCAAGCTCGCCAAGTCTTGGATGCCGAGCGTCACGCGGCTCAAAGAGCTGCTGAGACCTCTCAGCAGACCCAAGCTCGCCAAATCTTAGATGCTGAGCGTCAAGCTTCGTACATAGCCACAGAGACCTCCGAAGAAACACGTAGACGACGTTAAATTAATTCCGAGCGGCAAGCAGATTACGATGAATACGTGGGAGGCATTTGCCGATGCTGCTTTTGATTATGATCCGTTAATTGATTACTTTAATCATTGATTAGTCCTCATATGTCCTCAATGCAGACACTGTGAGGCACTAAAGTGGAATGAAGAGACCCCAGGTATGTGCTGAAGTCGCCGCCATGGTTTGTGGTGAACAGTTCGCATCGCGTGATATTGTTTTACAAGCCCGTGACAACACCAGGGTGCCCGACACACACAAGTTTTATGACGCATTACAATACCCGCTTATGTTTAGCAAGGGGCAAGAGGGGTACCACTTTCAAATTCCACAAGTCAATCCAGTGACCAACCTCCCCTTGCCCAACAAAAAAGTATCGAGCATGAACTTTTATGCCTATCATAATTATGATGATACGCGAAGACGATTTTAACGTAATACAACGATGCAAGCAGCTCGCTAACCAGTTTTATGTTGATATGTACGTGAAGGTTGAAAGCGAAAGATTATCTTTAAATCAAACAAAATTAAGAACCGAAAATTATATTCATCTCCAAGATGCTGTATTGAATGATGCCAACGTGAACCCTAATAATATAGGTAAAATGGTGATTCTGCCCTCTTCGTTTGTGAACAGTCCTCGATACTTACACGAGTATACTCAAGACGCATTTGCATCGCATGTGCGTACGTATGGTCGACCTGATTTATTCGTAACCTTCTCCTGCAATCCATCTTGGTCTGAAATAGTTGACGAATTGATGCCAGGTCAAAGCGCCAACGATAGGCACGATGTCATTGCCAGAGTGTTTAGGTTACAAGTTAAAAAGCTTATGACTGTAATAACTAAAGGAAGAGTTTTTGGAGAGGTGCAATGCTTTATGTAGGTATTCCATTGAGTGGCAGAAGCGAGGGCTCCCACATGCCCACATTTTGCTTTGGTTAAAAGATAAATTGCGACCTGACCAAATCGATAAAATTATAAGCGCTAAAATACCAGATCCTAACAATGACAAGGCACTTTACGATATTGTTATGAAAAACATGATCCACGGTCCATGCGGGGCTGAAAACCCTCTGTGCCCGTGCATGAAAGACCGTAAAAAATGCACAAAAAAACTTCCTCGCAACCTACTAAAAGAGACTCTCCATAATGAGAACGAAAGAACTTTCTGCCACTCAATGGAATACATAGGTACCTTATACCTACTGTAAACAGATATTTTTTATTTTTTTTAAATATACCTACTCTCTTTTAATCAAATGCTATACCCAAATCTATACCGTTCTTTTAATATAATCCATAATATTCAAATTAAAAGTACGCAGACGAAGTCGCGGGTACCAGCTAGTATATAATATACGTACGTACTCAATGGAATACATATAAGGTACCTATGTATTCCATTGAGTGGCAGAAAGTTCTTTCGTTCTCATTATGGAGAGTCTCTTTTAGTAGGTTGCGAGGAAGTTTTTTTGTGCATTTTTTACGGTCTTTCATGCACGGGCACAGAGGGTTTTCAGCCCCGCATGGACCGTGGATCATGTTTTTCATAACAATATCGTAAAGTGCCTTGTCATTGTTAGGATCTGGTATTTTAGCGCTTATAATTTTATCGATTTGGTCAGGTCGCAATTTATCTTTTAACCAAAGCAAAATGTGGGCATGTGGGAGCCCTCGCTTCTGCCACTCAATGGAATACCTACATAAAGCATTGCACCTCTCCAAAAACTCTTCCTTTAGTTATTACAGTCATAAGCTTTTTAACTTGTAACCTAAACACTCTGGCAATGACATCGTGCCTATCGTTGGCGCTTTGACCTGGCATCAATTCGTCAACTATTTCAGACCAAGATGGATTGCAGGAGAAGGTTACGAATAAATCAGGTCGACCATACGTACGCACATGCGATGCAAATGCGTCTTGAGTATACTCGTGTAAGTATCGAGGACTGTTCACAAACGAAGAGGGCAGAATCACCATTTTACCTATATTATTAGGGTTCACGTTGGCATCATTCAATACAGCATCTTGGAGATGAATATAATTTTCGGTTCTTAATTTTGTTTGATTTAAAGATAATCTTTCGCTTTCAACCTTCACGTACATATCAACATAAAACTGGTTAGCGAGCTGCTTGCATCGTTGTATTACGTTAAAATCGTCTTCGCGTATCATCATAATTATGATAGGCATAAAAGTTCATGCTCGATACTTTTTTGTTGGGCAAGGGGAGGTTGGTCACTGGATTGACTTGTGGAATTTGAAAGTGGTACCCCTCTTGCCCCTTGCTAAACATAAGCGGGTATTGTAATGCGTCATAAAACTTGTGTGTGTCGGGCACCCTGGTGTTGTCACGGGCTTGTAAAACAATATCACGCGATGCGAACTGTTCACCACAAACCATGGCGGCGACTTCAGCACATACCTGGGGTCTCTTCATTCCACTTTAGTGCCTCACAGTGTCTGCATTGAGGACATATGAGGACTAATCAATGATTAAAGTAATCAATTAACGGATCATAATCAAAAGCAGCATCGGCAAATGCCTCCCACGTATTCATCGTAATCTGCTTGCCGCTCGGAATTAATTTAACGTCGTCTACGTGTTTCTTCGGAGGTCTCTGTGGCTATGTACGAAGCTTGACGCTCAGCATCTAAGATTTGGCGAGCTTGGGTCTGCTGAGAGGTCTCAGCAGCTCTTTGAGCCGCGTGACGCTCGGCATCCAAGACTTGGCGAGCTTGGGTCTGCTGAGAGGTCTCAGCAGCTCTTTGAGCCGCGTGACGCTCGGCATCCAAGACTTGGCGAGCTTGGGTCTGCTGAGAGGTCTCAGCAGCTCTTTAAGCCGCGTGACGCTCGGCATCCAAGACTTGGCGAGCTTGGGTCTGCTGAGAGGTCTCAGCAGCTCTTTGAGCCGCGTGATGCTCGGCATCCAAGACTTGGCGAGCTTGGGTCTGCTGAGAGGTCTCAGCAGCTCTTTAAGCCGCGTGACGCTCGGCAACCAAGACTTGGCGAGCTTGGGTCTGCTGAGAGGTCTCAGCAGCTCTTTGAGCCACGTGATGCTCGGCATCCAAGACTTGGCGAGCTTGGGTCTGCTGAGAGGTCTCAGCAGCTCTTTAAGCCGCGTGACGCTCGGCATCCAAGACTTGGCGAGCTTGGGTCTGCTGAGAGGTATCAGCAGTCTACTTTTTACTTGATACACCCAAAACTTGTAAATATCATGTTCCTAGGTTCAGTGGTTAAGATTTTGTATACAAAAAGTTTGGCTTCGTAGTTCCCGTTCCGAATCCGTTTCGTTCCGGTCGAATTTCGGGTTTGTAGAAAACTTTGCACATCCTAAGAGACCTACGTACCAAGTTTCATGGTTTTATCTTCAAAAATGACGAACACCCATATACAAATTTCCAACCCCTATTTCACCCCCACACTGGTAAAAATTTCAAAATGCTAGAACAAACGATTTTTTGTTTCTTATTTAGTGCCTAAATACAAAATGTAATGTTTTTATCTTCAAAAATGACGAACTTCATACAAACTTTTAACCCCTATTTCATTTTTTTTTTTTTTTTTTTTTTTATAATCTATAGGTAAAACGTTTGACCGCAATCTCACCTGATGTTAAGTGATGATGCGGTCTACGGTGTAGCACGCTTACCTAGAAGAAACCTATTCACTCGTCTCTTGAAAACATCCAAATTGTACGCTTCCGGAAAAACCGACGCCGTCATCCCCTCAAAGGTCAAAATTTCAAAAACGCTAGAACAAATGTTTAATTATTTCTTATCAAGTGCTTAAATATAAAGTTTCATGGTTTTATCATTTAAAATCTTTTAAAATTAAGAAATCCCATACAAACTTTCAACCTCTATTTCAACCTCTTCGTCCCTTTTTTTCGCAATGATAGGTAGCCTATGTCCTTTCTCAGGGTCTAAAGATTGTCTGTGCCAAATTTCATCAAAATCGGTTGAGAGGTTTAAGCGGGAAAGCGTAACAGACAGACAGACAGACAGAAAGACAGACAGACAGAGTTACTTTCGCATTTATAATATTAGTTAGGATAATGTTATATATATATGTTATAATAAAAACATAGGTATACTCATTTCTCAAGTAGGTACCTACTACTTATCGACTCGCCGAATTTCATGCAGTTCGGATCTACTACGGTTCGAAAGTTTTGCTCAGACTAACATACATCCATACATTATACAATGCCAAACCGCCGAAGTTGTCATTGAGATATTCTTTCGCTTTGCTCAATAGATCAATGATAAACATCAAGCATCATTGTTTCTGCTCTGCCTTCTGTGCCGCAGGCCGTGGGTTCGATCCCCACCCGGGAACAAACATTTGTGTGATGAACATAGATGTTTGTTCTCTGTCTGGGTGTTAATAATATTATAAGTATGTATTTAAAAAAAAAGTTCCTATATAAGTAGTATATCAGCTATCTGGTTCCCGTAGCACAAGCTTGGGGCGAGATAGTCTTGCTTACTATCCCGAAGCGGGTCTTGGCCTCCGACACAATAGACCGCCACCAGTCTCTATTCAGCGCCACGTCTTCCCAGTCTGACACAGGAGAGAGCGGAGATGTTTCTCTGCTTCGTCCTTCCACCGGTACCTGGGTCGCCCGACTGTTCGCCAGGCAACCGGAACTAAGACCACCAGACCGAGAACATACCGGCAGAAAAGCCCGTTTTGCTGCCCGATCCTAACCCATTCGCAGCACATGGCCGAACCAGGCGCAGCTGATGATATTTTACCTCGCCAAAGTTCTGCCACTAGCTGAGCAACCTTCCGATTCTTTCTCACACTCCGGGATCCGTCGTCACTTCGCATTGGCCCTAGAATTTTTCTTTTTGGGGCGAAATAGTGCTGTGTTGAATTTTCATCAATATTCATTTATTTTGAAGTATTATTATTTACTTTGAGTAGCTTACTTTGGGGCTAGATGATGCTGTGTGGATTGTCCAGCATTAATTATTTATTTAAGATTATAGAAAATTAAATATATTAATTAAATTTAATATAAATTTATATCTAGCTGCGCCCCGCGGTTTCACCCACGTAGTTTTAAATCCCGGTATTCCCATATAATAGGGATAAAAAGAAGCCTGTGTGTTATTCCAGATTATAATCTATCTCCGTGCCTAATTTCATCCAGATCCGTTCAGCCGTTCTGGCGTTATTGAGTAACAAACATCCATCCAGTAGTGTAGAATTATTATTACTAATCCTGGTCCTGAGGACCGGGGTGCAAGCATATACACATACAGGTGTAGTTGTAAAAATAACTATGTGTACACAGCGTTATCCTGCTTAATATGTTTTCACTTGGACGAATGTGTGCGTAACGTAAATATCGTATAATGGTGTCTATGAATGACTGTTTTCTGTACAGTGACCATTATTTGTTAAATAGTGTTAGGTGGTGCGTAAGTTACCGAATTTTAAGACGCAGCAGTTTTGCAGACGACAGCTTGGACATGTTGTTTCCTTCGGAAACAATTTCAGTTAAAATGAGAAGCTGACAAACTTAAATTATGTAATATTTTATCAGTATAAAATGTGTTTTTTTTTGTCAATTTTAAATTTTATTTTGTGTAAAATATAAATTAACTTGAACAAAGCAATATGTAGTACTAATCCGCTGGCTGATCTAATCTCCTTAAGCTGGAATAAACTTAATTAGACTTCGACACGTGTTTCACCTCTCTACGAGGCATCTTCAGGAAATCGACTCGCTGTGCACTGAACGTGTTACCTCGTCGAGTACAGCGAGTCGATTTCCTGAAGATGCCTCGTAGAGAGGTGAAACACGTGTCGAAGTCTAATTAAGTTTAATCAGCCAGCGGATTAGTACTACATATTGCTTTGTTCAAGTTAATTTATATTTAACAATGGACTTCCGCAAAGTCACGCCTGAGTCAATTAACTTTATTTTGTGTATTTTTTGAAAATGATGCTCAAAGACCTAGAGGCAGACCACCCGCCCGTTGGTCAAATGGCATTGTAGCAAGTGCTGGAAATAGAGGGTTGAGACTCGCAAGGGACTGGAAAGAGAAAGGAGGCCTATACTCAGGAGTGGCGGTGGGTTTTCTAAATGTGTAGCTAGTAGATGATTAATTAATTCTGTGTTATTTGATTGAAAAAAAAAACAAAAACAGCTTCACGACTTTGATCCCCAGGCACGGTAGATATCCCTTCAGATCTCCCAGTACCAAGTAGGTACTAATTCAAGATTCTTTGAGGATGTCTAAGGGGGTTTTTTTATTTTTTATTATTATTATTACTTAATATCTACTGTTGCTATTGAATGCAACAACATTATAATAATGTAATAATTATAATAATGTCTAAGGGGGGTAGTCAGAGTTATTTGATTGATCTCATTTTAATACGTAAATAAATGTGGAGTTGATTAGTTCATTGCCTTAAATGTGAATATTTTCAATATGTGGGATCCCGCAAATACCGAGATCCCGCGGAATTGAAAATTCGTAGTTCCGCAAATACCGAGATTGAATTCAGGCCGCGGGATTGGAATTTGGAAGCCCTAAATTTACCTGATCAACATTTTTTGGTGAGAACTTTCCTGATAAACTGGTAATGCATGGTCACTGTAGTTACATACCCAGGTCTTGATACTAGCTTTGCATGACTGCCGCTCGGTAGAGTTGTACGCTTCAATAAATAAGTATCATCATCCTAAAAATGTGAAAATACATTGTGTAGATAAATCATACCTACTGTTCGCATAAGTGAAACAAACTGTGACAAGAATTGAACAGGACAAATGGAGCTCCAAGTGTAAGTAACCACCTTTCATGATACCTCTGTATAGTATCCGCCAAACTTCTTGGCCAAACGACCTTGAATGAAAAAGAAACAAAAAATAGGTCTCTTTGGTGGTGCGAAGAGTGCGAACCTTTCCCCTACCACCTCGCGCGATGGCCAAGAAGTTAAGCGGATACTATACCGATATATTACCTAGGTATCTACTGTATATTTCTTATGTGCCTTTACGTTTAAATTTTATCTTTATTTTAAAGTTGTCTGTCATTTTATTTATTTATTAACACTATATTTACATACCAGTTGCGCCCCGCGGTTTCACCCGCGCAGATTTAAATCCCGGTGTTCCCACGGGATAAAAAGTAGGTATCCTATATGCCATTCCAGACTATCTCTAATAAATAATCTATCTCTCTGCCAAGTTTCATCCAGATCCGTGAAAGAGTAACAAACATCCATCCATCCATACTTACAAACTTTCGCGTTTATAATAGTAGTAGGATTATGTTAGATGTCGCACCAATAAACCTTTGTCGGTTTGTCTATGTGCTCATATTCGTCTTATTTTTTTTAGATTAAGGCATACTGCATTAATAAACCCGTCTGCAAACTGGTTAGGTATATAGATTTAAGAATACTGTTGGTAGGTAGTTTTATTTTTAGGACACCAGATTAACTTGAATCGAACTGTAGCTGTACCTTATTAAGTGTAGTAGAGTTCTTTGAAAAAGATTCGTCCGGAGAAGAACAACCGTAATGCCTTTTCTCCCACCAAGCATCAGCGTTGCTGTGTTTCGGTTTGAAGAACGTGATTGCCGGTAAAATTACAGGCACATGAGGCTTAACTTCTGTATGCTGCAAGTTGACGGATGCCGGGCCGTGCATCGTAGGGCACTTTCCTATAGTGCGAGACCGAGAAAATGCTTTATAATGGCCATCTGCTTGTTTCATCAGCTGGTGGTATAAAAATACCCGCATAACTTTGTTTTCAGAACTTCGAAGGATAACCAGGAGTCAGTCAACTCGACCACACAGTCGACTGTCACTCTCACACCTGATACATTAGACAAGGACGATGAGTACGAGCCGTTCGCACATAGAAACATCGACCATCCGACTTCGTAAGTAAACTAAGATTTAGGGAGAAGGAAGTGATTTGAAGTTAATAGTTGCTATTTGTAGACGAGCAAAAGCACCCCAGGTGTCTCGCTTGCTTAATCAGATAAACCCGCCTTTGGAATCTATGGTAAATACAGGTAAATACCGGTGTAATTATAGGCACATGTATGAGGCTTAACATCTGTATGCCTGTATCGTAAGTGCAGTGCAGTGCATCGTAAGGCACGTCTATCGTGCGTGACTTACGAGGCAATGCTTTTTATAGGTGACTAGCTGGTACCCGCGACTTCGTCTGCGTACTTTTAATTTGAATATTATGGATTATATTAAAAGAACGGTATAGATTTGGGTATAGCATTTGATTAAAAGAGAGTAGGTATATTTAAAAAAAATAAAAAATATCTGTTTACAGTAGGTATAAGGTACCTATGTATTCCATTGAGTGGCAGAAAGTTCTTTCGTTCTCATTATGGAGAGTCTCTTTTAGTAGGTTGCGAGGAAGTTTTTTTGTGCATTTTTTACGGTCTTTCATGCACGGGCACAGAGGGTTTTCAGCCCCGCATGGACCGTGGATCATGTTTTTCATAACAATATCGTAAAGTGCCTTGTCATTGTTAGGATCTGGTATTTTAGCGCTTATAATTTTATCGATTTGGTCAGGTCGCAATTTATCTTTTAACCAAAGCAAAATGTGGGCATGTGGGAGCCCTCGCTTCTGCCACTCAATGGAATACCTACATAAAGCATTGCACCTCTCCAAAAACTCTTCCTTTAGTTATTACAGTCATAAGCTTTTTAACTTGTAACCTAAACACTCTGGCAATGACATCGTGCCTATCGTTGGCGCTTTGACCTGGCATCAATTCGTCAACTATTTCAGACCAAGATGGATTGCAGGAGAAGGTTACGAATAAATCAGGTCGACCATACGTACGCACATGCGATGCAAATGCGTCTTGAGTATACTCGTGTAAGTATCGAGGACTGTTCACAAACGAAGAGGGCAGAATCACCATTTTACCTATATTATTAGGGTTCACGTTGGCATCATTCAATACAGCATCTTGGAGATGAATATAATTTTCGGTTCTTAATTTTGTTTGATTTAAAGATAATCTTTCGCTTTCAACCTTCACGTACATATCAACATAAAACTGGTTAGCGAGCTGCTTGCATCGTTGTATTACGTTAAAATCGTCTTCGCGTATCATCATAATTATGATAGGCATAAAAGTTCATGCTCGATACTTTTTTGTTGGGCAAGGGGAGGTTGGTCACTGGATTGACTTGTGGAATTTGAAAGTGGTACCCCTCTTGCCCCTTGCTAAACATAAGCGGGTATTGTAATGCGTCATAAAACTTGTGTGTGTCGGGCACCCTGGTGTTGTCACGGGCTTGTAAAACAATATCACGCGATGCGAACTGTTCACCACAAACCATGGCGGCGACTTCAGCACATACCTGGGGTCTCTTCATTCCACTTTAGTGCCTCACAGTGTCTGCATTGAGGACATATGAGGACTAATCAATGATTAAAGTAATCAATTAACGGATCATAATCAAAAGCAGCATCGGCAAATGCCTCCCACGTATTCATCGTAATCTGCTTGCCGCTCGGAATTAATTTAACGTCGTCTACGTGTTTCTTCGGAGGTCTCTGTGGCTATGTACGAAGCTTGACGCTCAGCATCTAAGATTTGGCGAGCTTGGGTCTGCTGAGAGGTCTCAGCAGCTCTTTGAGCCGCGTGACGCTCGGCATCCAAGACTTGGCGAGCTTGGGTCTGCTGAGAGGTCTCAGCAGCTCTTTGAGCCGCGTGACGCTCGGCATCCAAGACTTGGCGAGCTTGGGTCTGCTGAGAGGTCTCAGCAGCTCTTTAAGCCGCGTGACGCTCGGCATCCAAGACTTGGCGAGCTTGGGTCTGCTGAGAGGTCTCAGCAGCTCTTTGAGCCGCGTGATGCTCGGCATCCAAGACTTGGCGAGCTTGGGTCTGCTGAGAGGTCTCAGCAGCTCTTTAAGCCGCGTGACGCTCGGCAACCAAGACTTGGCGAGCTTGGGTCTGCTGAGAGGTCTCAGCAGCTCTTTGAGCCACGTGATGCTCGGCATCCAAGACTTGGCGAGCTTGGGTCTGCTGAGAGGTCTCAGCAGCTCTTTAAGCCGCGTGACGCTCGGCATCCAAGACTTGGCGAGCTTGGGTCTGCTGAGAGGTATCAGCAGTCTACTTTTTACTTGATACACCCAAAACTTGTAAATATCATGTTCCTAGGTTCAGTGGTTAAGATTTTGTATACAAAAAGTTTGGCTTCGTAGTTCCCGTTCCGAATCCGTTTCGTTCCGGTCGAATTTCGGGTTTGTAGAAAACTTTGCACATCCTAAGAGACCTACGTACCAAGTTTCATGGTTTTATCTTCAAAAATGACGAACACCCATATACAAATTTCCAACCCCTATTTCACCCCCACACTGGTAAAAATTTCAAAATGCTAGAACAAACGATTTTTTGTTTCTTATTTAGTGCCTAAATACAAAATGTAATGTTTTTATCTTCAAAAATGACGAACTTCATACAAACTTTTAACCCCTATTTCATTTTTTTTTTTTTTTTTTTTTTTATAATCTATAGGTAAAACGTTTGACCGCAATCTCACCTGATGTTAAGTGATGATGCGGTCTACGGTGTAGCACGCTTACCTAGAAGAAACCTATTCACTCGTCTCTTGAAAACATCCAAATTGTACGCTTCCGGAAAAACCGACGCCGTCATCCCCTCAAAGGTCAAAATTTCAAAAACGCTAGAACAAATGTTTAATTATTTCTTATCAAGTGCTTAAATATAAAGTTTCATGGTTTTATCATTTAAAATCTTTTAAAATTAAGAAATCCCATACAAACTTTCAACCTCTATTTCAACCTCTTCGTCCCTTTTTTTCGCAATGATAGGTAGCCTATGTCCTTTCTCAGGGTCTAAAGATTGTCTGTGCCAAATTTCATCAAAATCGGTTGAGAGGTTTAAGCGGGAAAGCGTAACAGACAGACAGACAGACAGAAAGACAGACAGACAGAGTTACTTTCGCATTTATAATATTAGTTAGGATAGGTAAAACGTTTGACCGCAATCTCACCTGATGTTAAGTGATGATGCGGTCTACGGTGTAGCACGCTTACCTAGAAGAAACCTATTCACTCGTCTCTTGAAAACATCCAAATTGTACGCTTCCGGAAAAACCGACGCCGTCATCCCCTCAAAGGTCAAAATTTCAAAAACGCTAGAACAAATGTTTAATTATTTCTTATCAAGTGCTTAAATATAAAGTTTCATGGTTTTATCATTTAAAATCTTTTAAAATTAAGAAATCCCATACAAACTTTCAACCTCTATTTCAACCTCTTCGTCCCTTTTTTTCGCAATGATAGGTAGCCTATGTCCTTTCTCAGGGTCTAAAGATTGTCTGTGCCAAATTTCATCAAAATCGGTTGAGAGGTTTAAGCGGGAAAGCGTAACAGACAGACAGACAGACAGAAAGACAGACAGACAGAGTTACTTTCGCATTTATAATATTAGTTAGGATGGATACCACTTCATCATGATGGATATCAAGTAGGCCATCTGCTTGTTCCATCAGCTGGTTGTATAAAAAAAATTGTTTCAACAGTACCATCGGGGCTTTTTTCCACCTTCTCAAGTCCTCGCTGGGATCTGGGTTGCTGGCGATGCCGGCCGCCTTCAGGAACGCGGGGATAGTACCCGGGAGCGTCGGGACTCTGCTGGTCGCCGTCATCGCAACACACTGTGTGCACATTCTGGTATATACTCGTAATAATAAATCCTACTTCACTATCACTACATAGTATAAAACAAAGTCGCTTTCTCTGTCTCTATATCCCTATGTCCCTAATATGGATGCTTAAATCTATAAAACTACGCAACGGACTTTGATGCGGTTTTTTTTAATAGATACATGCATGATATAGTAGAAGTGCACCCGTGCGAAGAAGGGACGCGCGGGCGGGTCGCTAGTCTGTTATAAACGCGAAATGGATGGATGGACGGTTGTTATTCTTTCACGCCGGAACGGCTGAATGGATCTGGATGAAACTTGGCAAGATAGATTATAGTCTGTAATAACACATAGGCTTCTTTTTATCCCATGAGAATACCGGGATTTAAATCTGTGCGGGTGAAACCGCGGGCGCTACTTTGTACCTATTTAATAATGTTCCAAAAGCTTACATATGAGTGGGATTTGACCCTAGGACCTTGCCCTTGATGGCAGGTGGTGTGGTAGTAGGATTTGATTTTTGTGGTTTTACTGACGAAATTCACAGAAAGCGCTTTGACGTCTCTTAATATTAGAGCATGTAGAATAATAAATAATAAATAATAAAATAATGCTGGACAATCCACACAGCACTATCTAGCCCCAAAGTAAGCTATTCAAAGCTTGTGTTATGGGTACTAGATAACTGATATATTTAATACATTATATGCTTACATAGATAGATATTTTTTATTATACATAGAAAACACCCAGACCATCGGACCAAATTTCTGCAGATCGTACACAAATTTGTTCCGAGGCGGGAATCGAACCCGCAACCTCCTGCTTCGCAGGCGGACTCTCGCCCGCTGCGCCACAGAGGTCGTCAAAGAATAACTGAGTAGTACTACTACTACTCAAAGAATCTGAAAGTGGTACTAAACTAACATCTGAAAGGATACCTACCTTGCCTCGGGATCAAAGTCGTGAAGCTGTTTTTTGTTTTTAACGAAAAACAATAAACAGCACCGTTTTTTTTAAGATTGAAAAACAACATTATAAAATTATAGATAGGATATTGTTTATTTCCAACAAATGTTTGTTACCCCATGCTACCCCTTGCTATAGTTATTTGTTATGCCAACAAGATAGAGCTACAGTTGCCATCAAAAAGCGGGGAAACTACTCCAAAATGGTACCTCAAATAACATCAATTCCTTAGAATAATAGTTACTGTTATGTGGTTAAAGGTTAAGTCATAATACTTTACTTTGTTCAGGTTGCAACGTCAAGAGAGGTCTGCAAAGAATGCCGTTTACCACTGTTAAGCTACACCGAAACATGTGAAAGGGCCTTCAAAATCGGCCCGAAAAAGTTAAAACGATTTTCCACCCATACCAGGTATATTTATTGTCATTTTTATTCCAATAAATAAGCTTCTAAAAGTGATATTTCTTGGCATTGTTTTTTTTTCACTAAGTACTTGGACAACAGGCCCCCCTTTGATGATACCTTTGTATAGCCTCGTAAGTCCTGAACTTACCCTACGATGCACTTAGTTCCGTCAACTTGAGACGTAAAGCATCATGTGCCTGTATTTTCACCGGTAGCAACTCTTCGAAGTAATTCGAACTTGTTCTTCTTCTTCTTGTCGTGTCACTAGTTTCTTTCGAAACAGTGTGGTGAAAGGATTTTAAGTGCGCCTCAAGAGGCTCCTTTCGAGCACTTGACACATGTTATAGAACTTGTTACAGGTTTTACAACATACCGGTTTCGATGTTTTTCACTTCACCATATGAGAGTACTGGCATTGTGCAAATAAATTTTTGAACAGAAAAACTCATTGGTGCGCGACTGGTTTTGAACGCACCACCTTAGGATCGGTAGGCAAGGCTGCTACCACAAGACCAACAGTGCTCTTTAGAACTGAAACAAAGCCAAGCTGTTTGGCGGCAGATATTGGTATGGCTTCTGACTTCGGTTTATAATGTGTCCATGTTTGCAGGTACTTTGTGGACGCAGCAATGGCGGGGGTGTGCCTCGGTGGAACTGGCGTTTACGTCGTATTCATAGCGTCGACGCTCAAAGATGTAAGCAGAGCGTGTATTCTATTCGACCGTATATATACGGTCGAAATAACAAGGATCTGCGAAATACTTTGCATGTCGCTGTGTTTCGGTTTGAAGTGTGGTCGCCGGTGTTATTACAGGCATATTGCCTCAAGTTGATGGACGCAGGGCAGTGCATCATATGGCACGTTCCTATCGTGCGTGACTTACGAGGCAATGTATATATTATAGATTTATTATAATGTCCCAAAAGTTATTCTCCGAGCGGGATCTCTGCGTGTGTGTGTCTGTGTGAGCGGGAGCTTTGTATATAGGTGATGGTAACCACTTAACATCAGGTGAGCCTTCTGCTTGTTCCATCAGCTAGTTGTATAAAAAAATGTAGCGGGGCACTGGATGAGAAGAGCCGAAAACCGGACTCAGTGGCGCGTCTTGGGAGAGACCTAGGTACGTCCAGTGGAATAACATAATAATATATTATGTTGATGATGATGATGATTATGATGAACAAGAATATCTTTGGAACATCTTAAAACTAAGTGAATATATTAAAACTAGCTGGTACCCCGCGACTTCGTCTGCGTACTTTTAATCTCTTCATCTCTTTTTTTCGCAATAAAAGGTAGCCTATGTTCTTTCTCAGGGTCTAAAGATTGTCTGTGCCAAATTTCATCAAAATCGGTTGAGAGGTTTAAGCGGGAAAGCGTAACAGACAGACAGACAGACAGACAGACAGACAGACAGACCGACAGACAGAGTTACTTTCGCATTTATAATATTAGTTGGGATTGGGATGAGGATAATTTTCACGCAATCAGATGCCATGAGTATATAACTATCCTAATTTAAAAAAGAAAATTCTTTTTTCGCTACTGGTTGCGAAGGAAGAGGTAAAACTCTTCTGCCACAACCAGTTGCGGGTAAAGAATGATATTTCCGTTTTCGCAACTGGTTACGAAACTTAGTTGCGGAAACGGAAAGGAAAATGAAGGAAAATCTTCTTCTACAAACAATTGAAAGACGACCTTTAACAAAGTTAGTGACACCGTCTCTAGAGGATAAAGATAAGACTGATTTGGCCTGAAAACTTAATGATAAAAGGCTTTTAACGTACAAAGAGATGGTAGCCCACGTTTTAGCGATGTATTAAGAGGCTGAGCAACGCTGTACACCTTCCCATTGCAACATTCACAAATTAAGTTAAAAGTTATTAATTAAGGCTCCGGTGACAGTGGCTCGCAATTTCGAAGTGCGATTGGCTATTATTTCATTTTATTTCATTTCGGGGAAGTTGTTTGAAAAAGTAACTCTAGAGAAACACGCATAAATACTGTTCGAACACAAATAATACAATAATATAAGGGAAACATGCCCGAATCAGAAATCATTTTGGTATTAGTATGTTTGGTCTTACGTTTACCTAATACCAAAATGATTTCTGACTCAAGCACATTTCCCTTATATTATTGTATTATTTGTGTTCGAACAGTATTTATGCGTGTCACTTTAGAGTTATTATTTCAAACAACCTCCCCAAAATGAAATAAAATGAAATAATAGCCAATCGCACCTCGAAATTGCGAGCCGCTGTCACCGGACTCTTAAGATATTAATGGGATTTCAACCCATGACCTTCCCTTGATACGGGGTTGCGCTAACCACCTGCGCCACCAGACTTTTAATCACACCGGACGATTATCTCAATATGGATCTGTAACTACGGTGCTTTTCTGCGATTTCCTTCCTAATATTAATAACCTACGTGTATAGGCAGCGGAGATATTTACGACTTACATCATTTTACGACTTGCGGTTGGGTGAAAACTATAAGTTTTTTCCTTCAGTAGTTTTATATCGTCAGAAGTATTTAATTTGGCGGATATCGGCGTCTTAAGTTCTACTCTGAAGTCTGAAGAAACCAGTTATAAAACCACTTAAATGATAATGTTACTGCGTTACTTTGCGTTAAGATGTTTGTTCTCTATCTGGGTGTTATTATATACAGTGTGGTTCAAAATAAAACAGAATAGGTATTTGTTGCAAAAACAAACCAGTTTTCTATTTACCTTGTAACTTCAGTGGCAACCGCACTCACTAAAGCGTCACAACTTCACAAGCGAGCGCAGAAGATTATATCAAATACTAGTAGCGCCCTGCGGTACGGGATAAAAAGTAGCCTATAATTTCAGACTATAATATATCTCTGCGCCAATTTTCACCAAGATCCATTCTAGAGTAACAAACATCCATCCATCCATCCATCCTTACTTACATACTTTCGCATTTATAATATTAGTAGGATAACTTCCACATATTGAAACCGTATAATTCAATGGACAACCACCTAAACCTATATAACCATCTAAATATATATAACTCAAAGGTGACAGACTGACTGACTAACATAGTGATCTATCAACGCACAGCCCAAACCACTGGACGGATCGGGCTGAAAGGAAGGATTTTGATCAATTCTACCCCCAAGGGGATAAAATAGGGGATGAAAGTTTGTATGAGATTTTCAAAGTAAACGATTGCGAGCAAAGCCGCGGGATCAGCTAGTAATGAATATAATGTAGGTAATGGTAGGTATATTCTACCTGCAAATGTTAGTAACTTCATGACCCCTTCGTTCCAGATCTTTGACACCGTCACACCGAGCCACAAGTACCAAGTAGAAGCATACTGCGGGATGCTTCTCCTCCCTTTGGTTCTGATCACTCAAATACGCCACCTTAAGTTTTTAGTGCCATTTTCGATGGTAGCCAACCTGTGTCTGATGGGCACGTTCATCATCACGTGCTACTACACTTTTGTCGATCTGCCGAAACTTCCGGACGTCAAGATGGCGGAGAGTGTCATAAAATGGCCGTTGTTTTTAAGGTAAATAGAATCATTATTAAATTAGTTACTTAGGTAGTATGTATATTAGGTACTATATTACTATGATAGGTAAGTTTTAAAATTTTGACTTATGCTAGATACCCTTTAAAAGGGCATAAACATTGTAATACCCCAACGGGGCTCATGTTTTGAACATATTGTTACCTAACCTGTTGTGTTGTTGTAATAACCTGTTACCTACCTACCAACATAAAAACAATGAATAAATTATTGTTTTTATGATAAATCATAAAACATTCCCTAGATGTTAGTACTTAGGGGTGATTATTATGGATTATTAAAGAACCTCTGAGTACCTAGTACCAACATAAGATTATTTGAGGAGGTCTAACGGGGGTAAAGAGGCGTGTGACTTGACTCCTGATTAGTTTTGATCGAGCTTTGAGAAACCAGCCGTTTGGAACATAGATCCGTTGCGCGTATAGTGAAAGAAGAAAGAAAGAAAGAAACTACACTATACCTACTATAAATCAATGTCTTCTCAAACAGCACCGCAATATTCGCAATGGAAGGTATCAACGTGGTAATGCCAGTAGAAAACGAGATGGCGCGTCCCGAACGCTTCCTCGGGTGTCCCGGCGTGTTAACCGTTACCATGGCACTGGTGGCGACACTTTACGGAGTGGTGGGCGTCATCGGCTACTTGAAGTACGGAGATGGCGTGCTGGGGAGTGTCACGCTAAACTTGCCGCAGCATGAGCCGTAAGTATACCCACGAGTATTTGTAAGGAAATTATCCTCCATCGTTTCTGCTATCCTGGTACCTGATTTATAGACTACCTGATTATTATTAGGTGCATATACCTGATTATAACGTCATGATCTTCGTCGGACGACCTACCTCTAAACGCTATAAAAAATTTAAGCAGTAGCACAGCTATCCATTTTCTAACTCATGAACGCTTTAATTACGTTTTAAATCGATATTTTAAGCTGTTTTATAAGTAGATAAGGCTGTTAAGGCTCCGGTGACAGTGGCTCGCAATTTCGAAGTGCGATTGGCTATTATTTCATTTTATTTCATTTCGGGGAGGTTGTTTGAAAAAATAACTCTAGAGAAACACGCATAAATACTGTTCGAACACAAATAATACAATAATATAAGGGAAACATGCCCGAATCAGAAATCATTTTGGTATTAGTATGTTTGGTCTTACGTTTACCTAATACCAAAATGATTTCTGACTCAAGCACATTTCCCTTATATTATTGTATTATTTGTGTTCGAACAGTATTTATGCGTGTTTCTTTAGAGTTATTATTTCAAACAACCTCCCCAAAATGAAATAAAATGAAATAATAGCCAATCGCACCTCGAAATTGCGAGCCGCTGTCACCGGACTCTTAAGACGAAAGCCTCGCAGGTATCCTTCCCTCAATTGTGTTTTTCAGTTTGGCAATGACGGCAAAGATTTTGGTGGCCACAGCCGTGTTTTTTACCTACTGCCTTCAAATGTACGCGCCAATGGACATTCTGTGGACTAGGATCGAAGCCAGAGTCAGTCAACCGTATAAAAACGAGGCTCAAATCGGTCTGCGCACTGTTAGCGTTATTTTTACAGGTGAGTTTTTTTTTACAAGTAACAACTCTTCAACAAATAAGCCGACTGAGCTGAAAGCTGGTTACCACACCAAGTTAGGACCTAACCTAAGGGGCAATCAGTACCCCAAGTCTAACCCCCGGTTTCTGAATGTCGATCAACACTAATCAGCTGTCAAGTCACTTGCTATCTCTATCTAATTTAAAGTAAAAGCTGAAGTCACTTGCTACTTATGACTTGACAGCTGAAACCGGGGATAAGTTTAGTTTTCCATTTTCCTCGAATGGAGACTCGATCAACGCCTCTATCGGGCATTCTGAGAACTCTCGAGTCTTCATACAAAAACGGCCGGACGATACTTAAAAATGGAAAATTAAAACTCAGACTTCTTATACATTAATTTACTTTTCTTCAGTGATCTTGGCCGTGGCAGTTCCAGACCTGGAACTCCTGATAGGCCTGGTCGGCGCCATTTTCTTCTCAACCCTCGGTCTTCTGATCCCTATCGTGGTCCAAACCATTTACCGATGGGACCGAGAACTGGGGAAGTATAATTACATTCTGTGGAAGAACTGTCTGATACTGGTGTTCTACTTAGTAGTTCTACTGAGTGGCTGCTATTCAGCTATTAGTGCAATCGTTGGAAAGTTTCGCTAGAGCTAAAGAAACTGAAGCTGAAACAGATATTGATCCCCAGGTAAGATATATATCTCCTTAGCTACATATAGTAGGTACCGAGATCGAACTCCATTATCTTTGAGGACGGCTAAGTGGGGTAGTCGAGGTATTTCCAAATATTACATTTGACACATACCTACCCAAAGATAGGTAAAGAAAATCTGGTATAATTATTTAATAAAAGCCATCGAGCCATAAAAAACCGCCTCACAACTTTGACCAGGGGCATTATTCTCTATGACAATAGGAGATTCCTTGCCTTAAACCGTGAAACGTCAAAACTTGATGTTGGGCTTTATTCTATAAGCCATAGGAGATACTTTGCCCTGACCGTATGACACCGGCTGCCTTGTCTTAGCTGAGATCGCGGTGCAAATGGTCATAGTGAATAAGGCTCCAGGCACGGAGAATACTGCTCAGATATCTTAGTACCTACCAACCAACCAAGCACGTAAGGTAAAACCTACGGGTTTTTTACGTCTACAGGCGTCCCCAAACGCGGACGGTAGCATCCATAACTAGAGATATAATTTACCCATAACTTTTAGAGCCCATTGAGATTAATGTCTTCTTATTAGCCCAACAACAGGCTTTTCCGCCGCCCAGCGGAGAGAAAGTGCTTATTGAATTAGGCCATTCTGCTTGTTTCATCAGCATTAATAAAACAAAACCAATATGGGTAAAAACTATAAATAATAATATAGTTCGTTTATAACCTAGATAAGCATTTATATAATTTTATTCCGTAAAATTACCGGGACCCAGGTAGAAAATTGAAGGAACACAATAAAGGGAAAACACTGAAAGTAAGGTAGTACTTATATATAGAGACCTTTGTGAAGGGTTCGTCCGGGGAATTTCTACCACCACGCCTTTTTCTGCTGCCAAGCAGCGCGCGTTGCTGTGTTTTCTTTCGGTTTGAAGAGCGTGGTCGCCGGTGTAATTACAGGCACATGAGGCATATCTGTATGCTTCAAGTGGATGGACGCAGGGCAGTGCGTCGTAGGGCACGTTCCTATACTTAAGTAGGTACAAGGCAATTATAGGTGATGGTTACCACTTAACATCGGACATTTGCATCTTCCATCAACCATAGTCGTATAAAAAAATCAATACTAGGTATAAATTAAGCAAAGTATTGATTCAATAAAACCACAAGTAAAAATCAAAAGCGGGTGAACCCGCGGGCAGCAGCTAATTCTCTCTCTCTCATCTCATCGAACCAAAACGAAACGAAGCCGTGAAACAGTAGGTACCTACCTGATTATTAACTTCGCAATCAATCATCTTCATCTAAATACTTCCGTTACTGGCTGACTGAAAATCAATACACAGCCTATTAGGTATAGCATGAAACTTGGGAGAGAAGAATATTCCTTAGAAGGTTTCGACGTTACGATCAAAGTTTAGACGTAATATACTCTGTAAACCGAACACAGAGATAAAGTTATTCGTTCTTTATTCAGCAATGAAACAGAACTCTAAGATCAATCTCAATTTATATAAGCATCGAACAGATGGGGACCTACATAGTTTTTTACCTACTTACCTCCAGTGTCTTACCCGAGTGGCGATGGAATGTGGGCTATTTTTATCGCGCATTTAAGAAGCTATCTTTTATTTGGGAGGTGTCAGTTTGTAGACGTACAAATGATTGTATTTCGTGAAGGTAAAGTTGAAGTGAGCCATAATAATGAGGCACTTCTTATGGCTATTACAGCTGGTTCGCACTGGTCGAGTAGCGGGTCGAGTATCAACTCTCACCACGCGTCCGTGCTTACTTAGTAACACCGATTGATAACACCAAATACCTACTCGCTACTCGACCAGTGTGAACCTGCTGTCAGAGCGAGCTTTTTCGCTTCGCACTGTTCGAACTCGCGTATTCGTCATAATCTACCAATACAACGACTTGTCTGTAGTGACCCTATTTGCCTGTTTGATTTTTAGGGTTCCGTACCGTACCCAAAGGATAAACCCCGATGCTCCGCTGTCCGTCCATCCGCCCGTCCCTCTGTCACGAGGCTGTATCTCATGTACCTACCGTGATATATAGTTAGACAGTTGACATTTTCACAGATGATGAAGGTACCTAGGTATTTCTGTTGCCGTTATAGCAACAATGTACCCACTAAAAACAACAAAATAAATATTCAAGGCTCTCCCATACAACAAACGTGATTTTATTTGGCGTTTTTATAGACCTTTCGTGCACGAGTCCGACTCGCACTTGGCCTTTTTTACGAGCAAGATGAATATGCAAATAAAAACGAGAATACCGATTTATACATGGTAGGTAAGGTACATACACATAGAGTTACCTAATTAGGTAGGTACTTGGCAAATCAAAAACAAAGATAATTAAATTCATATAATTTATTAACATAAGATTTAATGATGACTAGACGACCAACTTAATTGTATTCTTATCATACCAACTATTTTAAATACTTGTACAGGTTTTTAGTTGCTGGCAAACTTAATTATTTTTTGTTACTTGTTACTTGTTGCAACTCTTGGGCTTGGCTTCATATTTTAGTTTTAGTCTATTGGTGTCTGTCTATTAAAATTGTAAAAAGAAAGAAAGAAAGAAAGAAAATACATTTATTTGACATACACAACAAGAAAAGAAATACATAGGTACATACAAATTTACAGCTATAAACAGAGACAAAACGAAAGAAGAAACAGTACCAAAAACAAAAGAAAACATAACTGTACGCCAAAAAGGCCCTGACTCAGCAATTGCTGCTTAACAAAGTAGGTAGCCTACCTTGCCAAGCAGGGATTATAGCATTATTGTAGATAATTATTTACACATAAATATTATCTTTCTTTCTTACATAGATACTTATTGTTATTTCTTTGAATAGAATTAATAGTTAAATTAAAAAAAAATAGTTAGTTAGGGTACCCAATCACAGCAAAATCGGCATCAATGGCCATTCTGTCTAGATGTTATTAAGTACTTGTTGCGCCCGCGGTTTCACCCGCGCATATTTAAATCCCGGTATTCCCACGGGATAAAAAGTAGCCCATGTGCTATTCCAGACTATAATCTATCTCTCTGCCAAGTTTCATCCAGATCCATTCAGCCGTTCCGGCGTGAAAGAGTAACAAACATCCATTCATTAATACTTACAAACTTTCGCGTTTATAATATTAGTAGGATTATTTAAGTATTTATTTACAAAAAAAGTATATCATGTATTATATCAGCTATCTGGTTCCCATATTACAAGCTTTGGCTTAGTATGGGGCAAAAAAAAAATGCAAAATGCTGGACAATCCACACAAACCATCTAGCCTCAAAATAAGCTACTCAAAGCTTGTGTTATGGGTATAATGCTGTGTGGAAGGACCACCAATTTTCTATTTATTTATCTAAATATATATAACTCAAAGGTGACTGACTGACATAGTGATCTATCAACGCACAGCCACTAAACTAAAAACCACTGGACGGATCTGGCTGAAATTTGGCATGCAGGTAGATGTTATGACGTAGGCATCCGCTAAGAAAGGATTTTGATCAATTCTACCCCCAAGTGGATAAAATAGGGGATGAAAGTTTGTATGAAACTTTGAATTCCTTGGCGCGAGCAAAGCCGCGGGTTCAGCTAGTTATATATAAACAGCCATTTTATATTAGGTAGCAGAATATGTTAATTTTAACATAGGCCAATAATATATTTACCTATGTTACCATATCACAAAATAGTTTTCAACAGTTGCGAACCCGAGTATTTCTTTGAAGGCCAGAAGCCTATAAAAATAAAATAATAACATTTTTAGACAGCAAATAACTATAAAACAAAATATCGGTAGATATAAAGCCTAACCAACCTAATTCGGATTATTCCAATATGTCACCCCAATGATAATCTGTCTGTTAAAAGTTCGATCTGTCCCCCTTTTAATAATTAGGTGACAGATGTAACTTTTTAAAGTTTAAAAAGTTCGAGTTGTCATCCATTGGGTAAAAGGGGGACAGATCGAACTCTTTTGGCCCCTCTGTTACCCCAGTTCGTCCCCTCTAGGTTACATATATCCCAATAATCCCCTAATTCGCCCATGTAGGATATATAAATGAAATCTCCCTTTTTTGTTCTTTGGTCTGCTCTCCTATATTTTTTGTGGTTCAAACATAGTAAACTGTATACTGTATTCGGCCCCCCGTGACACAGGCTTGTCCTAGTGGGACCAATGGTAACTAATGTTTAAACATTGGTAATATTATTTGGTAAATAAATGAATTTCAATTTGAACTAATAATAAAACCAACTTATGAAATAGTTTACAACGTTTTTTCACCGAAGTTTGATGGAATGTCAAATTATATCATCCAATACTTTGCAAGGAAGGTTTGAACTGCAATAGCTTGTTCAGGTTATTATATACTAGGTCTGGCGGGTTCGATATAACGAAGTATACCAGACCGAGGATGGACAGGATCGCTCGCCATATCGAGAAGTGAGTCCACGTGTGGTAGAATGACGGTATTGACGCCTGTAACAAGGGAACTTCAGTTATTAAATAAATAAATAATGCTGGACAATCCACACAGCACCATCTAGTCCCAAAATAAGCTACTCAAAGTGTTATGGGTACAAGATGACTGATATGTTTAATACATTATTACTAACATAGATAGATATTTTTTATTATACAAAAACACCCAGAACAACAGAACAAATTTCTGCAGATTGTACACAAATTTGTTCCGAGGCGGGAATCGAACACGCAACCTCGTGCGTCGCAGGCGGACTCTCGCCCGCTGCGCCAATGAGGTCGTCAATAAATGTTACATGTTTACATTTTGGTAAGCGAGGCATGGGCATGTTATGCGAAGTGATGAATGTCATTTAACGAAAAGTGTTAGGGATGAATGTGAATAGATTAAGGAGTAGAGGCAGGCCAGAGAAAAGATGAATGGATTGTGTAATAGATGACATGGGAAAGAAAGGAGTGACTACTGAGATGACGGATGATAGAGGAAAGTGGCGAGAAAAAACCCGCTGTGCCGACCCTACATGAAGTAGGATAAGGGCAGAAAGAAGAAGAAGATTTTGAAATATGATCCAACGGAACCTGATGTTAGCAATAACCATTCAGAATCTTCGTTAGAGTTTACGTCATCAGAATCGTTACGAATCATGAATTTCAGAGCAATAAACCAATAAGTGCTAATAAGTGGTAAGCACGTCCCCAGCCCATAAACATTTTACAGTAAGTGGTGAAATTTGCCGCAGCCATTAAATGCTAAGTGATTATAGAAACGTTTGAGTACAAACGTCTGCATACTTTGTGGTTCTTCTTCCTCCTACTAATACACTCGAGAGCATAGAAATCGCACATAGGGTAATTTTCCTGCATTTTGATTTCGACACTTGTTTTTATTTTAATTAAAGATTGGTTGCAAATATAACTTAAATTTAATTTAAGTACACACTGTTAGCTTCCTAAAAACCCATAATGTCTGGCCTTGACCTTCCAAATCATAGCAATGGCGGCTTAACAATGGAATGGCCTAAATTCGCACGTTTCAGGTAGCGCGGGTTGTGGGACTTTGAACAGGTATAAAAGGATAAAAAAACAATAAATTTGTGAATGTAACGATTTATTAATACGAGGTATTGCCTCCCCTAGCCTGAATAACAGCTTCCATTCGATGTTTCATTGAAGAAATCATTTTTTTTACGAAATCATGCGGTATGCTGTCCCATTCTTCCTTGATCGCGGTTTGGAGCTCTCTGAGACTCGTAGGCACTGCGTTTCTGGCTCTTACTCGTTTCTTTAGTTCGTCCCATAAGTGCTCAATGGGATTGAGATCTGGGCTTCGAGCAGGCCACTCCATAACGAGTACTTCAACCTCCTCCAAGTACTGGCGTACTATAGCAGCGGTGTGTGGTCTAGCGTTGTCCTGCATAAAAACGAAGTTTTCGCCGATAAATCCCGAAAAGAGCACAACATGCTCTTGCAGGATCTACTCGACGTAACGTTGAGAAGTCAATCCACGCGATCTACGGTCGGTATCGGGCCCTGTGATGAAGACAAGTTCGGTTTTCGCTTCCAGTGAAATGCCTCCCCAGAACATACACGAACCACCGCCGTATGCGACCCGTTCGGAGATGCAGCATTGAGCAAAACGCTCACCGGGTCTTCGGTAGACTCTACCCCGTCCGTCGTTACCATGGAGACACATCCTGCATTCGTCGGAGAAGAGGACTGCCTGCCATTGATCCATAGTCCAATTAACGTGATTTCGAGCAAACTGAAGGCGTGCTTGTCTGTGCGCTGGGGTCAATTTTGGGCCAGTTGCTGGTCTGTGCGCTGTCAGACCTCCTTCGGCTAGTCTTCTTCTAACCGTCCACCGACTGACTTCAACTTCTCTAACTTCCTGGAGCTGCTGTCCGAGTTGAACCGCATTCAACCGGCGATTTCGTAGTGATGTATTCACAAGAAAACGGTCATCGCGCTGTGTTGTCGCACGTTTTGGGCCTGTTCCTGGTCGCCTAGTATAGCTACCAGTTTGCTGATATCGCTGGTATACACGTCGAACAGCATATCTGCTCAAATTTAATTGACGAGCCACTTGACTTGGGTTCTGTCCAGCTTCGATTAGTGCAACCACTTGAGACGCTGCTTCTGGTGTGGTATCCATTTTTTTGTTTAGAGAGATGACGTATTCGTTAAAGGACCTTTCTGACTGGGTGTTGGTATGCAAATAATGTCATTTGAATCATCCCTTATCGTTTTACACCTGCTCAAAGTCCCACAACCCGCGCTACCTAAAACGAGCGAATTTAGGCCATTCCATTGTTATGCCGCCACTGGTATGATTTGGAAGGTCAAGGCCAGAAATTATGGGTTTTTAGGAAGCTAACAGTGTGTACTTTAATTTAATTTAAGTCATAATTGCAACCAATCTTTAATTTAAAAAAAAAAACAAGTGTCGAAATCAAAATGCAGGAAAATTACCCTATGTGCGATTTCTATGCTCTCGAGTGTATTATAAACGCGAAAGTTTGTAAGTATGGGTGGATGGATGGATGGATGTTTGTTACTCTATAACTCCAGAACGGCTGAACGGATCTTGGGGCAAGAGATATATTTTAGTCTGGAATAACATATAGGCTACTTTTTATCCGGTGGGAATACCGGGATTTAAAACTACGCGGGTGAAACCGCAGGGCGCTACTGGTTTTTATATAATACACTTACTGATGAAACGAGCAATTGGCCCTTATGTTAAAGCAACTAACCACCACCAATAAAATGTTTTCTTATTACCAAAGGTAAGATTGTAGATAATGCAATCCAGCATTAAGCTCACCTATGTACATTAAATAAATAAATAAATAATGCTGGACAATCCACGCAGCACTATCTAGCCCCAAAGTAAGCTATTCAAAGCTTGTGTTATGGGTACTAGATAACTGATATATTTAATACATTATATAGTTACATAGATAGATATTTTTTTATTATACATAGAAAGCACCCAGACCATCGGAACAAATTTCTGCAGACCGTACACAAATTTGTTATGTTACATTATGTTTTATTTGTGCAATAAAGAGTTTTGCATCTATCTATAGTAATCATAAAAAACTTTATTGAGGACAACATCGACAGTACATCATAAAGTACATACTAAAAAAAAAAAGTACATACATACTATAAAAAAAAACTGAAGCAGCTTCACGACTTTGATCCCCAGGCACGGTAGATATCCCTTCAGATCTCCCAGTACCAAGTAGGTACTAATTCAAGATTCTTTGAGGATGTCTATGGGGGGTAGTCAGAGGTACGTCCAAACATTACATTTGGCACATACCCACATTTTGCAGTAGTTAGTATTCCATACGTGACAGGTTGCAAGCCCATCGCCGCTGTTAGAATACTAACTGGTTCCCTCACGATGTTTTCCTTCACCGTTTAAGAGCACTGGCATTTCGCACATAAATTTTTCGATAGAAAAATCCATTGGTGCACGACCGGATTCGAACCTGCGACCTTACGATCGGAAGGCGGGGTCACTCCCACTAGACCACCGGTGCTCTTCATAAAAAAGCATTGCTTCGTAAGTCATGAACTTTAAGAACGTGCCCTACGATGCCCTCCGTCCATCAATCTTAGCAAACAGATGCCTCATGTGCCTGTAATTACACCAGCAACCACTCTCTTGAAACCGAAACACGCTGCTTGGCTACAGAAGAAGGGACGGAAGGAGGTAGGAAGTAATCCCCAGACGAGCCTTTTACAAAAATCTCTACTATGCCGTGTATACTAGCAGTAGCATTATCTAGGATAGGATAGGATTTAGTAGTGAGTAGAGCTCTTTGTGAAGGGCTCGTCCGGGGAAGTACTACCCCCACGCCTTTTTCTGCCGCCAAGCAGCAACGCTGTGTTTCGGTTTGAAGAGTGTATGTAAGAGCGTAGGGCATGTTCCTCTCGTGCGTGACTTACGAGGCAATGCTATTTTAGGTGATGGTTACAATAATGGACATCTGCTAGTTCTAGTTAGTATTCTAACAGCGGCGATGGGCTTGCAACCTGTCACGTATGGAATACTAACTACTGCAAAACGTGGGTATGTGCCAAATGTAATGTTTGGACGTACCTCTGACTAAGGGGGGGTCCCCTTAGACATCCTCAAAGAATCTTGAGTTAGTACTTGGTAGTGAGAGATCTGAGGGGATATCTACCGTGACTGGGGATCAAAGTCGTGAAGCTGTTTCAGTTTTTTTTTTCAGTTCCATCAGCTAGTTGTATAAAAAAAAGGTAGTAGCAAGTACGATAGACACTCACGGCAGTAGCGTTGCCAGTAGCGTTGGCTACCAGCGGCGCATACTGGTGCATCATGAGGTCGTCGTGCATGCGAGCGGCCGAGCACACCAGCAGACACGCCGTGTATACCAGCACCAGCACTAACTAGGATAGGATAGGAAGTAGCAAGTAGGATAGACACTCACGGCAGTAGCGTTGCCAGTCGCGTTGGCTACCAGCGGCGCATACTGGTACATCATGAGGTCGTCGTGCATGCGAGCGGCCGAGCACACCAGCAGACACGCCGTGTATACCAGCACCAGCACTATCTAGGATAGGATAGGAAGTAGCAAGTAGGATAGACACTCACGGCAGTAGCGTTGCCAGTCGCGTTGGCTACCAGCGGCGCATACTGGTACATCATGAGGTCGTCGTGCATGCGAGCGGCCGAGCACACCAGCAGACACGCCGTGTATACCAGCACCAGCACTATCTAGGATAGGATAGGAAGTAGCAAGTAGGATAGACACTCACGGCAGTAGCGTTGCCAGTCGCGTTGGCTACCAGCGGCGCATACTGGTACATCATGAGGTCGTCGTGCATGCGAGCGGCCGAGCACACCAGCAGACACGCCGTGTATACCAGCACCAGCACTAGCGCCTGGAAGTACGGCTGCAGGCCGCGGGTCACGTCCACGCTGCATACGTCTAATCTGAAATAAATAAATAAATAATGCTGGACAATCCACACAGCACCATCTAGCCCCAAAGTAAGCTGCTCAAAGCTTGTGTTATGGGTACTAGATAACTGATATATTTAATACATTATATACATACATAGATAGATAGTTTTTATTATACATAGAAAACACCCACACCAACGGAACAAATTTCTGCAGATCGTACACAAATTTGTTCCGAGGCGGGAATCGAAACCGCAACCTCTTGCGTCGCAGGCGGACTCTCGCCCGCTGCGCCACTGAGGCCGTCAAATAAATCATCCTTACATTGTACCAGAGATGTTACGGAGCTCCGACTCCGATTCCGATATGTCGGAACTTCCGATTGATACTCATACTTCACTTCCGGTTCCGAGGTTGAGATTTGAGATTCGAAACATACATGTAAGAAACCCAGTATGAACTATGATGAATGCAATATTTTTTAGTCAACCTATACTTTCCCACTGCTGGGCAAAGGACTCCCATTTTTTTCCACTCTCCTCGATCCTCGGTTAACTCTTCCCACTTGTTGTGGAAGGAGTCCAGGTCGTCACGCCAGCGTTTTCTATGGCTACCGCGACGTCTTCTACTGTATGCAGTCCATCCTGTGACTCTTTTATGATTGCAATAGTGACTGTTAAGGTGAAGACAAGAGCTAATGTGACTCTCGCTCGCACGTTTTGATTTGTTGAAGGATATAAAATCACTGAACCTGCTTTTCAAAAATCGCAAGCAACCTTCTACTTTTCTAGTTTTCGTACATAAGCAAACTTTTGATTATATCTTTTAAAATGTCGAACCGTGCGAGCGAGAGGTAAATTAGGTCTTGTCAACCTTAAGGGACTCACCGATCTAATACAGATAGTAGGCACAGCACACAGAAGAAGTAGTACGCTGCCACGTAGGGCATCGTAACAACAGCATGGAAAGCCAGATGACCTGAAACATATATTTTTTATTTAGGTATGTTGTTTTTTTTTTCTTTTTCGTTTGCAATCATTGATTTCAACCCTGAGTCCTGCGATAGAGACCTGGATTCTATGGCAAGATTTTGTAGTTCTACATAGCACATTAATTTAATTTGAAGTTATAGAGACAGAGCACCGGTGGTCTAGTGGAAGTGACCCCGCCTTCCGATCGTAAGGTCGCATGTTCGAATCCGGTCGTGCACCAATGAATTTTTCTATCGAAAAATTTATGTGCGCAATGCCAGTGCTCTTAAACGGTGAAGGAAAACATCGTGAGGAAACCAGTTAGTATTATTCTAACAGCGGCGATGGGCTTGCAACCTGTCACGTATGGAATACTAACTACTGCAAAATGTGGTTATGTGCCAAATGTAATGTTTGGACGTACCTCTGACTACCCCCTTAGACATCCTCAAAGAATCTTGAGGTTAGTACTTGGTACTTGAGAGATCTGAGGGGATATCTACCGTGACTGGGGATCAAAGTCGTGAAGCTGTTTCAGTTTCAGTTTAGGTTTAGAGAAACAGTTATTGCAATTATGAAGTCAAATCTCTAGTCCAAGGAGCACTCTGGATCTTTGTAGCACTATAAAAAGACTAAAAATTTAGGCTACTGACCGATTCCCTTAGGTCTGATACGAAGATCCTATGCATATAAGTATTATTTCAGCTATCTGGTTCCACTAGTTTTGTTTAGTAGGCAGATACTGTGTGGAGAGTTACAAGCTCTACCAATACAAGTGGACTTCGCGAACTTCTTACCGCCCAATAACAATAATATAAATTTATTTATTTATTCAGCCAACAATTTTGGTTCATGGTGTTAGTTAAAAAAAAAAGTATTAAAGGTGTTAGTAAAAGAATTAAAAGTAAGCATAGGTTAGTAACTTAGAACTAATAGTGATTTGGTCCTCTGGATGAGCTTCCATACCAAATAATGATGTCTGATGTTTGACATTACGTTACCCGTGAATGTTTTGTATGGGAAATTTTGTCTTTTATTTTATTATTTACTAGCGACCCGCCATTGTTTTTCTACTATATTATGCATGAATTATACATATAAACCTTCCGCTTGAACCACTCTAGATATTTATTAAAAAAAACCGCATCAAAATCCGTTGCGTAGTTTTAAAGGTTTAAGCATACATAGGGATATAGGGACATAGAAAGCTACTTTGTTTTATACTATGTAGTGATGCAATTTTTTGTAAGAACCTTCTCCCGACAATAATTATAGCAAACACAACAAAAAAGAATTAGCGAAGTCCGTCTAGCCGGTTACTCATGATGCCGGCCTTGACCAAGGGAAACAAAATGGGGGTTTATTTTTAAGAGTCCGTCGAGCAATCGAACAAAGTCAAAGTCAAAATATGTTTATTCAATAAAATCACAAGGATCATCTTGAACCGTCTTAAAACTAGGTGACTCTAGTGCCAGTTCCACGCGACCAACACCGAGAAGAACAGGCAACAAACTCGGCTTGGTGTCTATCGCTCTTTTGTATGATCCTCGTTACAATGTAATAAAATACCTACGCTATTAAGTCGAGCGTTTGGCGCGGACTGAGCTGGGCGCGTTGCGTGGCTTGATAAAAGTGAAGTTTTCACAAAAAACGTTAGTAAAAATGAGAATAAAGCTAGAATATTTTTTTTTATTTATAAACATTAGCTTGTGCTTTCATGTGGTATACGTATTCTAGTTTTAGACTTCGTAACATCGAGGAAATAACTGATAGTTTGAAGCGTAAAATTGCGCCAGAGCGGCGTTTTTAAACATTTTATTTTAGAAGCTATTATTTGTTTTTTTTTATATTTTCTCTATGCATAGAGATAAATGCAAACTGTTTAACTCCTTTTAATGAGGCATCAGACTTTTATTTGCTTTTATTTTTGTGATCGTGAAACGTAAACTGTAATTACACCACGGGATAACTCGCAAGCTCGAAAAGTCAAAGTCAAAGTATTTTATTGCATAAATACATGTATGAGAAGATGTCACATAATTATAATAATGTCCACTTAAAACTAGGCGTGCAATATATATTATACGTACAATATATATAGAAAAACGGCCTTGTTGTTCAAATCGCGCAGGAGCGTTCTCTAGGTACCTGCGTCGAGTCCATCCGAGTAGGATATGAGCAGCAGATGCATGAAAGCCAAGCCGGCCAGTATGCCGTGGCAGGCCGGCGCAAAGCTACGCCACGCCTTCTGGACCAACAACGCCACGTCCAGCGGAGTTGCCTCGCCCATTCTGGAAACACAATAAACACATCATTGCGCCGCCAGATATTAGGACTCTTTAGTTGTTATGATCTTGGTGACTGCAGAGAGAGTAGCAATACCAGCCACCAGGTCTGACACGTCGCTTAAGAAACCTACAGACGAAACATTAATAATCACTATCACTACATAGCATGAAACAAAGTCGCTTTCGCTGTCCCTATATCCCCATGTCCTATGTATGCTTAAATCTTTAAAACTACGCAACGGATTTTGATGCGGTTTTTTTTATACCAGATAGAGTGATTCAAGAGGAAGGTTTATATGTATAATACATGCATGATATGTGCACCCGTGCGAAGCAGGGGCGCGCGGGCAGATCGCTACTTCGCTAGTAAATAAATAAAATAATAAACAATGCTGGACAATCCACACATCACTACTAGCCCAAAGTTAGCTACTCAAAGCTTGTGTTATGGGTACTAGATAACTGATATATCTAATACATTATAAACTTACAAAGATAGTTTTTTTTTATTGTGCATATAAACACCCAGACCAACGGAACAAATTTCTGCAGATCGTACACAACTTTGTTCCTAGGCGGGAATCGAACGCGCCACCTCTTGCGTCGCAGGCCGACTCTCGCCCGCTGCGCCACTGAAGTCGCCTGGTTAGGTGTTAAGCCTCATGTGCCTATAATTTCACCGGCAGCCACACTCTTCAAACCGAAACACAGCGTTGCTGCTTGGCGGCAGAAAAAGGCGTGGTGGTAGTACTTCCCTAACGAGCCCGTCACAAAGAGCTACTACTCTCAAATCTCAGGCTCTCAATACAACTCCCGCAGGCGTCACTCGACGCGACTAACAGAACTTCAAGCCCAGGAATTAAAGACTGGTAAATGGTAACTAATAATATTCTAACCTTAAATACTTGTCCCCTTCCTGCGAGTGTTGAGACTCCAGAATTCTATCTCTAGACACCGCTCTAAAAGTTCCACCGCCTTGCATATAAATCTTTTCTGGCCTCCTTCTGAAGCGGTCCATTTTGTCATCATTCGGAGAGGTGACAGGTGAAGGTGATGAGAATGGATTGTCAATGTACTGCTCCTGGTACGGCATGGTGGATTCGAGGGTCTGGAGCATTGTGGTCAGGTCTGTTGGTCTAGCTGGAAAATTAAAGCTCTTTTTATAACAGATGATAGGTTAATATATTATTATATTTAAAAGAACTGGGTATTTATCAGTAGTTGAGCTCTTTGTGAAGGGCTCACCCGGGGAAGTACTACCACCACGCTTTTTTCGGCCGCCAAGCAGCAACGCTGTGTTTCAGCTTAAAGAGTGTGGTTGCTAGTGTAATTACAGGCACATAAGGCTTAACATCTGTATGCCTCAAGTTGATGGACGCAGGGCAGTGCATTGTAGGGCACGTTTCTATAGTGCGTGACTTATGAGGCAATGCTTTGTTAGAGGTGATGGCTATCACTTAACATTGGGTGGGCCATCTGCTTGTTCCATCAGCTATTTGTGTAAAAAAAACTAGATAATAGGATTATCTAACTAGTTCTTGGTTTGATTTGCATTGATTTTGGCTTATCATAACACACTAAAGGGGCAACCACCCAAGAAACAAAAAGATGATAAAAAGATTAATATCTCATAATGACGACCTCTGTGGCGCAGCGGGCGAGAGCCTGCCTGCGACGCTAGAGGTTGCGGGTTCGATTCCCGCCTTGGAACAAATTTGTGTACGATCTGCAGAAATTTGTTCCGATGGTCTGGGTGTTTTTTATGTATAATAAAAAATATATATCTATGTAAGTATATAATGTATTAAATATATCAGTTATCTAGTACCCATAACACAAGCTTTAAATGGCTTACTTTGGGGCTAGATAGTGTTGTGTGGATTGTCCAGCATTATTTATTTATTATTTATTTATTTATTTAATGCAGGGCATGGGTATAATGTTGGCCAGTCATGTCAGTCAATCCACCTAGAACAGCTACATATAAATAAATTATTTATTTAATATAAAAAATCTTTGGCTGTTCTCATCCAGTGTATGCTTGCATTTTGTATGTAGTGTATGCTGACCTTACTATAAATAAAATAAATAAATAATGCTGGACAATCCACACAGCACTATCTAGCCCCAAAGTAAGCTATTCAAAGCTTGTGTTATGGATACTAGATAACTGATATATATTTAATACATTATATACTTACATAGATAGATATTTTTTTTTATTATACATAGAAAACACCCAGACCATCCACTATGGTCCATGTGTTAATTAAAAATAAAATACAATACCTGGTTTTGAAGCATTCTTTAAGCTTTTACTTCCAGCTTTGAACACCTTGGGACTAACACCTTTCCCATTAGCATTGGTGTCCGGCCTGTCGTCCTTAGTTCTTCTCCTGGTCTTTCGAGGTTTGTGATGGAGCTCTTTGTTAGTGCCATTGTTGTTTTCAACATCATTCAACTCAATTTCAAGCTCTCCGCTCAGTGTTATCACCTCATCTTTGTTGTACTCTTTTAAGTAATCATCTACCTGAAAATAAAATGGCCATTTAAAAAAAAATCTATCAAACTTTGCTTGCTGCAGAGTCGACATGACACTGAAGGCAGGAATTATTCATCCTCTGCTCCCTTCTTCAACAAACCATGGGTACCTTGTTTAAGGCAGCAGTATTTTGAAGGACTGCTGCCAACATAAATGCTATTAAATAAAATAAAAATAAATAATGCTGGACAATCCACACAGCACCACTAGCCCCAAAGTAAGCTACTCAAAGCTTGTGTTATGGGTACTAGATGACTGATATATTTAATACATTATATACATAGATATATATTTTTATCATACATAAACACCCAGACCGATCGAACAAATTTCTGCAGATCATACACAAATTTGTTCCGAGGCTGGATAAAATTATTATTATGGATAAAATTTTCTCCAATCCATAACAGCAACTTCATGTACTGAATTAGGTAGGTAATATAATTATCATAAAATTATAAGTAAAAGAATACTTTCTAATTCAAAACCTTCAGTCTTCATGTGAGAATTTATTTAGAAGAAATTTTCGAGATTTTCACAGGTATGACCTGAGATGGTAAGATTCTTACAGTTAGAGAGAGCAAAAGGCCACTAATGCAGTTAAGCTTTGACCTTTATACTCAACATGAAAAGATACACTCAGTTAGAAAGGTCAAGAGGTCACCAATGCAGTAAAGCTTTGATGGTTAAACTATAGGGGCCTTACTACAAAACGCCATTTGCCATTACGCAATGGCAAGAGATGTCAAAAGTTTAGGCAGTGTTTAACGTTTGCCTATTTTTTTGTAGTAAGGCCCTAGCAATCTATGTACCTGGGTTGAGGGTAATAATATACAATATTTCATCTCTTACATAAAAACACTCAAGGGCAGGACTTGCCATTAGGTTACCTGGAGCCTTATGCACTATGACCATTTGCAGCGCGAGCTTGGCTAAGACAAGGCAGGCGGTGTGATACGGTCAGGGCAAAATATCTCCTATGTCATAAAGAATAAAGCCCAATATCAAGTTTTGATGTTTCACGGTTTGGGGCAAGGAATCTCCTTGGAATCTCCTATTGTCATAGTGAATAAGGCTTCTGGGGTTTTTTTTAAGTGATGAAAATTTGAGTAAGTTATATTTTTTCATCTCCTAGAAAAAAGGACTCATTGGAAGGACTTGCCACCTACCCCTACTTGCAACCCCCCTACCCCCAATCCTCAACCCAGGTGGTACAAGGATTGTTATAGCCAATCCGCCTTAACCTTTAAAACTACCTCTAATGTAAAAAAAAACTTAAACAGCTTCACGACTTCGATCCCCAGGCACGGTAGATATACCTTCATATCTCCCAGTACCATGTAGGTACTAATTCAAGATTCTTTGAGGATGTCTAAGGGGGGTAGTCAGAGGTACGTCCATACATTACATTTGGCACGTACCTACGCACATTTTGCAGTAGTTAGTATTCCATATGTGACAGGTTGCAAGCCCATCGCGGCTGTTAGAATACTAACTGGTTTCCTCGCGATGTTTTCCTTCACCGTTTAAGAGCACTGGCATTGCGCACATAAATTTTTCGATAGAAAAATCCATTGGTGCACGACCGGATTCGAACCTGCAACCTTACGATCGGAAGGCGGGGTCACTCCCACTAGACCACCGGTGCTCGCCTCTAATGTATTTTTGTAAAATGACACTTACTCTTTCTAGTGCACAGAGGCTTGAGCCTGGAACGTCAAAATCATTGTACACACTCTCACTATGCTTTGATGAGTGCCGTTTCTTTTTTCTGTATGACGGACTCCGTTTCTCCTTATGCCCACTTGATGGTCTTGAAAGTGTCTTCATGATCTTATCATCGAGACTGTTAGGGTCATGAGAATAGAACACAAAAGCTGGATTTTTATCAGATTTCTTTATTTCCTTCTCCACAAACTCCATGATACCTTGGTTTATCTGGTCATGTATCGGTAGCTCGATGGATTCGTGTTCAGATTTTATCCAACTGTCTCTTTTCGATTTGTCAGCAGGTTCTCCATGGGTTGGTGATATCTGCAAGGACTCAGCTGCATCTGTATGCCCGTTGGACAGCTTTCGGGAACCAGAGTGACTGCGCGATCTAGCCTTCGTTTTCTGCTTCGGAGACGGAGATCTGGCAGCCGTGTGTATTTCAGCTATCTCCTCCCTTGCGTCGACACTGTTTCCAGGCTTCATTTTCAAAACATATAACACAAAACCCACGTAAGTAAAAGGTTACACACCGAAACTCCTAGATAGCAGCGAAACCCTGATTCTATAATAAAATATACTGATGTAACTGGGTAGATACATCAACGCGCATCTCCACTGCATTTATTTTAACTGTTTTGTGTTGTTTCAGTTATAAAAATGAAAACAAAGGCAATTCTATTCATGAAACTTCATATCGATCGATCGATTTGAAAATATGTACCTATAAAGGTACTTGTACTAGGGATGCGCCGCCGATTCGATCCGAATGATCCGATCTTTTGGATAATCGAATCGAAAGCATACGATCTGTCGATTTTTGGATTGGATCAAGACCATACGATTTTTTGGCGGATCGATACAAAACTTTTAGGATCGGATCGCTTGGATTTTAGGAATTGAAAGGCCTACATTAAACTACATATGCAATTGATTTTCGGCTTTGTTTTTAGAGTCTGCGAGTAGATATTATACTAGTATATTATTTAATCTGACTGTGTAGGTAAATAAGAAAAAATAGGTAGGGTAGGTACGAGTTCTAATGTTGTATGGTTTGATTCGTTTATAGTTGTTATTGTCTCCGAGTATCTCAGCAGATATGCGAACGTTCCGTTTGGTAAAATTGATTGGTCTAAAAAAGGTGCAACAACTATGTCTTGATTATTTGCATAGGTACGATCCGGATCGATTTCCTTGATATCGGATCAACGGCATGCGATCCACTCCGCGGATCGGATCAACGATCTGGATCGCACATCCCTAAAAGGTACTTATTTCAAATGTCAAATGTCACGAAACGAATTCAAACAAAAAAAAACAGACCGACCCGACGACACCCGACAAGGGACGACGTCATTGTGACGTCATTAGTGGTACGTCCAAGGAATTTGAATACAAGTATATTCCATGGGTACGTCCGTCTTGGGACGGACGTACACAAGGAATATACTTTACGCTAGCTGCTAGCGTACAATAATAACTGGCTGTGAGCACAGTAGACCAGGGTAGAAGCCTAAATAATAATAATAATAAAAAGTGAAAAAAAATAATAGTAGGATGAAACCCGTTAGAAAAGGAAAGGAAAAATAATTTACAGGCGATCTGAGGTCGGGAAGGGGATGGGGGTGAGTTTTTAAGGGTAAAAAACGGTTTTTCTCGATTTCCGGCAAAACTAAAAGTCCTATCGAAAAAAGTCAAATGGCAAAGTTGTAGGTAATAAAAAGATCTAAAACTTTTGCATACTCACTTTTTTCACATAACCTCAAAACTTATGTGAAAAATTCAAAAAACCAAGTTTTTGGTTTTTTATTATTATCTTTAACAATTTTTTTTTTCTAACGAAATTTGGTGAAAACTTACCTTTTTATGTCCCAAATACGCTGTAATTTATTTGATTAAAAATATTTATTTTTTCACCTTATTTTGAATTAATATCGAAAAAACACCCTAATTTTCTACTAATTTTTTTTTTGGTTTTAAAAATTATCGACCCTGGTCTACAGGAATAATATACTTATTACCTAGGTAGGTAGAAAGTACTTATTTTCTATTTTATTTTATGTAGGTACCTACCTAAATAATAAAATAGCACAACGAAATATCTAATAGGTAAGTATTTTCGTTTTAATTGTCCACGACTAGGTAGTTTACGGGAAGATGGGGGAATGCCAATCACCTGAGAGAAAAATGCTCCATTTATTATTTCATTTGTCTATATCATTTGAGGTTTAGATAACTACTCTGCCTGCTCAAACGGTACAACCTCTGCACTACAGCGTGCTCGCTGTTTTTAATAAGTTATTGGAGAGGGCGGCGCGGCAGTACCTATTACCCGACATGATCGCCATTACCCCTGCTTCCCCTACATCTTGTAGTCGCTCCGCCGCGCCGGTTTATGAGAGCTTGATCAAAGCTAATCGACTGTCAAGTCACTAGCTAGATACCTACCTAGATAGGTATAACAAGTGACTTGACAGCCGATAAGATTTGATCGAGCTTTCAGAAACAACCGGCACGGCGGTCTTTGTACCTACCTACTAGGTAACTTTCTTAGTACTTAGGTACCTATGTAGGTAAGTACCTTTCTGAATAGCTGACAGGTAGGTAGGTAGGTACTCAGGCAAGGATATTTTCCTAGTACCTATGTAATTTGTACCTACATCAGTCGTGGTATTTTTTTGCACTAGTTTTTACACCTTACCTAATAATTATAACAAAAATTAAACTAGTGGCTCTGGGAGCTGTAGACCTCGCGAGCATACTAAAAGTGAGCTATTTGAGGAATGTAATGTGCAAGTGCATTTTCCGTTTTGTGATTTTTTTGATCTTTTTGATTTTTTTTGCATCATCTTGTGTAGAATGAGGTCTTTTGTGTTTCTCTCAAACTTTATTGAAAACCATCGATTGTTTGATGAGCTATCCTGTTCATCATGCTGAAGATCCTTATCAGATCTCGCCAAACTTTTATGAGACCAACTTATAGTTACTACCTTTCAAATAAAAAAAGAATAATCAAAATCGGATCTCATTTGGTGGAGATATCCAGTATATCAAATAGCCCCCTTTTTGCCCTTTTTTTGGGGGTATTGTCCTCCAATCAAAAATCCCCGACGACAAAAAAATTCTAATAAGTCATATAACCTGTGTACCATGTTTCGTCCAGGAGCCCAATTCCAGACTTATGACATTTACGTTAGAGATAGACATTTGAAATGTCACGAAAATCATCAAATGTTTATACGACATATGTCTAACCGCGCCAAAATACGTATTCTAGCTACTGATAGACTTTGTGCCACCGTTTGTCTGAAGTTAGCAGATTGGGGCATCTTCCATTCGCTATTGGCCATTTAGGCACAAACAGCTAACCTCAGACCGGTTCAGGTGGCTACGTTAGTAGACATGTCAAAAAGAAGGTTCATTCATAGAGCTTCCACAGACTATCTCGCACTATAGAATGCCAAGACAAGTTCCGATAACTTCCGTTTCTCAATACTTGTATGTACGATGGTACATACATACAATGTCTTCAATTTTTTTTTCTAGTAATTTGGATTTATTATGCGTTCTTGTTGTTGTTCATAAAAGATTTATTTTAATAAGTGTAGTTTTCGTATAAAATATTAATTACAGTTTTTAAACTTGTTTACATTATTCAAGGAATATAGAGTATCAAAATTATTTAGCATTTTTAGAAAACAGAACATATATCTTTCAAAATTTCAAATCGTGCGAGCGAGAGATACATTAGGTGTTAAAAATATGCACAGATTATGATCATTCAACATAGTAAAATAATCGTACAATTACTAAGTCCGTACGATTTCTGTGATTCGATCGTACAGTTGTAAACGGGAATAAATCGTACGAATACGATTTAAATCGTACCTACATCTGGCAACGCTGGAAAAAAGGATAGTTAATAAAGCTTCCACAGACTGTCCCACACTAGAAACGGTCCGTTTCGATCTCTATAGAATAGTTCGGTAACACTAACTCTGCATTGTCTTCAATTAAATACATTGTCTAGTACTTAAACTGGGTTAATAATGCGTTCTTGATGTTGTTCATAATGAATTAATTTCCATTATTACAGCAATGTCAGTGGAGTGCATATAAAATACTAGTTACAGTTCTAGAAACTTATTCGCATTTTACGAAACGGAATGTTAGGTAGGTAGATATAAAAAAAAACTGACTTAGATCTGGCATCCCTGCTAATCTGTGATTAGTAGGCGTTGCCAGATGTAAATTGTATTCATTTAATTTTTTCCCCGTTTTACTATTATACGCTCGAATCACAGGATACGTACGTAAATGTACGATTCTGTGCTTCTTTATTCTATGATGGCTTTCAAGCGGTGGTCTTAGAAAATTCAGCAGTCAATGTCATTTACATCCATCAGTCTTGCATTATGTCAAATCAAGCAATCAAACCTTATGGAACTTTAACAAACCAAACTACACACTACTCACCATGAAGTTGTAGATAAAAATGGAGGCCACACTTGGAACAACAACTTGAGTCAAATACCTACGTATGTCTATCTCGCTCTCTGTGGGCAGACCCCTCTTTTTAGTGTGGACTATAGTACTAGTATAGTATTCTCTTATCTGTGACTATAGTATTGCTATCTATCTATTTAGAAAGAGAGGGTCTGCCCACATAGAGCGAGATAGTAATACATAGGTTATGCTTCAAGTAGGTATTCGAAGTGTGGTCTCCATTTTTATCTACAACAAAGAGAATGTAAAACTACGAGAATCTACAACTTCATGCTACTCTCACCATGTTTTTTAATGTTAAAAATAAAATAAAATTTAGAGTCTTTATTGCTATGAACAATGTTTTACACAGTATAAGATTGATATATTTGCTATGTATTCGAACGAAAAACAGTCGTTTCTTAGAGAAAAAAAAGAGAAAATAATTTATCTGTGTACCGTGTTGTTTTGGTTGTGTTGATGAAGGTGGGCTCTAAATTTGTCATTTTATCAAGGTAAATGGATGTTTTATGGAATATTTTGTAATAATTAGGGTACGGTAAAGCTATTTACGTCATTGGATTTGCGAATTTCGTTGTAGTTTTCTTGTTTTCGACATTACGGGTATCAAAATTTTCATTTTTTTACGTATTCATTATGTTTTTGTGTTGTGGTTTGTACATTTTGGCTTACAAAAATGATAAAAACTTATAGAAATATTATTTAGGAAGCTAACATCGTTTACAGAACTTAGATACGTGGTCTAGTATTTTTTTATTTAATTTTCATTTTCGGAAAATCAAAAATCGGGGAGGCGCGCGGTGCGGGGCGTGTGATATTGTTGAGCGCCGTATTCGCTATAATTCATATGCAAAAAAAAAGATTCAAAAGGTTAATTAATTATTTATGAACCAGCAAATGAAACGCTCAATCTGATGTACATAAAAAAATGTTTATGACGTAACTTATTTTATTACTAAATTTTCTTACATAAATTAAGTACCTATTTACGACTTTTTTTTTAATTTTTTCTCGAAAATCGGGTTTTCTAAACACCTTGCGTACGATCGATATCACTCGATTAAAAACATCTGGCAAACCCTAGGGATGCTTACGCAAATAGTTTTTGTATAATCTTTGATAGGTTAGGTATTGTAATTTGTAGATTGCATATCAGTCAGTCAGAATGAAAAAAACTTGCTAAATATCAATTCAAACAAAAGTTGTTGATATGTTGTTGGTTAGGTACCTAAATTAAACACACACAATAATAATGAATAATAACGACGACGTGGTGAGAGTGCGGAAAATATATCCGACTGCAGCCCAAACTATGAAACTAATATGTCAGTCCCTCATGAACATGTAGTGTAGAGTAGTCAGTGTCTACCGCTGCTGACCACTCGATACGTATCTACCGGCCTACGCTCGACAAATATCTACAGTGACATTGATAAATACGAAATCTGTTGAAATTTTAGTGTCTATTGAAATTTGACAGTTACCGTGATATATGTCTACCGTGGCATGCCAAATGTCTAGTGGTGATGTCACTCGACAGTACATGTCTACCAGCCTACGCTCGACAAATGTCTAATGTGATATTGCTAGAATACAAAATCGATTGCAAATTGTCGTGTCTATTGAAATTTGACAGTTTTCGTGACATATGTCTAATGTGACAATAAAGTCACGGGTCTAGAATCGGCCCACTGATCGGTTGAAAAATGCGACCTGTAGAGGAGAACAGACAGACAGACAGACAAGACTTCCGGACAAACGCATTTTTGGCCAATCTGGAAACTGAGACGCTTCGCTCGCTTCGCTCGCTCGGTCAATTAATTTTTATATTGGTTTCAAATTATTTTGGGATTTTTCATAAAAACTAAAAATCTAACTAACTCAAAAACTTGGTACATACTTAGGTACCTACATAAGAGGTAGGTACTAAACTTTGGTAGAACATTTGGTGGCATAATTTACAAGGAATAGGTACCCAGGTATGTCGTCGAGTTACCTACCTACTTACCAGTTTTTCCTTGTAGGTATAAATTATGTAGGTACCTACCTACTTATAAATTCCTTGGTTTACCTATTCTTAATTTTGACCACTCGTTTTTTCGAATTTCGAATGATAGTTTGCTGCGCAGGAAAATGGAATAATTTCTTATCTCTTTGGCTGATGTCGCCCGCCACTCAGCGAAGTTGCACGATGTAGGTACCTACCTACCTTACCACAACGTCCACAAGTCCACAACAAGGAATTTGAATACAAGTAGTCCACAGTGTTGCAAAACCAAGAATCTGTTTTTCGGTAGGTCTGCCATTAAAAAATCGGTAGAATTCGGTAGATTTTTTTTCCTTGCATTTTTAACCATAGTATTTTCATACGATTAGGTACCTATTTAAGATTCCATACCTACATAAATATTTAGAAAACAACCTACATATTTAGGAAACAACAAAGGGGTACAAACTAACCAAAAAAAATACCTAGGTACTTTATTGTAAGTTAGTTGCGCCCCGCGGTTTCACCCGCGCAGGTTAAATCCCGGTATTCCCACGGGATAAAAAGTAGCCTGTGTCAATTCCAGACTGTAATCAATCTCTCTGCCAAGTTTCATCCTGATCCGTTTAGCCGTTCCGGCGTGAAAGAGTAACAAACATCCATGCATCCATACTTACAAACTTTATAAGCGTTTATAATATTAATAGGATTAACACAACTTTACTGCTGATGTTAGACAAACCCTCCCTCCCTTTCCCCTCGCTGCCTTGCCCTTCCCCTTGAGGTCGTTCTCCCCTCCTGAGCGAAAGGCGCGAAACTTTCACTCGTGGAATCCGTGGCAGCGTGACGTCACTTGCCGTTTTTGTGTTGGCGCAATGTGATGCAACAACATTAATAAGACTTGAGTGTTTTGATATTTTTACACTTTATCCACGCTAGTTAGTAATGAACACACAATTTTACTTTAATATTTTTTATTGATTCCTAAATTCTACATTAGTTTGGTTCCATAAAATATTTATTTTATTCATAAGTAACTATTCACTTACACAATGCTAACTGCATTTATCTAAATAACGCTTACTGCATTTTTCTTACAAAAGTAAAATATAATTAAAATAATTTGCAAATGAAGAAATAATTACCAACACCTTATTTATTGCAATTATTTTGGATAAGTACAATATTTACATCGGCGGGTGTTACAATCACAATTTATTTATTCCCAATTTTGTCCCGAATAAAAAAACTTAGCTTGTCTATTTGGCACAAAATCACATTTTTACAAAAACTCACACCAATTTCACCGCCCAAGCTAAAACTAAAAGTATTCCTAAATAATAATATTGCAAAGCAGGCATAACTTGCCATCACTTATATTTACACATCACTATTCGGTACGTTAATTAATTATAATATACCCAGGTGCACAAATGGAATAAGTTGGTAGGTATTTTTTAACTACAAATACTAGACAAGTGTGTCTATTACCTACTACTTAGGTTGTATTCCAAATACCTATTGTTATTTTGATTCATGTTTTATTAAACATTACAAAATTAATCTCGTTCTATCACTTATATGGAATACCGCCTACGGGTAGACCCCCACATGTAGATATTAGGTACATAAGTGCCAACATAACCTTACGTAACCAACACTATTTACAATTACAGCATTCTTAATTTTCTAAAAGTTCATAGAACGTACGAGAAATATATCATAGATATATGGGATAAACATCACCGATTTTCGACGAACACAATTTCCAAGTTTAATATAAAAAAACTGAAATTGCATTCATCTAGTCACCGGTAAAAACTTAAAACTAAAACCTAAGGATTCCGTCCAGGACGATTCCAGAGAAAATTACCTTTCCCGAATCGTTTGGAGGAATTGTGAACACGACGCCTAATAATTTCGTGAAGAAAAGTTCGGTCGTCTACAAGCTTCGTAGCAAACCGCGACCAGTCGCCACCGTGGGCCGCCTTACCGCAGACCTCACGATAAATAACTTACAAACTAAGAGTAGGTAATATCTATAAGCAGTACGGATGACAAAACTGATATACGAGCCTCTGGCTCCTCTCAGTTTTCTTCATGATCCCCTTCTTGTAGTACTGTCGGATGCTACGAGAAAGCTTATCGTAGTTCATGGCTGGTCGGTTCTTTCTCTTGCCCCAAAGTCTGGCGACGCGAACTGAATCCTCGATCTTGAAGACACCGCTATCTGTAACAAAGCATGAATTAAACATCGGTTCGGCTACTAAGCTATTGTGACTGTACTTTTGAGAGACATAGAAAACGGTTTTATATTTATTGTTCTAACGGTTATTTGAACTTATTTGCTGTCAATAAGTTTAGGTTTCAATGTTTGTAGCAATATTTGTCACATGTCAAGCCGGGTCCGCAGCGCCAATTTTCTAACAAAACATGTTACATAACATGTTAAGCATAACATGTTTTTAAAACAGCCCGTCTGGTGTGTTCTGTTTTGTTTATTGTTTTTGTTTCATTCCAATTCATTTCAAAAATGAGTTCCGACGAAGAGGACGTAGAAGCTTACACATATATAACATAAAATGTGACGCTTCCCCTCCCCGCAGGCGACCGCGGGTGATGTTATCCATTTGTCTCGGCAAACATGTTTTTGTGTTTTTGCTAACAAACTGTTAAGCCACGCCCCTATTTTGTTTTGTAAACATGTTAAGATGTTAGAAAACACGAAAACACGGCGCTGCGAACCCGGCTTCAGGTTTTACTATCCCATCGACATCCAAACTTTCTTACTTTTGTAAAAAATAAACTCTTTTTTCTTGTCATCAAAGTCACTGCTGACTTCGCTTATTATATTCCTTGCTTACTTATACCAACCTAAATACACGAAAAAACTAACCACGAAGAAAGCAGGCAATAATAAATAAAAACAATGGTTATTTCTTTAATAAAACAAGTAACCTATATGAAATAAATTAATTTGCCGCAAAGCCGCACATGTTTCCCACAATAATGAAAGAAGATAGGCACTAACATACCATAACTGTATGTTTTTATTAAAAACATAACACCTATAGGTAAATAATAGGCTGGCTTTGAAATCCAATTTACTTTTATTGCTATTTGTAAGCTAGACCGAACTATTATTCTTTATTGTATTTTTAATTTGAAATTGACCGAGTATATAAAATTTATTTGAATTTGTACTGCATTTTAACTGTTATAGTTTTCTCATGATAATTTAGTGTACCTAATTGGGCTGCGTACCGTACTAATAATATAAATAAATAAATTTATGCGTGAAGAACCTTTAAAGTTTAGTGTTCATGGTATTTTGTTGATGTTATCTGTAATCTCGGTACATGCCCGACCTTTATGTGGTATTTTGTACAACGACAATGCGAAATATCATACGCAGTTCAACTATAGGCTCTGAATGTCTTGGGACAAAGGAGGCAACGGTACACGGTAGACGTACAGTCAAGTCAAGTCACGATTAACACAAAGCAAAGAGATAATATACTTAGGTAGGTACTCGCTCGCACGATTCTAAGTCGATTTTAGGTTCACCTCAGAGGCTCCATAAAGTTTTTTTAGGTTCTAAGACATGCCGATGCCGGTTTCTTCACGATGTTTTCCTCCACCACCGGTTGATAGTAAGTAGCTACTGGCACATAAGTAATGAATGGTAAGTGTAGGACATCAACGCTAAATAAACATTGGTGGACTTTCCAAACAGCGCTATCTAGCCCCAAAGTAAGCCAAAGCTTGTATTAAGGGAACCAGATAGCTGATAGGTATGCTACATTTCTTTTGTAAATACATAATGTACTCAAAAATTATTCAACACCCAGGCAATGAAGAAACGTCTATGTTCATTCAACATTAGGTATCTATCTAGTCATAAAGATGGTGGGTAACAGGGCGATCGCCTTGAATCCCAGCCATTCTCCAACGTCGCAGGTATGTAGATAGATATAATATACATACTACCAAACTACACATCCTTCGCATACAAAAAACTATCTAATACATTTTTAAAATATTATACACTAGCGATCCGCCCGCGCACTCCTGCTTCGCACGGGTGCACAAGTGCACATATCATGCATGTATTATACATGTAAACCTTCCTCTTGAATCACTCTATTTATTAAAAAACCCGCATTAAAATCCGTTGGTTAGTTTTAAAGATTTAAGCATACATAGGGACATGGGGATATAGGGACAGAGAAAGCGACTTTGTTTTATACTATGTAGTGATAGTGATACGTACTTAGGTAATTTTTGAAACAAAATAAAGCACTGGACGGGTTTGGGCAGCAGTTGTTTACATAGATAGCTAATACCTAGGTTCCTAAACGCACCTACTATAAGACAAAATGAATGCAAAGTTGATTTATTCCGTGACTTGAAGAATTATTGCAACTACGAGTACCTATAATGTGGTAGAGCGAGAAACAGGTTTAGACAAAGCTTTGTATTGTACGTAAGTACTGTTGTCGAGATTCATGAATGATAATGAATGTGGATTGCCTATTTGAAGGAAGAACAAAATAAGACAGACAGGATGTTTGGTAGATGGACCGAGAAATTTTTTTGGTTTGGGGGGTCATTCGCAAGTTTTCCCCGGTAGACCTTACAAAAGTCCTAAGTTTCACGGTTCAATAGATCTCTATAATATTGTCTGTAAAATTTCTTTATAAAATTGAATATCTCCATAATAAAATAATCAAATCAATACTATTATTGAGAAGCATAATAGAGAAACTGAAAATCATCTTCATCTTCCTGTCCTTATCTCACATCATGTCATTGTGGGGTCGACACAACAGGTTTTTTTATCTCCCTCTATCATCCGTCAATCACTCCTTTCTTACCCATGTCATCTTTCACATAATCCATTCAACTTTTCTTTGGCCTTCTGAAAATTCCCTAAGTGAGCGGGTGTGTAAAATAGTAAAAAACCTATGTCATACATGTTTTTAACAGTCGATAAAAGTTATCTGATACCTACTTTGGTAGATTATCACAATTGATAACCAGCTATTCACAGTAAAACTATTTACACAATACCTACTGAGAAAGCAAATTCAAAGTTTTATAATATCAGAGCAGGAGTACCCCAAGGCTCTGTGATTGGACCAGTGCTGTATACAATCTCTAGACGACAGATATACCTACCAACATTTTAAACTCTCATTCGCTTTGGAAGATTTGAACTTGTGAGACTGTTTTTTGAACTCAATTATGATTACAGTTTACGTTTCACGATCACAAAAATAAAAGCAAATAAAAGTCTGATGCCTCGTTAATAATCACGTAGGAAAAAAAATCTACAGAATAATAAATTAGTTTGTTAAAACACGATTTCAAACAATGAGAAAATAAAGTAAACTTTCCACCCTACCCTGCAAACTACTATTATCAATTTAGAGAGAGTGCCCACTGAACAAACACCTCTACAACATCGGAGCGACAGACAGTCCACTCTGCAGAGGCTGCCTATCCGAAGAAGAATCAGCTGCCCACGTAGTCCTGGAATGCGAGGGCGTAGCCTCCCAACGACAGCAAACCCTAGGAACCCCCAGGTCGCTCCTCCACGCCTGTGAAGCCCCCAGGAAGCTTCTGCGCTTTTGGGAGGAGCTAGGCTGGCTACAATTATTGCCAGATCACCCCTCACGCATAATGGACCACCTTAGAGTCTAAATGCGGATACAGGAGTCCAACACAAGTAACAAGTAACAAGAGAGAGTAAATTCCACTCAGTCTGAATGCCGCCGCTCTGCTGTTCTGTTCTGCCCCATTTCTTGAAAACTCCCTAAGCAGGTACCTTATAACGGCTATCCTCTTATAGGCATTACCATTAGGTGAAGATATCTAAGGGTGTTTTGCACTGCATGCTTCATGTTATCAAAAAATTATAGAAGGGTAGGTACTCACTTCGATCTATCCATCGTATCGCAGAGCCGTGCGTGTGAGGGGAAGCTAAGAGCTCTTTCAGGAACTGCCAGAGGTGTATGTGTGTGCTGCTAGTCTTCACCTTGCAGCCACCAGGTGGCGCCGCTGTGGCTGGCTCCGAATCATCGTCTATCAAAAGAAAAAGTATTATCAGACATTTTTTTACAGACTCGTCCATAAGCTGGAGAAACGTGACTTTTAATTTATAAGAGTATGTCGAGCTCCCCGCTACACCAAAATAGGATTTGGTATTTTTTTTAATATTTAATTTTACAACAATATGTCGTAAGTATAAGTGCTAGGTTTGAAAACTTTTTGAACATCCACTTATTTAAAAAAAATTTAGTAATTCAACCTTTTTCAAGATTGTGAGATTGTGTGATCCATCACCTAAAATGCAATTCCCATTATTTTGAAGACTGTTGGACGCTTTAAAACTGACTTGTCTCTGACTACTCGGTGTGTTCTGTACTACACAAACATAAGGCGAATTTACTAGGCTTCATGTAAAGTAATTTACCATTTAGTTATCTACCTACTTAGCATAATTAATTATTTACTCGAAAGGCAGGGCCATGTCGTGTATGTCCTATATACATAAGAAAACTATTTATTACTAAATTCAAACTCCGCACTCCGTTTGTTTGTCAATATTTGTAACGAAAAACGGTCATAAAGAGAAGTGAAGTTTCTTTCAAAGAAGTTCTAAAGTGAGTTTTGTTTATCTTTTTTTGTATCTCGGCACGTTCGATAGAGGCGTTTATCAAGAATCTTTTTGGAGTCAGTTCAAAAAATTTATGACCTCCATAGTAATTTATTTGGTGTCGCTTGTCGACCACAAAGATTAAATTAAAATAAATATAATATATATAATTAACTAGCAACCCGCCCGCGCGCCCCTGCTTCGCACGGGTGCACATATCATGCATGTATTATACATATAAACCTTCCTCTTGAATCACTTTATCTATGAAAAAAACCGCATCAAATTCCGTTGCGTAGTTTTAAAGATTTAAGCATACAAAGGGACATAGGAACATAGGGACAGAAAAAGCGACTTTGTTTTATTTTATACTATGTAGTGATGAAACACACAAATATGTAATATAAATAAAAGAGATGGAGCTAATTTAAACCAACGCTAAAAAAGTGGAGGTAACTGAAATCACGTAATCAGCCACGAACAAAGTCGCCAGCTAGAGCTAGTAAGGAAACAAGATAACCTTTTCTCAAGTATAATGTTCGACGCTTCGATTATTTATGACGGCGGTATAGCATCGTTATCCATCGTATAACAACTTTAATGATGGAGCAAACTGGGACAAACTTAGTACAGTCACAGACATTCTTGGAAAATATAAAGAGCGTAGAATTCAACATGTGGGTGTACACGGGGGTATCAAACTTTTTTTTATAAAAATTGCGAAGGAGCAAGCCGATGGTTCACCTGTGTAATTACACATGCGCCAACGCCGCGGTGCCGCTGTTTTTTTTTTTAATACTACCAAGGTAGCAAACAAGGATACGGCCCACCTGATGGGAAGCGGTCACCGTAGCCTATGGACGTTTGTAACACCAGATGTGTCACACTCGCGTTGCTGACCCTTTAAATACATAGCAACCCTAAACACCCTTTAAATATTTTAATACGCCTTTTTTAAAGAACCCCATACTGTATTCTCCAGGGAAAACATCCGCAAGGAGCGCATTCCACAACCTTAGAGTGCGCGGGAGGACACAACCTTAGAGTGTTCGTCACCTTTGAGTTTGTATGGACGCTTACACATGGCAATACCACTGCCGCAGTGGTTCTATGTGTAGACACCCTTATCATCATCATCATCATAATCTCCTATTTGTAGGGGATGGTCAGGTGGCATTTTATAAAAGCTTTGTTTGTAAAACTATGTACTTTTTGGTAAGCACGAACGATATTTTTTTTTCTGCAACTTGCTGGCAATACAGAAAAACAATTTTGGTTTTCTGTATTGCCGCAAGTTTTCCAGTTTTCAATTGGATTTTGTATGGAGAGTCGCTCCATACAAATTGATATACGTTATTAGTAAGAGTAATGTAGGTATTTACAGTAACTCTTTAAATCAAACTTTTAAAACAAAGACCGACCTTAAATACACTGGAAAATATACTTTCTTGAGTCCATTTCATCCAACGGTTGTCTGGTAGAGATCGCTACTTAGCGATAAGGCCACCCATTGTACTTTTAGTTTTAAGTTTGTTTTTTTGTTGTATCCAATAAAGTTGTGTGCAATAAAGTATTTTCTATCTATCTATACTCGTACTATATCTTAAAATTCTCGTCAAATCTGAGCACATGACAAGCACCAGCTTTCGATTAAAAAAAGCGTCATCAAAATCAGTCCTCCCAGTAAAAAGTTATGAGGGACCTAAACAAACATTAAAAAAGTATCGATTTAAGAACCTCAAAAAATAAACCCGCCGGAAAAACGGCGTAAGAAAACATGTGTCAAAATGCAGGATATTTGAGTTGTGGATGGGTAGGTATGGCTTAGTCACCGTTTAGTAATAAAACAATGAAACAAAAGTATCCAAATTAAAAATATACGCAATTTCCCTAATTGCAATGTGACGTTCAGTGCCAATTGACATTAATTGCCACAAAATTGCCTTCTGCATGGAATGTGAAGTATGAAACTTAAAGGGCGTGGAGAGATAACAGCCGTTTTTTGTCCATTGGAAAGGAAGTACAATGTCGGTGCGACCTTGCAAGCTCACGGCACGCCGGCCTGATAAACTGTGCTGGGAACGAATTGAAGCACAAATTTCAACTGAAACTAATTTCGTCACCGAGAAAATGTATTATCTCTTGCGACAGCTTTTTTATACTACTTGTTGATGGAGCAAGCGGATGGCCCTGATGTTAAGTGGTAACCATTCTAATCACTACATAGTATAAAACAAAGTCGCTTTCTCTGTCCCTATGTCCCCTTGTCCTTTTGTATGCTTAAATCTTTACTACACAACGAATTTTGATGCGGTTTTTTTAAACAGATTGATTCAAAAGGAAGGTTTATATGTATAATACATGCATGATATAGTAGAAAAACAATGTGCTCCCGTGCGAAACGCGGGCGTGTCGCTAGTAAAATGGTAAATGCGAAAGTTTGTAAGTATGGATGGATGGATGGATGGATGTTTGTTACTCTATAACTCTAGAACGGCTTAACGGATCATGGTGAAAATCGGCACAGAGATATATTATAGTCTGGAACAACACAAAGGCTACTTTTTATCCCGTGGGAATATCGGGATTCAAAACTGCGCAGGTAAAACCACAGTCGGTGCGTGAGTTACGCAGTCTCGTAACTCCTAAAGAAAAGTCCTAAGGAAAAGTGTCCTACAAAGCATTGTCCTGCGTCCATTAATGATCGAAATCTCCGTCGCGTTTGTCCTGTCGCCTAATGTTGCTGAACATAAAAATAAATATTCGTGGACTTTCCACACATCACTATCTAGCACCAAAGCTTGTAATATGCGAACAAGATAGCTGATATAAAACATAATATCCTTTTTTTGTAAAGTTACCCTGGCGTATAGTATTATCTTATCTGTGCCCTGGCAGAGAATAAACATTAAGTATGTTCATCACACAAAATGTTTGTGTGAAAGGAATCTAGAGTTCGTATTCTCCATGACATAAGAGATGCCTTCCCCCAAACCGTGTCACGTCAAAACATAACTTTGGGCTTGGGCTTTTATTCCATAAAGACATAGGAGACACTTGCCCTAACCGTGTGACGTCACAACGTAATCTTTAAACGCGAATTCAAACGAATTTTTCAAACGCGATTGGATTTATTAGTTTTTTTTTATTTACAAAATATTTTTTTTCCGCCCTTTCTTGTGCACTTAGAGACTTGCAATTTTCATACATAATACATTTCAAATAGACGGTCAATTTGGTCATAGTCAAAGTCTTGAAGTCCGTTTTGAAAACGACTGCTGAACGAAACGATAACGCCAGTATCCAGTGCTAAATACTCACACAATCACATACAAAAACTTGACGTACGTAAGTGTATCGCCAGACGTATATGGAGGCTACGGGCAAGGCCAGACATGGCACAGCAAAGCTGATTGATAGGTTAACTGTAAGTGAACTAAAGCTGCCTTTATTAAAAGCGCAACTTTAAGACGACGTAATATAGCGGAGGCGAGACCAACGTCTCTAAAAACATCCAGCTCAAACAACCCTTTATCAAACCAACGAACAGTTAGACCAGAAACAGATTTGTAGATGGAACAATGTGGCTGCACTTTGTTAAAGCAAATACCTACAAGGGCTCGCTCTCGTTGGCACGTTTTAACATGTTCAAATAAATTCACTAAAACCATTTTCGAAAAATCGCAAACCTCCAAATTGTGTGTACCTAATAATCACATTGCGCACAGGAAAGCAAAGCGTGGAGAGCGTGGGACGCCCTCCTACCCGATGGACTGCTAACATTGTTGGGATCGCGGGTAGTCGGTGGATAGAAAGGGCTAAGAATCGTTTAAAAAGAAAGAAAGAAAATACATTTATTTGACACACATAAGTACATACAGAAAAAAAAAGAAATTAAGAAATACAAAACGGACAGGAAACTACAATAGGTAGGTATAAAACATATTACTTACAATAGAAGAAAAAAAACATAGCACACATACAAACATACACAGAGAAAAACAATGTCTGCGGCCAGTCCCGTCTCGTTCAGAGTAGTGCGTAGTTACGTACTGTATGCCAAAAAGGCCCTAACTCAGCTTTTGCTGCTTAGCAAAGTTGGTACCTAGGTAGCCAACCTTGCCAAGCCGCGCTGGTTTTCGTTTCCTTCCTGGAGGCGGATAGGGGAGGCCTATGTCCAGCAGTGGACTTCTGTGGGCTGTTGATGATGATGATGCTGACATTGCATACAGTTTATCAAAATCTTTGTAGCAACATTCATTTTCGTTCGATCACATTGCGCACAGTTGAGCAAAAATTCCATGTTTATTGCTACAAGTTTTTCTACATAAGAGTCTGATTTACTAGTTTTCGTACTTATGCAAACTTATGAACGGGAAAACTAGCATTGAGCCTCTTATTACAAGCTTTACCTATGATTTGTGTAACAAAGCCTGCTTCTGACATATCACACTATTTGCAACGCACTTTACGATGCACTGACCTGTCCATCAGCTTGAGGCATGCAGGAGTTAGCCTTATGTGCCTGTCTCATTAGCTTCTTTTCATGTCCTATTTCTATCGAAATAGTGTGGTGAAAGTATTTAAGTGCACCTCAAACAGGCTCCTTTTGAGCACTTGACACGTGTTTAAGAACTTTTTAGGTTCTCAGTCATGCAGTTTCCTAACGATGTTTTCCTTCAGCGTTTGATGTACTAGCACTGTGCACATACATTTTTGAACAGAAAAAATATTGGTCCACTCACGACTGGTTTTGAACTTTAGGATCGGAAAGTAAGACCATTATGAGCTCTAGTGCTCATGAAATTTAGCTTCTTTTGAGCAGAATCCTAGGTTGGTTGTTTTTTTTTATAATGCCGTAATAAGACGGTCGCAGTTTAGTTAGAAATGATAAGCTGGAGTAGATAACCTAGCGTAGTAACCTAGCCAATTCATTTTACTTGTAATGGAAATTTGTTGGTCAATGATTCTGAAATGCGTTTCTTGTTAAGCCAATGTCAGTTCTTAGCTATAATACAACATAAGTGCACAGCTTTTACAGTTGTTTTTCCAAGCAGCCATTATAGCTCGTTGGTAGTTCTGCTGCGCTGTTGGCCGTGGGCTCGATCCCAACCGGGAACTAAAATTTGTATGACGAACACAGGTAGCTCTCTGCCTGGGTGGTAGTATGTATTAACAAAAATCAGTAAGTATTTATCAGTTATCTGGATCCCAAATACAAGCTTTGGCTTAGTTTGGGGCTAGATAGTGCTGTGTGGAAAGTCTAATAATATTTATTTTATTTTAACTTGAAATAAACAATGCATGACTCTTATTGTAAGAGTAAATCTATCGATGCTCTTTTTTTGAACCCCCTGCCTCACGATCAGAAAATGAGTTCACTCCGAAGACCATCGGAGTTCTACAAAAATTACTTTGTGCTTGAATTTAAGTGCAATACACTATGTTTTAAGAATGTCTCCTTATTCATTACTAGCTGCGCCCCGCGGTTTACCTCGTAGCGTAATTTAAAATTCCAGTATTCCCACGGGATGAAAAATAGCCTATTCAATACTATATTCTATCTCTGTGCTTAATTTCATCCAGATCAGTTCAGCCGTTCAGGTGTTGTTACAGGAGTAACAAACATCCAAACTTTTATGACATTTAGTGGGATTGGTGCGCTATTGGTACAAGGAACAATATCGGTGCCTGAAAATCGGTGCTCCAAATGACGATGAGGAAAGCCTCATGGCCTCATATAGGCAATAAATACAGAGCATATTGACCCTTATATCTTTCTTATCTCAATATAAATCGTCACCATGCGCGGACGACCGACTTGAGCGATAATTGCAGATTGCTATTTCCTGTGCCACTATCTACACTTTTTTATTTATGAGTTAACTGTCTGGCCTCTAAGGGACATCTATGTTGCGTTTCGAGCCCTTGAAATTATAAAAACTTTGACACTTGCATAAAATTTGTAGTTTCGTTCGTAAACGAACGAAATCTGGTACGGCCTACCCAGTCGAAGGAGATTTCGGTAATAGTTGCTACTACTTGTTACAGTAAGGTGTGTTTTTAATAGACTTCAAAAAAGGAGGAGGTTCTCAATTCGACTTAATTTTTTTAGGTTTGATACTTCATAACTTTTCACGGGGTGGACCGATTTTGATCATTCTTTTTTTTAAGAAAGCTGGTGCTTGTCGTGTGGTCCTCTTTACATTTGAGTTAGATCTGACGAGTCGTTTTTGAGTTATAGTAGTATGAGTGTACCCCGCGGTTTCACCCGCGCAGATTTAAATCCCGGTATTCCCACGGGATAAAAAGTAGCCCATATAGCCCCGTAGCTATTCCAGACTATAATCTATCTACCTGCTGAGTTTCATCTAGATCAGTTCAGCCGTTTCGGCGTGAATGAGTAACAAACATCCATCCATCCATACTTACAAACTTTCGCATTTATAATATTAGTAGAACATTCTAGTGCATTTAATTTTGAAGTCTGTTATTTCTTGAAAGAGTTACTTCTAGCAAAGATTTATAAAAACTGAAAAAAACAATAATGAAGATTACAGAAAACTGGAAAATATGGTTGTTTTAGAGCTAAATCTGAGCCAATGTTGATGTCCATGCAAAGTGGCGCCCCCATTCTGTCAAATACATCTTCATTTCCTCTGCTTTCAATAGTCCCAGCGACCGGTCAAGCCACGGGCGACACTTGTCCATAAATCACCAACTTGTTTGTCTGTTCGTATGTGTGCCAGCCATAGCCACCTAACGGTGATGCACAATGCACGCTACTGATGCATTGCCGTGCCACATTTTACTTCATTACTCACTTTTCTAACAGAGTTTAACTTTAATGGCTAGAGAAATCTTCCTACTTTGTTAATTGGGTTTTAGAAGAGTTCCGCTCATTGCCTTTGTTTTGCTCAGTATTTATCAGAATAAGAGTTGTGACACTCTATACCCAGTGGAGACCCAAAGTATTAAATAAATAAATAAATAATGCTGGACAATCCACACAGCACCATCTAGACCCAAAGTAAGCTACTATCAAAGCTTGTGTTATGGGTGCTAGATAACAGATATAATACATTATAATATACAAGGATATATGTTTTTTATTATGCATAGAAAACACCCAGACCGACGGAACAAATTTCAGCAGATCGTACACAAATTTGTTCCGAGGCAGGGATCGAACCCGCAACCTCTGGAAACGTGTTTATGTAGGTATAATAAAAAATATCTGGGTATCTATATAAGTACCTATATTTAATGTATTAAATATATCAGTCATCTAGTACCCATAACACAAGCTTTGAGTAGCTTACTTTGCTAGATGGTGCTGTTTGGATTGTCCAGCATTAAAAAAAAAACGCGTTATAAAGAAATGTAGTGCCAAGTACTTAATAGCTTACCATCGCTGACGTCTTCGGTGGCCGGCAGAGCAACTGGAGCCGGGGTAGGCGTCGTGGGAGGTTGCTGGTGGTCCGGCCATGAGGTTGACGTCCTCCAAGTATCGTGTCTCGCTGCCTTCCAGATTTCCAATTGGGCGTATAGCGTGCTTCCAGACTGTAACAAGACAAACCATAGAGGCATTTGCTCACAAGTTAAAGTATGCATGATCAGGGGTTAAACCCTCTAATGGGTTATTGCTGACTGATTGATTTCCTCTGACTGACGACCTCTGTGGCGCAGCGGGCGAGAGCCTGCCTGCGACGCAAGAGGTTGCGGGTTCGATTCCCGCCGTGGAACAAATTTGTGTACGATCTACAGAAATTTGTTCCGATGGTCTGGGTGTTTTCTATGTATAATAAAAAAATATCTATCTATGTAAGTATATAATGTATTAAATATATCAGTTATCTAGTACCCATAACACAAGCTTTGAATAGCTTACTTTGGGGCTAGATAGTGCTGTGTGGATTGTCCAGCATTATTTATTTATTATTATTTATTATTTCGGGGGACTGTTTAATGAAAATCTACCAGTCTGCCATCAGTTCGTATTCAATGTAAGCAACGGGAACACTGTGTCACTTTGAGGTGAAATGTCTCTATCTCGATGGGGGGAATAGTAGACTATTACCTGTGTGTCTGGGGTAGACCCCAGACTTTGAGCTAGGCTTATTGTCAAACTCTGTTGTCGGAAAATTTAGGCTGCCTTTGTTGCTTTCACAAAAATACGAGACGCAATTTTCCGCAAATAACACAAAATCGAATAGTATTCAGTACAGAAGAAGTAGATAGTGTTTTGCATTAGCCTAAAATACATGAGCATCTGCGCCGCTCCCGCGCATTTCAAGATAAATCTCATTAAATTCACCAAACATTATTTTGTTACAAACATTTAAAAGTTCGTCTGCAAAATTTATTCAGCGGGCAATCTGTTCACATCCAATTTTAGAAACCTGTTTTTGTGTATTGTAAATAGGTTTTGTATTAGCAACAAGTTTGAGATATGAAACTTAGCAGTAAAATGTGCGAGCTAAAGGTCGGTGAACTCTGTCACAACCAACGTCTAAAGAGGCTGCGTGACTGTGATGGCAATTTTGTGTACAATTATTATTCGGCGATACCTCGAAATAACTGGCTCGGGTTGTTGTTGATTAACAATTCTATGTATAATGTTGTGAACAAGGGCCCATTTTACAGGGCACAAACAGGACATGTTCAGACATAATTAAACCGTTTTAGAAGGGAGGGAGGAGTTTAAATAATAATAATAATAGTGAAGTTTTTTTTTCACTTCTTAAATTACAAAAACATACTAGGTTCACTCCTGGTAATTTCATATTAGGATGAAGAGCCGCCATTCGTAACAAAGAAGTATTAACAGAATGAATCTACAAAATTTGTGTAAAAGAATACCTACCTGTTTTATTACATTTTAGTGTACCTAGGCTCTGATCTGACCGTAATAAAGATTCTCGAATGTCGACCAGGAATATGAAAACGAAGCGTGGGCCCTCCTACCTGAAAATCGGTGGATGAAGAGGGCACACAATCGTTCTTCCAGGAAATGTGGTTCCAGGAGGCCTATGTCCAGCAGTAGACCTCTTCAGGCTCATGATGATGAGTGTAGGCGACATACTAGGGCCTAGACGACACCAACAAACCAGATATAGTATTTGTATGCACAGCCGCCTGAGGTACGTGTTAGCGACAGGCTTTCATCGGCCTTGGAGAAAGTTGCGAGGCAACAGTGCGTGATAACGATACCGTCGTCTGTGTCACTCCTAATCGAAGTTCAATGCAATACAAGCTTTATTGTTTTAGTGCAGCATCTATTGTGCAATAACCCTTGAACCTTATTCTGCATCACTGGACTTAAATCGAATGTAGGTATCTATAAACCTTGAATATTGATATTGAAGTTTACATCAATATTCAAAAGAAAATATGATCGAAAATATTGCAAACTGCCAAGGAGTCTTTACTGTCGTCGGTATTTCCGGAACGATACAGTACAACTTAGGAATTTTTAAGACAAGAGTGAATAAGTGGAAGCTAAGCGTGCTCCACCTTAGACTGCATCTTCACTTTACATCTGGTGAGTTGGCAGTTAAACGTCTAGCTATCATTTAACTAAAATTAAGTATGCTCTTCAATATTGTTGACATAAAAATTCGTTGTGCAATATTATAGTTTGGTGCTTACGTATTCCGAAATAAGGCGTTGCACAATAGAGACCTACTTCACGGATTTCCTTATCAACAATGCTACAATTATATAGATTATATTTATAGGTATTTATAAAAAAAACAGTAAGTATAATGTTAGCTATCTGGTTCCCATATTACAAGCTAGATAGAGCAGTTTGGAAAGTTTACCAAGATTATAAATATCACAAGGCACTAAGGTGTCTCTGCTTTTAATTACGTGTGGCTTAGATAAATGATTTTGTATTGTATTGTCATCATTTTACTGCCTTTATCCCACGCTAAGTGGGGACAGCACAACAGATTTTACTCCTCCACTCTCCTCAATCATTCGTCATCTCGGTGCTCACTCTTTCTTACTCATGTCATCTTTTACACAGTCGATCCATCTTTTCTTTGGCCTACCTCTCTTTCAAAACCAATCACATCCATAGCTAACACTTTTCTCGTAATATGACTTTCTTCCCTCTTCATGACATCCCATACACGCTTACCTATTACCTCCTCAACTTATCCGTCATAAGCGCTACTTTCAAACTTCCTCTAATTGTATTGTATTGTAAAATGTTTAATATCCACTTCGAAGATTCCGTTGGTCAATGTATCAACACATTTATCAGCTAACTATGTAAATTGAGCTCGTGACCTCTCAACAAAATGCTGATAAAACCTATCAATAATTATTCGAAATTCCACGTTGCTCATGGTTCTCGGCCTTGATATTTCAATGCTTTTTGTCAATGTTAATAAAATAATTGCATTGATTGCGTTAAAAGGTACGCCTCAAAATTAAATGATTTCAGTGTTCATCATTCATTAATCAATGGATAATATTTTGTTTTGATAGATAAGTTGTATGCGACCGACAGGGTCTTGGTTAACATTCCTCTTTCTACCCCCTTGTTTTTATGTGTACAAACGTGGTATAAACTGACCGATAGTGTTTTGATACTGCCGTGTGTTTTGATAAAAGTTCTCGTGACCTTTCATGGATGAGTACCTAGTGTTATTATTTTTCTGTGTTGATAGCCAATGTTTTGATATTACCTCTGGCTATCGCCTAGATTATGAAATTTAGATGATGATCATTTTTTCAATGAACTGGATGGAAAAATGAATTAAAATACGAACAGTACCAGTGGTGAGCTAGATAAAAATGGAATAGGTGTATCAATTATGCCCAAGTTTGTATACAACTGTGTGGGCAGGTAATGAGTGGTTTTTACTACCAATGAAGTATATTGAACCCTTACCTGTGGCGCTCTTTGAATGAATTCATCTTCTGTCAGAGCAGCGAGAGCTGGTCCGTCCATTGCGAAATATTCTTCTGGCACCATTTGCAGGTTGTAATGCCTTAGTGTGAACGTAACCCACGCCTTGACGTCATCAGATCTCCAGAGCATTGGATCTGTAATGTTGTTGATAGGTATCAGTGTTATTATGAAGTCAACAAGGCTATCAGAAAGGTTAAAGTATGTTACGTGTAAATAAATCTGTTGTCATTCGGTATTAAAACTACTTCGTTGCTCTCATAATAATATGACTCCTATGGTTTTAATGAGTGATTTGATAATTTTTGGTTTTTAATGTTTTGTTTCATATTTATAGAAACGACGCGGTAAGTGATTGGTCGACGCGATCATGAGTTGAGTAGCAAACAGACAGCTTACGTAATCAACGTTTCTGATGAGTTTCTCAGAAATCATTCATCTAATGACGGTGTACATAGTAGTCGACTTCTCCGTGGAAATACGTTTTTTCTCTTGGTCCTATCAGTGACGTCATTTTTAATAAGGCTATTAGAACTACGCTCGTTTGACATGCGAATACCTCCAGCATTCCCATACTATGTTTAATGAATATATTGTGTCCACAGCTCAAGTAATCGCACGTCACACAACCCCTAATAAAAATGAGGAACTTCCTCGCGCGCACTCTAAGGTTGTGGAATGCAGTCCCTGCGGATGTTTTTCCTGGAGAATACAGTATGGGGTTCTTCAAAAAAGGCGTGTTAAAATATTTAAAAGGTCAGCAACGCGAGTGTGACACCTCTGGTGTTACAAACGTCCATAGGCTGCGGTAACCGCTTCCCATCAGGCGGGCCGTATGCTTGTTTGCTACCAAGGTAGCAAATTTTTTTTATACAACCAAGGTAGTATAAAAAAAAGAGTGATGAATATGATAGTGGGCGTTTCTGTTCACTCACCTGGAGATATTCCAAGTACAGTGCAGGTGTTGTCCACGTCTCGCCGAGACTGTTCGATGGCCATTGACAGCACGCGGTCGATATCAGGAGCCACCAACGCGTCGTCGCCTTCACTACTCTCTTCCATCTTCACTGTTCCCAGCTCAAACGGGATTGGCTTTAGATTCAGCCTCTTTTGGAACGATGTATCTTCTAGCGCAGATCTTAATAGAATGTGATCTCTCGGTTCTTCCACTTCTAATTTAGGTGTAAGGTAGTTCTGTTGAACGCTCTCTTGTAGTATCTGATTCTCTTTTAGCAGCTCCTCGATGTCGATGTACTCTTCGTGAGACGGGACGGAAGAGTTAGAGTATTGTGTATAGTTGCTGCTGTACGATACGCAAGAACCTGAAGGGGATAGAGGGTATGGGGAGGCAAAGCCGGGAACTGAGAGCCTGTTCGGTTCTTCTTTGATGACTTGTGAAGTGAACTGAAGGGAGCTGTAAGGTGAAGGTGGCTGATACGCTACTGTGGGTATGGATCCTTCGTCTGACGAAGGGGAGGGTGTGGGGTATCCTTCAAAGTCATATAAACGATCGAAGTAATTGTTGTCCTCTGGGTAAGGGGGAGGTGGTTTTAAGTGTGGGTTCGGGGGAGAGTGAAGCATGGATTCTGGCGGTGAGGCTGCGCCTAAGAGTCTGAGGAGATGTTGTAGGTCTGCTGGAGAGCTAGGCACGGCCCTCTCTCCCTGAGAAGCCGAAGGTGGGCTGAACCCCGATCTCGGCACTGTCTGTGGCATCTGGGAACAATAGAAAACACACATTAATGCTACCCGAATAATCATAAAAACATACCATAAGCTTAATGTGAATCCATAGAGGACGCAATAAATTTCTATAGATGTCTGCATGCCATACCAGTAAATTATTTTTAGTTACAATAATTCCATTCCATTGCTCAAATTACACACTTTTTAAACCATCATCACGAATCATACATTAAATTCTAAACTCTTTATGATAAATATAGCTGACGATCGTAGACCTTGCTATCGTCACTAGACATTGCTACCGTAGACGTGGTGTCATGTCCAGTGACGTGTACTAACATCGTTTATCCAGATGTCCAAACTAAACAATTTTCAGTCTTGTCTAAATTTTTACGTCAAAAGAACAATAAACAAGCTCCTCTAATAACAATTTAAACGTTTTTCAGTTGATAACGTCAGAATGTAGCCGATTAAAATAAATTAGGTGCGTCAATATGCTGATAATGTTTTTATTTGTCATACTTTTTTTTAAATTCGTTATCTCGAATTTGAAATTGACATGGGAGTTATCTTTGTAGATAATGTTTCTTCGAACTACAATAAATTCGTTTGTTTTAAAAAAAATGTGTTTGTTTTAATATTAGTGATCTGTAAACTCACTCGAAGCAAAGAGAGACCCATTGTTCCAGCTCCTGATGTGTTACTGAGAAAAATAATATTTTCCTGCGCAAAAATCGCCAAGTTCACGTTTAACCGGTCAGGTAAGTAATCACAAGCGATTTTTCTTGAGTTTTTACGTTTTTTATTAGCAAACAATGCACAATGTTCATCTTATTCCCATCGGGAGCCGATGCATTGTTTATCATTTCTATTATTTCGAGTTAGGTTAGTATCCATATTTTTTGTGCCAAAGCTGGCAGACAAGCATACGGGTCACCTGAAGGAAAGTGGTCACCGTCGCCTATCAGATGATCTGTATATCAGAGGCGTTGTTGATGCACTGCCGGTCTTTTAAGAGGTAATAAACCCACCCGCCTTTGAAGAACCCCATGTCGTAACTACGTTTAATAAAAAAAAATATCTCCATGTCACATTGCAACGCTACATAGGGAAAGTATATAAGTATACTAGTTACGGCCCGCGGTTTCACTCGCGCAGGTTTAGATCCTGGTATTCCCACGGGATAAAAAGTAGCATATGTGTTATACCAGACTATAATCCATCTCTCTGCCAAGTTTCATCTAGATCCGTTCAGCCGTTCCGGCGTGAAAGAGTTACAAACATCCATCCATCAATCCGTCCATCCATCCATACTTACAAACTTTCGCGTTTATAATATTAGTAGGATAGGTACATTTGTGGGAATATTTTAATAATTTTCTTTAAAGAAAATAAAGAAAATCAAATAAAAAACAACTTCAAACAACTCCAATTTGAGGTAAATCGGATAAATACCGTTTTTTTAGTTTAATTACATTAAAATGAGTAGGTAATAGGTAGCTGAGAAGAAATAGCTTTCACTTTCCTTAGTCATGTGTCATTTTCATACTGAGTCACAAGCGCTACCTGTATATAAACGGATGCTCAAGATAGATAGATAAATCGACAGATTAAATAGATGTTAGAGAAATAAACTGTAGTCAGTAAGTCACGCACAATAGGAATGTGCCCTACGATACGTTGCCCCGCGTCCATCAACTAGAGGCATACCAGATGTTACGTGCCTGTAATTTCACTAGCAACCACATTCTTCAAATCGATACACAGCAACGCTGCTTTGCAGCAGAAAAAGGCGTGGTGGTAGTACTTCGCTGGTCAAGCCCTACAGAGCTCACTTCCTAATAACACAAGTATCCTAAGAACTGTTCAATGAACTGTTTAGTAAAAACTATTACGCATAGACACAATGCTTCGATAGTATTTAGTTAACTAGACAATGATATAACAAGTAGGAAGTTGAACAGTTTCATTCAACATTACAAAAAGTCTCTAGTGACGTCATTCTTTTATACTGTCGATAGCTCAAAAACTTACCTACTCGCTCTGTTAAATTTAGACAGACTAGGCCTTGGGGTATTTACAATTCACTACAATGCTTCTCGTCACGATATTAAAACTCAGATTTTAGCGTACTGAGATGCTATAATATTTTATCTCAAGATGAAATATCGCTCGCCATACAATCACATTGAGCCATCACAGACGGTTAAGATAATATCTATTTTCATATTACGGTTTATGTATGGATTAGGGCGACTGGTGATTCATCTAAATGGTGCCTGCTTACTATGGAAATATATGTCAACATTTTCGAGAGATTATGATAAATATTATCGTATCTTAACATTGTGTGATACCTCAAGATGCTATAATATTTTATAGTAAAGTCTCAGTAATCTTTCAGTCTAAAAATGCACGCCTCGGAAACTGAATGTCAAACGAATGGGAGCATCTATTGCACCTAGGTATACTCCTTTTGTTGCTTCGAGTGTGAAGGAAGACAATGGAGGGGCGTGCGTTTTTAGACTGAAAGATCTATCCCTTTTTTAAGATGAAATGCTATAGTAGCTTCGTCGTCTGTGATACGTTTCAGACTATAATTTTTGAAGATAAGTTTTCGGGGATCGTCAATAATAAGAGATGAAAATAACAGGACATTACAAACTTTTCATACAAATGTTTTTGAGGACCTGACCATCAATATTGCTAACATCTTATGATTCAATAAAACTTAGGGTGGTTGTTTTCATCTCAGTTTGGACAATAAAATTAAGCGCTTTGGTATTTCCAACAGTTTTAATAGCCAATTATTTAATTATTAATGCCCAAGCATTAGTGGTAATTTTATTGTAGAATCGATTCCAATAAAAAATATTTTGGAGATTTTGAACTGCTTAGGTATTTTGTTTGTCAAAGTCAAAGGTTAACTATAGCTACCCTGGTACCTGAGTTGAGGGTTGGGGATAGGGGGAAAGCATATGGGGGTAGATGGCAAGTCTTTCCCTATAGTTCTTTTTTCTAGGAAATGAAAAAAAATTTTCTTCAAAAAAATAACCCTAACCTAATGAGAATTCCTTCCCTTGAGTCTTTTTGTCATAGAGATGAAATAGTAATATTTCCACTAACCAATTTTTTTCATATTAAAAAAAACCCTAACCTAACTAGTAACTTACCTTAAATATTAAATTATTTTTTTCATTTCCTAGAAAAAAGGACTCAAGGGGAAGACTTGCCATCTACCCCCACTTGCATCCCCCTATCCCCAACCCTCAACTCAGGTACAAGGATTGCTATAGCCAACCCAAGTCAAAACCTGTTTATTCAATAAAACCACAAGGATCACCTTGAAATGTCTTAGAGCTAGGTGACTCTAGATGCCAGTTCCACGCGACCAACGCCGAGAAGAACAGGCAACAAACTCGGCTTCGTCGTCTTTTTAGGTGGGATCGATAACGCAAATACAAATTACAGTCTTTCTAAGCATTATTTTGAGGTGGTCGAGCCTGCTTAGTTTGGTTGCGATCGATACCAATGGCTAACAATATTGTAAGAGTAGCAAACAGTACCTGTTATTATCTATAAACTTTTTAATGATCTACCTCCAGGTTAGGCGAGTAGATCAGTTGATGCCAACTTTGAACCTCCATATTTCAATAGTCACTCGTACGAAAACAAAAACTGCACTCACTCAGATGCCGACAGTCAGCTGTCAAAGATAGGGTTGAAGCACCTTGACCTTGCGTCCATGTCAAAATTTAGAGGTTAGAATTCCACCGGTCGGCGCGGCATGCAACGTCAACTTTTATCACTGAGATGTTCTAAATTCAAATTTACACTTTTATTTGGCCGATATGATACTGGCCGGTAACAATACGTAAGTTTGGAAGTTAAAAACTTTTTGGTGATATGAGTGCGTGTTTACGCCGGATAGATCACACAGCCACTGAGCGCTGTGTCTGCGCACGAAGCCTTTGCCTCAATGAGTGCCTACGTCACAACGGGAAGTACGCTACTAAACTTATATCGAATTAATAGATCTAAAATTGTCTAATCACGTCACCGAAAACATAATAATGCTTTGACGTGTATTCTATTAAAATTACCTTCTCGTGACCTAGTAAAGCCCGGAAGCATAGCCTAAAAAAAAACTGAGTATTTTATTTTCTCCTTTCTTTTTATTCAAGTTGATGGATATTTTGTTAGTATTTTAGAAGTAAAAACCAAGAGTTATTGCTTAGTTTTAATAGAGATTCTCCTTGAACCCTCTAAAAGTCTAAAATGCATTTTTAATTTATTCATCTATGATCTAGTTCCCTAATTATTATGTATGATAGCTGTATGCACCTAAGTTATGATAATAATATGATTCATATAAAATCTTAAATAACCAGAATGCGTTAGAAGTTATGTATTTGTTTGCTTAGAATCTTATGTACGATTCTAAGATCTGACACATTATGGTTTTCCTAGCCTATTGAAAGAAGAAAAATGACTTGGTACCTACCAAGGTATTTATAGATTGATTTTATAAATGACAACATACCTACCAATGTTTTAAAGACACTGATGGCATCATTGAGCATACATTAAAACTTCTTACAATTAAGAAAACCACTGAAGTCAATGTTAATATATTTTCGAATAAAACTGATTAAAATTTTGTGCTGAAAAACGGAAAATCTGCGAAGTACGTTTGAGATCTATGAAAGAGAAATTAGCTCTTTAGAAAATTCCCAATTCCAGAGACAAACTTAAGACAGATTTATCTTGTCTATCTATGTAAGTATATAATGTATATATTAGTTATCTAGTACCCATAACACAAGCTTTGAATAGCTTACTTTGGGGCTAGATAGTGCTGTGTGGATTGTCCAGCATTTTTTTTATTTATTTAAAAAAATAAAAACTAGCGTGCACTGGTTTTATGAAATATTCAAACTTGAAAAACAAGAAATGTTTACTAACATTTGTCGCTGACTGTACCTACATACGTAACTATTGCTTGTAATTAAGCAATAAATACTACTGGCGCCACAAAATCAGTGTTTGCACGAAACGAAATCAAGACATTTTGATGTTACCTCATTGTAAATCAAATTCTGAGCTTACGCTCGAGCATTGTTCTAAAACATTGGCCAAGTCGTTAGATCCATGAGACTATTGTCATAACGTAATTTTCCATTTCTTTTAGACAAAGCAAAACGTTTTTTGAACACGACCACATAAGGATCATTTTGCTGTAAATCAATAATGCGAGGAGCACGATCTAAGATGGAAAAATTAAATTAGGTTTGGCCCACAACATGAGAGCCGGGTAATGTGGTTTACCTACGTCGTGACTGAACAATGACGTCATTACCTTCCGCACTTCATTCATACCTAATTACACACACAAAGAAACTAGCACACACAACTACGCGTATCTAAAGTGGTGTAACAATTAGATAGGTCTAATTCATAAAATGCATTTTCTTGTTGAGCTAGAGCGGCTAGGAGAGCGTGTATTTTTACAAGATAGTTATTCGCAGAAATAAGTGTTCCAAGTTTTTTATAGTATGTATTTATATGAGTACTAGCGAACCGCCCGCGCGCCCCTGCATCGCACGGGTGCACATATCATGCATGTATTATACATATAAACCTTCCTCTTGAATCACTCTATCTACTAAAAAAAACCGCATCAAAATCCGTTGCGTAGTTTTAAATATTTAAGCACACATAGGGACGTAGGGATATAGGGACGGAGAAAGCGACTTTGTTTTATACTATGTAGTGATGTTCCCATATTACAAGCTTTGGCTTAGTTTGAGACTACATAGTGCTGTGGGGAATGTCAACCAACATTATTTATTAGGTATTGGTGGATTGTTGGAATATGTTTAACATACGGCCTTGGTGGGAATCATATTATCTACTCGTACAACATACAGTTAGTGAGTCTATGAAACATTGTCAATAACACATCGCTACCGGTTGCTAGCCGTGTGGACAGTTTACCATATCAAAGACATAAACGCGCTAGAAACGATGTTTAAAAAAGTTTGAGTTTATTTTTAAAATCAATCAAAAATGACAGCAATCTACATAGGTCGTGGGCTCGATCCCCAACGAGAACAATAATGATTAAAAAAATATTTATTTTAATATTTACCACGCCTTTCTCTGCCGACAAGCAACGTAACTGTTTCGTTTTGAAGGGTGTGGTTGCCGGTGTAATTACAGCCACATGAGGCTTTACATTTGTAACCCTCAAGTTGATGGAGAGCGCTACAGGCAAGTTCATATCGTGCATGACTTGGCTGGCATGACTTGGAAAAAAAATTCATCACACAAAAACTGTCAAAAGATTGTTTATGTTTTAACAGTTTTCGCTAATGGAACAAGCAGGCCCACCTGATGTTAAGTGGTAACCATCTCTTATAACAAAGCATTAGCACGATAGGAACGTAGCCTACGATGCACTGCCCTGCGTCCATCAACTTTAGGCATAGTCCGGTGACCACACTCTTCAAACCGAAACACAGCGTTGCTGCTTGGCGGCTGAAAAAGGCGTGGTGGTAGTACTTTACCGGACGAGCCCTCCACAAAGAGCTCGACTAATCTTAAATTTTACTTAACTCAAACTTTATCTGTGGTAGAGGCCGCGTCATTTAAAAAGAACGCTGGAACGGAATGGAAGGGATGTGTTTGCGCATACAAAGCACTCGCGCCATCACACCTTCCCCCTCCTTCCAGCGTTCTTTTTACATGACGCGTCCTATAGTAGGCAGTGGTGGGTAGGTACTTGTGTGTGCGTGGGAAGGTTCCATGAATGAAGTGACATAAGGCTTCGATGCGTTTGTTTAGTCAGTCGGCATTCCCACTTACATAACGAATGCGTATTAATAGAATGTATGCAAACTTGGCTTGACAAGAACTTGCTTTGACGTACATACTCGGTAAGGCCTCAAGGCCTCGTTGACAAATCATTGAAACTATTTAGTATTTCGAAATAATGTATAAAATTTAATAAAATAATGCCAGTGCTCTCTCCCCTGCATCCAGGTCACCACCGGGGATGCTTGAGCATTGCTGCCACCAACCCAAGGTCCTTCTCCGGTATTTTGAGGAGTTAGGCTGGCTGGGGTGAGGTTAGCAGTGGGATAATGCACAATACACCCCATTGCGGGACGTCCGTGCAGATCATATTCCCCCACCACGAATAAGAATTAGATGCCAGTGCTCATAAGCAGTGAAGGAAAACATCGTAATCAAACCAGTTAGTATTCTAACAGCGGCGATGGGCTTGCAACCTGTCACGTATGGTATGCTAACTACTGCAAAATGTGGGTATATGCCAAATGTAATGTTTGGGCGTATCTCTGACTTCCTCAAAGAATCTTGAGTTAGTTTTTGATAGTATATCTACCGTGCCTGGGGATCAGTCGTGAAACTGTTTTTTCATATTTGTATTAATTTACTATTAATTACTATCTAGACTAAGATAGGATTCATTGAATGACCTTAAGTACTGCTAATTAAACCAATTCTGGAAACATATCCAAATCAAAGTCTATTAGGTACTTTTAGCTTACAAGATTTAAGTTATTTGACTATTATCGAAGCAGAACAGGAACACTAAATAATTTTAGCAATTTTATCATTCAAAAAATACCTGATAGTCATAACGCCCAAATCCATAGCAGCACTTGTCACATTCAACGCTGTTCACTGTATACATTTTTTTTCTTTAACATCTATTAGACGCACTTATTAGGAGCCAATACAGTAAATACAAAAATAAACTACTGTAGATATGTTTTTTCAATTCATCTTTTTTTCCTGATTCGAGTCCATACTTGACTGTCAACTTACAAACACTGGGTGTATTTAATAATTATTAACATTTAATATAATTTAACGAGCCATATCAGCCGATACGTTATCTTTCAGAACAAAGTTCGAAGTGATTAGATAGAAGTCGTAAACGCGGGAAAGTATGAATGTAATGATTAATTTCTAGACAAAGAAAATCTTATACCTTTAAACGGCCAATTCTTGTATACTTATTTATCACTACATAGTATAAAACAAAGTCGCTTTCTCTGTCCCTATGTCCCTTTGTATGCTTAAATCTTTACAACTACGCAACGGATTTGGATGCGGTTTTTTTTAATAGATAGAGTGATTCAAGAGGAAGGTTTATATGTATAATATATGCATGATATGCGCACCCGTGCGAAGCAGGGGCGCGCGGTGGGTCGCTAGTTTATTTATAACTAGTTGCGCCCCACGGTTTCACCCGTGCAGATTTAATTCCCGGTATTCCCACGGGATAATAAGTAGCCTATGTGCTATGCAAGCCATAATCTATCTCTCTGCTACGTTTCAACCAGATCCGTTCAGGCGTTCCGGCGTGAAAGAGTAACAAACATCCATCCATCCATACTAATAAACTTTCGCGTTTATAATACTCGTTTTCTTGTTGTGTATGTCAAATAAATGTATTTTCTTTCTTTCTTTCTTTCTTTCGTATTAGTAGGATAGGATAGGTTCTGAAACTCGGAAACGGCTCGAACGATTTTTCGTCGACCACAAAAATAAGGTTCGCCTGATTGTATTCAATAAAAAATGTGGGCATAAGGAACTTAAACAAAGGGAACAGAAACCGCTACATGGTTCTGATTTTCTGATCCCCAAGCACGGTATGTATCGCGGACGGCGATTGACCGAGGAGATCATCAAGTTTACCCCAAATTATGTATCTACTTATTCCGTAAAGGAATAAAGAAGTAAAGAAAGGAAGGAAGGCAAGGCTAGGCTTTGGTCACGCGGAACTGGCACCTAGCTTTAAGACGACTTCCAGATTTACAGACGATTTTCACTTTGATTTTGAAGAAAAAAAAGGAAAAAGAAAAGAAGAAGGAAGGAAAGAGTCCGTATTCAGCCAACATTCCCTCAGCGGCGTGCCGCGCTGTGTGTAAACCACCGAGTAACTGGTTATAAACGAAACAAAAATAAAATAAACCATAGCAACAGTGGCAAAACAGATTGTAGTCGCGACTGGGAAAACCAAGAGAAGACCTTGAGAACCGGTCCCCTTCACCGGCCAACGCCTAAATACTAATATATTCATGCTATGTGCCTTTAATCCGTTTGCACTGTTTCAATTCCCGGTTTCATTACTTGAAATCGTCGATTGAAATTGGTTAATAAATAAATTGAGATTAATCTCTCGTCTGTCCGTCCAGGAAACGACAGCATGATTTTAAAAATTTATCAAGCCACTTATGATCCATTGCCACTTATGACGACCTCTGTGGCGCAGCGGGCGAGAGCCTGCCTGCGACGCAAGAGGTTGCGGGTTCGATTCCCGCCTTGGAACAAATTTGTGTACGATCTGCAAAAATTTGTTCCGATGGTCTGGGTGTTTTCTATGTATAATAAAAAATATATATCTATGTAAGTATATAATGTATTAAATATATATGATATCTAGTACCCATAACACAAGCTTACTTTGGGGCTAGATAGTGCTGTGTGGATTGTCCAGCATTAATTATTTATTTATTTATTTATTGCCTCCCAGTGTTTCATGCATCATGCATCAAAATAAATGAAAAGTATTAGATGTAAATAATACCAGTTCAGTTATTACCTATAATTAGTAAGCTTATGTTGAGAAATTGATATTCTTGTCTATATCTTTAAAACTTATTTCGTTTTTTTTCTTGTTTTTACGGCTCCTGTCCGTATAGCCAATCTTGCCAGTGTCTGTTTTTTCTTTTTAACATTCGAAATAATTTAGGTCAAATCACGATATAATAATAATAATAATAAAAGTTTATTTTGGAACTAGGGTACAACATAAAACTAAAACTAGTGTAACGATACTGACTGCAAAAGTATAAAACTGTGTCGCAGCCAGTAAGAAAAAAACAAAAATGCTAAGTTAAACGAATCTCACCCATTTTGTTTTCCCACTTATCGTCACTGATAATTTGTCAAATGTGTTTGTTGCCTTTGCATGACAGTTGACTGCATGTCATTGCATGGGTAGATCTACTACGTATTCAAATTCTTTGTCTACTACAGAGTCCTGTGACAGAGTAACTTACCTACTCGTCTGAGAATAAGATAAAAATTCTTTATTGCACATAAATGAAGTACATTAGGCGAACTTAATGCTAATTAGCATTTTCTTCCAGTTAACCATTGGGTTTTGTGGAGAATAAGCTCGTTACAGAAACATACAACATTATATCTGAGCTATACTAACCGTCTGTCGGTATTCCCTTTTTACCCTACAAACAAAATCAAAAGCCTATATTGGCTGTACGCTAGAATAGTATCTAAATGAATATTATTAAATATTGTGCAATACAGAGTACTACATATTTTATCTCTAAAATCTGATAATGGAGTCCAATTATCTGGTCCAGATAATTAGTATCTGATTTTATGTTACGTTACATCTTTTGTTTTTAAAAGTTGTTCCCTTCTATTGTCCAAAGAGCACTACCACCCACTCCACAAAACCCAAAGGATAACTGGAAGAAAATGCTAATTAGCATTAAATTCGCCTAATGTACTTCATTTATGTGCAATAAAGAATTTTCTTATCTTATCCTATCTTATCTTATCTTATCTGATAATCTATATCGCGAATACTAAGCAGTATCTCCACTGCTAAGTACCTATCCGCGTATTACGTTTAAATGTGTTTAATTCATTCGTGACTAGTAATATCTAATGAATAAGTCATACCTCGGCCTAGGTAGGTATTACTTTGGCATAAAGCCATATGAATGTGACCTTTTCGACTTGCAAGGAGCAGAGTTGTAGAATTTCAACATGGCTGCCATGTGACTAGCTGATAGACAAAGCAAATTTGTCTACCTGAAGTTAAGAGGTAGCCAACCCCTATAAAAAAGCATTGGTTAGAGTCACGCACTGTATTATAAATAAATAAATAAATAAATAATGCTGGACAATCCACACAGCACTATCTAGCCCCAAAGTAAGCTATTCAAAGCTTGTGTTATGGGTACTAGATAACTGATATATTTAATACATTATATACTTACATAGATATATATTTTTTTATTATACATAGAAAACACCCAGACCATCGGAACAAATTTCTGCAGATCGTACACAAATTTGTTCCAAGGCGGGAATCGAACCCGCAACCTCTTGCGTCGCAGGCAGGCTCTCGCCCGCTGCGCCACAGAGGTCGTCTTAGATTATCTTGAGGCATACAGCTTTTAAGCCTCATGTGAATGTAATTTCAACCAATAAACCAAAACGTTGCAACCCTACCCTACTACTGATATAAACATAGTTAGTAGGTATTGAAGGTCGCGTCAATCAAAAAGAACGCTTGAAAACAGTGGAGGTGATGTGTTTGCGACTTTGCGCATACAAAACACTCGCTCCATCACATCTCTTCATCGTATTCCTCTCATTCCGGAGTGCTTTTTTGCGTGAATTCCCCGGACGATCCCGTCACAAAAAGCTTAAAGCTTACCTTCTAGATAAGCTCTATAATAACAAATATAATTGACCGAGCGAGCGAAGCGAGCGAAGCGTCTCAGTTTCCACATTGGCCAAAAATGCGTTTGTCCGGATGTCTGTCTGTCTGTCTGTCAGTCTGTTCTCCTCTACAGGTCGCATTTTTCAACCGATCTGGACGAAACTTGGTACACAGGTTATATGACTTATTAGAATTTTTTTGTCGTCGGGGATTTTTGATTGGAGGGGTACTTCCCCCAAAAAAAGGGCAAAAAGGGGGCTATTTGATATACTGGATATCTCCACCAAATGAGATCCGATTTCGATTATTCTTTTTTTATTTGAAAGGTAGTAACTATAAGTTGGTCTCATAAAAGTTTGGCGAAGATCTGATAAGGATCTTCAGCATGATGAACAGGATAGCTCATCAAACAATCGATGGTTTTCAATCAAATTTGAGAGAAACACAAAGGACCTCATTCTACACAAGATGATGCAAAAAAATCAAAAAGATCAAAAAAAATCACAAAACGGAAAATGCACTTGCACATTACATTCCTCAAATAGCTCACTTTTAGTATGCTCGCGAGGTCTAACAGCTCCCAGAGCCACTAGTATTATTCGGATCAAGTGGCGAAGATATCCATTTAACGGCTTTGTTCATACATTAAGTTTTATTTTTAATTCATTTTATAATTGTTTTTAGAGCACCGGTGGTCCAGTGGAAGGGACTCCGCCGTTTGATCGAAAAGTTTTAGGTTTGTCGCGTGCACCAATATATTTTTTTCCACGAAAACCTAAATCATGGAAGGAAAACAGTGATTGCCAGTTATTACCCTAACCGCAACAATTATATAGCCTTGTTTTTTTAAAGTAGTATGTGGAGGTAGCTCTTCCTACCACTATCGGGGTGTGTGTTCACTCTGAAGGCATTACAAGGTTATAAATAACGATCTTTTAAATCGACTTCCGGATCAAGCGTGGTCAATTCCCTTCTATAGAGTAATTGCATTAGGTACTCCTGACTTAACTAAATTGATTAGTATTGGCTTTACAATTTGATCTACAAACAGGGTATAATTTGCATTAGCTAGTTCATTCCACGATAGCTTGTGGTAATAATTACAGCAAGGCCGCACGTAACCTGTGACGTCACCGAATCCCTTTCACCGCTGCTATTGGGCGCAGGTACACAAATACATCGATACTCAACGCCCACAAACAAGGTATCGCGTTAAATATTAATAATGGACTGGTATTTCTGTCTGTAAAGGATAAACTTGTTTCGGTCATAATGTTTTTTGCTATGCATCAAGTTTATGCGTGGCACACGATTACAACAACAAACCAAAGGTTTGAAAAATGTAATTTGTAATCCAAAGAAGTTTTTTTTTTTTTTTTTTTATTTATTAAACATCATGAGTCTTACAGACTTACAAAATAAGTGCTAATACATATTACTACTAGATCTAGACTTAGTTATTAGGACACTTGAGTAACTAAAATTATAATATAGCTAGGTACCTATAGTTAACATTACATTATTCTGTCCATAATTTAGTTTTATGTAGATTTGTGGGTAAGTCTGTAAACAAAGTCGCTGGTCAGTCAAGTCTCACCCTCCGTACTAGTTTGCACTATATGACGGTAGGATGTTGTTGCTCTTCCAAACTGGGCTCTGTACTAACAAAATACAGTCTAGAATGGTATAAAGATCCTTAAATTTGTGGCAAGATTAGTGTTGTGTTTTCCAACCTCCAAAAATTAACTAGTTATCGCACATTTTTCTACAAGTTTTTTGGTATTTAAATCAAAATTTCGTTTTGATAAACCTTTATTTCGTCGTTTATCTACCGTTACGCACAGCTTGTAATATAGGAACCAGAAGTTTGACTTGAGGAAAGATGTTGCACGCCTGTAATTTCACCAGCAACCACACCCTTCAAAGCAAAACATAGCAACGCTGCTTGGCGGTAGAAAAAGGCATAAATAATTAAAGTGTTATACAACTCCCAATCAGAAAACCAACATGCATATTCACGGTGGGGATCGAACACAGAAGATAGAGGATATGATTCATTTCTATAACGATGCAAGTTAATAAATCTATAGGCGGGTTTTACCATGTCTGATATCCGCTATCGTTCATAGAAATATTTATATCTTGATATTTGACAAGTCTGCAGTAGAGGCACAAATTTAGCGACTGACGGAGAGGGTTTGTTCAAATCTGCCCTTTTAGTTCGGTACTATCGTGTCTGAAGATGATAACACACGCTTACAAATGGGCGCTTGTATGATACACCGTGACAAAGCGGAATACGACGCCGCGACGCTCGGTTTTTTTAAATGGGTCCGTTTTTAATTTTCAACTACGGTATCGTCTGAAATAAACAAATAAACAAGCTTCAAGAATGCTATTCGATGAGAAATATCATAAAATTTTAATAAATTTTGCTAGTGTTCTAATGAATTAGTAAAATTAAAAAAAGTAAAAAAGCCTTTTATTCTATAAAAACAAAATTTAAAACATTTTATATATTCATGCATAAATACGAAATCAGATTAGTTTAACATAGTACAGGTACAATACAATTAAATTATTTATTATTATTTTATAAACCAGCGACCCGCCCGACTTTACACGGGGTCAACGTTTAATTATTATGCATATAAACCTTCTTCAGCATTATTTATTTATTATTTAAATATTCTTGAATCACCTATAAAAAAACCGCATCAAAATCCGTTGCGTGGTTTTAAAGATAGTATACATCGGGACAGACCGACAGATAGGCTGCGGGAAGCGACTTTGCTTTATACCATGTAGTGATATCAGTAGACATTGCACGCAACGCCATCGATTCTCAAGCTAAGCAAAGAAATACAGCCAAAAAAAATGTTTTTTTGGCTGTATTTATAAAACAAGATAGCACCATTCAGTGATAGCGCTCATCTATTTTAAACTGGCCATTTAACGCTTGTATACTGGAACGTACATTTCAATGAGACAATACGAGTAGATTGTCTATGGAGTGAATAAGAGAAATATGGATAACAGAGACATTGAATTTTAAAGTAGTTTTCCACGCGCGTACACACACACTCATATTTTAATTTTTCTACAGGTGGAAGCTCAGGCTTTATTAAACTGAAATAATAAAATAAATTCGTCGAATTATCTTTTGTCTTGTAATGTTTTTTTTATCTATCTAACGACACTATTAATTTCAAGTCGTAGATATATTACTTTATATTGATCTAAGTGTATGTTGTAATATGTAAAAAAAATATTTGTTGATCATCGACACAAAGAAGAACAAACGTCATTTATAAAAAAAACCGTCTGGCCAAGCAACAGATTTGATCAAGAAGGCTTGCTATTAGTATCAATATAAAACATTTTTCTTCACAAGGATAAAATAATCTAGTACAACTAGTTGCGCCCCGCGGTTTCACCTGCGCAGATTTAAATCCCACGGGATAAAAAGTAGCCTATGTGCTATTCCAGACTATAATCTATCTCTCTATCTCTCTGCCAAGTTTCATCCAGATTCGTTCAGCCGTTCCGGCGTGAAAGAGTAACAAACATCCATCCATACTTACAAACTTTCGCGTAAGTAGGATGAGTGGACCGATCACTGAAAGAGATTTAAGGGTTCCTTCTTGGACTTCGGAACGCTAAAAATTAACTGTTCGAAGTTGTAAACTAATGGAGCAAAGTGGTATATTTTATTGCTATTTATAAATTAAAAAATAGTAAAAACTGGTAAATGACCATGTTCACCTGAGGTTAGAGAAGGTCACCCATAAATCTAGATCATTAAAGATTTTAATGCTTCAAAATACCTACAAGTCAAGTCAGTCAGGAGTAAATTAGTCACATTATGATAAATCAAGATTAATATCAAATAAAGCAAGTCTGCCCAACCCTGGCCCGCAAGAATTGTCAGTTCTTTTATCTGTATGAGTCAGGCAACAATAAATTATATAATTACGCCATCAGATGATTTTAAAAAATTAGGAGAATCGTTAGAGACAGTTTTCCAGAATGTATGACTTGCAGATATGCAAGTTTCATAGCGAAAGAGGCGTCTCAGAGCATCCAGTGGTTTGAAAATATGAACCACTCAAAGAGTGTTTGCAGCACGTAATTTGTGGCGAGGAAGAAACTGGGAAAATGGGCAGTTCATGTACTTGGTAAGACTTGATTTATATTCCATAGAATAGACAGTTATCAAAAATCGAGCGAATTGCTGCAAATATTCTAACTTCGTTCTGCCGTGTCATGTTTCCAAGGCAGATTATTTCCAAATATTGCACAAAAGGCATAATTATCGCCTGACTCATAGTTAGCCAATTCTAAAAGACGAAAGAATAAGTATTGCTCTCACGTTTTCCTGTTTCGACTGTGGTCGCACTTTCGCAACACTATGATTCAGAATCAGAAGACAGCACAAATACGCAGTAGAGAGGAAGATGGGGGAATGCCGATCACCTAAGAGAAAAATGCTCTATTGGTTTTTTCATTTGTCTTATGTTAGTTTTTTGGTTTAGATACTCTGCCAGCTCAAGCGTCACAACCCCTGCGCTGCAGCGTGCTCGCTGTGTTTTAAGGCACCTTATTCAATAAGTAATTGGAGTGAGCGGTATTACCCGACGCGATCGCCATTACCCCTGCTTCCCCTAAACTTCTAACAGAATATCGCGATTTTGTTCACATGAAGCAATATAACAAGTACTTGTGGTATGAATTTTCACAAATAAAAATCATTTATTTTCTCTTAATATAGGTACTAATTAGACGACCTCAGTGGCGCAATGGACGAGAGTCCACCTGCGACGCAAGAGGTTGCGGGTTCGATTCCCGCCTCGGAACAAATTTGTGTACGATCTGCAGAAATTTGTTCCGTTGGTCTGGGTGTTTCTATGTATATTTTATAATAAAAACCATCTATCTATGTAAGTATTTAATGTATTAAATATATCAGTTATCTAGTACCCATAACACAAGCTTTGAGTAGCTTACTTTAGGGCTAGATGGTGCTGTATGAATTGTCCATTACTTCCTAAATAAATAAATAAATAAATAAATAATAGACTCTCAAGAACAAATCATTTCTTATTTGAGCGTCTACACCCTTACTTTTCAGATCTCAAGGAAAAGTAAGTGTTTATGCCTTTTAAAAATATAGAAGAAAGGGGTTTCAGTGAATTCTGCTAGTGTTTTTGATGATAAATCAATTTATTATTATTGGCTAAGATATTTAAATTTTGTTGACATCATGCTTTGTTCCTAAACTATGGTTATAAAAAGTTTCATCAAACATTCTCATACCCATTTGCTTACGCATTTTCGCATTTGTTCGCATTTAGTTCATGTAACTTGTAAGTCACAGTTCGTCCTCGACCTGGATTCATAAAAGAGAAAATTGTTTGCCAAATTTTTGTATTCTTTGATCTTTCAAATGAATGTAACGATAAATTTCTGAAATTGTTTAACTGTGACAGGTAAGATGAGATAAGATATATCACTACGATATATTATTTGAGATACCTAACTCTAGCATAGCAAAGTGCTCAGGACGAGTCTGATTTTTTAAAATAAAAATAAAATAAATAATGCTTGACAATCCACGCAGCACCATCTAGCCCCAATTAAATTAAAAAAAAAATAGATTGACAAGAATGTTTTTTTTTCTACATTATTTAAAAATACTATTCCTGAAAACTTGAATATGAACTTCACAGCATGCTTATTGACTTGCTGATGAAACAAGCGGATGACCCACCGGATGTTAAGTTGTAACTATCACTTAAAACAAAGAGTTAAAGATTCAATTAAAGAAATTATTATTATTATTGCCTCGTAAGTCACGTACAATAGGAACGTGCCCTAAGATGCACTGCCCTGCGTCCATCAACTTGCGGCATACTGATTTTAAGCCTCATGTGCCTGTAATTACACCGGCGACCACACTCTTCAAACCGAAACACAGCGTTGCTGCTTGGCGGCAGAAAACAGTGTGGTGGTAGTACTTCCCCGGACGAGCCCTTCACAAAATGTGTTATAGGTGATGGTTACCACTAAACACCAGGAGCCTTATGCACTATGACCATTTGCAGCGCAAGCTCGGCTAAGACAAGGCACCGGTGTCATACGGTCAGGGCAAGGTATCTTCTATGTCATAAAGAACAAAGCCCAACATCAAGTTTTGACGTTTCACGGTTTGGGGCAAGGAATCTCCTATTTTCTTAGTGAATAATGCCCCAGGTGGGACATCTGCTTGTTCCATCAGCTGGTTATATAAAAAAAGTACTTTAGTAGAACATGAAGCTCAGTAACTTAATGACTACAGGACAGTAAATTACAATCTCTGAGGTATTTAAACTATGTCTCATTTAAAGGTTTAATTGTGGAAATTACACGGGAAAGCTCCTCAGGCGTTACTGAGAATAAAAAATATGTTGCTTGTGAGAACAAGAATTGTTGACGACCTCAGTGGCGCAGCGTGCGAGAGTCCGCCTGCGACGCAAGAGGTTGCGGATTCGATTCCCGCCTCGGAACAAATTTGTGTACGATCCGCAGAAATTTGTTCCGTTGGTGTGGGTGTTATAACAAAAAATATCTATCTGTGTAAGTATAATGTATTAAATATATCAGTTATCTAGTACCCATAACACAAGCTTTGAGTAGCTTACTTTGGGGCTAGAAAATGCTGTGTGGATTGTCGAGCATTAATATTATTATTATTATTATTATTATAACTAGGCCATAATGAACTGGGACTGATTAGAATAACGTTTCTGAATTTGAAATATCGAATTGTATCCAGGTTTCAATTTTATACAACAAATTTTATAAAATTCGATATAATTATAATTAATATCTTAATCGATATGCATTATAAATATCTACTCGGTAATTTGATATTTATCTACTACTAATTAAATAAAAATATTTAATAATCTACCTTTTCATCCCACCATCTCGGAAAGAGTACTTTTGCTCTTCAATATCTGAGTGCAAAAGCCGTTTTTATTCTCTAGAGGATAAAGTAAATTGAATTTAGAACATCGTGTGCACTAAGTTTGTGAATTAAAAAAAAACATTAAACCTATTTACTGCTACCTCTATGGTGCCGAATATATCATACAACTTTTTTTTAATTTGTTAAAAACTCAGACTCGGAACCTTCTTGGTGTTCTTTTTTCAATTTGCTTTGTACGCGGTTCTTTACGCGGCATTTTTTCACGTCATTGTTAAACCATATATCAAAAACAAGAAACTTGAAAACAAGTGAAAAAACTAAAATGAGTGATTCTAGCGACGAGGAAGTTTGTTTGACGCCAACATGTGATTGTAAACGTTTTTTTTGCATTTAGTCATTTCCTCGCTGAGGTGGAATGAAAAGTTACGTGTTGCACTCGAGTGCAAAGATTTTTCACCTCGTGCTCTTTTGATTCCCTCGCTAACGCTCAGGATTCTAATTTTGAATCACTCGCTGCGCTCGTGATTAAATTTTAGAATCCTTCGCTTGCTCGGTCATCAAAATTGAACACGCGGTTAAAAAGCAACTTTGCACTCTTGTATAACAAATAACTATTATCGATTACGCATACAATCAGTAATGTAAATTACCACTGCTAACAGCCTGATCCAATATGAAGCTTATATACAGACAAATAAGATTGAAATTAAATGTTTCAAATAACATACAAGTTGATACCTTCTGATATCCACTTTTAATCTTTAGTTATCGATTATTTTAATGTAATAGCCTTTAGCTCTTCGTAGTAAGTATAACCTTTAATCCGTTTGTTTTAGAGTTGATATTAGCGTGTCCCGGTGCACTTCACGTGACCTTTGTAAGGTTTGCTTCCTAGTTTCGCTTGAGCATTGGGCATAGAATTCTCAGAAAAACTCAGAAAATATTCGGTCAATTAACCGAATATTATCAATTACTATGCCTTTGGTCGTATTACTAATACTATGCTACTACCTATGCTTTAGTTCTTGCCATCTCTTACCAATGCGTATTGGAAAACCGAGACAGCGCTAGTTTTAGACTTTGTTTAAAGTTAGGCACCATTTTGTAGTATGTTTAGAATCCTGTAAAGTCATAGTACAAAGTCATAGTCATAGTACACTCGTACTTACAGACAAATGGTCAAACTTTACCCAACGACTGAGTTTTGTGAATTGAATTTTAGCCCTGCGTTCTTTGCACCGACTGGACACCTAAACTTCAAGATTTACTCTGTACCTAATTACCATCTCGTTTATTATTAATTAATTTAATAAATCATTGTGACTGACGACCTCTGTGGCGCAGCGGGCGAGAGCCTGCCTGCGACGCAAGAGATTGTGGGTTCGATTCCCGCCTTGGAACAAATTTGTGTACGATCTGCAGAAATTTGTTTCGATGGTCTGGGTGTTTTCTATGTATAATAAAAAATATCTATCTAAGTATATAATGTATTAAATATATCAGTTATCTAGTACCCATAACCCAAGCTTTGAATAGCTTACTTTGGGGCTAGATAGTGCTGTGTGGATTGTCCAGCATTATTTATTTATTGTAGAGGTTACTCTTTGCTATAATTGCTCGAGAAATCATAATTATACGCGCTGTAGGTCATTTTATGGTGGATGGTCCCTTGATAACTAGAGTATTTCATTATCTAAATGAAAGGCGATATCGTCATCACAATGCATTGTCAACATAATTATCAAAAATATTATAAAATCCCGACAAAAAGTTTGTCTGATAAGAAAACTACTACTGAATTCGAAGTATTAGAGTGTAGACATATTTTTAAATATTTCCTTAGGTTTTTGAAACCTGGATACAATTCGAGCACCGGTGGTCTAGTGGGAGTGACCCCGCCTTCCGATCGTAAGGTCGCAGGTTCGAATCCGGTCGTGCACCAATGGATTTTTCTATCGAAAAATTTATGTGCGCAATGCCAGTGCTCTTAAACGGTGAAGGAAAACATCGTGAGGAAATCAGTTAGTATTCTAACAGCGACGATGGGCTTGCAACCTGTCACGTATGGAATACTAACTACTGCAAAATGTGGGTATGTGCCAAATGTAATGTTTGGACGTACCTCTGACTACCCTCTTAGAAATCCTCAAAGAATCTTGAATTAGTACCTACTTGGTACTGGGAGATCTGGAGGGATATCTACCGTGCCTGGAGATCAAAGTCGTGAAGCTGTTTCAGTTTTTTTTTCTTAGGTTTCGAAAAGTCCAGTAAATGCACCATTATTTTTATCGCTAGTTGCAAATAATATTGAATGGATTGATAACTATGGATTGATAAAATACATATTAACTTATTTATATTATTTGGACTTGAAACTAACAAAATTACATGCCAACATAAGAAAGTCCTTCCAAGAGAAGTCTACGGCGTAGCAGCTGCGTAGACAGCTACGAAATCAAGAGCGCAGGTTCTGCTCTCGGTTCAACATACCTTATAGCTTGCTAAGCATTATTATATTCTCTCTGTTATGGAATTATGGTAACTACTTAATATTAGGTACAGGTACGTCGTCGGCTTGTTCTATCAGCAAGCAGCATTTAAAAATAAATAGAAAACCTAAAAACCCAGATTTTTACGTTTGAGCTATTTCGTTCTGCATTGCATGCCCAGCAGGCCTATTGGCTATCTCGGTGGATATCTCCTAGTGAAGATCACTCGTCAAAGTGTTTTGATATTGACGAATCGTCAACGTCAGTCACCGACCCCAATTTGTTAGTCACCGTAACACTATTTTGACTAGAGATTGCGATTGTCTACGCATAGTGGACAACACATTGATGACATTACCTATTCGTCAAAGACACTACTCCGAGGCAGTGTTTAATGAATATTATTGATAGGCACCGAAGCCGTTATAGGTATTCTAATTAGTAAAAGTGGTGACTGTTGTTGAGATTTGTGTTTGTTGTTAAGTAGGTAGGTATGGCACGTCTTATTTTGTTGGGATATGCTGAAGACGAGCGAAAACGACGTGCTCTTATTATTTAGAGACACCGCCTGCGCTAGTTTTATAGGTACATAGGTACCTAATAATTGAATAGAATTCATATTCTACTTTATATTTTATAAAAAAAAATATTTTGGCTTAAAGTTTATCTATGTACCTACCTACCTACTATTTGAATGTTATTATGTCTGTGTCTTTGTTGGGTATTTTTGGAACAAATTGAGAATGTAAAAAAAAAAACAAAAAACATGCATGTAATAAGTAAAATATTATATATTTATTTATTTTGTTCTATAAAATCTAATATTATAATATTTTATTTACTTATACTTATGATGCCTAACTAAGTATATCTTTGTCTTTGTGACCTCTGCCTTCGAGCTAGAAGAGTGGAGCGCTGACCTTAGTCTTAAAGTAAAATACTTTTTCTTTTCAACAAAAAGTCCCGTGTCATGACCACTTGAGTATTTGTAAGCTCATCAAGGGAATGTCTCAAGTGCAGCTTGCTTATAAATATCCTACATAAGTGCTTGGCGACAGATTTTCAACTTGTGTCGTATCCAACAACTTACATTCTTGGTGGCATCTATAAAGAGATATTCTACGTAAGCTGACAAAGTATTTTAATAATGTGGACATTTACATTTTTAAAATAAACTAATAAGATCTAAAACTTTGCTAAGTACCATATTCACACTAAAAACAAATCTTTATCGTTTTACCGGGAGTCTACGAAGTTACTTACGCTAGTTGTACTTGCCTTTAATTGTAGATTTAAGTAGCAATATTTTTACACAAACGAACTTGATAAACACAATTCACAAAGAAGTAATAGGTACACTCGCTCGATACACTCGAAATAAAATGAATTTGAATTTAGCGCCAAACCTTAGGTACCTACGTCAGTATAAATAAACCGCCTAAAACAAAAATATCCTAAAATATAGTACTGTAATAATCAAAAAGTATTACTAAACTTAGCCGTATAATATTCGATGACATCGTCGTGAATGAATGAATGAAAGTTCGGTGTACAACCGAAGCCAGTTAGTCACGGTCACTGTAAAAGATAGCCAATAGGCCTGCTGGTTTTTTTTGGAGTTACTAGATTTCACAGCCCCCCAATAAGGGCTGTAAGAGTATTATAGCTCTATAAAGGGCCCGTCCGGGGAAGTACTAAGGTCACGGTTCGGTTTGGCAGTTTCTGTAAACAGCAGTTTTGCTGTGTTTTGGTTTGAAGTGTGTGTTGCCGGTGTAATTACAGGCACATGAAGCTTTATGCCTCAAGTTGGTGGACGCAGGGCAGGGCATCGTAGGGCACGTTCCTATCGTGCGTGTCTTACGAGACAATGCTTTAACACTATTTCCTTCAAACTATGAAATGGTGCGCCGTCTCTGTTTGCCGTTACGCTTTGGAAGGAGATGGCAATAGTTTAAGCACAGTTTATTGCTTGTCAGTTTTTTTGTAGTAAGACCTTATCTATTAGGTACTAATGAACAAACAGTGACAAACATTTGCGACATTTTTAAGTAACATCTAGCTCTTACTTACGTAGGACAGCGTTACTTAAGGGCCCGGCGACAGCGGCTCCTAGTTTCGAGGTGCTATTGGTTATTATTTCATTTTATTTCATTTCGGGGAGGTTGTTTGAAAGAATAACTATCCAGTGACACGCATAAATACTGTTCGAACACAAATAACACAATATTATAAGGGAAACATGCCCGAATCAGAAATCATTTTGGTATTAGTATGTTTGGCCTTACGTTTACCTAATACCAAAATGATTTCTGACTCAAGCATATTTCCCTTATATTATTGTATTATTTGTATTCGAACAGTATTTATGCGTGTCACTGGATAGTTATTCTTTCAAACAACCTCCCCGAAATGAAATAAGTTGAAACATTACTCAAACTTCGCCCTGTCACTGTTTCTCACTACGCATTAGTAAGAGATGGCTATAGTTTGAGCATTGATTAACTATGAAATATTTTTGTAAGCTTGTTTAAAAACCTTTGTTGACAAAGATCTATTTAAAAACCTCGACGATGACGTCATTCTTTCTTCAGCTTGTTAAAATCAAGTTTGAGGCGCGAGAGACGCGTTGAAATCAGCCAATCATTGAATACGGCGCAGATAACATAAAAGTAGCAAGCGCTATCCAATGCCCGGCCAGTGTACCAATATGGGCATTTAATGAAGTCATTTCCAATCCTCTCACAGTGAGGGCCATGCACGATGAATATTAACGCACTAAACTAAGCATTATACGCTTCCATGTGGTTTGTATTATGAAAAACTGTTCACGTTCTATGTAAATACGAAGAGCGTCGAGCGAAAACTAGAAAGTTCACGCACACGCGCACATTTATCGACGTAAGCATGTGTGCAACCGGCTCGGTTTCATAATTGAATTTCGCATTTATTACGAGTTTGGTTCTACGTATGTACCTTAGCTTTTTTTTTTTAAACTAAACTCACCGTATCTGTGTCCTCGAAACCGCTCTCCCACAGCATTTTGTCGTAAAGTCCCACAAGTTCACTGATTATCAAAATTATTATGCTGTTCTTGTTTGTGTATCAAAAGTCCATACCGCGCGCGTTTTCAAGGAAAGCTCGCATTCCGCGGTTAATTTTTATTAAGCGGAAAAGTTGCGTGCGCGTCTATTGACGGCTCGGAAGAGTGTGCGGGCGCATAAGTCGACAGCGCACGAAGCCGCTCGGCCGACGAAGTTAGCCGACCTACTTTAACCTACTACACTTGCGTCACTTAGTTCTAAATTACAACTGATAGTAAACTGTATTACGATGGAAGAACTCTCAGCATGGCTTGCAAGTTAGCAGAGACATTGCTGAACAACTGTATCTGTGGGCTTTTAAACAAATTGAGCTGGTACTATTGGTGGAAATTCATTGATCAGCCGTCCTGTAAAATCTTGTAAATTCATTATTTATTCCACAGATTCAGTATTTATCCAGTAGACGGCAGGCTAAATGAAACATCAGTCAGTGTGTTACTACTAGTGCATCTAGTCCTACTTCGAAACGCTTGGTCGAGCTGTGTCGTTTTTTTCGCATTTTCCGATGAAATGGTACCTGTGCGCATGTAGGCACATAGGTGGTAAATGGACGCTTCAACAAAAACTCGTTTAGGCAAAAGTAGTTTGACTCGTGCTATTTTTACTTTTACTTTGTGATCTTCATGTATCCAGGCATAAAAGTAAATATTAACGAGCTTTATAATCTGTATTTTTTTTAAACCTTTTTATGTTTATACAGAGTGTCCGGAAGGTCGATGCAAAGCCGTGAGGGGGGGGGGGTAGGTCACTTCGTTACGCATCTATTCAGGTTTTTATTTGGTGTTTTTTCTTTTTGTGTTTATCGATTGAATGCACATCATGCTAGGACACAAACAAATTTTTAGGTACTAGTAACTGTCTGTTTGAACACTATGAACGAATAGGCATATGATTTTGGTAAATTTTTCAAAAATCATGAATGATAACTCGGAATTCGACGACATTGGACTAAGGTAACCTAGCCTGAATAGATGCGTAACGAGGTGACCTACCAACCCCCCCCCCCCCCCCCCCCTCCCCCTCATTCACGGCTTTGCATCGACCTTCCGGACACCCTGTATAGTGTTGTTCTAACAGCGGCGATTGGCTTGCCTATCACGTATGGAATACCAACTTCTGGCAAATGTTGGGGTATGTTATAATATATGTAATATGGACGTACCTCTGACTCCCCTTAGACGTCCTCAAAGAATCTTAGACACATTGGGCAGCGCATCGTAGACGTTTACATATTTAAAATAAATTTAAAATAAAAGAAACTTCATAAAAAGCTCAAACATTTATTTTAAAGACCATCATCTCTACGACCTTTGCTAAGGTAAACTAGCCCCATCTCTGTTTGTCATCACCAATCAGTAAGAGATAGCAATAGTTTATTTATCTAATAGTTTACGTTTTAGAAGATTTATAGGAAAGGTCATGTTGTGTTTAGATTTCTGACTGGCCTAACAGAAATAAAAAGACAGAACCAGATCTGTATCGTCGTACGAAATGTCCAGAATTATATTTTAATTTGTTTGATAATATCCGTCTCAATTCGTTTTTTTGTTTTTATAATGTAGATTTAAATCTGTAAGCTGAGGTTAAATGAACTATTTGATGTTTAAATAAAATTTAATGTAAGTAAAATAATTTAGAACATGGAATGTGCATCTAAAAGATTTTTAAGTGCAATATTTTCTCTTAATTTATACCACCGATATTTATATTTCTTTTAAGATTTGTTATTCCTTCATCGTTTGAGAGCACTAGCACTAGCATTGCACCAGTTCAAACCAGCGAGCTTAGGATTGGAAGGTGGGGTCAGTACCACTAGACAAGCGGTGCTCACTCTCTTTATCTGCATGGCTATCTCTAGTTCGTTAGAAATGGATTGCAGATATCGCAACTGACTATGTGTATTTTTACATTTACATAGTTTTAATTGTATTTTTATTGGTTTTTCTCGCCTTAAATCAACAAAACACACTTGATCGCGTCTTTTTCTTCATTTTGACATAGTGTGGTGAATTTGATCGCTGGAAAATCCATTCTGTAACTTGCTGGTGCAATCACTTAGCAGCAGGTTGCGTAATATCTTAACGCAACAAACAGCAAACGCTATCAACTACATTTAGATTTTACAAGTAATACAATAAAAAGCCTTCGAAATAAATCCTACTAATATTATAAACGCGAAAGTTTGTAAGTATGGATGGATGGATGGATGTATGTTTGTTACTCTTACATGCCGGAACGCCTGAACGGATCTGGATAAAACTTGGCAGAGATATAGATTATAGTCTGGAATAGCACATGGGCTACTTTTTATTCCGTGGAAATACCGGGATTTAAATCAGCGCGGGTGAAACCGCGGGGCGCAACTAGTAAATAAATTGGTGGACTTTTCACACAGCACTATCTAGCCTCAAACTAAGCCAAAGCTTGTAATATGGGAACCAGATAGCTGATATAATACTTAATATACTTTTTTTGTAAATACATACTTATTATAATACATAATAACACCCAGAAATAAAACAAACATCTATGTTCATCACTCAAATATTTGTTCTCGGTGGGAACCTACGGCCTACGGCGCAGAAGGCCAGAGCTACTACCAACTGAGCTTTCAAAGCTATTTGAATGTTGTGCTTTACGAAAAAAAATGTTATGTAAGTAAGTGATAAGTGCTATGTTAACTAACATACCTATTTTGTTAGGATAGTTTAGAATCTAAACTTTAGATAATATGAATGCTCTTTGTGAAGAACTCATCCGGGGAAGTAGAAGAAGAAGAAGAAGAAAATACTTTATTGCACACAACTTAAGGATACAACAAAAAAACAAACTTAAAACTAAAAGTACAATGGGCGGCCTTATCGCTAAGTAGCGATCTCTACCAGACAACCGTTGGATGAAATGGACTCAAGAAATTTAGAAGGGGTCCTTGTGTGCGTGGAGATAAATAAAAATAATTTGTGAATAAACATACAAAATACAAAGAAATAAAGAACATATTTATTGACAAAGAAAATTACAACTAATAGTTACAATTATTTACAAAATGTACAAAATATACAAAATACATATGAAACAGTTGAGCTATCTGCAGACCGTTGCAAACGATCTATAGATAGCTCAACTGATCCAAATCAGTGCCAGTCGGAAGCGTACCCAAGACACTGGCTGCATTGCCACGCTGAATGGCAATGCTGATACGCTGAGCCAGGTATTCGCCAGCCCTCGGGTCACGCGTCGCCTCGATAAGTCGCCTGGATAAAATTTTGAAGACCCGGTAGGCCTCGCCCTACAATACATATAGCTAATATACATTTATTATTAAAGAAACAAGCAAGGTAAAGTTGGTGACAGCATGACAAATAGTGTTCCTTAACCATGGATTTAAAAATAAAAAGTGATTAAGCACATCTGATAGCAACAGGCAATGCGTTCCACAGTCGAGCAGCCTGCACCGTGAAGGATTTATCAAAGTAAGAAGAGGAGTGTACAGGTGACTTAAGTTGAAGAGTTTCGGAAGAGCGTAGGGATCGGGAGTTGGAGAGATGTAGAAATTGAAAACGATCTTTAAGATAGGGAGGAGAGGTTGGACTGAAAAGGATATTATACAACAGATTTAGGATGTGAGTATTCCGGCGAAGTCGTATAGGTAACCGCTTGAGCTTCCTGCGAAACTGGGAAACGTGGTTGTACTTCCGCAAACCAAATATGAAACGTATTCCAAAGTTTTGCATTCGCTCAAGTTGATTGAGTTGCTATTCGGTAAGGTCTAAATAGCAAGCATCAGCATAATCGAGAATTGGAAGTAGGAGTGACTGTGCAAGCGAAATTTTAGTGGCAATAGGCAGGAAGTTTCGCAGTCTTCGGAGAGAACCTGCAGATGCAAACATTCTACGGCTGACTTCCGTAAGTTATGGTCCCCATGACAGTTGCCTGTCGATAAGTACACCAAAATTTTTTTTAATATGTGTGCCATCAAATATTACTTGCGGAAGGCAATCCCAGTCAATCCTAGAGACCATCCGTGAACCCCCAACAATAATAAGTTGAGTCTTCAGCGGATTGACACTAAGACCGTATGCTTTGCTCCAATCTAAAATTCGACCTAGATCACAATTTATGGTCTGTATGGCATGAGGGAGCTCTTCAACAGTGGACTGTGTGTAGATCTGGAGATCGTCTGCATAGAGGTGGTACGATGAAGTAAGCTGTTGAGAAATGGTATTTATGAAAATTGCGAAAAGGAGTACACCAAGGGTACACCGGCAGATATATTGCACCACGATGAGTAAGACTCATCCATGCGAATACGCTGCCGACGCCCGTACAGGTATCTATGAAACCAATCAACCACTTTTGGAGATATGTTAAGACAGCGTAGGATGCCAAGGAGGATTTCGAAGTCAACATTATTAAAAGCACTGCTGAAATCTAATAGCGTGAGTATAGTGATACGTCCATTATCCATGCCTTCACGTATGTCATCAGTTATATTAACTAGTGCAGACACAGTCTAGGGCCAGAACGGAAACCAGATTGAAACGGATTTAGGAGATGGTTTCTTGAAAGGAAGATGGTAAGTTGCTGATGGCAAGGCGCTCCAGGACTTTGGATAGAAAAGGAAGAATGGAAAAAAAAAGGAAGTACTACCACCATTTCCTTTTCTGCTGGTTTAAAGCGTAGTTGTCGGCGAAATTGAGGCCACATGAGGGTTAACATCTGTATGGACGCAGTAAAGTACATCGGGGAACATTTATATGGTATATATATATATATATATATATATATATATATAATATAAATGTTCCCCGATGATATATATATATAAGTTCCATCAGGATATAGTATAAAAATAAAAATCATGTACATACCTAACTGATTTATTAATTTAATTTTGACACATTTAGCTAAATGAATAGCTCACAGTTCTTATCCTACTGTGATATAAATAAAACTTCGTAATAGATATAATTTCTAGCCAGGCAGTGGGCGTTGGTCAGTAGCAATCATTTTAAAACAAAAACTAAAGGTACGGTACCTACTATCAGACACAACGCAATTCTTTGAGCTGTCCCAGTATTTAAAGGTCAATCATCTGTCAAAGTTACCGATGCGGAAGATTCAGGAAATATCGACACAATATAATGGGGCAAACAATAGTAGACCTTATGAAATTAGATTATTAGAGTGATAGATGGTTTTCTGAATTTGTCAAACTACAATGACCCCTAATGTCATAATATGATCGATCATTAGTAATCAAATTGCGGTATGACGTCGTGTTAAAAACCCATGCACGGATCAAGGAACTACCTCATTACCAAGTATGAAGTATGTGAGCCAAAAGTGGGGGAATTACCCTGAAATCCATTCCGATGCCACCTAGCTCTTGTGAAGGGCTCGTCCGTGGAAAGTCTACCACCATGTCTTTTTGTGCAGTCAAGTTTTTTGCAGCCAAGAAGCGTCACTGTGTTTTGGTGTGATGAGTGCTGTCGCCGGTGAAATTACGGGCACATGTGGCTTAATATCAGTATAGAATAGAATAGAACAGAATAATGCTGGACAATCCACACAGCACCATCTAGCCCCAAAGTAAGCTACTTAAAGCTTGTGTTATGGGTACTAGATAACTGATATATTCAATCCATTATAAACTTACATAGATGGATATTTTTTATTATGCATAGAAAACACCCAGACCACGGAACAAATTTCTGCAGATCGTACACAAATTTGTTCCGAGGCGGGAATCTAACCCGCAACCTCTGCGTCGCAGGCGGACTCGCCCGCTGCGCCACAGATCGTCAATCGTCTCGCCCGCTGCGCTACTGGGGTCGTTATATAGTCATATCGTATGCCTCAAGTAGATGGACGACATGGTTTCGTAGGTCACTTTCCTATTATGCGTGACTTTTGAGGCAATGCTTTGTGGTGAGTTGATGGTTACAAATTAATATCTGCTTATTAGGTGGTAAGCTTTATTTTTTGAACATTTTCGAACTGCATCAATAGCGAAGACGCTATTAACATTGTTTTGTTTTATAATATGTATGTAATATTGTTGTGCTTAATGGTAGTACTCTCAAACGGTGAAGGAAAACATCGTGAGGAAACCGGCATTATGTAGAACCTAAAAAGCTCTATGTCAAGTGCAAAGGAGCCTCTTTGTGGCGCACTTAAAATCCTTTCACGACACTGTTTCGAAAGAAACTAGTGACACGACAAGAAGAAAAAGAAGTATGAATTTCAGTTACTAAAAATGAGAGCAAGGATCGACTGAATTTTAATTTTTCGCTGAACAAGTAAAACACACCATCATCTGCTGTGTTCGGTAATTACTGGATTAAACAATTTGATCATCAGTGATGCATCTGGCTTCAAGATTTATTTACAAAGCACATATTCGCGGAACAATCAGTGACGGTGCTTACCACAACGGTGACGTGCTTAGGTATTTCTTTAGCTATTTTAGGATATAATTATAAATAAACCTATGCCACACGCTATATAAAATACTAGGGATTCGCCCGCGCGCCCCTGCTTTGCACGGGTACACATATCATGCATGTATTATACATATAAACCTTCCTCTTGAATCACTCTATCTATTAAAAAAAATGCATCAATATCCGTTGCGTAGTTTTGAAGATTTAAGCATACATAGGGGCATAGGGATATAGGGACAGAGAAAGCGACTTTGTTTTATACTACTTAAATAAACCTTCTAGTGATGTAATAATGTAATCACTAGAAGGTTTATTTATTATTATTTAAATTATCTGATATATTTTACTAATATCTAAAAATACCTGTTATTTAAACACTGCATTGCATTACAAAATCAAATCTTCATTTTATATGCAAAATGGGTGAAAAATTTACAAATGAAAACCTATACAGACCTACCTATACAACCTATGACAGCCTACGTAGCTCAGTTGGTAGTAGCTATGCCTTCTGCGCCGTAGGTCGTGGGTTCGATTCCCACCGTGAACAAACATTTGTGTGGTGAACATAAATGTTTGTTCTCTGTCTGGGTGTTATATAATATTATAAGTATGTATTTACAAAAAAAAAGTATTATAAGTAGTATATCAGCTATCTGGTTCTCCCATATTACAAGCATAAGCTTAGTTTGGGGCTAGATAGTGCTGTGTGGAAAGTCCACCAATATTTATTTATTTATTTATTTATACATAAAATTGGTACCAATTAAGTCGTAAGTTTATTGCGTGTTCTTTTAGGCTTGGTCGCGTCGCTTGGCTTGATATTTCGGGGGCTAAAATCCCGTTGTAATATTTGGCATAAGCTAAGTAATATTAGATTAGATATAGCTTTATTGTTCAATATAGGTAATGTTCATAATTCAACGAAAAACAATACCTCGAATCAGATATCCAATAGAAGGTGTTATCGCCAAAAGCGATCTCTTCTAGACTTATAAGATGAAATAAAATAAAATTTATGTAAACCAGCAACAAATATTACAGCGTGATCTATAATTGGGTTTAGCATGGAAATTATAATTAGTCTTGGTTGGATATCATTGGCATCTAAGCTAGGATAGCCTTGTAGAGCCATTTTCAGAGTTCTTATGTTGGCGTCTTAGATTCACAGCCCGTGAGTGTTTAAGTAATTTCTGCCTTATTGCAAAACGTCAAGTGCTAGGTGGAGATATATTGCGCTTGAGTGGAGGTAATAAGAGCATTAATACATGCACGAATCTCATTGAGGGTAATCGCCAAGACGTGTAAGATAGATACCAGATATGCTATTCTGACAACAACACTCGTCTAAGTGACCGCAGAATCCGCGGTGAGTTTTCAGTTCGGTATATGGTAATACATCACTAGCACTCCCCGTGTTAGTGTTTTGGCGGTGAAATGCCAACGTGATTGAGGCGAAACAAGTGATCGAAGTGAGCGCGGATCCACTAGGTGATGGGTACTCCCCGTGATTTTTTTGTTTACGAAATAGAACTACAGGGGCATAATCCTACTAATATTATAAACGCGAAAGTTTGTAAGTATGGATGGATGGATGGATGGATGTTTGTTACTCTTTTACGCCGGAACGGCTGAACGGATCCGGATGAAACTTGGCAGAGATATTGATTATAGTCTGGAGTAACACATAGACTACTTTTTATCGCGTGGGAATACCGGGTGTTGGCAGATATTTAGCATTTTACCGTATTTAGCTGATACATTTTTAGTTCCTAAATAATAACTAGATGTCGCCACAGAAAAGATTAGCACGCGCTATCGTTGCGTTTTGAGGAATGAGTGATATCAGCAATCGTAGGTATAATAATTTTCCGATCACCGGGATTTAAATCTGCGCGGGTGAAACCGCGGGGCGCAACTAGTTACGAATAAATTTGACTATAGTCGAGTTATAGGCGAATAGCGATGGGTCGTACTTGTATTAATCACGTACCAGGCCTAGGCAGCGCTTCCACCTTTGCGTACCTTGTTCAGATACCAGGTCTTCAAGTACTTGGATAGTTTAATGGACTGACTTGGATCATAGCATAGTACGTACTCGGCCCGCAGCAAGCACCACCATTCCCACGGTATTTTAGTACTTTGGAACTTCCAATACTTAGCGCAATGCGCAATACGTACCTACGTAAAGTCCGCGTCACGCAAAAAGAACGCCGGAAGGTGTGGGGGGGGGGGGTTCTGATGCCGCGAGTATTTTGTATGCGCAATCACATCCCCTCCACTGTTTTCCAGCGTTATTTTTGGTTGACGCGCATTATAGGTACTACGTAACGTATATCTACCTACTAGTACTACATATACCTACTTAAATAAAGTACATAGGCGAACTTAATGTGTAGCGAGCGTAGCGTTACCTAGGTATATACTCTTTGGTGTGTAGGTAGGTAGGTATGTAATCAACTCGGGAATATTTTTTTCCTAAAAATGAAGGACTTGAACGATGTACCTACCTACCTACCTACGCGTTTTTCGCGACGCGGTCGGGCATATTGCCGTCGGCCTAAACTTTAATCCAGCAGTGGAGGCCCAGAGAGTTCAGAAAAAGGTGGGATACGCTTTTTGAACTCTCTGAAGAGAACTAGAACAGGAAGGTACCTAGGTACCATAACTAAGCAAAGTTAAAACTCCTAGGTATTTAAACAGTTTTTATAAGTAAGGCTGTAAGTTTGTAAGTAGGTAAGTAAGGTACTCACAGAAGTTAGTAAAAATGACTCATTAGGTACCTACTGCACACACAACACAACGCACAATAAATAAACTGACGAATAAAAAAGGACCCAATTTACTCAATTTGAAAAAAAAATCTAAGTACGTGCGATAATGTATCTTATTCTTATGGTATTAGAAGGAGTCATAGCTGTAATATTATAATGGCACTTGTACGTTTTCATTTTGCAAGTTCAAGAGTTCAAGGTCTTAAATCACAATCAAAAATGCGTCTTATGTATATGTATCTACCTAGCTACTAGCTAGCCTGCATAATACAGAGCGAGGGTGACGTATCATTCCTTCTTACTTGCCCGTGAACTGCCGCCGCGTGGCGCGGCTCGGCGACGCGACGGGACTCGGGACCTGACCGACCGACATCTCCTCCTCCCTCCTCCTCGCTCATCGCATCGCCCCGCGCCCGGCCTTGTTCAACAAGGTTTGCGCGTACCAGGGCGACGCGATGCTTGCCTCGAAGTATCAATGAAAATACCTGGTATTTATACTAGGTCGAGTAAATACGCTTCATCCCTACAATCGACACGTACCGAGTCATGCGAGTACTACCGGTACCTTGTTCGACCCAATAGTCGAATTAGGTACGCGTAATCGCATGGAAATACCTGGTATTTATACTAGGTCGAGTAAATACGCTTCATCCCTATAGGCGAACGTTAACATCCCGTACAACATAACATGCAGTGCATTATTGGCTCCACAAAATTTTAGTAATTAATTCATGTTTATTTAATAAATAACATGAATAAACTTTATTCATATTAAATCTTAGAGTAGAGCTTAGTGTGTATGATCGTAGGTATGATTGCATCTTGTAGCTTGCTGTCAACCAAATATATATACATATAACCATACATATAACCAAATATATAATACCTAGTAGGTACCTATACAGTCTGTATTTTATTACCACTTTAGCAGCGCAGATCTTTAATAATAAGTGTCATTTTATGCTAATGAGACACCTGCTCCTGGTTAATTATTCGATTAAATCAGGTTTTGTCTAATATTATTCTAATAAACTTAATATCTGGGTAAGCTTTGCTCGGTTGCTTAACAAAAAACTGATAAAAAACATTTTCTAGAAATGAATCCTAGTTAGATCGATTTATCGCCCCTGAATCCCCCTGTTACCAAATTTCATGCAAATTTTTGAAGCCTTTTCGATTCTGATTATATTTATTATCATCACTACTCACTACATAGGTAGTATAAAAAACAAAGTCGCTTTCTCTGTCCCTATATCCCCATGTCCCTATGTCCCACTGTATGCTTAAATCTTTAAAACTACGCAACAGATTTTGATGCGGTTTTTTTAATAGATAGAGTGATTCAAGAGGAAGGTTTACATGTATAATACATGCATGATATGTGCACCCGTGCGAAGCAGGGGCGCGCGGGCGGATCGCTAGTTATTTATAAAGGGTTACAGGTTGAGTCGACCTACATCATGGAGGGGGTTGTAGCTCCCATAATTCCTCACTGATCTTACTACTATGAAACACCTTACTATAAACTGAAATGTTTTCAAAATATTTGACTTTGATTTTTTTTTAAATACCGAATTTTTGCCTATTGACCTATTGTTCTTTTTTTTTGTTTTATGTAGGGGTAATTTATATGTGTTCGCGATTTTTGTGCAGTTGAGTTGCTTTCTCATTCTTTACACTATAAATGCAGTTAAACTTTGGTGAAAGTGTCCTAGGTAGTAGGAAACACTGACATAATGCTGGTACATAATGCCCTTCTTAAGGATATTTGGTAAGAGATCTCCGGGGATGTCTACCAGGGATATTTGGGATACCTCGAGAGTAGTTAGGCTGTTTATGAGGCTCTATTTTAAGACCTGTGTAACATTGGGTACATTAAAAACAACATTATATTTTAAATAATTTATTATGCTGTCAAACTATGTTTATTATTTAAATAATTAGCTACACAATATATACAAATATTTGCATAATATAGATAAACAGTCAATGTGTTACCCTAATTTAGGAAGATTTGATTAAGTCTACCTAAACTAATTCTATTGACATTAACATTTAGCACAGCTAGTTATATCAACTTTCGAATAAATCATTTTAATATAAGCATTATCTAATCACAATAAAGCAATAAAGTTTCCTTACCAACCAGAGTGCACGGAAAATAATCACCATCTTAAAAGCCATCATCTGATAAATTTTGGTTGACTTTATTTTGAAGAGCTCTTGTGGCCTAGTTGTAGCGGCCTAGCTTTACGATCCTAAAGTCGTGGGTTCAAAACCGGCCATGTACCAATGAGTTTTTCTCTCTCTTGAAGTTTACTTCGTGAATGAAGTTTTTGGGATTCCGTCGGTCATTCAACCAACGGAGTTAAGTCGGCGCCTCAAAACTTCTACTACTCTTTCAAATTATTTCTCTATCTGTTAGATATAGACTTTCTAGAAAATTTGTAACTTATTTATAGTGGTTTGAAGCGAGGTTTACCTGTTTTGTGAGAGACTGGATGATGGAGACATTATTATAACATACATTCAAACATACGTCCATACTCTGTCCTTTATTATTTATTATTTTAATTTTGGGATAGATTATAATTTAAAAATAGCTACCTACATTATAAATAATAATAAAAAATGATTTCACCTGGCATATTAACAATTATAAAAAATGTATAATAATAAACATTATTATACAATTAATAATGAAAATAAATAACAAAGAAAGTCCAATACGGAGAAATAGTACGTAGAGCACGTGCGACATGGCACATGTAATTAAGGGGCTGATAGCCGTCATAGTACTTCTCGCTCGCACATTTAAAATCACTGAATTATTAAAAATATTTTTTTGCTGAATTTTTGGATAAACTTGGTTGATTGCGATTTTTCATAAATAATTTCAGTGATTTTATATCATTCAAAATGTTGAAATGTGCGCGCGATAAGAAGATTAGCGGTTATCTTCGCCTTAAGACCTAAAATTACAGACTGAAACTAAATCTAGACCTCTCTCATATGTGCAGTTAATTAAATATAAATCTGTGATTTATACTTCCTATTGTTCTATAGGAAATCTTTTAAAACATAATTATTTTACGTGGTATCATCGTCATGTCGATTGGGTTTTTACATTTATCTACACCTAATGTAATACATATTTGATAACTAGCTGGTACCCGCGACTTCGTCTGCATACTTTTAATCTCTTCATCTCTTTTTTTCGCAATAAAAGGTAGCCTATGTTCTTTCTCAGGGTCTAAAGATTGTCTGTGCCAAATTTCATCAAAATTGGTTGAGAGGTTTAAGCGGGAAAGCGTAACAGACAGACAGACAGATAGACAGACAGACAGACAGAGTTACATTCGCATTTATAATATTAGTTGGGATGCCTTCAAAGGTACTGCATGATCGCTCGGGAGAAATAAATAGGACATGCGTGGGTTCAAATCCCACCCATATAACATAAAATTTTCATTCGTTCACCGGCTTAAAAACACGAAAAAGGCCATAAATATTTAAAATTATCTAGTTCCTAGTAATCTTTGTTCAATCTGTTGACTCTTTACTTATTTTAATTAACATTTACAATAATTCAATGTAGGTACAACACATAAATATAAATACATAGCAAAAATCAACTATTTACATTTGAGCACAAAAATCGCAACACATAGTGCGTACAATAACACTTCCGGAAAAGTTTAGTCCTATGCTATTTACAAGTCCATAGTCTATCGGAGTCAGAAACTTTCTATAGTCTATCCGAGTCGGAAATTCACAGTCTTTTCGGACGAGGCGGGGACACTTCGTCTGACCGATCGAGGGTTCCCGTAACTCTTCGGAACGTTTCATGACCAAGCTTTTGGGATTCAAAACGTTTTGTAACCACACTTTCATAGTTTTCTTTTTTTTAGGGTCTTCTTCTTGTCGTGTCACTAGTTTCTATCGAAACAGTGTGGTAAAAGGATTTTAAGTGCGCCTCAAAGAGGTTGTCATAGTTATGAAGTAGGTGAGGAACGTGCGTAAAAAATCTTTAGGAGCACGGGCAATATTCGGGAGGTACCTATATGTTTTGGGTGCACAGAACGTTTTGAAAACAAGCATAAATTAATTCGTATTTGAAACATTGCTGACTAAGCTTTTGGGCTCGAAACGTTTCGTGTCCGAATCGGAAGCTTTCCGACTTCGAAAGTATCTGCTACTATCCCGACCCTCCGGAACCGTTAGAATAGACGTCCGTAGCGGCGCGCTGTCCCGCCCGGATCACGCTCTGGACTGTCTGCGCTGCGCCCTGGAATTCAAGAAAAAAGCATTAATTTTATTTTATACTAGCGACCCGCCGCCCTAACCCCTGCTTCGCACGGGTGCACATTATTTTTCTACTATATCATGCATGTAATAAACATATAAACCTTCCTCTTGAACCACACTATCTATTAAAAAAAACCTCATCAAAATCCGTTGCGTAGTTTTAAAGATTTAAGCGTACATAGGGACATAGGGATATAGGGACAGAGAAAGCGACTTTGTATTATACTATGTAGTGATTATACAGTAGGCAAGAGATATTTATTCAGTTGAATCACTAGAATCAACTTTGAAATGTCTTGAAGCTAGGTAAACCTAGGTGGCATGCCAGACACGCGACCAATTTACTGACGGTTTTTTTTATTTATCAATACAATCAAAAACTAACATAATTACTCATATATTCTCTTCCTCTTGTATTCTAACCCCCGGTTTCTAAAAGCGCGATCAACACTAATCGGCTGTCAAGTCACTTGCGATCTCTATCTGATTTGAAGAAAAAGCCGAAATAGCAAGTTACTTGACCGCCGACTAGTGTTGATCGAGCTTTCAGAAACCGGGGGTAAGTATTCTAACATTAAAATAAACAAACTACCTTCAAATCTTTTGAATTTAAGAAGTAAAGATGGAAAGAGACTGTAAATAAAGCTCTACGAACGACAACTACGAGTGGGTACGAAATATTGTTCGAGAAGAAAACAATTAAATTCTCCGTTATAAATAAAAAAAAGTCAGAAAATAATAGTAAAATATTCAGAAAAATAACAATTATAGTACATTCAATCATGTGAAGATCAGATTATAAGTAAGTTGATCGGATGCAGGGTGTTAAAGATGAGAGTTACAGAAATTGTGTTAGTTCAAATATTTCGACTTACAAAAACGTAACGCCAATTGTCTGATCTGAAAACTTTAATTAAAAACAATTTTAATTAGGAATTATCCGCCGATTACCTTAAATTACAGCATAAAACATTTACCAACGAAACTTAAACGCATCCAGACCAGAAAAAACTACACGTTCTTCAAAAATGTTGATCAAACCCATACCCAGTGGCGCTGAAGGCAAAGCTAACTAACTCAACTTTATGTCCCGTAAATGGGCGATTGTTCCGGAAAATTTATCATTTCAATAATGTTTTAGTTTTAGTCCAAGAAACCTTTTTTGCGGCGCACTCAATATCCTTTCATCCTCAAAATTCATTACTCAAAATTTTTTTTTACTTTTCCGAAAGAAACTCATGACACGACAAGAGGTATTTACCTGTATAGCAGCGCCCAGGAACTGCGAGAAAGCTCTAGTTACGTTGATAGCTGCAGAAACCAGCTGCCCCCGACCAGGGGCTTGTGGGGGCTCCAGGGGGATCTGAACAAATCGATTCTATTACGAGCACAGAAGGACTGAATGGAAGAGTTACGTGCGGATGAATAGGCGTGAGCTAAGTGCGGATAATTACTGGTTATTTAAAACAGAATAATAGGAAAATGCAAGTATTTGATTTTTTTACAGCCAATAAAACTGAAGATGGATGTGAAAATATAGGAAAAAAATATAACGTTACTGATCTTATCAGATTTTTTATCTATTGGTTGAGTAAACAAATAGTATAAAATTCATGTTATTAATAATATTAGGTATCTAAAAAATATTAATTGAGGTACCAACACCGTTGACTAAGTTCATCGATCATCTCTTGTTTAAAAAAACAAGGAAAGCAACAAACATGTTTTACTTGCAAAATAAAACAGCCTACAAAGTTGATATCAAGATGATTACTATATTGCTATAGAAAGGTAGGTACTTTTTTATGTTATTGTTAGGGTTCCATACTCAGCTAGAAAAACCCAAACCTTTTGTTGTTCATCTGCCCCTCTGCATATAGATAGGCCTTGTTATCCATAAACGGAACCCTTATGGGCGCGTTTTTGCCCATTTTTGTTACGTTAGGTACATAATATGAATCATCAATCAATCAGCCTTACCATTTAGAAGCAGTTAAGAGTTTAGTTAGTACAAAAATTATTTACAAAAGTTAGTATCATCAATTATATTAGGAAATTGACAACTGATTAGGGAGAGATATAGAAAGTTATAGAATGGAGTTATGCTTTAGTGGGTTATAAAAATGTTGTTAGCTCAAAAATCAAACTATTTCAACATTGAGACTCACCATCTTGGGGCCAAGGAGACATGCAACTATACACAACACTACTTCTAAGTTTATACACTTTTTACAAAACTTTTGTCATTTACATCCATAAAATAGGGTAATACCTAATACCTAGCTAGGGTTTGAAGAGGTAGATTATAGAAAATTTGTTATAAAACGATTATTTTGTTACATAGCGGGCTTTTTTACCACCTCAGACAAACGCTATTGGTCAAATGAGCATATTTTCGTCTCTACTCTACTCTAGTCAAAAACAGAGACAGAAATATGTTTATGTTACTGATAGCGTCGTTGCTCTGAGATGGTAAAACCCGTAAAACCTACCATAAATGTTTATTTTTTATGGAACATTTGACAAATACAAATTTGGTTTTAGGGGTTAGAACTTTTTTTTCCTTAGTGCAGCCTGGCGGCATCGGCATAGACATCCAAAAAAACACAAATTAACACAAAATTTTACATGTTAGATAGCAAAACTGTATAAAAACAGGAATAATTCAGAAATATTAAGAATATCTAGTTTTTTCAAAAAAAAATTAATTTATTCTACGCAAAATAAACCGGGTAGCAAATTCAGTTTTTTAAATTGCATGAACTTTTGGTAATATATTTCACGTTGTTGAAAACCACCTGAAAAATCTCCTCCTGTATCTGTTCGTGACCCTTTGTAGCAACTTCTACTTGAATCCAGAGTGAAGGTACCTAGTACCAGTTCCATTTCAAATGGTGGTGCCACAAGTGCGGTTATTCACAACAAAACTAGGCCAGGTGCGACAGTCAGGTGCCAAAAACAAAACATAAAATTAAACTCTTTATTTTTAAAGAAGGTGCTATGCGTTTCACTGCGCAATATTTATGTACAAGCCAATGAAGCCGATCTTAAATAAATAATTTAACTAAGACACGATACAAAAATACAAAATTAAGATAACATTTCTCACTATTTACAACCCATCCTTATCACCCGTTACTGTACAATATTATTGTTACATGCAGACTTAGAATAAATAGGAACAAGTTCTACAAGTACACTAAAAGTAATCGTTCCTGGGGTTTGTATTTAATCTAAGATCTGTCCCTTCACCTTAGCCCCAGTCACACAGTTTCAGTAAAAGAGATGAGAAACCCACTCTGTTCGAGCTCGCTGGCCGGTCCTCCGCGTTGCCCGTGAACGGCCCAGAGCCGAACCAGTTCACTCTATTGGAGGTCGCTTCCGAGGGTCTGACGTTGACGACGGGCGCTGGGCCAGGCCGCTGACTGGGCCGTGGCGAGGGCGCGGGCCCGGGGCCCGTCTCTCTCCATTGCTGCCACAGCCAGGCGAGCCCGTCCAGGATAGGCCTTCTGGGGGCCGGTGGCGGCGGTGGCGGCGGCGGAGTGGTCGTCCGCCTCGCTTTCGGCGTGACTACCACTTGGTTCAGTAAAGCCTAGAGGTTATAGTTACATGATAGGTCAATGTGAAGAATGAAAATAAAGAAGGATTATAGTGATGTTACAAGCGAAATTAAGGTAGCAGAAAGATAGGTGTTGTCAGATTGTGGAATTAGTTCTTTTATGTACTGTAAAATTCAAGAAAAACTACTAAATTTAAATATTCTTTTATTTATTTGACTGGTGGATTGCCTTTGACTATAATTATTTGTAGATTGCGTGATATTTAATTTATTTCAAATAATTTTGTAAAAAAAAACTTTTTGTCATGTAAGGAAGCAACCTTCCAAATTTCAAGGTTTAAGACCTAAGACTGTGCATCACCTACGCAACATTCATATTATGATTAATTTAAATGAAAATCGAAAATAATATATTAATATAATAAAATTTCTTACATTCCTAATTATATTCATTACGATCAGGCATTATGACAATATTACTCTACTATAATATCACTCTTGTTGAAAAACAAAGTTTCAGGAGCATAAAAAAATTAGATCTATTGACTAGTTCTGAAGATATTGTAAGTTGTGAAAGGTTATGAGAGTAAAGAAGGACGTACGGCGAGTCTGAGTTGCTCGTCGATAGAACTGGCCGTGGTCGGACCGAAACCCTGCTCCTTGAGCAAAGCTGCGAGCAATGCGTCGTTGCTCTTGCCATACTCTGTGCTCAAGGATATCGGAGACTTGGTAGCTTCTGACACCATGCCAGTGGCTTTCTGCTGCTGGATCAGCTTTTTGAGAGCCTCGTCCGATGTTTGGCCTAGAAGTGAGGGAAGAACTCGATTACAATACAAGTGCAAGTGCAGTACGAAATCCTACTACTATTATAAATGCGAAAGTTTGTAAGAATGTTTGGATGTTTGTTACTCTTTCACGCCAAAACGGCTGAACGGATAGGGATGAAACTTTGCACAGATAGAATATAGTCTGGATTAGCACATAGGCTACTTTTTATCCCGTGGGAATACCGGGATTTAAATCTGCGCGGGTGAAACCGTGGTGCGCAACTATTTATTTATGCCATGCATTATATACTGTAATACTGTCTTTACAAAATAACACGAATTGATACCGCACTTAGCATGAATGCTATAGCAGCCTAAGCTAATTTAACGCGAGACTCTTGCCCGCTGCGCCACTGAGGTCGTCATACAATGTTTACTATGTATGAGTAAACTATTAATATTATGGTTTTGAAGGTTGAAAATCAAGCATTATGTAAAATAACTAACCTGTAAAAGCTATTTTACTTCTAATCGTCGTGGTCTCCTGTGCGTCCTGCAATTTTACCAAAGTTTTTAACAATTTCCTGTCATCCTGTACAGTCCTCAAGTCATCCTTAACAGCTATTTTAGCACCGAAAGGCAAAGTCTTGTCAGTCATAACAGTCGACATCATGGAAGGTTTCGGTGTAGCATCGTGGTATCGTGAGGGTGAAGCGAGATTAGATGAAAGTTTTAGACCATTGTGTAGTGAACTTGAACTCACAGTTGGTGTAATGTTCGGTAGTGTTGGTATGTTGAATTTAGACGGGTCTTGCCCTGTGGCCTTTATTAACGCTTGTAAAAGTTTTGTGTCTTCCTGGAACTGTTTGATGTCATCTTCTATAGACGGCCCGACTGGTGCATCTGTTGTTGTAATTACTCTTTGTGTTGTTGGTGGAGTTGTTCTTTTCTGTGTCGTTGTTGTTCGAAGAGTTGAAGTTGTAGTTGTCGTAGTCGGAATAATGTTGTTGGCGCTGTTAGCAATAGCTTTTCCATTACGAACGCCGCTATCTGGATTTCCGGACTGTATTTCTGTCAAACTCCGGTCGACTGCGAGGGATATGATTCGGTTGGCGAGCAACATCTCCTCGTCTTCAGTGCCAGTGTTAGTGTTCAGCACTGATTTCTGAAAACAATCATTAATTTATTATTACGTTTACACTCAGCGCATGTCCGCGGCAACGCGAATGTCAATGTGAACGGCCGGCCACGCGAGCGGACATGGTAGTGGCTTGTTTACATTCTCGCATTGCACACGTCCCTTCCCATGTCCCTGCACATTGCCATGGACTGCTGAGTGTAAGCGCGGTGTATTGTATTAAATATAATACATTCATACGGTAAGACTATGCAGTATTCAGCTAAGCATAACATATATTTATAAAAGCAATCTGGCTTTCATTCAAATCTAAATAAAATAAGAAAATTATTATACTAATTACATACACAAAATAGTACAAAAACAAAGGTACATTACACTTACCAAGTTTTGTAAGAAAGCCAAATCTTCTTCGACGGAGAAAGTAGAGCTGCTAGGTGTCTCCGTAGTAACAGTGAATCTGGACGGAGCTTGTCGTCCAGAGAGTGTTCCCGTTTCAACATCACGGGCCGTGCTGGGTTGTCTCTGGGTAAAAGGCGTAAAAGTAGTAGAGATCCTGACATCTTCGGTGGTTGAAACTTCAGTTGTAGAAATTGTCCTAGGAGCAAAAGTTCTAAACACGGGTCTGTTGGTGGTTGCAAACACGGGGCGCACGTTTAATGGAGTAGTCGGTTTCGACCCTACTTGTGTGGTTTGAAGATTCGAAGCGATTCTAACATTAGACGTCACTCTGGATATGTCAGGTATGTTTAGATTTCCTGGGTTTTGACCAGTCGCCTGTAACAGGGCCTGAAGAAGCTTAGCATCTTCCTGGAATTGCTTTAAATCGTCTTGTAGTGATGGTGTTGTTGCTTGTGTTGTTGTCTGCCTAGTCACTGTAGTTGTTGGCCTATCAGTTGTTGTTGTTGGCCTAGCAGTTGTAGTTGTTGGTTTAGCAGTTGTTGTAGGCCTAGGTGTTGTTGTTGTCGGTGGCTGTGTTGTGGGAGCCCTAGTAGTTGTTAAAATAGCATCTAATGAAGGTATATTTAGATTAGCTGGATTTTGACCCGTAGCAGCTAAAAGTGCTTTGAGTAGTTTTGTGTCTTCTTCAAATTGCCGAATATCGTCTTCGATGGAGCGTGATGTTGATGTTTGTAATCGGTTCGTGACTTTGGTATTTCCGTCCAGATCTGGTTTCAATAATGTGCCTGCATTTTTGTTTCCAGTGGCTGATAGCAAAGCCTGCAATAAATCCGTAGAATCGTTCTCTTGACCTGCTGTGGTTGCAGATTTTGCTCCAGTCAGTAAGTTATTAAAACTTTGGACGTTTAAGTATTTAGGATCTCTTGCTGAGTTCTGAGTGTTTTGTGAGTCTTGGGGTTTTCTTGTCTCCTCATCGAAAGTAAGTATTTCAATTGTTGTTTGTGCAGCTTGAGTTGTTATTGTAGACGCTTGCGTTGTTGATTGTGTTGTTGTAGGAGCTTGCGTCGCTGTAGGGGCTTGTGTTGTTGAAGGTGTTTGCGTTGTTGTAGGGGCTTGCGTCGTTGTAGGGGCTTGCGTTGTTGAAGGTATTTGCGTCGTTGTAGGGGCTTGAGTCGTTGTAGGCTCTTGAGTTGTTGTTGTTGCCTGTGTTGTTGTAGTTGCCACTTGTGTTGTTGTTTGTGCCAGCGTTGTTGTAGGTGTCTGAGTAGTAGTTAAAACTTCAGTCGTGGTTTCCGAAGTCTGTGGCATTGTTGTGCTTTCTGTAGTGGCAACAGGCGTATTTGTCATCATTGTTGACTCAGGAGCATTAGTAGTTGCGCTATCAGTAGATTGTGTTCGCAATGTCTGGGTATTTATATTTGTCAACTCTGTTGTGACTGTCTCAATTTGGGCTTCCGTATTGACCGTAGTAGGTGATTTTGTTGCGAGTTTTAATACGTTTGAGTTCTGCTGTTTTACCATCACTTCATCTATTGGTATGAATCTAAATACAGTGTTCTCATCACCATCACCAGGTCTTTCCGTTCTTATTTGTTTGGTCTGCAATTTTTTAAACACATTTTATTTATCTCGCAGTGATTGTTTCACATTCAACATAAATGCTGGCTCTTCGCATGCTGGTATGCCGTCACCAACTTACCTTACCCGAAAATGCGTTTTACAGTAAGAAATTCCTTTTAAAAGGTCCCATTGTTAAGATTTCGAAATGCAGATGCTTTCATATGATAATGTTTAAGAAAATAAAAATGTTTTTTTGTAATATTGAAGAGTGTAGTTAGTCAACGAATAAAAGGTGGATAAATAAAATAATATATAATTATGATTTAAATGTAATTATTATACCTCCGGATCAATATCCAGTGTTAATATTGTCGGTTCACGAGTAGAGCTCGTCATGGATGCTATGACCATCTCCTGTTTAGCAGCCGAAGATATACTATTAAGCAGAATCTCATCAATAGAAGGTAGCATTGTAGTTGTGCGTAAACTCAATACATGCGAGGCAGTGCTTATTTCAGCAGGCGACTTATTTATGACGGTAGTTATACCCAATGAACTGCTTTTAATATTAAGTGCCGGTGAGGATATCTGCAATTATGAAATAAAATGTTACGCCTGGCGATGTTAATCCGAAAAGCAGTTAGGTGTAGAGCATGCAAACAGAGGTTAGAATAGTATAGACAGAGTACCACAGTTCAGTCCCAACATGCCCCTTCCTCGCACCAGATCGCCGCTGCAAGTGGAAAGAAGCCTCAAGCCCAGCGTTCAAGCTAAACAACTTAATGTCAATACCATTATTTCTTGGTTATTTACAGTGTCAGTTCCGTTATTGGTGATGTCTGTGGATGTCACAGTATTAGTGGATACTCGGATGGGGTTAGACTGTGGTCTGACAATGGCCGGAATGTTATGGATGGGGCTGTATGGATTCCTCAAACTCCATGGGCTGATTGGTAGTATGTCAATTTTTTGCATGATTCGTGGCACTCGAGTTCCGTTTGGAAATTTACGTATTACTGTGTTATTGGGTAACAAACCATACACAATGTAGGGGCTTGCTTCTGTTAATGATTCCAGGGCATCGTCGTTAGGATCTTTACGTACCACTGTATTATTTGGTAGTATTCCAAATATAACGTAATCTTTTTTTGGTATTGTAGGAGTGGCAGCGCTCAAAGCAGCTGCAGGTGTAGTGTTTTGGTTGATGCCATCATTTTTATCTGTTGTTGTTTCTATGTCAGTTTGTGTAGTAGTTTCACCATTGACTATATCTGTGGTGGTCTCGACATTTAATTGTGTAGTGGTTTCGGTGTTTACCAAATTAATTGTGGTTTCACTGTGTTCTTTAAACGTGGTGGTTGCAATACTACCTACAGTAGTAGATGACTCATCTACAGAATCTTGAGTAAGCATCTGTTTTGTGGTGGCTGCAGGAGTATTTTGTGATGTGCTTGCAGTTGTTGTTGAATCTGTTTTTTCATTATCAGTATCAGATCCAAACCGTACTAAAAGATCAGAGGACATCTCAGTAGTTGTTTGCAACCCATCTAGAGGTGCTGAAAGGTCAGTCGTGCTCGAGCCATCATCAGATTTTCCACTTGTACTATCAGATTCTAAAGCTTGTACCACGGTTGAAAGAGAAACAGGACTTGAGGAGGAGGTGGTAGTAGAAAAAACATCATTATTCGTCATCATTGTCGATGGTTCAGTCGTAAAAGTCATAGTATTCATGATATTCGTCAGTCTTTCCGATAAATTGATACTACTTTGCGATGGACTTATAACTTCGGCTATCTCAGGACCTGTTGCTAGTTCCATATTGTGCTGTCTTATCAAATCTTCAATCATTTTCAAAACGTTAGCTTTCTTAGAAAGTACCCATAACTGTAACGGTGATACCTGATTTACCTGGTTTAAGCTACCATCAAAGTTGTTTAAAGAGGGTTCTACGATATCTTGTTTAATTTGTAATGATTTAGTAGTACTGTTTACCTCTTCTTCACTAGGGGTAAAATCCTTTACTTGGAAGTTTGTCAGAAAAGGAAGGGAAATTGTGTTATTAGTAGAGGATAAACCTATCTGGTTGTTATTTACATTACTAGTCTCAGTTTCGGGTGAGACAGAGGACGTCACTAATTTAGTATCTAATGAAATGGAAGAACTTGATGTCGTAGTAATAGGACTTGGTTCAAAATCTGCACGTAATTCTGTTTGAGCGGTTACTGCTAAGCCAACTGACGTCATCTGACTACTGGACCCGAGAACTGAAGCTTGTGTGACCCCTTGTGTAACATCAATATTTACAGATTGTGCAGGGTTGTCCGTTACACCAAACGAACTGTCGTTTACCACGGGGCTATTTACACTGTTATCTGTAGTAACACTTTGAAGGATATCGAACGAATCTATATCACTCTTTACATCTATGTTTTCAGTATCCCTGATATCCTCCAAACTGTAAGGTGTAGTATTTGGAATAGAGTCAGCATTGTCAAGTACAGTCGCCAGTCCATCTATTGCTCTAGGTATTAGAGATTTTAATATTTTTGCCATATCTACTGAAATTCTAGACCTGCTATCCTCATCCATGTTTTGAATAATACTTCTAATGTTATTAGTCAACATGCTAGTTAGTTCCGAAGAAACTAAATTATTACTAGATAACAAAAGATCAGAGACAGTGTTATATACCATTGTGGGATTGTCAGTCGTCGGCTGATTCAATGTGAAATCAGATGCTGTCGAAGTTTTGTCGGTAGGTGATTCTGTATCGGAATATAATACTTTAATAGCAAATGGTCGCCTTGCAGAAATAGGAGTGGTGGGAGCAGGGATGGGAGTTTGGCGTGTATTCACAAGAGTTACAACTTCAGGGCTTAGTGACGGTGTAACACTTTCCCCAGGCAACATAGAGTTAATCACATTTGGCGTGTTCTGTACGGTATTCTGTACAGATTGAGTGGTGGTGCTGCTGGCACTGGCCGGGACAATCACGTTCCGACTTGTTATGCCTCCAATACTATTTACATTATCTATGTTACTCACGCCGTTGAGTATTTGTGTAACATCAGTATTAAGATTTGGTTTTGTCGTTACTTCGGTTGTAGAAGAAAGGCGAGTTTTAGGTGTGGACGTGAGAACATCAGCTAGTGCATCAAAAATAGACACAGTAACTGAAGGCGAGTGGTGCGATGCCTCAACGTTCATGACATGTGACGACTTCAAAAGACTCTCTGAGAGCCTCAAGTCTGCCGAGGACAATGTCCTCTGTGTCTGAGTAATTGATATAGCGTTGTCTGGCCCTAATTGCATTTCTTCTCCCTCTACCTGAAATGAGAAGTATGCTCACCCATGTAAAAGAAACAAAGATGTGTGTAAAGTATAAAAGTGTGTGAACTTGTAAGATGAAAAGAACACTTACTGATAAGAATTGAGATTCGTGCAAAGACCAAAGCCTCTTTATAATACTTGGTATCAAGATAACAGGGAATATTTATAGTAAGAAAAAGTGGATAGTGAAAATAAAGTAACAATGCATATTAAAACAAATTTGTATAAATTTTATACAATTTAATGAACTAATTTTATGTTAGTGATTATTTTTACATTGAATGTAAATACATTACTATGTTAAGCTTATACAACTATGCATTCTATGATAGAAGTATGCAAGCAATTTGTAAGTTCTCAATGAAAACTGAGTTTATGTAAACAGAGTTCCGTTCTAAAGAGATGCTTGCATAACACAAATTTGCTTAAAACTACATCTCTTTAAAACTAAACCACAACCCTTATTACAATATACGTGTGTGAGATGCATGGTGTGATGTTAAGACTTAATGATTCCATTAACCAGTTCGTTGGATGATGGATGAATATATGGCGAGGTGACGTTCGCGAAGGACTCCGTGGTCTCATCCACGTGCTCCTCAAACCAGTTAGGCTCTTCTACAGACTGTGGCAACAGGTGGTCAGTCACGAAGAATTTCAGCCATGCCTTTATCAATGAAAAATGTTTATTATGATAGCTTGTCGACCAAGAAAAGAAAACCAACTATAACTTTTTAACTCCCATTAATTTCAATTTACCATAGAATATTTCAGAATCATGAACTTTTTGTTCGAACCCAATATGACTGATTATGTTGTTCTGTATTTTTACTAACTAGTTCAGTTTAATAAGTATTTGGATATAATGAATGAATGACATAAACTGGATGATTTAGTTACTTTCAATGAGATTTTATAAACTTGATTTATAAATCAAACCAAAATTTCTCATTAAAAATAGCTAGTAAATGATAATGTTAAATGAGGTGCAACGTTTTTCGTGTGTCTTAATGCCAATTTTATAAAGGGGCTTTGTAAAATGATTAACATATAGGAATGGGGATGTATTAAATTTTGGAAAGTTGCACTGCACAGTCTTGTATTATATTATAAATATATAATTTTGTAGTGTTTGTGGATATGTAAATGTGGTGCTACTTACAGTCGAGGATGTAATTGTAGGTACTGTAGGTTTGTAAAACGGTTTATTGAGATAGGAAGCTCGATATTTAGAACTGAATCTACTTTTAGACTTTTCAGTTTCAGCGATTATCTGTAAAATGTTGGTCAAAACTTTCAAATAATGTTTCTTTAATAATATTTTTTAGTCCAAAATGTTTAACAACAAAGTACTTACGCCATTATTCGACACCTCTGTAGTCTTGGAAAACGTTTCACTAAATTTTCGGATATTCCTGTCTCGGCCTCTCGCTGTAGTAGTTTCGGGAGAATCGGCAATTTCCTCATTCTGCCTCGTTCTCTGTCGCCTTCTTTGTAGATTCCTCACCGGTGGCACTGTGGAAGATGCACTTGCACTATCGCCTATAACACTACGATGTGTATTCTTGAAATTTGAATGATATTTCTGCTTCTCTCTATCTTGTTTGGTAGATACGGTTGGTGGTACTGGTGAATTCTCGGATTCTTCAGCGTTTGAAGTTACTTCGTTCGATAAAAGGTTTTCTTGAGATTCCGTGCTGCTGATTGAAATAATAAATGGTAAATTGGCATTCTCATTTTCAACTTTTTTGAGAGATTCACTGACAAGTTCCTTGTTTTCGGAATTGTTGAGCAATGTAAAAATAAGTGGCATATCAGCAGTGTCTTCAACTTTTTTCTGAACATCTTCAAAAGTATTTTCCTTAACACTTTCTGTGGTAGTAGTTGTTTCCGATCCATTTCTCGTTCTAGAATAATATGATGTTTTCGGTAGTGTTACTTTCTTTCTTATAATCGTTTCTTCTTTCTTTTCGCTGACAGTTACAGATACCTCGGTACTTGTGCTAAAGGTTCTTCCTGCTTTTCTCGCGTAAAAAGTTGGTTTTATTACTGGTTTTTTAAGGCCACTGGAAGCTTCAATTCGTGTACTCCTGTCACTGTTTCCTGTTTTAGGAGCTTGAGTGGTTGTTCTGAATTTAAATTTTCTGTTGTATTTGGATCCAGGTTTTTCAGTGTTTGAACTTACACTGCTAGGTGTGGTAGCATCTGGGCTAAAAGTAGTTGACTTTTTGTTTCTAGCGGAGTATTTACCTCTTAGCTTGTAATCAGGGCTTTGTGATGTGACATCTGGTTTCGGAGTTGTTTCAATTGATCCCTCTTCATCTTTTCCTTGAATTGATTCGTCTGCATTTTGCTTACTCCGTAACTGAAAACATTAATTGTGAAAAGTTTCGTTAGTTTTGTAGTCAAATTGAACTATACCAATTAATTACTACGAACAAAGCGTGAAACGTCCAAAGTAGTTAATGTTAGGAGGGACCTACTATTTGGACTGATGTCTCTGTTAAGATTGCTAGTAGTCGGTGGATAGAGAGGACTCAGAATTTTTCTTCCTGGAAAATGTGTAGGGAAGTCTTATGCCTAGCAGTCGACTTCTTCAGGCTGGTGATATAACGAATCCAATCTTAAAAATTATTGCATTCCTTATTATTGACAGATCAAGTGTGCTAGGTAGACTGTGCGATTATCGTGTAAGTAGGTATAACAAGTATTTGCTATGTTAAGAGATGTGAATAAGTTTTGTTAGTGTGGTTATAAATTGGTTTCCAGCCTTATTACCCTTGAGTATTTTTTTTCGGCTGAACCCGTCTGAGTAGATTGTGATGATGCTGAGTATGTTTTGAAAACTTTCTGAGATGGTTTCACTGACAAACTCTCTCTGGCTGGAGAGGTCTCGTGTGTCTGAAATGTTTGAATGGAGAAAAGCAAAATGAAATTATAGATACTAGTAGTTTTGCATGATATATATTTATGTTATGCTGATTTATGTAAGCGACGTAAAGATCAAGACAAGATGTCAATGTTTAAAAATAAAAATTCGAACTTCATTGTATTGTTCATTTTTTGAATCTTCTTTGTCTCTACTTAAATGGCTCTGGTACTTACGGCGTTTTTAGCTTGAATCAAAGCTTTGAAGCTTTCTGGATAATTATCATCCTCACTGATGTCATCAGACTTCTTTTGTGCTGCCACAACCGGTGCATGCGTTGCTTTGCCTCTAGCCAACGGACGCCTTACAACTCGTGTCACTTTCAATGTCGTACTTTTCGGCTTATTTGCCTCTGTGCTTTGTTGCACGATTCTTTCGACAATAACTGGAGCAACTGTTTGGATTTCCGGTTGACTAGTTATATTTTCTGTTTGACTAGATTTTACTTCATTCAAAGCACTTATTCCTTCGCCGGTTAGATTTGACTCAGTCTCAGCCGGTCGGGTTTTGTATCTTAGTTTCCTAGCATTTCTTAAATCAGCAGAAGTTCTTGCTGTTGTTGGGGCTTTATCCACAATTAGTACTGAATTGGTTGATCCAGAACTTTCTAGGTCAAGAGCTCTAGCACTGGGTCTAGTGTTGACTCTTCCACGCCCTCTCCTTGGGGCTATAGTTTCTGTGGTCTGTATTATTGAGATTCTACGTCTAAATTGATTAGCCGTGTTATCAGTGTTTGTTTGTTTAGTAGCGATTTTAGTTATATCATCTACGTTAGTGTCCGAAACTTCACTTTTGATCTCGTCGCCAGTGACAGATGAAACTTCCGGAGCTTGAGAAGAAGTTCTAGCCGTTGGTCGTGTTCTACTTCTTATGGCTGTATTTCGAATGGTTTTCTCAGTAGTCTCTGCTCGGGGTGTTTCTATTGGTCGACTGCGCGTTCGAGTTCGCCTTGAATCGAATCGTTCGTTGTTTCCGTCAGGTCGCTCCGGCTGTATCGGCCGCTCCGTGGTCTCTGGTCTGCTTCTCGTTCTCGTGCGGACTACATTTCGTGGAGTTTCTTCTTGTTGTCTGCTTTTCCTTGATCGGTACGTCGGCACGCTTTCAGGTGCGTCAGTGCTATTGTGATCTGGTGCAGATGGGGCTGGAAGTCTCCTACTAGTTCGCGATATGCTTTCCACCTGGAAAAAAGAGAAGGCAAGGTTAAAACAAGTAATTCAAAAATGTTAAACAGTTATCAGCGCTGCCTATTTTTCAATGTCACAAACTTTATCAGTTTATAAATACTCAAGCCTGGGCAGTAAGCTAACGCTCCCTTGCTGTGACTTGAACCACGACACATTTACTAACATCATTTTAGTTACAAAGATTCCATAACGTATCAGAAACTGCGTGTACACGCGAAAATGTGTCCCACCCCACCGCGGACGCGAAAATGTGTCCCACTAAAACGTAGTTATTACATGCTCAGTGTATCCCACCGTAGAAATGAAAATCCTCACATTTTGCTCTTGTCATAATACTACAGACGGTGGCTAGACAGAGACAATCAACAATGCCATCCATATTGCGCAACAGATTATGCCTCACAAAGAAAGTGAAGTTAATGTTAAAGTTGTAAACAATGCGAAGCCCTCGGAACTACGTTCATTGTTATGTACTTTGTACATGTAGGTATTTATACGTCATGGTTAATTACTGTTTGCGGTTATGTACCTACATTCTAGAGGCTATTCAGAGCTTCACCATAGTAGACCAAAAAATTGGCTACATTACCTAAGTGACTATCGCCATTGAAACATCTCATCATCATCTTCCTGCCTTCCAGACCCATATTGCTAAGTGGAGTCGACAAACAAAACATGATTTCTTCTTCGAACTTAAAAAATTAAAACAAAACAATTTAAATGTGCCGAACTTAAATGATTTCCATTATGTATTAATTTATTTAACAACGAGTATTTTTTTTCTACAAATGAGTTCACACGTCTTCAGAAACCATCTGTCAAAAATTTACTTAGTATTAACATTACCTTACCAACAGTGAAAATTATGAACCTACCTCATAAACGGCACAGCTTTATTTGTTAATGTAAGTAAATTAGAAAGCTCATTTAAGCTATCATCCGAGGACTTGCTCTATCTATCTACCCTGTCCGTCTCATCTCTGTGTGCGTGTAGCACCGCCAGCCATTCCCTTCAAATCGGATCAGCAGCAATTCACTCCATAAGAATACGCACTTTAATATCTTAAAACATACCTAACTTAACTGTGTGTGACACCAATATATTCAAAAGTGAGAGGTCCAACCTTTATCGTTGGGTCCAATTGAACGACCCTATGAGTATGTTACTTCTATGTCCGTATGCCCTTATTCAGTCATGTGAACCACACGTGCACTACCCTACATTATCACAGATAACGATTGACATTATATCAACTTGTGCTACTATTAAAAGCTTAAGTGTCTCCACTTCTTAAGGCTCCGGCGACAGCGGCTCGCAATTTCTAGGTGCGATTGGTTATTATTTCATTTTATTTCATTTCGGGGAGGTTGTTTGAAAGAATAACTATCCAGTGACACGCATAAATACTGTTCGAACACAAATAACACAATAATATAAGGGAAACATGCCCGAATCAGAAATCATTTTGGTATTAGTATGTTTGGTCTTACGTTTACCTAATACCAAAATGATTTCTGACTCAAGCACATTTCCCTTATATTATTGTATTATTTGTGTTCGAACAGTATTTATGCGTGTCACTTTAGAGTTATTCTTTCAAACAACCTCCCCGAAATGAAATAAAATGAAATAATAGCCAATCGCACCTCGAAATTGCGAGCCGCTGTCGCCGGAGCCTTAAGTATTTCGTAAAAAGGTTCGATCGGCGAGCTGATACCACCCTATTTCAATAGCTGAGTTAGTAGTAGCTCTAGCTCTGCTTTTTGCGCTTCTTCTTCTTGTCGTGTCACTAGTTTCTTTCGAAACAGTGTGGTGAAAGGATTTTAAGTGCGCCTCAATAGGCTCCTTTCGTGCACTGCGCTGTAGGCCGTGGGTTCAACCCCCACAGAGCACAAACATTTCTTTGGTTCTCTTCGGTTCTCTTATTGGGTTTCATCCTCACATTATAATACCTATTAATTAACAAAAAAAAGGTAGGTATTTGGTGCCCATAGTATCAAATAAAAATCAAAAAACGTTTACATATTGAAAGATTATTTAGATAGACAGATAGATAACTCTTTATTGTTCACCACACATAAACATAGTACAGGGCATACGCATAAAAAAGGTAAAACAATGATAGACCTTATCGCTGAGAGCGATCTCTTCAAGGCAACCTTGGAAAGATATAAACAAATCAGAATTAACGGCGGTGTGGCACTTACGTAAAATAATAATAAAATAAATAAATAATGCTGACAATCCACACAGCACCATCTAGCCCCAAAGTAAGCTACTCAAAGATTGTGTTATGGGTATTTGATAACTGATATATTTGATACATTATATACCTACATAGATACATATTTTATACATATTTTTTATTATACTTCTAAAACACCCATACCAACGGAACAAATTTCTGCAGATCGTACACAATTTTTTCCAAGGCGGGAATCGAACCCGCAACTTCTTTCGTCGCAGGCAGGCTCTCGCCCGCTGCGCCACAGAGGTTTTCAATAATCCTACTAATATAAATAAATGAGAAAGTTTGTAAGTATGGATGGATGGATGTTTGTTACTCTATAACTCCAGAACGGCTGAACGGATCTTGGTGAAAATTTGCACAGAGATATGTTATAGTCTGGAATAACACATAGGCTACGTTTTATCCCGTGGGAATACCGGGATTTAAAACTACGCGGATGAAACCGCAGGGCGCTACTAGTATTTCATAACTTATGCCAAACAGCGATGTTCACATTGCTGTTTTCCAATGAAGGGTAAACTTGGGACATGATGAACGCAGTGCCATGCCAGCCACGTTTGGAGCGTTCTCGGTGAACTTAATAAAAAAAAATCGATTGTGCTCTCAATAAACCAAGTTGGTTAGTTCGTGCAAGTTATGTTGTTATAATTTCTGAAACTTGGTCATCACTATCACTAATCCCAACTAATATTATAAATGCGAAAGTAACTCTTTAAGAGCAGTAGAGCTCTTTGTGTTTGGCTCGTCCGGGGAAGTACTACCACCACGCCTTTTTCTGCCGCCAAGCAGCAACGCTGTGTTTCGGTTTGAAGAGTGTGGTCGCCAGTGTAATTACAGGCACATGAGGCTTAACATCTGTATGCCTCAAGTTGATGGACGCCGGGCAGTGCATCGTAGGGCACGTTTCTATTGTGCGTGACCTACGGGGCAATGTTTTGTTTATAGGTGATGGTTACCACTTAACATCAGGTGGGCCATCTGCTTGTTCCATTAGCTAGTTGTATAAAAAAAAAACTGTGTCTGTCTGTCTGTCTGTTACGCTTTCCCGCGTAAACCTCTCAACCGATTTTGATGAAATTTGGCACAGATAATCTTTAGACCCTGAGAAAGAACATAGGCTACCTTTTAATGCGAAAAAAAGAGATGAAGAGATTTAAAGTACGCAGACGAAGTCGCGGGTACCAGCTAGTAGTATATAAAACAAAGTCGCTTTCTCTGTCCCTATATCCCTATGTCCCCATGTCCCTGTGCTTAAATCTTAAAAACTACGCAACGGATTTTGATGCGGTTTTTTTTAATAGATAGAGTGATTCAAGAGCAAGGTTTATATGTATAATACATGCATGATATGTGCACGCGTGCGAAGCAGGGGCGCGCGGGTGGGTCGCTAGTAATAAACATTTTTAAAATCTATTGTGCTCTCAATAAACCAAGTTGGTTAGTTCGTGTTCTAATTTCTGAAACTTGGTCATATGTAGTATATACAGACTCGCAGTGCCGCTTTGTATTGACATTTCAAGTTGCCCCATTACTTTGAGATGGGTCGTCGTTTCCAGAGAATGACAATAGACCTTTAGCTTGTTAACTGTTTGATAGCTTCATTTGTGTTCATTGTATACAAGCAGAGATCGAGTTACTGCGTCATTAAAAGTTTTAAACTCTTTGATCCTGACCTCAGTAATCATCATCAGCATCATCATTTCAGCGATAAGACCCACCATTGTACTACTTTATTTTATATTTTTAAGTGTTTTTGGTCATTTTGGTGTAATTAAGATTTTTACATTCATTCATTCCATGTAATCTCAAAAAGATTTTTTTTATTCCTTCATATAATCAATCTCATAAGTTATGAGTTTGCAGAAGTACTATGAGCAGTTGTCATCACCTTAATTAAATAGTAATATTCTTTGCTGTCGCAGCAACAAAGTTCAATATTTTTATAATAAAAATTGTTGCGCAAAAGTCTAAAAAATGTTAGTGGCTTTCTCGTATCTTGGGAAATATACATGGCCACAGAGTAAATGTAATAAATCCACTATCATAGTATCTAGGTCAGATAGTAATAAGCTTTTCAAGTAAGTTATTGGAAATGTTCGCTACGTGTGTGCAGATACTTAAACTTTACTAACACTTCTCGCTGGGCGTTATAACTAACTTGTTCATTAAATATCTGAATAGTTACCAGGAGACGTAACAATTATTATTTTGCTCTCATGATTTCTGACATACCTACCAAGGAGTTCGCATCTTGTTCGTTTGTAACTGAAAGAAAGCAGGTTGGTGGGTAGTGGGTGGCGTAATGGGAATAATGGGTTTCTCCAATAATACCTACTAACATTTTCAGAATTCAGCTAGGGGTAAAACGGGGTGGATAGAATCCCAGGGGTGAATGAAAATAAAACAAAAAAAGCAATTATTAACAAACATTTTCAAGTAAAAACACCAAATTCTACATATGTAGAATTTGGTGTTTTTATTTGAAAATGTTGCGTAGGTATTCAAATGTTTGTTAATAATTGCTTTTTTGTTTCATTTTCATTCACCCCTAGAATTCTATCCATCCCGTTTTACGGTACCTACGTTATTTTTGCAGTGCTTTATTTCTTTTTAATAGCAATTATACCTATCAGATTGACACTCTTTTATTGTCCTTCAATAGTCTGTATCATACCTTTTGTCATATAAAGGCAACTCATTGCACCTTGGGTAAAACCCTACGAATAAAACCCAAAGCCCTTTAAGTATTCAAATTTGCGTCAATAACTGTCACATTATAAAAAAAAGCCACCTTAATACGTGCAAATTAAAACGGATACAATAAAATCAGACATTTTATTTTAACTTCCAATGTAATTTATGCGACGTGACAGCACCATCTAGCCCCAATCTAAGCAAAGTTGAGAAGAAAGAACTATGGGAAAATGATTATTAGACATACTTTTAATAAACTTTTAACACCCAGATAGAAAACAAACCTAATGTATAATTATGTTTACATAATGTTTGTTCTCGGTGGGAATCGAGCGCACGGCCCACGGCACAAGGCAGAGTAACCAGCAAAGTTGTATGCTCAATCGCCTTTTCAAATACCATCGTCAATCTTATGTGAATTTATTGCTAGTCGTCTTCAAGGCAGATAAAGTTTTAGCTTGACTGCGGTGGCAGCAGTGATTGCTAATATACGTTTTAAGGCGGGTTTTCTTTTCAGGCAGTTATTAAGAAATCCTACTCTTTTTATCACCACCATCGTTTCAGTTTTCGTTGGCCACATCTTTATATTGCCACTCATCCCGGTCTTTTACAGAATAGAAGAAAATGAAAAACAAAAGAAACATTTCTATGACACAATACACAGAGAACACAGACTTAATTCTAATTGTAACTCGGGGTTGGGGAATGAGGTGTGATTTGCACGGACGTCCCGCGATGGGGTGTATTGTGCATAAAGTAGCGGAGAAGGACCTTGGGTTGGTGGCAGCAATGTTCAAACATCCCTGGTGGTGATTGAATAAGGTGAGAAAGACCCGATCAGCACAGAAGAATATAGAGAACAATACAGAAGAGCAGAAAACTACAGTCCCTCAGCTACTGTGTACTGTGCCGAAAAGTGCAAGCACGATTTGAGAGGTCAAGGTTGCCTCAGACAGAAAGCAGGGTGAAGGGAAACCGGATTTCAGGTGCCAACAGAAATAGGTACCTAGGATCTACTTCACAGAAAATACAAAACAACGAATGACTATAAAATTAATAAAAAAATTTAATAAAATACCTAGTACCTACCTAAGCTAAAAATATTTACCAACATAAATATGTACGCTATAGAACGTAGAATTATTATGTTTCATTTTATTGATAACTAGTTGCGCCCCGCGGTTTTACCCGCACAGATTTAAACCCCGTTATTCCCACGGGATAAAACGGAGCCTAAGTGCTATTCTAGACTGTAACCTCTGCCAAGTTTCATCCAGATCCGTTCAGCCGTTCTGGCGTGAAAGAGTAACAAACATCCATCCACGCAAAGTTTTTATGTATGGATATACATACAAACTTTGCGTTTAAAATAGTAAGTAGGAAGTCAAAATTGCAGATGATTTTTAGAATTGTTATAGGTACCACTTAACATCAGGTGGGTCATCTGTTTCATCAGCTAGTTGTATAAAAAAAGGTGTCAACGTGTAATCATGTGCTGAAAATCATTTCACGATTATGTAAGGCTGGCTCTCTATCGTACACAGTCAATATTATTAGATGGTCATGACGTACGATATTATGGTCAGAATGGTCAGATTATTTCAATGCGAACTTCACGTTGCCGCTCTAATTCGTGACTTATTTTGACTGTGCACATGCCGCTGTTACATGCCATATTGGCTATTGAGAAATCAGTCGCAGTAAACAATTCGACCACCATGATTAAGGGGCTGATACCCGTCAAAGCAATCACGTTCGCCATTTCAGCAATCTCAAAGATCTAAAACATTGAACTTATAGATGAATAATTTAATCTTTATGAAATATGTATAAATATACAATCTACTTTTTGATAAGAAAAATTCTTAGCCTACTAATATTATAAACGCGAAAGTTTGTGAGTATGGATGGATGTTTGTTACTCTTTCACGTCGGAACAGCTGAACGGATCTGGATGAAACTTGGCAGAGAGATATATTATAGTCTGGAATAACACACAGGCAACTTTTTATCCCGTGGGAATACCGGGATTTAAATCTGCGCGGGTGTAAGATAAGATAAAAAATGTGACATCCTCATCGGTCTACATTCTTAATTTATATTATGTCTTATTTTTATTTATATAAGCGCGCAACCAATGATACCTATATTATATTGAACTAGACTATAGGCGCTGAGAAAATAAATAAGTTTTACTAAAGTTATTGTACCCTATGTGTATTACTGATTATATCTACTAATACATAATGTCATACTGAAATAAATTTAACCTGATAACAAGAACAACGGATGTATAAATCATAAATTATTTATTGTTTTTTCTACATATTTGTTTTGAGGGTTCATCAATACTAGCAGCAAGCATACATGAGTGAGTTGAGTGACTGTACACCAGTGACTGACTGTACCGAATGGTAGAGAGAGTAGAGATTCGATTGTTGAATGTTTACGCATTCAATCCACACATCCAATCAACTTGTAAGTCTATAATCCACTTATTTGAGCTCGTACATTTTGGTAATGGATCCAATCCAAAATAAAAAAATATTCTCAAATGCATGTATCCAATAAAAATTTCCTGAGATCAGTATTCTAACAGCGGCGTTGGGCTTGCAACCTGTCACGTATGGAATACCAAGCTACTATAAAATGTAGCAGATAAAAGTTTCTAGTTTCTAGTAATACTAATAAGTTACCTATACCTACTACCTATACTACTACCTAAGTTAAGTATACCTACTACCTTAAATACCTATATTACCATTTATTTTTTAGTACCTATATTTTAGTTTGTAAGGTATTTATGTTGTGGACCCTGTGTTTTTAAGATCATTTTACTATGTTGCCTGAAATAAATGATTATAATTATTATAACACTTCTTTTATACAAAACTTATGGTATTATGCATTCTACGCTCATCACAACTTATTAAAACGGTGATAACATATTTTGACGTCATAACGCTCGATAACCATTACTTGTTCACGAATTCAAGCGAAAGTTACCAGTTCCAGATCGCTTTCGTGCAAAACCTGTTGGCTTTCTTCAGCAATGTAAGTAATACTTACAATAAATTATATAGTGCACGGCATGAAACATATCACAAACTGTAGAGTTTTAAAAATTAACGTCGTAACCGACTTGAAGAAACTTCCAATAGCCGTTTTACAGAAGTTTTCATTTTAAAAGGGATATTTAGGATTATTTAATTTTGTCAGTTGAACCGACTTATTATTTATTCGTAGGTTCGACCCAAGATCAAAATATTGTAAAGCGATCAAACTCACAAATCATGGTAATTTCCGTTTGAAATGAAAAATATGTTACCCTTGACGTGAAAAAAAAATGTTACAAAGATTTTATAATGTCCCAAAAGTTATTCTCCGAGCGGGACTTCCCCTTACCTGCCCCTTGATACTAAAAAAAAGTTGTAAAATTGTAGCAACACTTTCATTTTAAATGAGTGGCTTCGAGAGCCTATATAAAAAATACCCATGTGACATGATACTCGAAATATCAAAAAGCTTATTAAGCTTTCAACTTATAAATTGGACCATCATCGCGTAATAAAGCAGCCATAAAGGCGTTCAAGGTTGCGCGTGCGCCGAAAGCGACAAACCTTCGCGGACGTCGCCTTTCCGGACTACGACAATGCGAATGCGCTTACTTTAAGATAAAAGCACTTATGGCACTTTAAGACGAAGACAAGAGCTAATGTGGCTCTCGCTCGCACGTTTTGACTTGTTGAAAGATATAACATCACTAAACTCAATCGCAAACAACTATTTTGTGTGCAATCACATTGCGCACAGTTTAGTAAAAAAAACATTTTGATCGGTACAAGTTTTCCTACTTAAAAGTTTGTTTTTCTAGTTTTCGTACATAAGCAAACTTTTGAGTAGGAAAACTTGCATCAATCAAAAACAAATTTTTACTAAACTGTGTGCAATGTGATCGCACACAAAATGGTTGTTTGCGATTTTTCAAAATTGTATTTAGTAATTTTATATCTTTCAAAATGTCGAATCGTGCGAGCGAGAGGAATATTAGGTGTTGTCAACGCCTTAAGAATAGTAGAGCTCTTTTTATAGGACTCGTCCGTGGAAGTACTTACTATCACCATGCCTAATTCTGCTGCCGAGCCAAGCAGCGTCGCTGTTTTGGTTTGATGGGCTTGGTTGTTGGTGAAATTACAGATACATGGCGCACACAGATGCGCCTCAAGTAGGTGGAGGAAGTGCATCGTAGGGCACGTCTGGAATAACACATAGGCTACTTTTTATCCTGTCGGAATACCGGGATTTAAATATGCGCAGGTGAAACCGGGGCGCAACTAGTTATAAATAATTATATTCCTCAGTTATAACAAGATACACGAGGGAATGTCTGATGTGAACAAATATAAGCCACGAGCCTGTTTTTTAGATTAAGGCTTTGATTATCTACCCCTTAAGTGGCTTAGGTGGTTATGTCATTACAATCTTAGCGAATACATTAAACACAGCACACACATAATTAAGCACAGTAGTGCTATTCCGCAAACCACATTCACCGAAGCGACTGCATAATTCACCGTGACTCTTCATTTTGACATTCTGTTATACATTTACCCACGGAACAGAGAACATTTACTCATTACTATAGCGCTATCCCATTCAGAGTAGCATGCTTGTTTCGAGCCTTGCTCAATAAAAGCACGTGTGAACAGGTCGTGCTGGTAAATAAGCATGCTTATTCGGTCGTACGTCGGTAGATTTTAGAGCATGCTTAAAATAAGCATGCTTATTTTTGAGCACGTGTGTCAGTACCACGGATGTAGGAAAGGAGGTCAGTAACATTAGAGTGCTTTTGTATGCTTGCAACGAGAGTTGGCGTAGCTGGTGATCAAGGACAAATCAAAGAGCTAATTTCTTAGTAATTGTGTCATGTACTAATCAAGAACCTTGAAGGTAAATCAATGTTGTTAAGACTACTGTATAAAATTTAAGTAGCTTAGTAACCTCAGTTTCTGAAAGCTCGATCAACACTAATTGGCTGTCAAGTCACTTGCTGTCTTTATCTAATTTAAAGTAAAAGCTGAAATAGCAAGTGACTTGACGCCGACTAGCTTTGATCGAGCTTTCAGAAACGGCGGTTTGTATCCAATAAATAAATCTACACTTCTATCCAATAAATATTTTATAGATGTTAATTTTGTATTATTGTAATAAATAGGTAAGGTCAGAAACTGGTCTGATTCCAAAAAATATTTCACCGTTACAATTCTACATTACCCCTGAGTAACTAATATGCTATATTTAAATGCTTAAAAATATATGTCCACCCGAAGCCAGGACGAGCCGCTAGTAAATAAATAAAGTGAGTGTGGATCCGCTAGGTGAACCTCCCCGTGACTTCATCGTTTAGCGAATCCACACTCAGATCTGTGTCTTCAGTCGAAAGGGGCATTGCGTGCTTGAAATGACATAATGGATGATGGATGTAATGTAGATCTTGAGACATATTTGCACGACACGTATACCAATCTAGAAATTGTTATCGTGGTCACTAAATGTTATTGACATTTATATAATTACTAGAACAGATTCACGATTAATCCCCAGGCGCGGTCGGTATCCTCTTAAAACTCTTGGTACCAAGTACGACATTCAGATTCTTTGAGGACATCTAAGCGGGTAGTCAGAGGTACGTCCAAATATCGCATTTGGCTTATGTAAGTACTCAATTTCAATATTTAGCACGACAATCTATTATTGCACAATCCTAATTCTACCCACATTAGTAGGTACACTAGTTTAAATTTTAAATACACATTAATCTAAATATATAACTCAAAGGTGACTGACTGACTGACTGACTGACTGACTGACTGACTGACTGACATAGTGATCTATCAACGCACAGCCCAAACCGCTGGACGGATCGGGCTGAAATTTTGCATGCAGGTAGATGATATGACGTAGGCATCCGCTAAGAAAGGATTTTGATCGATTCCACCCCCAAGGGGATGAAATAGGGGATGAAAGTTTGTAAGAAATTTTGACAATTTTAAACCGATCGGGCTGACTTTGCATGTATAAAGCTACTATGACGTAGGCTTAAGGATTTTGATAAATTCCACCCCTAAGGGGATAAAATAGGGGATGAAAGTTTGTATAAATCTTCTATCTATCTTCTATGTAAATCTAAATATAAATCTAATCTAAATCTAAGTTTTCTAATTTTTCTAATTAATATATATAACTCATAGGTGACTGACTGACATAGTGATCTATCAACGCACAGCCCAAACCACTGGACGGATCAGGCTGAAATTTGGCATGCAGGTAGATGATATGACGTAGGCATCCGCTAAGAAAGGATTTTGATCAATTCTACCCCCAAGCGGATGAAATAGGGGATGAAAGTTTGTATGAAATTTTGTCAATTTTAAACCGATCGGGCTGACTTTGCATGCATAAAACTACTATGACTTAGGCATCCCCTAAGAAAGGATTCCACCCCTAAGGGGATAAAATAGGGATGAAAGTTTGTATAAATCTTCTTAGATTTTCGACTGATTGAACTGAAATTAAAGATTGGAGCTACTATGATGAAGACGTCCGCTTCAATAGGATTTTGATAAATTCAACCCTCCAATTTTTTGCACACGCTTAACAAAAGTAAAGCCGCGTAAACTATGCCTAATTAATAATAATACTTCTAAACGCGAGCGAAGCCGCGGGCAAAAGCTAGTAATAATATAATTCCTTAATTTTTCTTGGCTCAAAAAATAATAAGATTTCAGAAATGCCAAGGAAACATAAATATTTCGATTTGATTTAGTTGCCAAAAATGAAAACTTTAAATATTATCTCAATAAATCATTAATCATTAGGATAGAATATGACTAATTAAGTACCGTGGATACGTAAATCGATATGAGAGGTATATACGACCACGAACAGGAAGGCGAAGTGTGGGACGCCCTCCTACCCGATGGACTGACGACATTGTTAGGATCGCGGGTAGTCGGTGGATGGAAAGGGCTCAGAATCGTTCTTCCTGGAAGCGGATAGGGGAGGCCTATGTCCAGCAGTGGACTTCTGTGGACTGTTGATGATGATGATGATACGAGTTTATGATTATAGATTTATTATTTTCATGCCAAGGACATCCGTTGGTGCTGGCGCGGCGGCAGATTCAGCTGAGGATCTCAAGAGGCGCAAATATGCAGGTCTCGACAGGGCCTACGTATTTGTTCCTCTTGGGGTTGAGACTCTAGGTCCGTGGGGTACCGAGGCCTACCGGGTCTTCAAAATTTTATCCAGGCGACTTATCGAGGCGACGCGTGACCCGAGGGCTGGCGAATACCTGGCTCAGCGTATTTGCAGCATTGCCATTCAGCGTGGCAATGCAGCCAGTGTCTTGGGTACGCTTCCGACTGGCACGGATTTGGATCAGCTGAGCTATCTATAGATCGTTTGCAACGGTCTGCAGATAGCTCAACTGTTTCATATGTATTTTGTATATTTTGTACATTTTGTAAATAATTGTAACTACTAGTTGTAATTTTCTTTATTTTCATAAATAATTTTAAATCTAAATCAATGTACAAACAATGAACTAAAAACGTTTTTAATATAAATTTTATACACCACAAAAAATATAAGGACTGTTTCAGCAGAGGCTACTAATGACAAAACCACAATCAAAACCTTTTTTTAACTTTTTTGTGTTTTTTTTTAGTTTTTAGCCAAAAACGTTACAAATTCTACGGGCACTGGACTAGAAAATACTTCTCAGGTCAACCTCATACGCAATGTGTACGAACTGTACGAGGTTTAGGTACTTGTGAAGTATTTTGGGAACAATTTTGTAACATTTGTTGCATTTTAACCTGTTATGATGTTAATATCTCAATAAATAAATAAATAATGAATTTTTGGCTAAAATCAAACCTCGATAACTTGGTGGTAGATAGAGATTTAGAAGTTACAGCGCTACTATCATGAGTCTGCTGAAACAGTCCCTAACTTTTTCTGGTAGTTACAAAAGAGTGGTGTATAATGTGTATATAAATAAAGATTACATAAATAAATAAATATAAATAAATATTGGTGGACTATCCACACAGCACTATCTAGCCCCAAACTAAGCTTATGCTTGTAATATGGGAACCAGATAGCTGATATACTACTTATATACTTTTTTTTGTAAATACATACTTATAATATTATATAACACCCAGACAGAGAACAAACATCTATGTTCATCACACAAATGTTTGTTCACGGTGGGAATCGAACCCACGACCTACGGCGCAGAAGGCAGAGCTACTACCAACTGAGCTACGTAGGCTGTCATGAACGTTTAATCAATACGTTTTTTGTTGCACTGTTGTAAATTGCGTTGGCTGTCCAGACCACAAGAAGACCTTCAGGGCACAGGTGACTCAGTGTTGTACTTTTATTACTAGGCAAGTTTAGAACTAGGCGAACTATGACGACCTCAGTGGCGATGCGGGCGAGAGACTGCCTGCGACGCTAGAGGTTGCGGGTTCGATTCCCACCTCGGAACAAATTTGTGTTCGATCTGCAGAATTTTTTCCGTTGGTCTGGGTATTTTCTGTGTATAATAACTTTTTATTATTATTTATTTATTATTATTATATGTAGACTATATAGTCTACGATAAAATTAATGTCTTTATCTAGTCTGAAGCTAAAGGGGGCTACAGTGGTCGAAGATCATATTATATTCGACCTCTGTGACGTAGTGGACGACTAGCCAGATCAGTTGCAAATGGTGCGGGTAAATTTCCTACAGCGAGACAATCACGTTTGCATAATCTGTAAATATCCTTTTTTTTATAATATTTTAATCCGATAAAAACTTGCATTACATAAAAAAAATATATTAATACAGAAATGAAAAGACTTAGTTATATTTTTTTAGAATTAGAAAAAAAATATAAGCCATATGGTTTTCATCCATAGTAGGTAGGTACGAGATTTGCTTAGTTTGGGGCTAAATAGTGCTGCGTGGAATGACCACAATATATTCTTCTATTTTATTTATTTTAACATAGTTTTATCTGTTGTTTGGATCACCTGTTAGCTAGATCTAGATTATTATGCAGACTGCCTATCAGCAGAATATCGTCAAAAGGATATCTACCACTAGGAGATATCAAGGTCTTGTGAAAGGACCTTGCCTGAGCCTATAGTTAATAATAGTTGATTGTTAATATCATTTAAGATAATTGAGCGACTAAAAGTATAAACGATAAAGCTATAAAATAATGTATGAGTATATTCGTCATAATAAATAAGTCTTTGTATTTGACTATTCTAAAGTAGAAACAGCCTTCACATTTCAGTTGGAAGACTTTATTTTTAATACAACTAGCTGATGGAACAAGCATATGGTCCAACTGATGATAAAATAATAAAATAAATAAATAATGCTGGACATTCCACAAAGCACTATCTAGCCCCAAAGTAAGCTATTCAAAGCTTGTGTTATGGGTACTAGATAACTGATATATTTAATACATTATATACTTACGTAGATAGATATTTTTTATTATACATAGAGAACACCCAGACCATCGGAACAAATTTCTGCAGATCGTACACAAATTTGTTCCAAGGCGGGAATCGAACCCGCAACCTCTAATGATAATTGGTAACCATCACCTATTACAAAGCATTGCCTCGTAAGTAACGTACGATAGGAACGTGCCCTACGTTGCACTGCCCTGCGTCCATCAACTTGAGACATACAGATGTTAAGCCTCGTGTGCCTGTAATTACACGGCGACCTACTCTTAAACCCCTGTATAACGTTAACGTTTAACGTTTTCCTCGTTAACATCCCTTTTTGGGCGATGAGTCTCCGAAATCTCTTTCCCGGCGATAGTCCTAGTCAAGTTGATAGCTGGTACCTAAATAGTGCACTTTAACTGTTGCCGAAAAACCTTTCTAAATAACAGAGTGCCTTTTGCGCTCGCCGGTAGCCCGGTTAGGCAATCATAATAAGATTAACCCAGCCTTTTTCATTCGAAAGAAACCTCAGATGGTGAATCACGCACTATATTATTATTAAGTAAACTTTGAAAGAAGCCTCTTGAAGCGCACTAGTGTTCTGTAGCCAAATAGAGAAAACTAGCCATGTTTTTGGACAAGTCTAACAGAATGACTCATCAGCCGGACTTCCTCATTCCCTCGTGGTTTAAGAAAGCGATATCCAGTCTAAGAAATGCTCGTTAACATCCAAAAAGCAAACGTACCTACTGTCCCTGATATGTTCACCATTTACTAATAAATAAATAAGAGTAGTAGAGCTCTTTGTGAAGGGCTCGTCCGGGGAAGTACTACCACCACGCCTTTTTCTGCCGCCAAGCAGCAACGCTGTGTTTCGGTTTGAAGAGTGTGGTCGCCGGTGTAATTACGGGCACATGAGGCTTAACATCTGTACGCCTCAAGTTGATGGACGCAGGGCAGTGCATCGTAGGGCACGTTCCTATTGTGCGTGACCTACGGGGCAATGTTTTGTTTATAGGTGATGGTTACCACTTAACATCAGGTGGGCCATCTGCTTGTTCCATCAGCTAGTTGTATTAAAAAAAAAAAAAAATAGCTGATTTATTTCATGTCAACATTTTGACAAACCGATGATTGTCATTTGTTTTGTGTTCATGATTGGTTTATTTGTAAATACTTTTGGATTCACGTCTATCAGATTTACATCGGCAGTGCAAGTACCGTTCTTATCGATCGCTTAATTTGACACTTAGAATCGTCAAAATTCGTTAAAACTGGTTTTGTCCATTGATGAAACCATTTTTAGCGAATTTTTGACGATTCTAAATGTCAAATAAGCGATCGATAAGAACAGTACTTCAACGGCTGATATATCATCCTACCTACTGGCAGCCTCAATGACAGTTACCAGACGAAAATATAATAATAATACATCATAAATGTTGTAACTATAAACCTAAATATTAATCAATCACACACACCTGTCATGTCATAATTTCTCTGCGCACATCGTGAGATCTCAATCTCTGTAAGCTAGCTCACGAGTCAGTCTTCTCTGCAAAACGATAAACGATATTTATTTTAGCATAGAGATTTAACACCGCGAAGCAACGACAACTCGACTGCAGTTATGGTTTTTCCGTAAACAACAAAATCACGGAAGTTTCTGATACATACATAGTGAATTCACGCTTACTTTGATCATGAGATTCGCGGATTCACGTTAGCTTTTTACTCGCAAAACACTTACACAGGGAGCGCTGGTGATGGGATTACAGAAAAAAAATTGAAAACTCACTGTGGATTTCCCATTAATTTGGATCAATTTTGTTGACGGAACTCTTCAGAAAGTGTGGTCGCGTTGCCGCATCATTCAACTCAAAATAATTATGACACCCCTAACCTGTGATACTCATGTTAGATGGAGCTATCTCGAGCGGAGATTATCTTGACACACATTTCGCCTCGAGATCCACCCCACGCCACGTTCCGAAATACGCCATAAACGATTTGAGCGCTCACAAGGGTTTGTGAGCGCTCAAATCGTTTATGGCGTATTTCGGAACGTCTTTTATACGTCTATTCGCTCACGCTAATTCGGTACGGGTGTACCGAATTAGCGTGAGCGCGATAACGATGACCCATGAAACTTCATAGATGACGTCATGACATGCGCCATCTTGCGATTACGCCGACCATGCCATATTCTAATATCACCGTGAGCGCTGTCAAAAATGACAGTTGTGCATTTGTGTTTTGTTGTTATTTGTGATGAGGTTACATGTTTTCAGTCGCATTGTAGTCTTATTAGGGTATAATATGTTTTGCGATCATAAAATAACTAATCCAGAAAATATCCAAGCAATCCTATGTTTGTTAAACAAGGTTTGAGGTTATGATTCCTAGGATGTTTCTGTGAGTGCGTTTACGAGCGTTCCGAATTGTTGACAGCTCTGAGCTGTCATAATCGCAATATCTAACTCGGAACGCCTGTGAGGTGATGTGAGCGCTGTGATCGATTATAGCCATTTCGGAATGCGGCCCCAATGTCTGACAAGGTATGTCTGTCTGACATTAGTCATAAAAAGTAGATATCAGTTAACACCGCTTAGTTTGTATCATCTACATATACATATTTTGTATGTAAAGGAAACAATACAGACATATTTTTTTAATAAAATAAAGTGCACGACCAATTAATTTTTGAATTAATTTTGAAACCCTTCAGCAAGGAAGGCTTGAGTGCTTCCCGCTGCTAACCAAACGATGATGAAATACTAACAATTTTAATTTAAATACATACTCCGCAGATTACTCCAAACACCTTTTCTCACCTTCACCGAAACGAGCATGTCCATTGCAGAATCTTACAAATTGCATACTAGAATACAAAACCTGTTGTTGCCCCAAAACTAAAAACTATACAATAGCTAAGTGCGTTACCTTTTTCAGGCCAGACCGCATAACCAATTAGTCTCACTTACATAAATAACGAAATAATTTGTCAACATCAGGAGCAACTTTTCATCTTCGCCTTTTTATGGATGCTGTGCTTTGTACATGATTTTAGATCATGGACTTTAGTCATCATGGAATTTAGTTGATTCGTCTGAGTTTCAGATGTATATATATATCACTATGCGAAAACGCGTTAATGGTCTGTAGCTATTTTCATGAATTTATAATAAGTCTGTAAGTACTGTTTGTTTTCCTGAGAAATAAAAATAAATAAATAAATAGGGCTTCCGCAACACATTACCATTTATTCCTCCATACTGGATCTATCAAATGTGGGCCAAATAAACTACCCCTTTGCCCTGAAATGATACATTCACATTCAAATGACGACCTCAGTGGCGCAGCGGGCGAGAGTCCGCCTGCGACGCCGAGGTTGCGGGTTCGATTCCCGCCTCGGAACAAATTTGTGTATGATCTGCAGAAATTTGTTCCGTTGGTCTGGGTGTTTTCTATGTATAATAAAAAATATCTATCTATATAAGTATATAATGTATTAAATATATCAGTCATCTAGTACCCATAACACAAGCTTTGAGTAGCTTACTTTGGGGCTAGATAGTGCTGTGTGGATTGACCAGAATCTTCATTCAATAAACTATGATACTACTATTTTGGGAACGTTGCGGAATACATGGATATGGACAAATTGGACAATGATGCATTACAAGCAACACTCGTACGAGAATGTTCAGTATAATCGCTGAAGTTTGCATAATCGTACATTCTATTCAGGGTTCCGCGCTCAATGGGCGCCAAAATTTCGTTATGGCCGTTTCTGTCAAACCACTCACAAACAAAAGATTGAATTATGTCTCTAGATTCTTGGTTCTTATTTTTAACAGCACTTACAGTTGATAGTAGCAGCTCTGCCTTCTGCGCTATAGTTCAATCCCCAACATTTAAAATGCTACACGAGTACTGTTTATGCTATCTGGTTCCCATATTGCAGGCTTTGCTTAGTTTAGGGATTAGTGATGTGTGAAGAGTCGACCAATAATACTTTTCAGAAAAAACGTTGCGTTAATAGTGCTGCAGTCAGTCTGAGCTCTAGTTGCGGATTGCAACTTTTAAAGCTATTGTATTAATCTAGGCTAATCATATGCGTAGGAACAAGTGACATACAAGAAATCCATACAAAATGAGACGTTGTGACGCATAGAACTCAAAAGATCACTCCTACGCATGCTTTGAAAGCTCACTCGTTTCTTTATTGACTAAGATTACGCCTAAGTTTTATCACATACATTTGAAAGATAAATTAAATATAGAGAGCAAAAATGCCTGTAATGCAATCCCCATTCGAATGTGTACTCCTAAATCATAATTGAAAATCGTTCAATTAATCTGAAGACTCCTTGACATTTCAAACCTATTGACAGGAACCTTTAAAAGCTATTTAGATTCAGATTTAATTTAATACCTAGTTACATACCTATCCCACTAATAGGTACATATATGTACATAATAAACAACTCTATTAAGGTTACCACTTAAGGATAGGATAATTTAAGCACCGGCACAATAAGAAAAAAAATTAAGAAAATGAATACATTTTGACAGATGTTGGATCATGGTTAGGATTTATTCAATTCTGTCGACAATTTGGATGAAGCTTGAATTGACGTGCTTAGTTTGTGACCTAGTATTGCATAACATAAGGTTACTTTTCATCAGAATACCACAGGCAGCAGCTTAGTTCGTATTAAATCATGTTGTGAGTGTGAGCTTTTGTGTTGTTGACAGCGCTTGTGTTGGAAGGTACTGACACACGTGCTTATTTTCAAGCCAAAAGCATGCTTTTTTCGAGCCTTGTTTAATAAAAGCACGTGTGAACAGGTCGTGCTATTAAATAAGCATGCATATTTGGTCGTACGTCGGTTGATTTTTGAGCATGCTCAAAATATGCATGCTTATTTTTGTGCACGTGTGTGTGGTAGACCGACAAAATTTTTTGGGATTGGTGTTTTCCCCGGTAGACCCGAAGTACTAAGTGTCACGGTTTTTTAGATAATAACATGTTTTTTTTGTTATTTTGTAAAAATAACCCAATTTATAATTTTTTTGAATGAAACATATGAAACCAAATGCAAAGTAATTACGGGGCTCTCAACTCAAGATTACGCCCGTGTAGCCTCACACTTAAATGACAGCCCTCAACTTGTCAGTTGGTAGTCTTCTGTGCGGTGGTGGGTTCGATCCCTGCCGACGACAAAACGTTTTTTGTGATGAACAAGACGTTATTCTCCATGCAGAAGATTAAGTTCGTAATTAAGTTCGTTTTAAATGAAGTTTACATAAACAGTTTCTTAGTCGATACAATATTTTTGAGCTAAAACCATGAAGAGAATATAACCTTGAATCATAATTATAATAATAGTTATTTTAGTTGACATGTTCACCCACGGCTGTCCATATTCACAACCAGCTAAGACAGTAATAAGTTTTTTAAGGCATAGAGACATCTGTGATTCACACAACCTACACGATATTAAAGTAATGTCCTAATATTAATATGATTATGGAAACTGAGGTCAAATCAAAGACGAATTAAAATGTCATTGCCAGTTAGGCTCTTTAGGGATTTAGGATGGACAATGTTTTGAAATCAAAACTATTTAAAAGTACCCATATACCTATTCATTATTTACCTACCTATCTCCTACAAAACTTCAAAAGCTTAATTCTAATTCAACAACAACAACAACAACAACAACACAGCTTCACGACTTCGATCCCCAGGCACGGTAGATATCCCTTCAGATCTCCCAGTACCAAGTAGGTACTAATTCAAGATTCTTTGAGGATGTCTAAGGGGGGTAGTCAGAGGTACGTCCAAACATTATATTTGGCACATACCCACATTTTGCAGTAGTTAGTATTCCATACGTGACATGTTGCAAGCCCATCGCCGCTGTTAGATTAATGTTAATTCTAATTTCCCGCACTGAAATAATAGAAATTTTTACTAAAATAATATTCCCTTATTTATATTTTGCTATTTAAAATATTTTCGGTATTTAGTCATTATCATTTCATTTTCGACGTTTTGACGCAAACGACTGTATAAACCTTGTAATGAGTATTGTAAAATCTAATTAATAATCTGCAATAATTTTTATTGAATTAAACGTCAATATAAAATATGTACCTGACCTTTCGTTTAACCTAAATATGACACATACGATTAGGTATATACATTTTAGATAATAAATCTCAAACTTCCTCATTTCGAAGATTCAATGAAAATATTTCGTCGGTACTTGGGTATTGGTTCGTTAATTTATTGCTTAAGCTTAATTAATCATACTTACAGCTTAGCTTAGAAGTACATTCACTTCTCAAATCTAGAACAAATTGAGGTTACGTTCGGTAGGTTAGTCACGTATGTCTTGTCTGAATGTTGTATAACCTATGGATTCACTTATCACATGTTTTTTCAGTGTAAACGCCAATGTGAAAGGCGAGCCTTTTTGAGAAGCAGTTAAACCACCACACTGTTTCGAAGAACAAGTGAAGAAGAAACAGTGCACACAGAGTGTCATAATATCGCTTCCAATCGGTGTATTATTGAACGAGCGAGCGAAGCGAGCGAAGCGTCTCAGTTTCCACATTGGTCAAAAATGCGTTTGTCCGGATGTCTGTCTGTCTGTCTGTCTATATGACTTATTAGATTTTTTTTGTCGTCGGGGATTTTTGATTGGAGGGGTACTTCCCCCAAAAAAAGGACAAAAAAGGGGCTATTTGATATACTGGATATCTCCACCAAATGAGATCCGATTTCGATTATTCTTTTTTTATTTGAAAGGTAGTAACTATAAGTTGGTCTCATAAAAGTTTGGCGAAGATCTGATAAGGATCTTCAGCATGATGAACAGGATAGCTCATCAAACAATCGATGGTTTTCAATCAAATTTGAGAGAAACACAAAGGACCTCATTCTACACAAGATGATGCAAAAAAAACAAAAAGATCAAAAAAATCACAAAACGGAAAATGCACTTGCACATTACATTCCTCAAATAGCTCACTTTTAGTATGCTCGCGAGGTCTACAGCTCCCAGAGCCACTAGTTTACACAGTTTGTCTATACACTGTTCACAATAGCCTTCTTATTTATTTAATCGTATGACAATAGCCTACTAAGCTGAAATGAATCATGTGTATTTTGTACAGTTTACACCTACTTGTAATATTAATATTTTTTTTGCTTTTGTGATTACATAAAATAAATATATTTGATTATAACATGCTTTTCACAAACAATTTTTGTGGCGTAACTTCCTTGGTCATCACGTAAGCATTAAGCTTATTATATCAGCTAAGCTAAATTATATTCTGCGATAACCATTTGGCAGTGTTTGACAACGAGGACCACTTCCGCTGATGTTGGATACTTCATCTGAATCACTGCCGTTGCATCGCTGCCGTATGCATGTGACAAGACACAAATGTGTCAGAGTTATCGGTTTTGCAGTCTCGATCATGTAGGTGTGCGCCCATTGAACTGATAAAGAGATTGATAATATTCTTTCAGTACTAAAAGAATTTATTCAAATTGTGGTCGAGCCCTTCGGAGTTCGTCGTTCGTTTGGAGAAGTGATACCACCTAGAAGTATTTCTGGGGCCAAGGCCATTAGGTGGTGCTTATATAATATAGAGCCAATTATATATTTAAAGTATAACTAAGCTCAAGAATATTAGTAATCCATAATGCACGATAAGTTCACAAAACTTACCTAATTTCTCATTACGCGTGATATATAAACAAATCATAATTTTAATAGTTCTTATATTAGTATGTAATGAGGAAGCTATTAAATAAAAAATATACTAACATTCATTTACATAATTCTTACCCCACATTAGATTTCCTTATCGTGGTCATATTCTAAATGCTCTTTGAATTCAAAAAGTATTTATGAGATCTTCGATTAGGCCAACAAAAAGTAAAACGATAAAAATAAAGTTTAAACCGTATTTTATCGCTTGCTAATATTATCGCCTGTATCTAACAAATGTGAAAGTTTTATGTTTGAATGTTTATAAATTTAATTTAAAGGAGACATATGTAAACTATAATCATCACTGCCCGAGCAAAGCCAGATGGAGCATTTCAAAACACAATAACTACAATTCCAGCCATTGCAGGTGCTATGTTTGAAACAAATTGCATTTTATCATAACGTAATAGATGTGTATTGAATGTTATCAAGAGACTGTATCGTCTGAGGCATCTTGTAATAACTAAAATAATGCAACAAGGTACTGAACTGAACATTTATCCGATGCGTTTCTGTTTCTTTTTCATTGACTTGTCGAAACTTTTTTTTCATTGCACTACGTCGCGTCTTTCTGACTTTATCTGACCCACAATTGCGACCTTTCACTGGTGATCTTTCACTATGTAGTCGGTCCATTGAGCAGGAGGGCGTCCCAAGCACTTCTTTCTTACTTACTGTCATGCATTAGTACGAGTATTAATTAGTTTGAAGCGTGTGCTGTTTTATGAATGTTTACTTTTCCTTTCTCTGTATTGTAACGAGGATCATACTAAAGAGCGGTAGGAACCAAGCCGAGTTTGTTGCTTGTTCTTCTAGGCATTGGTCGAGTGGAACTGGCACCTAGAGTCACCTAGTTAGTTAGACGTTTCAAAGTGATCCTTGTGATTTTATTGAATAAACATATTTTGACTTTGGCTTCATCTTCCAGTTTGTGGTTGCCGTTCATCATTATCTTTCTCTTCTCTTCTAAATGGGGTTGGCACAACAGGAAATTTTCTTCTTCCACTCTCCTCTATCATTCGTCATCTCGGTGCTCACTCCATTCTTACCATTCATCTTTCACTTTATCCATCCATCTTTTCTTTGGCCTGCTTCTCCTTCTAAAACGATCCACATCGATATCTAACAATATTCGTGTAATATCTTCCCTTTCGTCGCCGTTCGAGAATCTATATTCCCCAGCGGTTGTCAGTTCCACAAGTTACATGACTTTTCATTGCCATTTCAATGTACACTTTTACTTTGGTACCGTCGTTGATAGATAACTTGGGTAAATAATTGGAACAATTGAACTTCTCAGTCGTCAATTTACTTTTAATTTGACCGCAACGCTATTTAACCTCGCCGAATAGAAAGGAGACGGTCATCTTCAAGTTCTTTAACTGATGTAACCAAACAAGGACCCTGGAGCTCTCAAGAACTTAATGCAATGCACCAGTTAAAATAAATCACGATTGTGTCCAATCCAAACGTGAAAATGTTTAAATACTCTAATAATTTTAAATACCAAAGCTCTCAAGCGGTGAACCTTCACCGCCGATGGCCGGCGATGGGCTTGCAACCTGTCACGTATGGAATACTAACTACTGCAAAATGTGGGTATGTGCCAAATGTAATGTTTGGATTTACCTGCCATAGACATCCTCAAAGAATCTTGAGTTAGTATTTGGTACTAAGAGATCTCATGCCTGGGGATGAAAGTCGTGACGCTGTTTCAGTTTCAGTTCCAAAATAAACTTTTATTAATATAATATTGCAAATAGGCCTTTCGTGTTGCAATTCAAAATATTGTAATTATGTAATTGTCATTTTGGAATCTCTTTGAACTTTAAGAAGATCTTAAAAGGAAACTGGATAAAACATGATAATTACTCGATATCTTCGTAAAGGGCAAAAATCTCGTCGCTTCGTTTCCAATGTACATAATCGGTATTTTAAAACAAGTTGAGTGAAAATGGGTTTTTACAAATAAAGTGTGTGCAAGTTATTGGCTTGAACTGGAATGGTCATCATGGTTCTTCGTATTGATAAAATTTAAACAGAAACAGATAAAGTTTGAATAAAACACAGCTTCTTCAATTGAAAAACAAAGTAATCTTTACAATAATTATTAAAAATCTGTAGTATTAATGAACATAGGCATAGTATGTATCTCACCCCCGGTTTCTGAAACCACGATCAACACTAATTGGCTGTCAATTAATTAAAGATAAAAAATTGACAAGCTATTTCAGCCTTTACTTCAAAGATAGAGATGCAAATTAGATAAAGATAGAGAGCAGTGACTGCCGATTAGCGTTGACTGAGCTTTCAGAAACCGGGGGTATGTCTGATAATCTACAAAGTGGGGGTCGCAATCATTATTGAAATAAAAAAGATTTTAGCACAGCAATATATATTTGACATTTCCTTAATGAAGTTATAGCTAAAGCTTGTTATACTACTCAAGTTCAGAAGTGACCAAACAGGTTAAGTTACACTGCGTGTTAGCACGGTAGCGATACGCATTCGACTTGTCGCTGCCGAGCAATGTAAGGTAAGTCACCTCATTATGTCCTTCTACTGTAACTATTAAACTGTAAAACAAGCATTCGAAAAAAACTGATCAAACTTTTTACGATATTTAATTGGCGATAGATAAAAGTATAATTTATGCATGTTTACTGGTTAGTCGACCTTTATGTAAAAGTTTCGTAGATTTACTGCTCATTACAATTTAGTTTATTCGAAAGGGCACTTGCTTTAATAAAATATGCAGATGAAACCTTGATCTATGCGATCTTGAAACTTTAGTCTAGAAGATCGCACGGTCATAAACACAAATCGTATACCCACGTATAATACATTCTATTTAAAAATTTAATAAACCTATCCGTAGTAGTAGGGTAATTGACTTATTTTTTATCAAATAAAATTCTACTAGCTAATGCGTGAACACTGCACCGTAAGCCACGCACGTTAGCAATGTGCCCTACTCTGTAATGCCCTACGTCCATCAACTCGAGGCATATATTGAGATACATTTATACAGACATTAAGCTTCATGTGTTTTTAATTTCACCGGCACGGCAACCACACTTCAAACCGGAATCTAGGGACGCTACTTGACGGCAAAAAAAAGCATGGTGTACCCGTCAAACTTCTTGGCCATCGCGCGAGGTGGTAGGGGAAAGGTTTGCACTCTTCGCACCACCAAAGAGACCTATTTTTTGTTTCTTTTTCATTCAAGGTCCTTTGTCCAAGAAGTTTGACGGATACTATAGTAGGTACTTCCCCGGACGAGCCCTTCACAAAGTGATCTACTACTCTTACCTATTTGCAACAATAAAAACAATATCATTGACTGCCGTATCATTAAAGGAGGAAAATCTCCACTGGGTTAATCCCCTGGTAAGTACATTGCTTGGATGCTCCAGAATAAAAAAAGATAGCAATTGAATCATTCTAGGATAAGTACAGTCACCGACAAAGATATATAATTTCATCCATTTTTTATAAACCAACGCCAGCAACACACTTTGATCTAGGTTTATACATTTTTTGAAGACCTGCCTTGAGCAACTTATTTGGAACACTTTAAAGACCGCATACCTACACTTTTAAACTAAATTATGGGCTGATGATTTTGGTTTCAGAAATATAAAATTAACAAAAACATGTCTCTGCCGGTCGTAGGTATAATATACCTAAAGCAGGTAGCGTTCAACGTGTGATTATTAGATTATTTAGAAAACTTTGATAACCTCTCTTGATTGATTGATGTACCCATTACAGTTAACAATTACCCATTATAATTAACTAGTAGTTTAGAGATAACATTTGCGTATACTCTTAAATATTAGCTGTTTTGCTAGACGTACGGCCCAGTACCACCCTTACCTGGTTAATTTACCACCCATTCGCACTAAGCGTTTTGCTTCTACCTTCATCATGCGAACCGCCAAGGATTGGAACTCATTGCCGTCGTCTGTCTTTCCTGATTCCTACAATTTGGGTGTCTTTAAGGCAAGAGTGAATAGGTGTCTTCTGGACCGTTCTGTTCCATCGTCGGCTACATCGTCGCTTACCACCAGGCGAGATCGTAGCCAAAAAACGGTCTATTAAGTTAAAAAAAAAAAAAATGTTTGTCCTAAGTCTTACATCTTTCGTCAGCAAGTAATTGCCATTTACTGGCATACGTATGGTATTCAATAATCTTCATGCCCATCAATAAAGCTGTCATTCCAAAGGCTCAATGATGCCTGAATGCCCCACTTCAGCCCGGGAAGTCCAAGGCAGAGCCCAAACTAGTGCTCTTTAAGCGAGGACAACCACTCGTCTTTTTGTCCGTCGACGGTTACCGTCTAAAGTAGATTACGCACATACGCTCAGGGTAATGCTGTTTAACCAGCTATGTAGAGTATAGAGTTCCGGATTGTATTTATTTAATTAAAGGCCTTCCAGCTAGCCAATTTCATTGCAAGTTAGAAGGGTGTGGTTTCCGGTGACATTAGAGGCACCATGAGGCTATATCTGTGTGCGGTATGTCTCAAGTTAAGTTATAAGAGTAGTAGAGCTCTTTGTGAAGGGCTCGTCCGGGGAAGTACTACCACCACGCCTTTTTCTGCCGCCAAGCAGCAACGCTGTGTTTCGGTTTGAAGAGTGTGGTCGCCGGTGTAATTACAGGCACATGAGGCTTAACATCTGTATGCCTCAAGTTGATGGACGCAGGGCAGTGCATCGTAGGGCACGTTCCTATTGTGCGTGACCTACGGGGCAATGTTTTGTTTATAGGTGATGGTTACCACTTAACATCAGGTGGGCCATCTGCTTGTTCCATCAGCTAGTTGTATTTAAAAAAAAAAAAAAGTTGATGGTCGTAGGGCAGAGCATCGTAGGGCCCGTTTTCGTGCGTGGCTTGCGAGACAATGCTTTATTATACTACGGTTTTAGGTAACCACTTAAGATCAGGTGTGCTATGAGTTTGTTCCATCATAAGTGGTATAAAAAATCTTAATTTGGTTAGTTAGTGTCAACCTCATCGTGAAATAAACACACAATTTAGAAAAAATATGTCTATAAAAACATTGAAAAACAGTGACAGAAAAAGTAATAATATTATATTAACCATAATGAAACCATGTTTTTCCAATATTTCAGAAGACAGTATCCTAAAACGAATAAAAAGACGTCATTTATAGCCGAGTTTATAAAAAGCTGTAAAAATAAGAACAGATCAAATTAGCATATAAATATCGCCATGACGTACTAATTGCACACATGCAATAGAAGGTTTCATTAAAATGTGCGAAAAAAATGTTATTGACATTTTAAAGCTTAAGATACAACTTATTAAGATACAAGTACATACTCAAACTACATAAAGCCAAGTATACCAAGTTCATTTGAATAGAAACCACATCGAGATTAGATTACCGAGAAACCATATAAATCAAACCGACACAGACCGCTTTTGACAAATGCTCTAATTTTACAACCAACAATTTTATTATACGACAAATCCATGACATTTGATTCTAAGCAATATTAACCTAAATTAAGTGGCTGACACCGTCAAACAACATCTCACAATTCAACGTTTTTTAAAGATAAAAAGTAATCAAAGAATTGGATCAAAAAATTGGATCAAAATTATATTTTTGCTGCACTGAATTGTTTATCTTTCAAAATATTAGTGGACTTTCCACACAACTAGTTAATGCATATAATAGCTGGGAAAGAGCTTATATACATATTGAGATTATGTAATATGTAAGCTTATAATAATCTTTTAAATGTCTGTGGTATCTGTGAGTCTGTAACCCAGATCAGAGAGCCAGCAATTTGTGAAGCATAGAATTATATAGCTGCACGTTAGGTTTTATGGCCTATTGGTTACGATCATACCTGATTTGCAACTAGAGTGGAAATGTACGTGGTTTAAAATAGGAAGCTGAACTATTAACAGTCTTGCGATTACCAAATAATAACAATAATAAAAATTAAAAAAAATACATTTTGTAAGTAATTGTAACTATTAGTATTTTCTTTGTAAATAAAGCCTAATCACTACTCGTACATAGTTAAACAAAGTCGCTTTCTCAGTTCCTAAATCCCTAAGTCCCTGTGTCCCTATGTATGCTTAAATCTTTAAAACTACGCAACGGATTTTGATGCGGGTTTTTTTAATAGATAGAGTGATTCAAGAGGAAGGTTTATATGTATAACTAGCTGAACCCGCGGCTTTGCTCACGCCAAGGAATTCAAAGTTTCATACAAACTTTCATCCCCTATTTTATCCTCTTGGGGGTAGAATTGATCAAAATCCTTTCTTAGCGGATGCCTACGTCATAACATCTACTTGCATGCCAAATTTCAGCCCGATCCGTCCCGTGGTTTTGGCTGTGCGTTGATAGATCACTATGTCAGTCAGTCACCTTTGAGTTATATATATTTAGATACATGCATGATATGTGCACCCGTGCGAAGCGGGGGCGCTCGGGCGGGTCACTAGATACATTATAATAAAAAAATTTAGCGGACTTTCATACAGCACTGTCTAGCCCCAAATTAAGCAAAGCAATAATAGTAGATTGTTTGTCTAGGGAGCAAACAACTATTTCGAAGGCGAAAGTGTTTCTTTGAATTCAAAGCGGAGAAGGATTCGTATTATTATTATTCCAATATCAAAATTCCAAATTCAAATCAGTTTTCCTCCCCGTACCCGTTTTTGCCCCGTAGGGCAAATAGCTATTTTGCTACCAGCTACGAAAAACAAAGAGCTCCTTACGAAGATGTTGGATAAAAATGCAGTCACATACCGTTTAACATTTTTATGGCTAAAGTTGATGGTGCATGACTTACGAGGCAATGCTTTGTTATAGGTTATAGTTACCTCTTCACATCGGGTATGCATCTGCTTGTTCTATCAGCAAGTAGTACCAAACAATAAAATTACGGGTAAATCAAGTACTTCTTATGTAAAGCACAAAAAACATACTTTCTTCCGTCAAAGCGGTAATGTAGTGAAATGGTAGTTAGCATTTGTTAGTCAGCAATACAAACATCCTTTCCTGGTTATAATTGTATGTGCTTATCGACAGTGCACATAAATTACAGAGACATATAGACCGAAGCGTGTTGCTACACGCGTTGCACGATACATCACTTTTACTGCGACCATAACCCAACCCCGGACATTCTGCAGTCCAGTAACAAACTTTTGCACATATAAATAAATATAAATAAATAATGCTGGACAATCCACACAGCATCATCTAGCCCCAATGTAAGCTACTCAAGCTTGTTTTATGGGTACTAGATGACTGATATATTTAATACATTATATACTTACATAGATAGATATTTTTTTTATTCATATAAATCAAAGTTGAAACGTATTCAATAAAATCACAAGAATCATTTTGAATGACTGCGATGCATGTCTTTAGCGTTAAATTGGATGATTATTCATATTGGTCCGCTTCTCTAGAGCACCGGTGGTCTAGTGGGAGTGACCCCGCCTTCCGATCGTAAGGTCGCAGGTTCGAATCCGGTCGTGCACTAATGGATTTTTCTATCGAAATATTTATGTGCGCAATGCCAGTGCTCTTAAACGGTGAAGGAAAACATCGTGAGGAAACCAGTTAGTATTCTAACAGCGGCGATGGGCTTGCAACCTGTCACGTATGGAATACTAACTACTGCAAAATGTGGGTATGTGCCAAATGTAATGTTTGGACGTACCTCTGACTACCCCCCTTAGACATCCTCAAAGTATCTTGAATTAGTACCTACTTGGTACTGGGAGATCTGAAGGGATATCTACCGTACCTGGGGATCAAAGTCGTGAAGCTGTTTCAGTTTTTATTTTTGTCAGTTTCAGTTTTGAATTAAAAACATTTAGTCATAAGTCCTGACAATGTAAAATGTACATACATAATAATGCAATAAATATACTGAATACTGAAACGTCTTGAAGCTAGATGAATCTATGTGCCAGTTAAAAATGATTCTTGTAAATATTTCTTTATACAACCTGCTGATGAAAACAACCTGATGTTAAGTGGTAACCATCATCTATAATAAATCATTGCCTCGTAAGTCACGCACGATAGGAACGTGCCCTATGATGCACTGCCCTGCGTCCATCAACTTGAGGCATACTGGTGTTAAGCCTTATGTGCCTATAATTTCTCCGGTGACACACTCAAAGTCAAAGTCAAATAATGTTTATTCAATAAAATCACAAGGACCATCTTGAACCGTCTTAAAACTAGGTGACTAGTGCCAGACTCTTCAATTCAAACCGAGCGTTGCTGCTTGGCGGCAGAAAAAGGCGTGGTGGTAGTACTTCCCCGGCCAAGCCCTTCACAAAGAGCTCTACTACTCTTGTTATTGTAAATTAAAAATAATACTTTTAGACTTTGAGTTCCACGCGACTAAAGCCTGGAAGAAAAGGCAACAAACTTGGTTCTATTATTTAATTATTTTCTGTAATGTTAGTTGTGTTCTTTTGTATGATTGCTACAACAACGAAGAGTTACCCGTAGCATACACACTGTTTCGAAAAAAACTACTGACTCTATAAGAAGAAGAAGACCTTTAGGTAATAATTCTAAAGTCAGTCAAATCAGTACTGAATCACTAGATCTATCTACAAGCCATGTTAATTCTCGATCCAAGTTTGACTGCATCGAATTGTATATTCATTTTTTTTGCTGATATAAATTATTATTGGTGGGTATATCCGGAATGAGTGTGGCTGGTGGATACTACAGCAGCATTTATCAGTCTAAACCACAAAGAAAACATTGTACAAACCCATTCTAGTCCTTGACATGTTTACCTGTAACAAAAAATATTCAAATAAGTTTTGCAACGACATTTTTACGACGGAACCAACCACAGTGAACCTACGACATTTTATTTTTAAATTAAAACACAAAATCATATTTCAACCGCAGTGAACCTACGAGTATGACATTTTTAAGCCATAGATAATAAACGTTTTTTTATACAACTAACGAATGGAATAACTGGATGGCCCACCAGATGTTAAGTAGTAACCGTCAGCTATAACAAAGCATTTCCTGGGAAGTCAAACACGATAGGAACGTGCCCTACGATAAACTGCCCTGCGTCCATCAACTTGAGGCATCGAAAAAGATACAAATATAAGAATTTGGTCCTTGGTACTAGGAGTCTTCGGGGATATTACCGTGCAGAAATAAGATATTCCCAAAATAAGTACTATATTATCTCTCTGGTTCCCATCTTAGAGCCTATTAATTTGGGGCTAGATAGTGCTGTGTGGAAAGTCCAACAATATTTGTGTTTATTTGAAACTCATGTTTCTGTTTTTTCTGACAGATCTTTAGTTGATCAACTTCAAACATCAAATATCAAGATAAATAAAACATAAAACGAAGTAATGATATCGAGGTGCGATTCCGCTCCATAAAGGACAAGGCTAACCGGTGGCACTGGTCTAATAAACGCTCAGTAAACGCAACTACGGCTACTTGGTTATGCTCTAGTTTTGACATTTTCTAAGAAAATTGTTATTACGAACTTACGAACCTCTCTACAATAACAACTAGGTACCTTCATCATAATCATCATCATCAGTGTGGAGAATTCCACTGCTGGACATAAGCAATCCATTTCAAGGAAGAATGTTATAGTTACATTGCAAGGAAGAATGATTCTGAGGCCACTCCATCGACTGACATCCCGGGACTCTAACAATTTCTTTGTCAATGTAACAGGTACCTTCTGTCCTTTTTCTTTTTCTTATATGGTTTTTATTTGTTTAAATAGTTGTAGTATATAAATTCAATAAATCCATTTTCGAAAAATCTCAAACAACCATTTTATGTGCAATTATATTGCGCACAGTTTAATAAATCGTTTTAATAGATATAAGTTTACCTACTGAAAAGTTAGTTTTACTAGTTTTAGTACTCAGGCAAACTTTTGAGTAAGAAAACTTGCATCGATCAAAATGAAATTTTTACTAAACTGTGCGCAAATAACCATTTTGTGTGCAATTTTTCAAAAATTTATATCCTTCAACAAGTCAAAACATTCATAAGAACGGTAGGAAGGAAGAAAAGCTCTAAGTTTGTTGCCTGTTCTTCTAGGCATGAAAATAAAATATTCTTTGAAATGTTTTTTTGATAAGTTTAAATTTTCTACACCCAAAACGTGACTCTCACAATATCTACAGCATTCGTCACTAAATAAACTATGGTAAGGAATCAAGTGAAACCATGAACGAATTATAGTTTGCGTAATGTAATCAGCCGGTAGAGTAAATATTTGGGGGCTGTCACGCGTGACTAGCGCAGGCGCCGGTACTGAGAAAGCGCAACGTTTCCAATTGCACTTCACGAATAGGCGTATTTTCGCGCAATTTCAAGCTACCCTCAAATATGACGGTAGCTTGAAGCATTTGATTCTATGCGAGTGTCTGTGAATTCAATTACATCTAATCAAGAACATCACTCCGTCTTGACCCTCTTCAAGGCAAGAGTGAATTAGGTGTCTTCTAGACCGTTCTGCTCCATCGTCGCTTACCATCAGGTAAGATTGAGATGTGAGACAGTCTATCAAAAAAACGAGATCACTCTCATTACACCACCGGTTGTATGAAATAAAATGATGAATTATAGAAGCCGTCTATCATAATTAGCTATCATCTGTTTCTTCACGCATACCTCGCCTCGCGCCACTGAGTCCAATAACACAAAATCGGCGCAAGCGCAACATGCATGCACAAAATCATTCTTTAGGCTAAAACTTACGGACGGTTTTGAGTAATTCTGAACCCCATTATGTTCTCTTTATGCCTGTATGACAAGTGGTCGTAAACGGTGAAGGAAAACATCGTGAGGAAATCAGTTAGTATTCTACTCGTAACAGCAGCGATGGGCTTGCTACCTGTCACACGGAGTACCATTTAATGTAAAATGAGGTTAAAAAAATAATTCCGTATGAAATGTTTGGACGTTTCTCTGACTACAGTACTCCTTTTGGTACTAAAAGACCCGAGGAGATATCTACCTGGGGATCAAAGCTATGTGCTGAAAAATTCGTGAGGAAGAAACTCTTCCCTAACTTTGTGGCTTAGCGATGTCCAAACTGTTGATTGCTTCTGTCAGCTCAAGCAGACAGTGTACACGGGTCTAATGCTCCTTCGTTAGATGCAATGACGGGCTATTAATGAACATTTAGAAAGGGAAATTCAGCTTGATTCATGCAAATAGCGCAACGACCGAGACGTGCAGTCATTTGTTTGAGTTCCAAAATCATTTTCGCGGTATTTTTTTATGCAATCAACATGTAAGTTTCTTTGACACTGCAACGCGATCACGCGATCAGTCGACTGAGCCAGCTGAGACGTATTTATAGGTTGAGGATTTAGATCCTGTGGGGCTGAGAGGCTTAAGAGCTGATGAGCTGAAGAGCTGAAGAGTTGAAGAGCTAAAGAGCTGAAGGGCATAAGGACTGAAGGGCTGAAGAGCTGAAGGGCTGAAGGGTCGAAGGGCTGATGGTGTGAAAGGCTAAAGTACTGAAGGGCTAAGCTAAGGTGTCAAATAATCACATTTATCCTGACTACTGCTAACCAATTTTGCTCGGGTGATACCAAACACGGAGGTACCTCGGGAGGGAAACTAGTCACTGTCTGTTTTCATAAAGTGACTACTTTTAAATAAAGTAAAACGAATCAAGGTTGAATAAAAAACCAAAGCAGCGAAAATGCTTGCACTCTTGGAGGTATTCTAGAAAGGAAACCGTTGGTTAAAGTCGTTTACCATAGGTATCTATGTTATTATTACTGAACAAAATTAGATCTAACAATTCATTATGATGTTATAGTTTCGTAAACGTAATCTTTGGATCAAAACTTGATGCTTTTTGTAACGATTCCCTTCACTAAAGCAGACCTGTATTTATCGACTCTCAGGATGTATTCTTTGTTTGGCAACAAAAATAAATACTACCTAGCTTCGACGTTCTAAAATGAAGCGGATTTATCACAGAATTGTATAATTATTAGTGGCTTGGATTTTTTATACGAGATGACGGTGTTCATTACTCTCATTTTGAAGGAGTTTGATATGATTTTATACTCAAGTATAATAGTTGCTTTGTAGCTGTAATAATTAATAAAAACGAATATTGGTGGACATTTTCACATAGCACTATCTAGCCGCAAACAAGGACAGTGTACTAATAAAAATAAACTAACCAAAACAGACAGGGAACCAGATTTAGCATTTTATCTGTAAATACATACTCATAATATAATATCACACCCAGACAGAGAACAAAATCAATGTTCATAAAATAATCAACAGCAAGAGCAGTTTCTTTTCTGTGAAATAACAATAAAATTGCAATAAAAAAAATTGCCAGAAAACGTAAGCAAGTTGATTGATTTATTTATTTTAAGGAAAAATTTATTTCCTCAATTTGCAATTTACGAAAGATTTGACCAACTATAACGTGTTCAATCAGATAATAATGTCTCCACCTCATCTTTATACTTGTCAAACACAGGTCTATATGAAAGAAAACTAACTTTTATCTAAACCGTTTCTAATTTCATCGGACACACTTTAGTTAAAATGTAATGCATTAATTTTACGTAACACTTACAATCCCGCCATTGTTTCATAAGAAGTTCCAAAATGTGGATAGTTCGTTTAGATTGGACATTTCTTTTGTAATTCTAACCAACTCATTGTTCGGGGTTCCCATAACTTATGCGCTATTGCTTTCACTGTATACATTGTACACTTTATGTTAGTAAAATAAGATGATTATGTCATCTTAATTAAATTTACATAAACAACTTTTTATGGAAGATGACATAGCTATTGTACTGTGACATAAGTGTTTGAAAGTTGCACTGTTTTTCGGTAATTTCAAGTCCAGCTCAAATAGACGAATTCACAGTAATCAAGCGAAAGCAAACGATGACCCTCCATTCTTATACTGTGGAAGTCTTCGCTTGTCAGCTTTTGCTTGGTCACTTTGTTTTATGCAGAAACCTCAGACCAAATAAAAACTAAAAGACGGACTTCTGTGCACAGCAAAGTGAAGCCGGTCAAACTACGCCTCGCACGCACACACCAAATCGGTCCACGCAACACATCTTTAGAAAACTGGCTTCACTTTTCTGTGTGTGTGCGTTTAGTTGTGTATGTACACGGGGCGAGGCGTAGTTTGACCGCAACACATCTTTAGAAAACTGGCTTCACTTTGCTGTTCACAGAAGTCTGTCTTTAGTTTTTGTTTGGTCTGAGGCAGAAACATTATAATCACCCTATCATTGCTTTTTTATACATCCCAACTAATATTATAAATGCGAAAGTAACTCTGTCTGTCTGTCTGTCTATCTGTCTGTCTGTCTGTTACGCTTTCCCGCTTAACCGTCTCAACCAATTTTGATGAAATTTGGCACAGACAATCTTTAGACCCTGAGAAAGAACATAGGCTACTACCTTTTATTGCGAAAAAAAGAGATGAAGAGATTAAAAGTACGCAGACGAAGTCGCGGGTACCAGCTAGTATTTTATATACGTGAAACTTTATGCTTTTACATTAATAAAAACAGCGATAACTTGAGCTATTATTTTTTAATTCAGATTTTGGTTTATATTAGATCATCGAGACATAGTAACTACTGATCCTAACCAAAACCTACCTATAACAATAAGATAGTTATAGGTCGCGTCCACCAAAAAGAACGCTGGAAAACAGTGGAGAGGATGTGTTTGTGACGCGCACTATACCAAGTAGGTAACTATTTTTTCGCGGTGAAGTCAAGATTGAACACGCTGAGTGACGCCAGCAAAAACTCGGAGAGGCCATCCATCAAGTAATGTAGGTCATCCACTTTACAGACACCTCGTAATATTAAGAGATGATTACTTACGCAACGGTGCACGTGATGGTAGCTGGAAGGGTCAGAGGTGCAGCGTGAGACCGTGACCAAGCTCCCGTGAAGCAACGAAGGTCAAGCTGGTTATGCTTCAAAACTTAAAAAAATATATTCTATTAATACCGTCTTATTGTTATCTGTTTTATTACGGTATTCCCACGGGATAAAAAGTAGCCTAAGTGCCTTGTCAAATCCAGTCCATCCCAAGCTTATCTGGCAGAGATCGCTTTTAGCGATAAGACCGCCCATTGTATATCAGTCAGATGTTTTTTGTTGTTCTGAAGTGTAATTATTACGTAGTGTGCAATAAAGTATTTTCTATCTATCCATCTATCTATGTGTTATTCCAGAATATAATCTATCTCTGCCAAGTGTCATCCAGATCCGTTCAGACGTTCCAGCGTGAAAGAGTAACGAACATCCATACTTACAAACTTTCGCGTTTATAATACTAGAAGGATTCATATTGGTCGCTGAGCGCTCCCTAAGCTTATTTCACCGTTAAGTCTGTTGCTTTATAGGTTAGCATGAAAGTGACAAGAATATTATATACTACAGAATACTAAAGTGGCTATACTTGCAGTGTGACCTATTAGATCATCACGTTACGTAAAATTAGTGAATGCACTTCCTTTTATTACACCACAGCCGAATAATAGTTTTACATTAGGTATTATTCAGATCGTTAATAAGTGATTACAATTGAGGTGTAGGATTCTGAAATCGCTCACCCAATAAGTGATTATAGTGAGTGTTTAAAAGTGATTATAGAAAAAAGTGTTAGAGGTTGAACACTTAAAATTGCGATTTATTTATATTAGAAAGTTTAATTTATTAGACTAAACCCCGGTTTGTGAAATCTCGATCAACACTAATCGGCTGTCAAGTGAATAGCTATCTCTATCAAATTTGAAGTAAAAGCTGTAATAGCAAGTCACTTGATGGGTTAGCGACCACCATTTTAATCGCACATTGAAATGTGCAATCAAAATTGTTTTCTATCTTTTATAGTGCTACTGTTTGTTTTTATTTTATTAGTGCTGTCAAAAACTTGTTGGTGTTTGTTAGCGATACCGGAAAGATAATAAAGAAATGAACTACATAATATGGGTGTGTTGCGTATAAAGTTCAACAATCTATTTCACAACCAGAGTTTGTATAATGTAGTGCGACTCTATCGACATAACATCTCAATAGCCACAGAATTAATAATAGTACTTTATCTATCTAATACTTTCATACGCGCAATCCTTGTAGGTATTTATTTATATGTAATCTGAATCTTGGAAACGGCTCCAACGATTTTTATTACATTTTGTATTCAGGGGGTTTCGAGGGCGGTAAATGGATCCTAGCTAGGATTCACTTCTAAAAAATGATTTTTATCCGTGTTATCAGCCAATGATAAACCCAACATAAGGCTCTTCCTGACATCTATTGGCGATATCGAGGCACGGTAGACGAGTTAGCGATATCGTACCTGGGCATGGTAGTTATCCCCGCATATCCCTTCAGATCGTAATAAGGATTGATTTTATGGCACGCATTGTCTGTCACACATTCTAATCATGTGGATTATAACATGGAGTATTAACTTATTTATAGTTTCCGTAGATTATGTCAATGTTTTTAATTAATTTGAGAGCTAATTTAATTTAAATTTGGGGCAGATCACATAATACCAGCTATAGAATGATTTATTCAACTGACCGTAAAAGGAGGAGCTTCTGAATTTGACTATATGTTTTTGTATGCTTGTTGCAATCGTTCCGCCTATTAAATAAATAAATAAATAATGCTGGATAATCCACGCAGCACCATCTAACCCCAAAGTAAGCTACTCAAAACTTGTGTTATGGGTACTAGATGACTGATATATTTAATACATTATATACTTACGTAGATAGATATTTTTATTATACATAAACACCCAGACCAACTATTATGAATTGATTTGATTGTTCTTTTTTTGTTTGGTTGTTATCATATTTCAAAAGATGGAACCACCGCATTTTTTTTTTATACAACTAGCTGATGGAACAAGCAGATGGCCTACCTGATGTTAAGTGGTAACCATCACCTATAAACAAAAACATTGCCCCGTAGGTCACGCACAATAGGAACGTGCCCTACGATGCACTGCCCTGCGTCCATCAACTTGAGGCATACAGATGTTAAGCCTCATGCGACCACACTCTTCAAACCGAAACACAGCGTTGCTGCTTGGCGGTAGAAAAAGGCGTGGTGGTAAGTACTTCCCCGGACGAGCCCTTCACAAAGAGCTCTACTACTCTTAAATTTACTCGCATGTAAATTTTATCGAAATAGACTTTGCGCTTTTTGAGAAAATCAGCAAAAAATATAAAAAAAAACCCTTATAATATTTTGGTAATTTATGCTGTTTTATGTCTTCAGTGCATTTGAAGTCAGTTTTTTTTTCAGTATTCAGTATTCAGTATATTTATTGCATTATTATGTATGTATGTATGTAGATTTTACATTGTCAGGCCTTATGACTAAATAATGTTAGATCAATACATAATGTACCCCGTTAGGGTGTTGCAATAGAGAGGAGCGGACCAATATGAACAATCATCCAAATTTATTAATCGCTAAAGACATGCATCATTTAAGTATTCTTCTAGTGTATAATATGATTTTTGTAATAGTATATCCTTTAGGTGGTTTACAAATGTGTTATAGTTTTCTAGGACTTTAATTTTTTCTGGAATCTTATTATAGACTAGCTGATCCCGCGGCTTTGCTCGCGCTCGTTTACTTTGAAAATCTCATACAAACTTTCATCCCCTATTTTATCCCCTTGGGGGTAGAATTGATCAAAATCCTTTCTTAGCGGATGCCTACGTCATAACATCTACCTGCATGCCAAATTTCAGCCCGATCCGTCCAGTGGTTTGGGCTGTGCGTTGATAGATCACTATGTCAGTCAGTCAGTCAGTCAGTCAGTCACCTTTGAGTTATATATATTTAGATTTTTACGGCCATAACGTTTGGGCTCGTTTTTGCAGATAAGATATTATATAATTTAACAAGATAAATAGCATTGTCCTTTTCGACTTGCGTCAATTTGACAAAATGACATTATCATATTTTCTTGAATCACAGTAACACAACCGAGCGCAATCATCGTTGTTTTAAAAGTCTAATTTACGCCTATTTAAAAATCTTTTGTATTCGTTACAAATTTCTAACAAAAGATAAAAGAAAGAAGTAGGTCAAGCGTTGCACTAAGCGTACATTATTCTTAAATATGTAGCAAAGCGTAAAGCGACGCATACAGATCACAAGGCACGTTTATGTCGAAACCGGGTATAGCCGGTGACTATCGACACCAACCTGCTTGCCGGTAAAATATAGATAGATCGAAATTACTTATACTTTAGTTTTACAGTATAAATAGACACATGATACATACATACTTACATAAAATCACGCCTATTTCCCATAGGGGTAGGCAGAGACCACGGATTTCCACTTGCTACGATCCTGACATACCTCTTTCGCTTCATTCACTCTCATAACATTCTTCATACATGCTACTTAGCTTAGGGCTTAGGGTACTCTTGACCTGGCCTTTCTCTAGAACATCTGCAGTGCAAGTACCGTTCTTATCGATCGCTTAATTGACATTTAGGATGGTCAAAAATTCGTTAAAAATGGTTTTAACAATAGATAAAACCATTTTTATCGAATTTTGACGATTCGAAATGTCAAATTAAGCGATCGATAAGAACGGTACTTGCACTGCTGCTATCTGATCTAGATAGGTCCGCCGAGGTCTTCCCCTCCCAACAGTCCCATTCACACTCGCCTCATGCACCTTTTTCGTCAATCTTCTTTCATCCATCCTCTCAGACATCCAGACACATAATGATACGTTTAATAGTGCAAAGAGTGAAAATATATAACCTTGGTGATACTTTACACCATGTGAATACTCATAATTTTCTTGCTCTCAACATAGTTCATTTGGGGTTGGCACAACAGATTTTTTTCCCTCCACTCTCTTTTATCTAATAAATAAATAATGCTGGACAATCCACACAGCATCATCTAGCCCCAAAGTAAGCTTCAAAGCTTGTGTTATGGATACTAGATGACTGATATATTTAATACATTATATACTTACACAGATAGATATTTTTTTTATTATACACAGAAAATACCCAGACCTACGGAACAAATTTCTGCAGATCATACACAAATTTGTTCCGAGGCGGGAATCGAACCCGCAACCTCTTGCGTCGCAGGCGGACTCTCGCCCGCTGCGCCACAGACGTCGTCAATCTCTATCTAGATCTGCCGTCATGTCAGCACTGCTTCTACTCCTGTATCATACACATTCTTACAAGACATTCTTCTCGAATCGCTTAACATGCCCAGACCATATTTACCTACTTTCAGATTAGTATAATTTATTTAATCAGCAACTACAACTTTAGTAGTATACAAACGCCACGATATGTGTTAGTTTAAAAAACCTGCTTTCTTTGTGATCAAGATAAGAAATAAACAGTTTCACTGCAATTACTTTCACACTTGCTTGCGAGAAAAGGTTTAGCACGTCGCTGCTAAGTATGATTGCAAACAAAATATTGGATAGAAGAACTTTTTTTTATTTACCAGCTGACACGGAATGTACCTGCTATACCTATATTTATTTATTTATTTAATTCTTTATTGCACCAAACAAAGTTTGTACAAAACGAGAACTTAATGCTAGACAGTATTTTCTACCAGCCAACCTTGACAGGTAGAGAAACATGAGGTTGGCGTGCTACCTATAGATGATATACCTATTATAAAAATATCTAGAGACAGTCTGAAAAGCTTTTATATTTTAGCGTTAGGTATTTTTTATCTAACGATCTAACGGATGGCGTATACTCTGCATGAGATGGTAGTAAGCCCGTTTTTTTTAAATGGACATAATGCTGGTATTTCGTATGACAATTGCCGGCAGCGTTACCGGGCTACTGGCAAGCGCAGAAGACGCTCTCCAATACAAAAAAGGGTTTATTGGGAACAAATCCAATGGTACTACATAGGTACCTTGGCTTGGCCTGTTCTCAGGGTAGAGAGATGACGAAGTGTCGCCCAGAAGGGGTTTATCGTACTGGCTTTCTTATTTTCTCTTATGACTTAAAGGTGAGTAATAATCATCCAGGTGTGTCAAATGACATTGCGATGCTGAGTTGGAACAAAGTCAAACTTTCATATCAAGGCGACCTTGAAGCTTGCATGCGAATGCATCAGTAGTACCTTCTTTTAACACCTGTATGTTAAATAAAAGATAAGGGCCAGGTGTCTTGTATTGGAGTCCTGTATCCGCATTTAGACTCTAGGGTGGTCCATGGTGTCAAAAACAGCTCGCAATAATTACCCCTGAGATGCTAATAATAATAGAAAGGCTCAGTTTGCTTTTTTATACTCCACTAGCGCCCGCCCGCGCGCCCCTGCTTCGCACGGGTGCACAATTCATGCATGCATTGTACATATAACCCTTCCTCTTGAATCACTCTATCTATAAAAAAAAACCGCATCAAAATCCGTTTCGTAGTTTTAAAGATTTAAGCATACAAAGGGACATGGGGCATAGGGACAGAGAGAGCGACTTTGTTTTATACTATGTAGTGATAGTGATGTTGCCTGCTGCGCTGAAGGCAATGAGTCCACTCCCCACAAAAACAAACATTTGTGCTTGTTTTCTCTATATTTTTAGACGTAGAATAATGAACCTTAGGCTTTATAAAATAAGGAAGTGTTAATATAGTTTACTCAATTAATATTAATTAAGAAAAAATATTCATAGTGACTAATCTATTCACTTTCACTGTATCAAGTTTAGACTGTTTTATTTTGTGAATAAAAATATGTATTGAGGATTCCTGCGATGTTGCCATAAAGTTACATTAATTAATTAATTATTTCTTGCTGCCGTGTCAATAGTACTATTGAAACAGTGTGCTGAGAGGATTTCAAGCCATGGTATATATCTAAGTAACTCAAGATTATTTCAGGATATCTTAGGGGGTCGTCAGTCGAGTCCGAATTTTATATTTCGATTTGGTCCAAAGACGTGCTGTGAGAATTGTTGACGATCTCAAGCTCAACGTCGTATTAAACCCTTAAGTTTGAGAAGACTTCTCTTGTCTGTGTGTGTCTACCATCGCACTGCTCGCCATCAGCAGAGAGTTCATCCTCACATCTTGAAGCTGGTCCAGTTCGGTTTCTAAGGAACTTCCTCAGAAGACTTGGAAGACTGTGGAATGATCTCCCTGTTGGGGGTTTCCCTACAGACTTCAAAAAGGGTGCTTACAATTTTTAAAGGGTCGGCAGCGCGCTAGTGTTTTTTCTTGCATTTATAGGCGACGTGTTTGTATAGCGACAGTAACTTTTTAACCTTGCTTATAATAAACTTTGAATTACATAAAATACATAAGTGCACCATTTGACCTTTGGCCATAAAATACTCTCAAACTAAATCAGAGCAAATATAGAGCCTTGAAACTTACTTAAATTATAACTAATCGCATGATTACATTCAAATAGGTAATTATTACAGGTTTAGCTTCCGTATTCCGCCTTTTTTTTGGTTACATACAAGTTACTGAAGGTGCGAATTTTCTCAGAAAAATAAATGTAAATAACCAGTTTTCTTACCAGACTGTCCAGAATAAGCGCTTTTTATCTTAGACTAGCGACCCGCCCGCGCGCCCCTGCTTCGCACGGGTGCACATATCATGCATGTATTATACGTATAAACCTTCCTCTTGAATTACTCTATCTATTAAAAAAATCGCATCAAAATCCGTTGCGTAGTTTTAAAGATTTAAGCATACATAGGGACATGGGGACATAGGGATATAGGGACGGAGAAAGCGACTTTGTTTTATACTATGTAGTAATGATGATTACTTTTTTTTATGTAGGGAGTAGACAGCCTTTACGGCTCAGTCGGGAGCAGCTCTGCCTAAGGCGTAGACCGTGGGTTTGACTCCCACAAGAAAACCCGAGAAAACCCCTGTATGCATCTAGGTCATTTTATCGCAATTGATTCAATGCTTTTCGAAAGAAAACGACTAACAAAACGTTTTGGCTTGTGGTTGCCATAATCAAGGGTTTTGTTTGATGTTTTACATAATTTTAGTGTATATGTAGTGTATTTGTTTTTTTTTTTAGTTATGATAATGTCTTATCGAGGCCGGTGATCGATGAAAATGTGAGAATATCAATTTATGCTTCTTCATATAGTTCTTTATTGGTGGCATATTATATTTGAGTGACTAGATTTTCGATCTTGCATCGAAGAAACAATTTACCGCATGCTATTACGAGCGCTAAACGACGGACACCATTTCTCAGAAAAATTTAAGCTTTGGCCTAAATCACAACGGCTGAGATAAAGATCTTAGTTGCAAAATTAAATACTTCAACGCATGCAAAAAGTTGGGTTATTTAGTTACAACTAGTTGCCCTGCTACCGACTTCTAAGTGATAAGTTATGTATCAATCAAAAAAGCTTCCGCTATAGGTTACGTATAATTTAGTCGACCAGTCGTACAGCTGAGTTAGTAGCTGCGATTCGATTGTGGGTTCGATTTCGGCAAATATTAAACTTGTGAAGAATACACATTTTTGAGATTTTACACTTTCATTCCTAATGCTTAATGCCTAGTAATATGCATAACCTGGATTAACATTATGCTAATTCAATTTACGAATAATTAAAACGTATAAAAAAGAAATTTTTTCGCGGTTGTCTTCGTCTAAAATATTAATGTTAGCTAGGCTTTGGTCGCGATGAACTGGCGGCAGCTTCACGTAGTTTAGACGTTTCAAAGTGATATTTGTGATTGTACTGACTATAGACCGTTTTGATTTTGACCAATGCGCTAGTGAAGCGCGCTTCGCGTTCTATAGCTAGTAATTTTTTTTATCATTATTATTCATCTTAAGAGTAGTAGAGCTCTTTGTGAAGGGCTCGTCCGGGGAAGTACTACCACCACGCCTTTTTCTGCCGCCAAGCAGCAACGCTGTGTTTCGGTTTGAAAAGTGTGGTCGCCGGTGTAATTACAGGCACATGAGGCTTAACATCTGTATGCCTCAAGTTGATGGACGCAGGGCAGTGCATCGTAGGGCCGGTTCCTATTGTGCGTGACCTACGGGGCAATGTTTTGTTTATAGGTGATGGTTACCACTTAACATCAGGTGGGCCGTCTGCTTGTTCCATCAGCTAGTTGTATAAAAAAAAAAAAAAAAATTGCTCAAACAAAGCGAAAGGTATGCGTGCGATGCCAAGTGTTTTGACACTGCCGACGTGATGGGAATTCAAATGTTTTGTTTTACATTTACCTTCTGTGAATTTACTTTCAATTTCGAATTCAACGCGTTAGGTGAGCTATCGATGTAGAGTACTCGCAGAGATACAATAAGTGAATGTCCTATGGAAAGTGATAAGACACCGACTTGAAGTTATAAAATCACTAAATGATGTTCTAAGATTCCGATATGAAATACCTACTAAGATAAGATAAGAAAATTCCTTATTGCACAGAAATAAAGCACATAGCGAACTTAATGCTAATTAGCATTTTCTTCCAGTTAACCTTTACTATACTAGTTGCACCCCGCGGTTTCACCCGCGCAGGTTTAAATCCCGGTATTCCCACGGCTTATATTCCACGCAGCACTATCTAGCCCCACACACATAAAAAAGCTTGCCTATTTCATTCAAGGTAGAAGTTATCTAAGAGCAGTTAGAGTAATAAAGCAATATAAAGTATAATTAGTGAGCTGTATGTCACTACTAATGATTAGCTTACGAATATAATGTTCAGCGACCTTTGCTGCAGCCACGGTCAATTAGAAAGCAAACATTAACACGACAACTCTTTAAGTAACTAGTAGATAAATATTTACTTATGTGCCAGGCATGACTGGCGTTTTTTGTATCAATTTATTTTTTATTCATGAAAGAAAACCTATTATTGGCCGTGTGTGCTTAAGCTAATTGTTAAATAAATAAATAAATAAATAATGCTGGACAATCCACACAGCACTATCTAGCCCCAAAGTAAGCTACTTAAAGCTTGTGTTATGGGTACTAGATAACTGATATATTTAATACATTATATACTTACATAGATAGATATTTTTTATTATACATAGAAAACACCCAGACCATCGGAACAAATTTCTGCAGATCGTACACAAATTTGTTCCAAGGCAGGAATCGAACCCGCAACCTCTTGCGTCGCAGGCAGGCTCTCGCCCGCTGCGCCACAGAGGTCGTCGTAATTGTTATCGAGATAGTGCTGTGTAGATTGTCCAGAATTATTTATTTATCTTTTCTGATTTTGTTTTGTTGACTTTACTAAAAATAAATGTAAAACTAAGTTAGATTCTAGATACACTCATGTATTCGTTTTTTTATTGTTTTTCTTGTATTTGTTTTCCATGCCTATTTCAAATACGCATGATTGTGGCACTTCTCTGGACGCGCCCTTTACAGAGAGCTCTGCTGCTAACAAAAAATGCATAATGAGTTAGCCAATAACAAACTATGAAAATTTTAATTAATGTTTAGCATTGACACAGACTGTTGCGTTTGTAAAAAACTATAAAAACAAGAGTTGAATAAGTATAAGGTTACAGTAAGTTTCAAATTTGTTCCACTAGTGAAACGCTTGCGACTTCAGCCGAGCTAAAAATCGTGAGGCTGAGGGAGTCTATAATCCCCCGATATGTTTATTTATTTATTACATAAATGATAGTAAGCTTACAGTACGCAGACCAAAGCGCTTACTATCTTAGCTTGAAACTTAAAAATAATCTTAAATTGTTACTGATAACATGTATTTTATCATTAAATACATCGACATGTTGGACCTCGTGTACAAATGCGTTTAAAAGAGTTGTTGTTCTATATATAATCGAGACAAGAACGGAGTTAGAAGGAAGAAGGTATGTGCGACGCCAAAAAATTAAAACGAAGTTGGCTTTCCTCTAGACCGAAATCGAGCCAAATTGTGTTTTTTTTAGTCTATCATTTAGCTTGTGGTCGTTACCCAGATAAGCCATTTTGTCAATAAATTTAATACGAACCGTAGCTCAAATAACTTGGCCGAATGACTCGACTCAACTCGATTTAGCTATGCATATTGATTTTGTCACGACGAAGTGATATAACATGAATGATCAATGTATTGTAAACTTAGGACTGAATTTTATCTGATAATTCCGTTGCGTCAGAGTTCGAAACTAAGCTTAGAACCTTAGAACCGATTAAAGAAGAGCAATCTGTTAAGGCGTTGACAACACCTAATATTTCTCTCGCTCGCACGATTCGACATTTTGAAAGATATAAAATCACTAAATACAATTTTGAAAAATCGCAAACAACCATTTTGTGTGCAATCACATTGCACACAGTTTAGTAAAAATTTGACTTTGATTGATGCGAGTTTTCCTACCCAAAAATTTGCTTATGTACGAAAACTAGAAAAGCAAACTTTTAAGTAGGAAAACTTGTACCGATCAAAATGACTTTTTTACTAAACTATGCGTAATGTGATTGCACACAAAATGGTTGTTTGCGATGTTTCGAAAATGGGTTTAGTGATTTTATATACTTCAATAAGTCAAAAAGTGCGAGCGAGAGTCACGTTAGCTCTTGTCTTCGCCTTAATTAAACAAATACTTGTCCATTGCGGTTGGACCTTAACAGATGAGACCGGCAAACCTCTTCTTTTTCTTTCCGCATCCGTCATTCGACAACCAATCGGTAAAGTTGGTCATCATTTGAAACTGGTGGCGGTTTTTCTTAACGCATTTTTGTTCAAATCATTACCACTATCACTACATAGTAAAAAACAAAGTCGCATTCTCTGTCCCTATATCCCCATGTCCCTATGTATGCTTAAATCTTTAAAACTTCCTAACGAATTTTGATGCTGTTTTTTTTATAGATAGAGTGATTCAAGAGGAAGGTTTATATGTATAATACACGCATGATATGTGCACCCGTGCGAAGCAGGGGCGCGCGGGCGGGTCGCTAGTATCACACTAAACACTTTCATTCCGAAAGTACACAACACCGAGCTTAATTTAGTTGGCATCTTGCAGTAGTATTTGATTGAACTGTGACAACAAATCGAAAAGACAACAGATAAGTCTATAGTAAAATGATAAAAAAGGCTTCGATTACATACAATCAACGCGCAAAAAACATCGATTACCCAAACAATATAATCAACGTTAATGTCATATTGTTTTAACTTTTTACACGTATCGTACCTATTAATTGCTCGTAAAGCACGCTAAATAGCAATTTTAATTTCCTCGTGTCTGATTCCCACGCTTCTTCAAGGCTGAACGAAGCCATTATGCACCCTGCGATGGTAATGCATAGTGTCTATGGTGACAGTACTGTGACACTGTGCCGTGACCTTTACAGTAATGACACTGGGGGGATAACGCCCGGTGCTGCCATTAAAAGTATATTAGCACAGTTTTTCCTATTTTATTTTATTTCAAACTAGTTACGCCCCGCGATTTCACCCGCGCAGAGTTCCCCGTATTCCCACGGGATAAGAAGTAGCCTATGTGTTATTCCAGACTATAATGAATCTCTCTGCCAAGTTTCATCCAGATCGTTCCGGCGTGAAAGAGTAACAAACATCCATCCATCCATACTTACAAACTTTCGCGTTTATAATATTAGTAGGATAGTAAGGCCACTGAAAAAGACAGCTTAGTAGCTTTATAACAGTGTTGCTGTGTCTCTTTTTGATGGGAGTGAGTACGGGGGAAATTATAAGCACGATGCTTTGAGTTGATGAAATTAGGGCTAGAATAGCTGCGTACAGCGTAGAGAAATTTCTTATCGTGCGCCACAAAGAGCGAAGAAGAGCTTAGTTTATGTGATGGTTACTACTTTACTAAACATTAGGCTGTCCTGCAGATCAACATCATCAACCAGTTGCAGTCCACTGCTGGACATACAGATATCTCCCATGGCGCGCCACTGAGTCCGGTTTTTGGCTCTTCCCATCCATTTCAACAAGTAGTTAATAAAAATGGATCAAAATAGGTTTACAGTACTCGTAACTGTTCTTTCGTTAGCACTTTGTATGTACAATCTCTTTTGGTGTGCGAAATCGCGCCAAGATTTGTCAAGTTTCTAAGGATCGTATTAACATACGGCTGTTGCCTTCCCAAACCACTCCTAGTCAAAGTCAAAGTCAAAATATGTTTGTTCAATAAAATCACCAGGATCATCTTGAAACGTCTTAAAACTAGGTGACTCTAGTACCAGTTCCACGCGACCAACACCGAGAAGAACAGGCAACAAACTCGGCTTGGTATCTATCGCTCTTTTGTATAATCCTGGTAGGAAGAACTATGCTTTCTATTTCTATATTTCTATTTCTATTAACTAAGTCTTTTCACTGTCATCTCGCAAACTGATGGATCAAGATGCTAGTTCCTCGCGACCATGTATTTTGTCGACCCTTAATAATCCGATCCAATCGAATATTTATCGCAATCGAGGACAGCTGACGAAATGAGTGATCGTTTACAAAATGATGGTACATCTTAGGGGCTTAAATTATACATTACCTGAATAGCAGATACTAACAGGCTAGTAGTGCTATTTAGAAATAGCAAATTGGCGTGCCGTGGATTCTTGGCCGACGATCGATGTTAGGCTATGGTTGCATATATTTAAGTTAGTCTCTTTTATATGGAATACTGTGTGGATATTATGAATATGTTAAAAATAAATATAAGGTTTGTTTCAAATATACTACTTACATTAATATACTAAATATACAAAAACCATGATGCTCCGAATAGAAAAAACTAAAGATACGTGTAAAACCATCAAAGAAAAAAGTGTTTGGGTATAATTTTAAACTGTATTATAAATTATATCTTCTCACCTTTTTAATGAACGAGGGGTTATGTTAATAAAAAAACGTAGAAGTGCACACCCGAGGGTTCCGTATCGTATAATATATTTCTTGTCCGAACTAATTACGGAATCAAATTAAATTACAGGTTCTTTGAAACACAACTATTGTTTTGTACACCCATCCTTATGTTTAATGCGAAATAAGAATCAACCGCTGGCTATTATCGAATGTGTAGAACGTGCTTAATCTATTATTTTGACTAGATGTTAGAGCCACAACATAAATTATGTTTATTATTACCTTACGCCTTAGAAGAACTGAAACATTTGCACGAGTTTGATCTCCAGGCCAGGCACGGTAGATATCCACGCAGATCTCTTTGTACCAAATAATACTACCTCTAAAGTAGTAGTAGATACGTCCAAAAATTACAATTGGCATATACCCACATTTTGCAGTAGGGTGTATTACATACGTGACAGATTGCAAGCCTATCACCGCTATTAGAATAGTAGCTGGTTTCCTCAATTGTCATTAGTATGACTAATATGCATTATTACGATCATTCGTATGTACAATATATCTCCAATGTGGTGTTATTTCAATTTAGTTTCTGATTTTATGTCAATTTATAGTTAAATGTCTTCAGGTTAGTCACCAACTTGGGAAAGTTGGTGGTTGGTGACTAAACACCGCTTCAGCACTTTTATGTCGAACGGTAATGCGTTAGATGCGCGCGCTGATACCAACGTAACAATAACAATAACGAGAGATACTACGTTTAACGGATTAAGTTGAAAACTGACGAATCTTTTAATCCTTACATTGATGGAACAACTCCTTTATAAAAACTACTAGTTGCGCTTTTAACCGCGCAGATTTAAATCCCGGTATTCCCACGGGATAAAAAGTAGCCTATGTGCTACTCCAGACTATATCTGTCTCTCTGCCAAGTTTCATCCAGATCCGTTCAGCCGTTCCGGCGTGAAAGAGTAACAAACATCTATACAATCATTCACCCATCTATCCATCCCTCTATACTTACAAACTTTCGCGTTTATAATAGTAGTAGGAAGTAGGATATTATTTATATTATATTTGCTACAAAATAAAGTCCCGTCAATACTGCTGTGCGTATTTCATTACTTTATGCATTGTGTTGGATGGCATTTAGCATGTTTGCGTGACATACACGCCTCGGTGCACTTGGCACGGCACGCTCGCTGCGAGATAATGCAGGTGAATTACAGCACATTACGGACTGGAGATGACTGGACGTGAAAGCGGGGTGGCTGATCTGCGTAATTCATTTATGGTTGACTTACCATTTAATGGGTCGGGCAATGAACGCAAATAGCGTTTGTAGTAGAGCCTACGAGAACTGAGTAGAGCAGTGTTTGTTCTGAGTTTTAAATAAATAAAATAAAATAAAAAGTTTTTATTTCAAATGCATTTATATCCATACCTACTTAAAACTAACATACACAAATTAAAATTAATATCTACACAATTTGATCAGTGATCAGATCAGGCTTTATTAGCCCACCCAGGAAGTTAAACCCTAGGTGAGCCCTATCACTCTCAGCACAAAGGATTTCCATATCGGAGAGCCAAACCTATCCGATATGGTTTTCAGGATGCTGTTTTGGCAACTTGGATTGACTTTTGGAACTTGGAATTTTGGATTTCGTATTCGATTTAGTGTGAAAGAGTTCGTCCGGAGAAGTCTACCATCGCGTCTTATCTGAGTTTTGATAACTTTATCTACATACTAGTTCCGCCCCGCGGTTTAACCCGCGCAGATTTAAATGCGTGCGTAGTTAAATATATAAATAAATAAATAATGCTGGACAATCCACACAGCACTATCTAGCCCCAAAGTAAGCTATTCAAAGCTTGTGTTATGGGTACTAGATAACTGATATATTTAATACATTATATACTTACATAGATAGATATTTTTTATTATACATAGAAAACACCCAGACCAGTTCAACAATCATCATCATCAGTTATAACAAGTTCGCGAAATTACCTAGAATTTACCTTGTAATCTGAACATCTAACCGAAGCATTGAAATTAATTCATGATTTATACGGTTATAAGTGCGAAGTAATCGGTTACTTACTATTGCATCATTAGAACTTTCATATTTTATAACTGGCGGTTCAAATGACGAATGCTAATCCTATTTATTAATACTACTACTTACAGGTAGTAACCTGGATGGTCTATATGTGGCCTTTGAATAACTCCAAGTATGGCATGTTTTTTTTATACATCTAGGTGATAGAACAAGCAAACCTGGCCCACGTGGTGTTGAGTGGTAACCATCGCCTATAACAAGTCCGAATGTTGTTCAGATAGGTACCATATACAGGGTTACAGGAAAAATCGTGCTAGATCCGTTAAGGACGTGGAGTACCCATCATTTCTGACTTATTTCACAAACAATTGCCATAATATTTTTTTTAGATATCCCTTAGAGAAAAATAAACTTTCTAGTATTTTTTCTTATTTCTTAACTTTCACTTGTCTACTACGGTCTATTCAATTAACTTATGCACTATTTTAATGATTGACATCCTAAAGCATCTTATTACACATGTAAAAATGCAATAATAATAATAATTAAGGTGCACAAAATTTTCAATAAAAAAATTAAAAGTCGAATTGCTTGAAAAGGGTTATGTTTAGGGTAGGGTGTTTCATAGTGAAATAAGTCAGAAATGATGGGTACTCCACGCCCTTAACGGATCTAGCACGATTTTTCCTGTAACCCTGTATATTTTGTTTTTCATAAAATCAAGCCTTTTTTGTATGAAGGTTCGATAAGCGAAGAAAAATCCGACTTCAAGTGCACTGGAAATTTCACTCATACCTTATTAGAACTTACAATCTACTAGGATCTGACTCAAAATGGGACAATGATCTGCACAAAACTCAGACAGACATAAGGTACATTAGGGTTAGTCTTTGCATCTATTGTAGATGATTTAACGACAAAATATATCCAAAAATAAATATCCTAATTGATCTAGTTCACTACAACTACTGCGACATTATTAGGATCGCGGGTAGTCGGAGGATAGAAAGGGCTCAATCGTTCTTCCTGGAAACGGATAGGGGAGGCCTATGTCCAGCAGTGGACTTCTGTGGGCTGTTGATGATGATGACTACAACTATGGTACTGTGAGAAATTTAAACCAACATTTTATTTGTAAATCTCACAAAAACAGTCTTAAAGGAAACACTGCCCGCTTTCAAAGCTTGAACGGCTTGCATCGATATGATTAGCCTAGGATACCTACGTAATGTGAACCAGTTACAAACTGCAAGGCAAGTGAGGTTAGCAAGAGCCTGAGAGAACAAAATATATACTATAGCGATCGCGCGACTTTGTTCGAGAGCTTCTTTCGGCCGCTTGAGCTCTGAATTTTCAAAAACTTTTATTGTGATTGCCTATAATTTTCAAATGGTGTCTGTGCAAGTTACTGGCCTCTAGTCGTTATGGAAATAACATGATATGTAGACTACTTTATAAATGTAGTTACATTATGAACGCCGTAGTCTTTTGTAAACATAATCCTGTTCAATCATTTTCATTTTGAAAACATGCACCAACACAAAACCACAGCTGGCAAGCGAGACCCGGCTAATCAGGTATCATTGTGTATCTTACGACCTTACCACCTGGATATAAGACTGAAAATAGCTTTAGTACAAAAATGAATAACATAAGTCACATAACCTTGATTGTAGACCGAGCTGTCCCTAAGTAGGCGTCCCACAATAAACCGCTTTGCGAATTGATATGATTATAACAATCTTACTTAGCCGTTTCGGTTATCTAACAGAGCCATTTAAATCAATATTCAAATGTAGAAAGTCTAACCAAATCACTAGAGAATCCAGTGACCTAGCTAGTGTTAGTGACTCTGGAGATCAGAATCGTGAGGTTTTTATTTCTTTCTCTTCAATCGACATCAATGGTTATTCCGAGCATGCATCAATAACCTTTCGATAAGTACTACGTTATGAAATGTTACGCCCACGAGGAAGTGCCTAGAGAAGATGCCATTTCATAGGTATTCATGTTTTACAGCTTTGGGTATCACATGAAGCAAGCAAGAGTTACATAAAACAAAAATATTATAACAAATTCACACGGATTTGTAATTCATGTTCAAAGTGTACTCTAGTTGCCCGAACCTAAGCTTATCCTGACGACCGCAGTGGCGCAGCGGGCGAGAGTCCGCCTGCGACGCAAGAGGTTGCGGGTTCGATTCCTGCCTCGGAATAAATATGTGTATCTGCAGAAAGGAGAATGGGCATTTTGTCCCAAGTATTGTATCAATTCGTGACGTATGTCATTTTAATGTTAAAAATAATAGCTTCATTTTATTGTATGACACCAACGCTGAAAACCGTGCAGGGAAAAAACTTAAACAGTTTGAAATTAATATAAATGTTTTCATCCTCCGAACCTTTTTGGCAAAATGACGACCTCAGTGGCGCAGCGGGCGAGAGTCCGCCCTGCGGCGCAGAGGTTGTGGGTTCGGTTCCCGCCTCGGAACAAATTTGTGTACGATCTGCAGAAATGTGTTCCGTTGGTCTTGGTGTTTTCTATGTATAACCAAAAATATCTATCTATGTAAGTATACAATAATGTATTAAATATATCAGTTATCTAGTACCCATAACACTAGCTTTGAATAGCTTACTTTGGGGCTAGATGGTGCTGTGTGGATTGTCCAGCATTATTTATTATTGTTATTAAAATGGCAGGGATTATGAATAAGGGGGTAAATGTAGTAGGTATGTCCAGCAGTGAAGTTCTTCAGAATGCTGATAATAGTGCTGAGTGTACAGAGTGTAGTGTACTTACCTGTGGGGTACGAAGTGCGCTGGAGACCACGAGAAGCGACAGCGCGGTCGCGCTCCATAGCACGCCAGCTCGCATCCTCATGCGCTGAAACAAACAGTTCAATGTTATACATGAACGTAGTTAATAAGAAATCTACCTTACCTGGGTAACTGAGACGTGAAGCTTTTTTCGTTTTTACGTGTGGAAAGTCCACCAATTTAATCAAAAAATCAGAACTATATATTCAGTACATTTACAGGAATCACTTTGAAACGTCTTATTTACTAGAATAGGTGAATCTAGAAGAACTGGCAAGAAACTAAACTTGGTTCCTAGCGTTTTTTTTGTATGGTACTCTTTACAAAATAATAATATGGATATACTTAATTGTTTATTTTGTAATGAGTTGGAGCATAGTTCAGCCCCAAGCCTCAACGTGATGTCTTGGACGCTTCCGATTGGCAATGAATTGAATCAGTTGAGCTATCTACAGATTGCAACGGTCTTACAGATAGGTCAACAGTTTCATATAAATTTTGTAAAAAAAAAAAATTATGTAAGTACTGTTAATAATTTATTAAATACCCTCAAAATAATCATAATAATACAATAAACATAATAACTAAAACATATTATTAAGAGGAGTCCCTTTAGGCAATGTACCGAAGATGCTGGCAGCCCTTTGAATAGTCAGACTAATTCTTTGTCCGAGGTAGCTGCCAGCTCTTCGGTCTTCTGTGATGTCGACTAGTCTCTTTGCTATTTCTTTAAAAAGCCTAATAGCGCTAGGACCCCACGGACCAAAGGTATCGACACCGAAGGGGACAAAATCGTATTCGGAGCCTAGACCCTTGTATTTGCCAGTTTTAGCTTTTTTAGCTTTTTGTAAATAATTGTATTCACTTTAATTTTTCTTAGTTTGAATTAGATTTACAGCTAAGTTGTAAATAATAAATAATAATAATAAATAATGCTGGACAATCCACACAGCACTATCTAGCCCCAAAGTAAGCTATTCAAAGCTTGTGTTATGGGTACTAGATAACTGATATATTTAATACATTATATACTTACATAGATAGATATTTTTTATTATACATAGAAAACACCCAGACCATCGGAACAAATTTCTGCAGATCGTACACAAATTTGTTCCACGGCGGGAATCGAACCCGCAACCTCTTGCGTCGCAGGCAGGCTATCGCCCGCTGCGCCACAGAGGTCGCTCTGCTTTCTGCGTGAAAGTTGTACGATGGATCTCTACCGTGGTCAAGCATTTGTGGGATGAAATTAAGAGGTTTTTTTTGGCCTGGGTGTAATAAAACCTGAGTGAGTTAGTATTAAAACTGATATTAGATTTTTATTACTATTAGAGTATCAATTCTTATCGTTCAAATGACGGCTATAATGTCTGGTATCGATCTAGGAGTTCCAATAACAGTTTTTTTTTTATTATGCCAAAGTTTCTACAAAACACACGCAAACAGAGTCGTGGGCTTCTACTAACATTTAAAACCTAATATGCTAATATTTGCTTTGAAATAAAGTAAAGAAATATTATTCTTAGGAAAATAAATATTTCTTTTTTTTAATATTATAAGGTCATTAGGAAAAGTAAATAATGGGCAAAATATTATTAGATTGAAATATCAACTCGCCGCTTTCTCCATAATTAACCACAGAAGCAAATGACCACTTTCGTAAGGTGGTCGTAAACTGAGAAGTAACTCTTCGTCATAAATAATTAAACAGTGTCTTGTTTTATAAATAATGTCAGCAGCAACACAGATGAAAATGGAAAGGGTTACATTTCACTATTGGTATCAGTAATGTGTGACGATCTCTGGGTTGCCAGCTTGCCACACAGCAGCCACTTGTTTTTTATGAGTAGTAGAGCTCTGTGAAGGGCTCGTCCGCAGAAGTACTACCATCACGCCTTTTTCTGCCGCCAAACAGCTACATTGTGTTTCGGTTTGAAGAGTGTGGTCGCCGGTGTAATTACAGGCACATGAGGCTTAACATCTGTATGCCTCAAGTTGATGGACACAGGGCAGTGCATCGTAAGGCAAGTTCCTATCGTGCGTGACGTACGAGGCAATGCTTTGTTATAGGTGATGGTTACCACTTAACATCAGGTGGACCATCTGCTTGTTCCATCAGCATTTTGTATAAAAAAACAGGAGTATTAGAGCTCTTTGCGTGTGGTTCGTCCGAGGTTAGAGAGATGGTTGCCGATGAAATTACAAGCATTTGAGGCTTAGCATCTGTATGCTACGACAAGTTCCCAATTTGCGTAACGAGATAATGCTTCCAGGTTCTTATTTATCATCAGGTGGGCTGATGTTAAGTGATAACCATCACCTATAACAAAGTGTTGCCACATTGCTTCATCAGGTAGGACAGTATCTGCTTGTTCGATCAACAAGTAAAGCAAAAAACTTGTATTTTGTACATTTTCCAAATACATTCATTGAAATTTAATACTCCTATCTGCCGGTAAAAAATCATACCAGCAATGAAATAAACAACAATTACACACGCATTCCCCGATAGCCATTGACCGGGAACAGCGCGCGTTGTCGCAACGCGCTTTCGTCCACTGCCTACTTGCTTTGTGGAGCGGCCTCTGTACCAATCTGATTGTGCACTAATTGTTTGACAACATGCTTACTGGCTGTTACATTTCCGCATATCTATGCATGCCTGTTTTTAGGACTCCGTACCCAAAGGGTAAAACGGCACCCCATTACTAGGAGTCCGCAGTCCGTCCGTCTGTCTGTCGGTCTGTCACCAAGCTGTATCTCATGAACCGTGATAAGGCAGTAAAAATTTTCACAGATGATGTAATTCTGTTAATAAAATTAATAATTAAGGGAGTACCATTGTACGAGCACGTACATTGTGCATTGCCCTAATTAATGCCAACCACGCATTTACGCCAGTCATCAATTTTAGCAATACTTTTAATTATATTCAGTTCGCGATCACCTGTCAATCGACATACGCGTCTCACTATCATTAGTAACTACAGTTTATCGTTAAATATATCAGTTAAAATTTATCTCTTGGTTTTTCTGATATATCCAGCTTAGTTACTATACGTGGTGTACGGACCGTACATCATTTTTTTTAAATTTTAAAACTGGTATATCACCCTCGCGAGTGCGGTAGTACCGTGAATCAGTGCTACCTTGAGGATTTCCGCTAACAAGTGGAAATATCAGTGTGAGCAAGCAGCTCACTGGATCACAGCAGCGGGTATCTTCCGATAATACCAAAGGACGTAAGCCAGGCCGGCTTGCGACCGCCTCCGCAGCAACTGCAGGCGTCAACAGACACCGCAGGAAGGACACAGCATCAGCAGGGCGTCAACAGACACCACAGGACGGACGTAGGAGTAGCAGCACCGCGTCACCGTTCATCCAGTCCAGAAGATATCAAGTAAGATCTTTCCATTTTATCTTATTTTACTCTCATAACTTACGAGTACTAAGATGTCGACTATGGAAGAATTACTATCGGCTCAAGAGCGAATCGCTTCCGCGATTGAGCAAATTTATTCAAATTTCAAAAAAGACGGTTCGGATAGGAAAACTCCAGACTATATCCAGCGAAGACTAGACACTCTAGGTAGCTACTGGAACGAATATCAATCGAATCATAATAAGCTGTGCGGATTAGGTACTAAGTCTAATCCATACTTTACAACAAATCAATTTGAAAGCAGTGGAGAAAGATACACCTACATCAGAACAGCTATTCAAAGCTCAGGTGCGAGGGAAGGGACTCCCGCGTCACTTATCAAGCCGGCAACCCTAAGGCCAGGGACTCCATCGCAGGAATTCTCGTATCAGGCTCGGGGTAGCAATAGCAAGACCGATGAGATGCTGCGAAAACAAAGCAATAATTTCAAGGCATTCGAGCATACTGTTTCGAACATCGACTTAGATTCTATATCGGAGAAATGGGAATTTGATCACTTGTTGCGTACCATTCAATCACGTTGGTCTACCATCGACACCCTTCATTGGGAGCTAGATAGCGAATCGGCTAGTCAGAAAAGCCCGGAGTACGAATCGCATTTTTTCCAAGCTGAGAGAAAATTTAATGAGATCATAAAAGCTATCAATAGAAAATTCTCCTCTGTCTCTCATCATGAAAACACTACTCCAAAAATGGAAATTCCAACCTTTTCTGGCAACTATCATCAATGGTCCAGTTTTAAAGATCTTTTTACTGAAACTATACATGCCAATCCAACTCTATCCCCCGCTCAGAAAATGCAATTTCTAAAAACTAAAGTAAAGGGTGAAGCGGAAAGGCTTATCCAGCATCTTTCCATCTCGGCTGATAATTATCAAATCAGCTGGGAACTTCTGAATAATCGCTACAATAATAAACGCCTAATTTTAAGCTCTCTCTTCGATCTAATGCTCAATATCCCAGCGGCGCAACAATCGTCGCTACATCAAATCAAAAAAATCCATGACGTAACACGCGAAAGTCTCAACGCGATCAGGAACTTGGGAATTAACGTAGAGTCATGGGATCCTCTTATCATTCATCTCATGTGTCAAAAGCTCGACACAGAGACCCTTAGCGAATATCTCTCTTCTGTAAAAGAACCTAAAGAGGTTCCTAATCTAGAAGATTTTTTATCATTTTTGGAGAAGACGTTCACAACAATGGAAACCTCACGAAGGAAGTCTGATCCTAAATCTGCTCAACAAAATTATAAAAATCAAAAATCCTTTCATAATTCTAATACGAAGCCGTCATCGACCGGACGTATTGAGCAATCCGCGAACGGCAAAAATGTTTACTCCGCAAAATATTATAGGTGTGCAATTTGCAAAAAGAATAATCATTCTATTTTTATTTGTAATAAATTCCGTGAAATGTCACCATCGTCAAAAATTCGAACAGCCGAGTATCTAAAATTATGCAAAAATTGTCTTTATTGCCACAATAGAAACGAATGTACTTCAGAAAAACGCTGTCGCGAGTGCAACCTTGCACATAACACGCTTCTACATGACGCGTTTTCGCTAAACATTAATGAGGCCGGGGCATCGACTTCTAGTAGTGCGAATGTCAGCGAACCCAAACAGGGTCAAAAGCCAACAGCTAGGAGCTCACACGTGTCTCAAACTGAAATACCTGAAATCCTTTTAGCAACAGCTGTGGTAAAAGTTGAGGCATCCAATGGTTCCTTTATCAAAATGCGCGCTCTTTTAGATCAAGGTTCTCAGACTTCTCTCATATCTGAGAACGCTGCCCAACAGCTAGGGCTGCCTCGTCAAAAATGTCAGGGTGTGATCACAGGAATAGGCGCGAAGCAGTCGAACTGCAAAGGAGCTATTAATATCAAATGCGTTTCAGCCAATAACAACTTTGAGTTTCACACGGATGCACTTATCATGAAAAATCTTATAAAAAATTTACCAAGCTTTTCTTTTGCCAAGCCTACATGGTCTTACTTGGACCATATCACTCTAGCCGATCCTGAGTTCAATCACAGCCGTCCCGTGGACATCTTGTTCGGAGCAGATATTTATTCGTTGATCTTATTAGAAGGTATCTGCCGAGGCGAGCAAAATCATTCACCTATTGCGCAAAACACGCGTTTAGGGTGGATCTTGAGTGGTAGCGCAAGGACTTTTCAATGCAATGTCATTATTAACGACTTAGAGGAAATCCAGAGATTCTGGGAAATCGAAGACATTGCAGAAGAGTCCAATCTATCATTAGAAGATCAGGAATGCGTACAGTACTACAAAAACACCACCACTCGACGAGAAGACGGTCGGTATGAAGTACGGCTACCTATGAAAACAGATTTTGAAAATAACTTAGGGTTTTCAAAAAATAAAGCAATTGCTCAGTTCAAATCATTGGAAAGGAAGTTTATTAAAAATCACGAAATGGAAAATCATTACAAATCATTTATGAAAGAGTACCTATCAATGGGCCATATGGCACCCGCTGTCAGTAGCACCAAACCCGATTTTTATTTCACTCATCACGGAGTGGAACGAGCGGAATCTACAACTACTAAGTTTAGAGTGGTGTTTAACGGCTCAGCCAAGACGTCGTCAGGCTACAGTCTCAATGACGTCATGAAGCGTGGACCTAATCTTCAGCAAGACCTTCAGTCGCTTATTCTCAAATGGCGGCAATTCAAATTTGCCTTTACTGCAGACATTGAGATGATGTTTAGACAAATTTGGATAAACCAAGAAGATCAAAAGCTGCAAAAGCTCATCTATCGAAATTCCGAGCAGGAAAATATCAAAGAATGGGAGCTTTTAACGGTCACTTACGGTACCAAGGCCGCGCCCTTCTTAGCAATGATGACCCTTCGACAGTTGGCATCAGATGCAAAATATCAGCAACTATACAGCGCAGCAGCTGCAGTCCTCGAAAGCTCCTTCTACATGGACGATCTCGTTCATGGGGCTCATCAGTTGGAAAACGCAAAACAATTGCGCGAGGACCTCATCAATCTACTTAAAACCGCCGGATTCAATTTAAGGAAATGGAAGTCGAACGTTGCAGAATTGTCAGATGCAAACATGCACAATAATCAAGACAGCTTCGACTTCAAGCAACCTGAATCTTCCAAAACTTTGGGACTTAGTTGGAATCACCAGCAAGACATGTTTATGTTCAAGTCTAAAATTGAATCGACGGCCGAGAAGGATACTAAAAGATCACTCCTCTCGGATATATCAAAGTTATTTGATCCCCTAGGCTGGCTAGCGCCAATATCGACTAAGTTTAAAATTATTTTTCAGAAGGTATGGTTGTCCGCAATCAAATGGGATGACCCCCTGCCTGAAGAAATTTTATCTGAATGGATCATAATCAAAAACGATATCATTAACATCAATAAAATACAAGTACCTAGGTGGTTATCAACTAACGAAAATGACGCAATCGAATTGCACGGCTTTTGTGACGCATCGACTAAAGCCTACGCATGCGTTATTTATTGCAAAATAAAACGAGGTAATCGACCTATTATCACCCTATTGGTTGCTAAGACAAGGATAGTACCATGTGGAAAAAATATCTCTCTCGCCAGGTTGGAGTTATTGGCGGGTCATCTCCTTTCAAAGTTAGTACTTAAAGTGCAACAGTGCTTAAGTACCTACCAGCTTGAGATCTATGGATGGTCTGATTCCATGATTGTTCTAGGATGGCTTAGCGGAGACCCAACCAGATGGAAGACCTTTGTGGCCAACAGGGTCACAGATATCAAAAAGACGATGCCATCAACATGTTGGCGTTACGTCAAATCGGAAGAAAACCCGGCGGACTGTGCCAGCCGTGGATTAACAGCATCACAGCTGATAAAACATGACTTGTGGTGGCAGGGACCATCATGGCTATCAGACTTCGATGGACAAGGCAAGCAGCCAGCATTTACCACTGACCTGGAGATGAAGAAAGTCCGTCAAGTCAACGCTGTCACTGAACAAGATTTAGAAAGCAATATCGTTTATCAGTTACTTACTAAACATAGCTCTATCAGTAAAGTTATAAGAATTTTATCATGGGTGTTCAGATTAAAAGACAGAAAAAACAGCAAACAAATATACCTTTCACTATCTGAACTTCATAAAGCTGAAATTCTTATAATCAAACAAGTACAGTTAATTGAGTTTTCAAGTGAAATTAAAAACATCACTGAAAACCGCAAAGTACATTCTAAAAGCAAATTATTACAGCTTAATCCATTTTTGGATGAAAACGGAATCCTACGAGTCGGAGGCCGACTAAGAAATTCCAATCTTCCGACGGACATGAAGCATCCGATCATAGTGCCTGGCAACTGCCGCTTAGTCGAGCTTCTGATTGAGCAAGCTCACAAAGCTTCTTATCATGGCGGAGCTCGCCTGACATCAGCTTTCTTAAGAAAGAAGTATTGGCTCATAGGAGGAAATAAAATAGTTAAAAAGCAGTTACGTGGATGCGTTATATGCCGCCGCCACGATCCTATCAAGCACGAACAAATAATGGGAGACTATCCAGCAGCTCGTACGAGGCCATCTCGACCTTTTCAGCACACAGGTGTTGACTATACTGGATTTGTCGATGTAAAATCTAGCAAGGGTCGTGGCATAAAATCAACTAAAGGCTATATCGCAGTTTTCGTGTGTATGGTGACCAAGGCCGTACACTTGGAACTAGTCTCCGACTTGAGCTCATCGGCCTTCCTAGCAGCCTTACGAAGAATGGCAGCGCGAAGAGGCGCACCCAGTCACATATACAGTGACAACGGCACCAACTTCGTAGGCGCTAACAAAGTTCTCAACAGAGAATACTTAGATCTTCAAGCCACTCTGGATCCCAGCTTCTATTCAGCTATCACCGATATGAAGATCCAATGGCACTTCAATGCTCCAGGCTGGCCTAGTGCGGGAGGTCTATGGGAGGCAGCGGTGAAAAGCCTCAAATATCATCTAAAAAGAGTCATCGGCGAACAGAAGTTGACTTTCGAAGAATATTCAACGTTGCTTTCTCAATTAGAAGCATGCTTAAATGCAAGGCCTCTCTCCCCTCTAACTGAGGACCCTGAAGACATGGAGTATTTAACACCAGCACACTTCTTATCTAGCGGTCCCACACTTACTATCGTTGAGGCCGAGAGAGACTTGCGTACTAGATGGCAACTCACTCAAAAAATCTTTGAAGATGTCTGGAAGAAGTGGCAATCGGAATATCTAAGCCAACTATCGACGCGAAGCAAGTGGCGTCAACCACAAGAAAACCTAAAAATCAATGACGTCGTCATCGTTCACGACGCCAACCTGCCGTCTGGGAAGTGGGCCCTAGGCAGAATAACGGCTCTACATCCAGGGAAAGATGATTACGTACGTGTAGTCACTCTGAAAACGAAAAATGGTGAATTAAAGCGACCTATCTCTAAAATTTCTAGGTTACCTGTACAGGGTACCGATACAGTTCAACAGAACTGTACGTTTCAACAGAAACAAGATAGAGTTTGCTCAGCTACAGTCACCAATCGAACAAAGAAATCGTACATATCACACTATTTATTTATGTTGTTTATGCTATTTTTTACAATGATGGCAATTCCCGTCCACGGTAAATATCAAGTTACCAACTTTAATTCAAGTCAAGGATTTTACTTCGATCATATTAGTAATATTCGATTTGAACGAGATCAATGGAATCTAGTCATCTATTACGACATGGAGCCCTATTGGCAAAGCCATGACCTACTTATCAAATACATAAATCATTTAGACGGGGTTTGCAACAATCAAATAAATAAAAAGATAGCACAATGCGACATAGTACTTCTTCAATTACATCATGGGCTCAATGAACTCGCTCACTATAACAACATTTTGCTCGGTAAGCAGTTCCCACGGAGTGCGCGCGCGCGACTACCGCGCGGCCTTATCAATGGGATTGGGTTACTAGCTAACAAACTATTCGGCGTACTTGATCAGGATTTTGCAGAGCAATACGAGCGTGACATTGAAACTATTAGAGATAATGAAAAACATTTAGCAGTACTTTGGAAAAATCAGACTTCAATCGTCGAGGGGGAATTTAATCTTTTGAAGAGAGTAGAATCTTCTATTGATAAGCAAAGTAAAATCTTTAACCAGCATCTAAATAATCTTGAAAGAACGTTTAATAAGCAGAGAGACGACTTACAAGTAGTATCAAGTTCCTGTGACTTCACCTTATCATCAGCTATCGCACAAGGTATCCTAGTAAGTCTACAGAATATACAAGAAACCGTCATGGATGCTCTAACGAATGTCTACGCCGGAAGATTCAACTTTCACCTTGTTACCCCAGAGCAGCTACGCGACGAGATGAACACCATCACTGGAATGTTAACCAAGGACGTATCATTGCCCTGGAACCTTCAATCCGATATAGCGAAGATGTATCATCTACTCTCCGTCAGAGCTAGAGCTTCAAATAAGTTTATAATATTTGAAATCAAAATTCCTTTAGTAGCCAGAGACAACTTCGAACTTTATAAGCTTATACCTATCCCACAGCAATTTGGAAGAAAAATGACAAGCCTAGTTCCGATATCAGAATATGTAGCAATAAATATGCAGAAGGACTCTTATGTACCTCTCGCAGAAAGAGACGTACATAGTTGTGTAGAGTTGGATACGGACTCGCATCTATGTCCTTTACACCAACCTATTTATCAGATGAAATTAGACGAGAATCTTTGTATCAAAAGCCTATCCGACCAGTGTCAATCATCATCATCACCCTGCAAGAGTACCTGGACTGGATTGAACAGCATAAATACCTACTTTTATTCCTGCTGCGGCCAATGCTCTGTGCGAATCATATGCGAGCATCAGATTACCGCTGACCAACTACAGAGGTCAGGGATAATAATCATCGATGAAGGGTGTATAATCAAGACCGAAGCTATCACGATCTTCGCTCACAAAGCTCTAGCAAATACTCTTCGAGAAGAAGCAGACGTGCTGAAGATTGAGATCCCTCCAATCAACAGCATATTCAACATATCAACTCCTCTGTCTACCGTTCTAAATCAATCTGATTACTCCAATCACCTAGAGTATATCGAGGAGATAGACAGGCAGCTCAAACAGCTTAAAGCTAGCACAGCGGAAGGAGTACTGACTGACAGAGTCAGTTATCACGACGTTCATCACTACGTCGCCATCTATCTGGTGTTGTTCGCGGTCGTCGTCGGAGTCGCAGTCTTACTGTGGCGCCGCTGGCGGGCGCGAGCGCAGCCCGGAGCGCCCGCCGCGGCGCCGCCCGCCCTGGCAGCGCCGCCTGCGCCTCAGAGCGCAGGGGGAGCGGCGATTGAACTACGAGCTACAAGCTTCGAGCTTCCTACGAAATGCGTCAGTGAAAGTGCAGTGCATGAGTGCTGTGTTCGTAGTGAGCCTGAGTTAGAAAAATCATTTAGTGCGCGTGTGATCTCAGATAAATCTAGTTCGCCCGTATTTTTCGATCAAAAGTTCAATCGTACCGCATGAACTAAGTATCAATCAATGAAGCAATTTATGACTACAAGACTGGACAATTAGTTATTCTAAGTAACTATTATTTCATCATTTTGTAAACTAAATTGTACCATCAGCATCACCTTGTATCACGTCATTCACCTATCATTTTCTCCAACTTCTTATCCTCAATTTCTGGCCCGGGAATATGTACGAGCACGTACATTGTGCATTGCCCTAATTAATGCCAACCACGCATTTACGCCAGTCATCAATTTTAGCAATACTTTTAATTATATTCAGTTCGCGATCACCTGTCAATCGACATACGCGTCTCACTATCATTAGTAACTACAGTTTATCGTTAAATATATCAGTTAAAATTTATCTCTTGGTTTTTCTGATATATCCAGCTTAGTTACTATACGTGGTGTACGGACCGTACAACCATTATCTATAAGAGTTTTTATAGATAATGGTACGGGACCCTTCGTGCGCGATTCCTACTCACACTTGGCCGGTTTTTCATACAACTGCGTGGTGGAACAGGCTGATGACCCACCACAAGGTTATCACGCCACTTGAAAATACTAAAATTATGAGATAAATTAAACAATTTTCTATTCTATTCTATTCTAAAATAAAATAAAATAAAATAAAAAATATATTGACTCAAATTTACTTACAGACAGCCCTCGGTTCAATTGGTTGGAAGTGACAACTTCTCACCGACAAAAAATATTTGTGTAGTAAATAGATTTATTTTCCCTCGCGATGTTAGGTATGATGGAATTATTATCTTAAATATATATAACTTAAAGGTGACTGACTGACTGACTGACTGACATAGTGATCTATCAACGCACAGGCACAGCCCAAACCACTGGACGGATCGGGCTGAAATTTGGCATGCAGGTACATGTTATGACGTAGGCATCCGCTAAGAAAGGATTTTGATCAATTCTACCCCCAAGGGGATAAAATAGGGGATGAAAATTTGTATGAAACATTGAATTCCTTGACGCGAGCAAAGCCGCGGGCGTCAGCTAGTGTTTCATAAAATATGATATTGGTTTTATTGTTATTACTATTGGCAACTGATATAGATTCTTACCTGTCAAAACCAGTTAATTGAAGTGGAACGAACGCATCAGGCACACCTCATAGTTTATTCACCTCTCAATCTCAATCAGCTCTCTTAGACAAACGCCTGAGCAAACTATTTATGTAACTAGACCCAGTGTCTCAGATTTCAGTCCAAGTCATTGGGTCCGGTGTGATTCATTTCTCAAAATGCGGTTGTACAATATGTAAAGTAAAGCCAAAAGTTGTTTATTTTCTTTCACAATACAGTAATACCTAAACCCGTGTAGGTACTTACGGAGTAACTGCTTCCAAAAAATTACAGACTTTTTATACGAGATTCTGCTATAATTGACCGAGCGAGCGAAGCGAGCGAAGCGTCTCAGTTTCCACATTGGCCAAAAATGCGTTTGTCTGTATGTCTGTCTGTCTGTCTGTTCTCCTCTACAGGTCGCATTTTTCAACCGATCTGGACGAAACTTGGTACACAGGTTATATGACTTATTAGAATTTTTTTGTCGTCGGGGATTTTTGATTGGAGGGGTATTTCCCCCAAAAAAAGGGCAAAAAGGGGGCTATTTGATATACTGGATATCTCCACCAAATGAGATCCGATTTCAATTATTCTTTTTTTATTTGAAAGGTAGTAACTATAAGTTGGTTTCATAAAAGTTTGGCGAAGATCTGATAAGGATCTTCAGCATGATGAACAGGATAGCTCATCTAACAATCGATGGTTCTCAATCAAATTTGAGAGAAACACAAAGGACCTCATTCTACACGAGATGATGCAAAAAAAATCAAAAAGATCAAAAAAATCACAAAACGGAAAATGCACTTGCACATTACATTCCTCAAATAGCTCACTTTTAGTATGTTCGCGAGGTCTACAGCTCCCAGAGCCACTAGTGTACGAGTTATTCAAGTAGTCAAACTATTTATTCCAACTGTTAGATAGCCAGCACCAGGTGGTGACAAAGTATCACCTCTCAAGTCACGCACGATATAACCGAGCCTTACGATGCAATGCCCTGCGTCCATCAACTTGAGATTTATTTTTTATTTTTTTTTATTTATCTGATTAAAAAGTTCATAACAATATTTAATTATGTAGCACTAAGGTTTATAAAAACAATGCTACCAAACAGTCTTATGTCAATAGCTTCTAAACTAGGTAGGTATATAAAATAAAAACTTCAAATAAACTGGATCTAGGTAAGTGCAGTTCTAGGAAACTAGGTTATTTTATTTATAGGTAGTTTTCTATATTAGCTAAGAAGTGAGATTTTAATTGAAACTTAATGTTTTTTGACAATACAGATGTTAAGCGTCGTGTGTCTGTAATTTCACCGGCACTCTTCAAACAGAAACACATCAACGCTGCTTGGCGGCAGAAAAAAGCATGGCGGTAGTACTTCTCCGGACGAGCCCTTCACAAGGAGCTCTACTCTTTTTTCCATACACCTGATTCAGACGGACAGTAGCACGTCGATTGACATTTGTCGAGGCTGCTTGTGCGCGTATAAAAATATGTAATGTGGACATAATCGCTTTACTTTCACTCCTCGAGATATTTGGGTGAATCAACTTTTAAGGCACTCCTTTTGTGTCCCTGTCATGCAAAGAGCATAAAAATCCTAATTTCCTTATAAAATATGTTTGTTTTGATGTTAACGTAAACTTAGATCCTTTCCTAACATGCTAGTTTCATAGTATTTTATAGTTAATAGGAAAATTTTTGACTTTATTATGGTAACTCAGCAGAACATAAGCACTATCCATACAAAAAACATGTGTCCCCAGGCCTAGATGACGATACAATTTAGGACGTATCTTAAAAAAAAGGTATGAATGCACAGCCTTTTTACCCAATATTATGATTCAGAAAAAGATAAACTTACGTTTAAAGTTAACATTTATAAAAGTTTGACAAATATTTTACTTATATTTTTCGTGCATCCAAACTTTTGTCCCAAACTTTGATCAAAACATCAGTTCTACAGAGTTACCGATAAAAATTCATGACCGTTATCAAGAGATGACGCCTACCTTGGTGTCATCTAAGGCGATTATTGTCTAATATTTAGTTGGTATGATCAAAAAATCTCTACCTAGCTTTACCGCCCCCCCAGCCTAAATTAAGTTCTCAGCTGGTGCGCGTAGGTTTATTGTCGCTCTACAGCGTTGCAATGGATATTTATGAGGCACCCTCGTCACCTTTTCTAAAAAAACTCGTTAATATTAGCTTAGATGTCGTGCCCCACTGCAAAACCTAAAAATAGATATATTTTACAGTATATTTTCATAATATTTCGATGATTTATTTTTTATTGTTAGTTGTTCATAATGTTGTCAAAGGAGTGTCTTAAAAGTTGATTCACCCATTTGCTTTCGTTTTCGTCTGAGCATAGGTATTACAATTAGCGGCATGTTTACTGGAGTATGGTAGAAGTCATTAAAATAGCGTATCATTGTATTTAATTTAAAACAAGTGTGAAGTTCAAAGTAATGGGACTTTTTACAAAAACTTTAGGGAACCAAACCATTTAACAAATAACCATTGGGCTATTTTTCTAGGCTTTTCTAGACTCTTTATCATCATTTTTAGCCTGATTCAGACTTCATCTTTAGTATAAAACTTACTCAGGCAGCCCTTATTATAGAGCAGTAGACTGTTGGCATAATTCTACTGACCATGAAGAATTAAAAATGGTAATATTCTCCATCCAGGATTTCTCTTCTCAGGCTTTGAGCTTCTTTGATGAGCACTTAAAATCCTTTCACCACAATTTCGAACCATTACATGACACTCTAAGGGTGCTAAATTAATTGAATTACAATTATTTACAATCGAGTTTTTGTCACACTAATGAGTGAGTTTACTGGGTGATACATCTGTATCACAGTAAACATGACCGTATCTAAGCTTCCGTGCGCCAATCCACATGCTTCAAACTATAACGATACAGTTAATCGCTTACGTAACGTGTTGTGCAAAATTTAGAACAATAATAATAATGTGTTATGTCCCAGAAAAACCGTTTCGGTCGGTATGCTTCGGAAAGCGGATTTACGCAGGAAGCAGGTTTACCGGCTGAAGTTGCGACGCAGCGCTCTACAAATGTAGCCTCTTTGAAAATTCATTGTCGTGTCATAATTTTTTTCGAAATTGTAGTGGATTTATAAGTACGCCTCAAAGTGGTTTCTAGCACTTGGCACTGTTTAAAAACTTTATAAACAGTGTCAAGTGCAAGAATAAGTCTTGATTTTTAAATAGGTACAGAAACTTTTGAAACTGTTCTTAGGGATAAGGGAAGCAGGGGTAATGGCGATCATGTCGGGTAATACCTCTCTCTCCAATAACTTATTAAATAAGGTGCCTTGAAACACAGCAAGCACGCTGCAGCGCAGGGGTTGTAACGCTTGAGCAGGCAGAGTATCTAAACCTCAAAACAAACTTAAGACAAATGCCATGATGACAAATAGAGCATTTTTCTCTCATGTGATCGGCATTCCCCCATCTTCCCGTATATCAACAGATTTAAACCTAACTTTTTTTGTTTCACGTCAAACCATCTTTTTGCACGCCCAGGAAGACTGGTAGATAATGATATTAGCATAGAGTCCTCCTAGCACTACATTGTTTTGTGTGAAAGTTTTTAAATTTAAATTTACTTTACAATTTACTACGACGTTGTTGATTGGTGCTTAATTGTTAAAACACATCGATTTTGATTTACCTACACTTTAATTTTGGCTTGTCAGTAATTAGTGCGTATTTACGTACGTATAGCCTGCTTACTATAACAATTCATCCCAGAAACGTAAATGCCGTCTCGGTTGTACGCTTCGGCTTTTTGTGTCAGCCTAGTTTTGGACGTCGACTGCGGTAGGTACCTACGCACTGAAAGACAATGGACTTTCATAAGAAAGAATAGAGGCAGGTAATGCGACGGAATTCACTGCAACTATTGAATGACATGATGCAATGGAAAGTTCGAGAACAAGAAAGAAAAGTAGCAGTTGAACCTGTGCAATAAGAAAACTAAATCAAAAAAATTATCGGCACAAAATTGTAAGTACCTAAGTGGACATTTTTTCAAATTAATAATTATTATTTATTTCAGACAATAGTCTATAAAACACAATAATAACCAAAAAATAATAATAATTTATTATCATAAAATAATAATAATTCAAAATGGCTTCTGTTAGAAAAAAAATTGTTCTATTTTTTTTTTGTTGGCTTTCAAACAGTGCTACTCAATGGATTTTTTTCTTACTGTGTCACAGTGTGACTGAAAAGTGTCACTGATCGGGACGTCGGGAATAACCCGAATGAATATGATACAGGATTGCTGTTATGAGATGGAAGTACACAGTCCCATCCGTATTTCAGTCAACTGGTGGACACGGGTCGGCAATAAATCCCTGCAAACGCTCTGACTATAAATAAAATCAAATCATAAATTATTCATGTGCAAATGCCATCGATAGGTACATTAATCTTTTTTTTATGCCATCGAGATATTCTATTCACGGATGATTTAATTAGACAATTGACATTATTGAGAGAATGGAACGACGTACAATATTGCAACCGGTAGTAAAAATGTCATGGACGCAAAAACTTCAATCGTATGGTAATTCTGTAGTGGGATATTGGGCCGTCAATTGACAGGACCTGGCGTGAGACAGAGCCAGCACGCACAGCAGTTAAAGCTGGGTTTACATTCATCAAGCAACATTATTCTACCATGGATGGATTCGTTTTCTGTAATTTTGTGAAGCAACATATCTTCTTCAGTTTTTTTTCTAAAGTTATGTTGAGATCTGTTGTGTATTCAACTGTGTGTTTACAATATGTTTTAAACATAAATTGATTGTCCTGATTTGAACGAAAATGTTCAGAGGAAAGTTTTGAAGGCAATAGCCACCATTTTTCTCAAAACAAATGACGGCTGACCCGCCCGTACTACCTATGCTACTTACGCCCACACCATTATTTTTATGCCAACGTCTTTATATAAACTGCATAGAGTCAGCTTTGCGATCAAAAAGTAAAGTAATATTGAAATAAGACTGCTTCAAGAAATGGTGGTACGGGCCAACCACTATCTCTTGAAGCATTCTTTATAAATATCATTTGACATACTACTATATTGTATCTCAAACTACAAGATATTTTGTTGTAGATGCGCGTAGACGACTAGATGGCGGGATTCCTCACGATGTTTATCTGTATTGCGTACACCACCGATGTGCATGACTGAAATTCGAACCAAAAACCTCAAGGTCGGAAGGCGGGGTTGTCAATACCACCATTAATCTCGCTACTGTTGAGATACTTTGAAAGTATCACTCGTATGAACGAGTGATGCCTGGTTATGGTTCGATCGAATAACATAATCGGTCGATGTTATAGGGATTGTGGGAACTCGGTGGATGGAGGGCTTAGAACCGTTCTTCCTGGAAATTTATAAGGAGGCCTATTTCTAGCAACTGATTTCATCCGCCTGATGATGATATGATGATGTTTTTATCCTACTTGGAATAAGTAACAAGCAGATGGACCACCTAATGCTAGGTGGTAACATGTGCCTGTAATTTCAACGGCAACCACAATATTTAAATCGATACAGCTCAACGCTACTGGGCGGTATAAAAAGGTGGTAGTACTTTCCAGGACGAGACCTTCACAAAGAGCTTTTCTTAAAATGATGAATTTACCTCAAAGTGTACAGTGTTTACAAACACGAAAAAGCTCTCACCTCGCAGTGAGTACGTCGCTTAAAATTAAGTATGCAACTTCCCGTAGCCATCCGGTCGTCGTGTTACTAATTACATAATTATTAACTACTCTACGACGACTCGAAACAAGTTAAAAGCTAGCTGTGATTCTGCGAGGCATTACGTATTATTGAGTGACACGCCGGTACTTCAGTGTTCTTTAAGACCTGTAAACAGGCTAGGAATCGTGGCAATATCAAGCTGCAACTGGTATATCTGTCTTAGTCATGTAATCATGTAGTCATTTTCATTTTTTTTCATCATCCTTAGTAGTCAAAGTTAGATGTTATTATTATCAACCGCCTGAAGAAATCTACTGCTGCTGGACATATAGACTTCCCAGACAAATCGAGAAATAACGTTTCTGAGCCCTCTGAGATTTCGTCGGTCTATCGTATAGAATGTTTTAATAAAACATAACACATTCGAAATAATAAAAAAGGTAAGAGCATTCACACTAGCTTAGTTTTCATGCTGTTTTTGAGAAGTGAAGGTATACACTACAAATGACGCGAATAACGTTAATAGCTCTAAATTCTATAGTGAAAATAACTTATAGCGTAATTTCTTAGTATGAATAAATTGCATGGTCTACTTCCGAAATAATACTAGTATTTGTTTAAATAATTAAAATTTAAATTCTATGAATAAGTGGTCAATATACGAACACGGAAGTACAATTTGCAGAAGTTGTTAACTTTTACTAGACCACCAGAAAAAAACATGGTTTTTGTATGCAAAGCAGGGTGTAAGAGATGTAATAGATAGTTATTTTTACGTGTATTCAATCACGTGTAAGGATTCAAGTTTTTATTTTCAAAAATGAAAATACTATACAGCTTGGCGGTTTTATGACAAATTAAGAACCATTTCTATATAAAATAAAAATTTTATATTTCTATATAAAATCTTCATGCATGGTTCCGTGCCGTCCGGACTTACAACATAAACCATGTTTAAAACAAAATTGTACCCAAGAACTACAAAAGCATTTATTTCTTTATGTTTTTATCATACAAAGATTAGATAATGGAGATACATAAAATGACACCTTCAAAATATTCGTTAAATTCTAAAACTTATTATAATGCCATCACATGCCTTGGCCGAATTTCAGACCTAACCACCCACTTCCCAAGATAAGAACACAATGAAACTAATACCTATTACTTTATTATGGAATATTATCGACATCCTATACAGACTTCACCTTGGCTCTTATCTCGATCGGACACAATAGATTAACACGTTAATTGACCTCTCACTTGTAAAGATTTTAATCAATAAGTTATACCTACATATTTAATAAGAATGTATTTTCAAAAAAAGGATATAAGTATAATATCAGCTATCTGGTTCCCATAGTACAAGGTTTGGCTTAGTTTGTGGCTAAATAGTGCTGTGTGTAATGTTCACCAATATTTATTTATACTTGTATAGTTTTCACGTGTATACTATACGCTAAGTACTGTTGACTTTTAGTGCTCAACTTCCGTAGAAGAAAGAAAATATAAAGAAAAGCATTTGATACAAATACCGATCGTACGAGACTTGTTCGAAACAACGCAGAAAGAATGTTCGCGTCCAAACAAACGTAGTGTCTCCCAATTTTTTTTAGGTTGTGTGTGTATGTTATTATTATTTGTTTATAGTATCGATGCACAAAAACTGAAACAATAGTTCCCATAAAATAAGTGACCTCGATACTTGAATGCAATAGAAATAACATTCTATTGTGCACTGTAAGGAACAATTTTGGCAGGTGGTACATAGAACTGTTGATTCACACTGATAAAAGGTTTGACACCTCAATACAAGGATGCTTTGTATGCTAATGCTGATAACCACAGCTTAGAATAATAATTGATAGTGAACTTATACAATGTTCTAGCAGATTTGACCTCTAGGCACCAATTATTAGATAGTTACAATACAAATATTTAGAAGAACTGAAAGGGATTTATAAGTATATTGTTATTCATGGAATTTAAGTATGTGTAATTTTAGAGCAAACAAATTATTGATTATAGGAACCCAGGTGTCAGCGAGGGATCCAAATCAAAATCTCGCAAATTTTGACACAAAGAGAAAATAAATTCAAATAAGCATACATACACTTATAAAAACGTATGACTAAAAGAAAATCATAGTATATAAATACGACCATAAATTTATTGTAAGCACCTACTTTCTTCGTTCATCATTCAAATTAAATTCGTAGGAAGTCAGTTAGGAGTTGACTTTCTAAACCAGAGCGAGTCAACTTGAGACACCTTTGGAGTAAAAATATACGTAGAAGCTTCCTGCCAGTTGGAAATAATCTTTTAGGAGTTAGCTATGGACAATTCCTAATAGGCCTTACAACTCAGTTGAACTCTCCTTTTCAGCTGTAGGATGTGGGTTCCATTTCCACTGAAGGTAATATTTTGTGTGACGAACAAGATGCTTGTTTTTTTTCTATCTGTTTTAAATAATATGTTCGTCATCTTATTTCACAAGTCTAGAGAAAAATAAAGTACAGACAATGTCTCAGAAGTTTCAGGTTCATACGCTGCTCACGCTGTTTTTGTTTACCTTTTTAGAGTGCCGTACGAACAGTACCCACGACCTTTTAAACGGTATCAGTGATTAGTGCTCGCAAAATTTCAGTAGGAAAATTGAAGTTTTTTTTTTCAAGATATTTTTCATCTGATTATTTTTGTATTCTACATGCATGTTCATAAGTATAGCATGGTGCATAAGTAGACAGCTGTGAGTGTGAAAAAACTCAGTCTTGAAGCCGCCATCTTGTTGTTTACTTCAACAATTACGACTAATTTAGTAATCAAAACCAACGACATGCTATGGCTCTGCTTATCTTCCTTACTCCGCGGTTCCAACCGCTTTATTAAACCGTTAACATATCGATGACACTTTCGCTCTCGAAGCTCGACGTCGTAACGTAATAGCTGCGGTAATACCGTTACAGATGACTCAAGCATTTCAATTCTCATGGTCACTTACCTTTAATTAAACAAATGAACCAGTTACATAGAGCTATCTCTAGATTGTTCGCAATTGTCGAGAGATAAATGTTTTACTGTTTCAACTGTGTATATATACATTACATTTTTTTTTGTAAACGATTAAATATTGTTATTAAAAAAGTTAATAAACGTAGTTAATTGAAAACGACTTTCTAACTTAAAAAATTAACATGAACGGTCTAGGAATGGGAGTCTATAAGGGAACCCGCTCTAGATATTTCTGTAAACAATCACCAAAACGCGAACGAAGCCGTGGACTAGTGCTAGTTGATCATGTTTTCTGATACAATATTAAAATTTAATTTACCTTTAAAAAAATATTTTCCGACACGGCTATAACATTTTTTTGAGGCTTCCATTGAGATATTCACAAAAATATAATCAATATCCTGTGCTCAACCGAATCGCTTGTACGTAGTTTTTGTATATTTTAACTTAGTTTATGTTACGTAGATGGACTAAAAGAATTAGAAGCAAATATCTTAGGTTCAGAAGATGGGTTGAACCACACGATTAAATATGATCAATAATAAATTTGATTTTTTTTTTTAATTCCCAACACTACTATAGTGGTATGGTTTCGTCCCACCCTACCCCCAGCGGTATGGCCAGGGGTATGGTGGGTCCGAAGTTAATATTTTCAGAGCAGATTCAAATATCCGTCAGTATACTTATCAGTCAACGTTAGGTTCCATTTGTAGGTCAAGTTGAAACTAGCAAATGGAAAGTGGATTATTATTAAACTCGTAAATAGGTCAACAATTCAATGAATACCTTATTTTGAAGCTTTGCGCAGTTCTCGAAACACTTGCATGTACATAATTTAATTTTTTTTTTACTTAATTTTTACTCTCCCGTTTCATCATACAGCGATGATACGGGAGAATTAAGCCCAATCTATATCATCACTACATTATTATAAAACAAAGTCGCTTACCGCTGTTTGTCCCTATGTATGCTCAGATCTTTAAAACTACGCAACGGATTTTGATGCGGTTTTTTATTAGATAGTGTGATTCTAGAGAACGGTTTTTAAGTATAAAACATATATAATATAGTGGAGAAACACTGTGCATCCATATGAAGCCGGGGCGGGTCGCTAGTTGTTTATAAGTTAGACTATAAAAACAATGAACTATGAACATCACGCTATCAAGGAAGGATGGTGAGAAATGTGCCCACGCGTTCATGTCTTTTGTATGGCGGATCTACGCGTAGCACCGACGTAGCACGTGCCATGCGCTATTGTGTATTTTAATTTCAAAGCAAATCAAACAACGCATAATTTGTGTAACGAAAACAAGAGACGAAATACAGAGAATAATTGACCGAGCGAGCGAAGCGTCTCAGTTTCCACATTGGCCAAAAATGCGTTTGTCCGGATGTCTGTCTGTTCTCCTCTACAGGTCGCATTTTTCAACCGATCTGGACGAAACTTGGTACACAGGTTATATGACTTATTAGAATTTTTTGTCGTCGGGGATTTTTGATTGGAGGGGTACTTCCCCCAAAAAGGGGCAAAAAAGGGGGCTATTTCATATACTGAATATCTCCACCAAATGAGATCCGATTTCGATTGTTCTTTTTTTATTTGAAAGGTAGTAACTATAAGTTGGTCTCATAAAAGTTTAGTGAAGATCTGTGAGAAACGTTTACAAGTCAGCGAACAATGTTGGGTTCTAAAATATCTGCTTCTCGATCAAATTACTAAATAGGCCACGAAGTTATTTAAAAGGCTACGAAATTGATCGAATTTCAACCTCGATTCCAAAAACCTTACAAAATATTTAGCGTTCTATAAAGTGGCGACATTCTTCTGTTGACATCAAACGGTGCGAATGCGTGCGATTTCTTTAATTTAGAGAAACCTTTCACTCTCACAATCAGTTTAATCGAAATATTATTAAATACGATATTTTGATCGAGCTAAACAAAGCTAGCGATAACCGCTGGGGTGAAGAATTCTTTGGGAGTTATTTTGATTTATTGGTATCGGATTCGTATTCGTTACGGAAAGTCAATTGACAGTTTATTAAGGCATGTACCTACCGCGCGAATTGTCTCATAATTAATCAATGTGAAATTCCATTCCACGTAGGTAATAATAATAAGTGAATAATTTCTTTGCAACGGAATGGCAACTTCAGCAGAGTTACAAGCAAATGTATTAAAACAGAATTTTTAAACGACAGGTAGGACTTACGACCTTTCACGGAAAGATTTCCGCCACCGAATAGCTGGTGGAAAGTCACGTGTTATCTTTTCGAATCATTTCGAAGAGCTTTGTGTGAAAATGTCAAAATAGCGTAAAGTTTTCGACAAGGATTTTAGGGGGCCATCGTATTCTAAATTCAAAAACTGTATTCCGTGCGTAATGGAAATAAAATAACCGCGCTTATTAGGCAAGCAAACGTAGTGTGGGACGCCCTCAGAGTCGCCCGCAAAAACCTGTGATTTTACTGAATAAAGATCATTTTGATTTTAATCTTCAGACTAGATGGCGCGACGACTTGCGCAGGGTGGCAGACAAAAGCTGGATTGAAAGAGCCGAAGACCGGGCTCAGTGGTGCGCATTAGGAAAGACCTAAAATAGGTTGAATATGATGAAACCAAGCCAAAGAAAAATGACGCTTTTTACAAGGACACAAAAGCGAGCGGTGTGCACCTGATGCGTATCCATGTGTACCTAGGTCACTATCACCGAACATTCTCATAAATCAATGCACTGTCGTCTGCTATGTAAAATTGTAGCATTCCTCGCCATTTATATCGATTGTAGAAAGTGAATGCGTGCTCGATATGCACGTTACTGTACATTCACCACGCGTCTGCTGGTCTTACTTTTATTTACTTTTGCTTTTATCGAGAACGATTTTGATGAATAAATATTAGTCAACAGTTAAAGAAAATATGAATTGTGCGTGACAGATTCATTTTATTTATTTATTCGTTACCCTATCGTTACAGGGCAAGCCCAATTGTGATAGTGTAAATACAAAATAGTAAACAACAAATAAAAGTAAAATACAGATTTGCTCCAAAGAGTTTTTAAATAATATCAATATTTTCAGCTAGATTCTGTGTCTGATGAACCGCCCGAGTCAGACGTTCCTTGCTGAAAAGGTTATATGTAATTTTAAGGAAAAAGTCAGCACTGAGATGACGGATTTTATAGATAAAGAATAGATGAAAAGAACGCGCTATGCCGATCTGCTAATCCCAACCTACATTGCTTTTTTATATCCAAATAGCTGATGGAACAAGCAGATATCCCACCTGATGTTAAGTAGTAACTATCACCTATTACAAGGCATTGCCTCGCAAGTCACGCACGTTAGGAACGTCCCCTACGATGCACTGCCCTGCGTCCATCAACTTGAGGCATATCTATAACTATAAGAATCAAAGTCCTGACTGACTGACTGACTGACATATAGACAACGCACAGCCTAAACCGCTGGTCGTAGAGATTTGAAATTTGAGGAGTACATAGTTCTTACAGCGTAGGCGTGTACTAAGAAGGGATTTTTCAAAATTCAACCCAAGGGTGTAAAATGGGTTGAAAACGTTTGTATGAAAAATCGTATTCCTTCAACCTAGGAACTTGAAACTTAGAGGACATAATACCCCAAAGTCAATAACAAGGTTTGTCATTTTTAGTTTTTAAGAACTACCCCCAATAAGGGTGCAAAGGGGTGTTGTAGTTTGTATGGGAGTTTTTTAACGAGTGGTTCAATTGATTTCAAACTTGGAGTAAATATACTTCTAAATAAATAATTAAGAACGATATTTTTAGTTTTTGTAAACTACCCTTAATAAGGGTGCAAAGGGATGTCAAAGTTTGTACGAGGATTTTGTTACGCGTAGTGCGATTGACTTGAAACTAAAAGTAGATACTTAAATAACAAAAAAATATACTAATTTAGGGTTTTATCTCGGGTGGAATGCGCGAGCGGCATCAGAGGCGCAGCCGGGTGGCGGGCGAAGCGCGGGGCGGGGCCCTTAGCGGGCCTAGCTGGGACTTGGACCGCTGTATCTAAGTACTTAGGCGCAAAAGTACTATACTACGCGGGTGAAACCGCGGGGCATAGCTAGTCACAGATAAGAGAATACTAGGCCTCATGTGCCTGTAATTTCACCGGCAACCACATACTCTTATTATATATTACTAATACTATTTTATCTTACTCTTTTTTATTTATTTGAGAGAAAGAAGAGAACTGGCAATTATCTGTCTGAACTGTATATTCCAGTGCAGAAAGGTTTCGAATTGAAAGCACCATGCAGGCCACGTTAATGTAAAGTTCATAAGAGCTATATAAGATATTTTATAACAAAGGTAGCATAGGGAATACAGCACAATTAAAGAGACACGTAGCTTACAAATAGATATTGGGTTTATCATTCTAGTGCTTGGTCAATGGTCAACTCTTTGAAAGTGTTCTGAAATGGTTTTCTTCGCGCGGTCATTATAAACGTTTCAAGGCGAATTTGACAAGGTGTAGTACCACTGTACAACAAAGGATCTCGATTAAATCTGAGTTTGAACAAGTTGACCAATCGGTACTTACCGAATTCAGCGTTGGAGCGTGAGTGATAATGAATTATGAAATTAATTTAACCTTTCATTTCGATAATTTCAACTAAAAAGACCGGGACATAAAACAAAAATATTACATCCTGTGTGCTACCTTCTTTTGGCATAACAAAGCGTTCGTAAACTTCTCTTGCTGTAGTATATTATTTTACTAGCGACCCGCCCGCGCGCCCCTGCTTCGTACGGGTGCACATATCATGCATGTATTATACATATAAACCTTCCTCTTGAATCACTCTATCTATTAAAAAAACCGCATCAAAATCCGTTGCGTAGTTTTAAAGATTTAAGCATACATAGGGACATAGGGATATAGGGACAGAGAAAGCGACTTTGTTTTATACTATGTAGTGATTCATCACGTAAAGCCATCTTAATGACTTTTTAAGGTAACATACCAAACCCTATATATTCGTTTGTTTTCTATGTAAATAAATTGTTGTCTCTTCTTTATCACGCCGTCGATTAGAACTCAATAATTGTATTGTGTAAGTTTGTTTGGGCCAACTCTGGTGCCGGAGTTTTTGGATGGTGACTTTTGATAACAAATAGATTAGCGCGCACTTAGTCGCACGGAGGTTTGAAGAACTGGTCACGTTGTGTTGTGTCCAAATTCAGTTTCAGTAACTTTGTGTAACAAATTGTGATCTTGCTGAATTGTCGTCTGATAAAGTAAGCCAACATGTTCAGCTATAACGTAAAAAAACATGTGCACATCGATTATTATTTACCTCTTTTGACCTAGTAATTTTCAATCTTATTTAGTGTTATAATCATGGTGTGATAAGCGAGCCCATTGCGCGAGCTTCTGTGCTGTGACGTAGGTAGGAATTCCGTAGCACCTGTAGTTGATTTTATGCGTATAAAACTGCTACGTGTGGCTCCCGATAGTTTTACCCGCTACCCAATCCAATATATCGCATTTTCTGTCAGTTGAACAAAAATGGTTCATTTTCTCTATCGAGTGAAATGTCGCAAGGCTGCTGGTGCGGGGCACCGCCTGCTTTACTTTCATAAAACCAGTTTTTACACAAGCCGCTTGACTTAACAAAATGCAACTCACAGATATAATTAACAGTTTAAATTTCTGGCGCAAAATTTATCCGAGCGGTCGTGACTGCCCCAGCACTCATGGCCGACGCTTTAGAAAGCGAAACGTTCATTCATTACCTTATTATAAAACAAATCGATCTGAACTCACCTTTTGTAATAACTATCGGTTATCAAAACGAAACTCATAAAAACACTAGTATCCGTTAGGTAGAGTCACCATTGTTTCACTTAGCGGAATCACAAATACACGTTCACTGTTGTGATAAAAAATGTCCGTAACACACACTACCCTCAAAAATTACATGCTTTTAATTGTAAGATAAGACAGATCCGAGTTCCGTGTCGATGTCAACGTCCTCGACGCGATCCGGCGTCACTGACGTTGTCGCCGATTCGGACTCTTCACGCGCCGTTGCACTTATGCGCAACGAAGAAAACTTTGTTTTTTTGGTTCTAAATTTGAATTTGGCGGGTAGTGTGTGTTACCTAGTGAGCGTGTGTCGGTGCGCGGACGCCGGTGCGCGCGGTGCGACTGCGGGCAGTTACTCTCGCGACACTCACTGCCCACTGCTGCCCGCATGTGCAAGTTACAGTAGTATTCACCTCGACCAGAGTCAACGGACCCTCCATCGACACCCCCACTCAAACTTCTGAAAGCTCATGTGATGCTGGTCGATAACGAAAACCAGCAGGACTAGTTGTAGACACTGCATAGCATTGAATTTTTTCAGTCACATTTGACTAAATAAATCAGCGGTGCGTGCATGCATAAAAAATAAGCTTTATTATCCACTTACACATCTTTTACACACACTATGTACTAATAATATAATGCTATTTAACATGTATTTATTAAATTTCTAAAAAGTTTCGGTGTAAGTACCGCCTACAGCGGTAAAAGCCTCCTGCATTTGCCTCCATTTCGTTCTATCTCTAGCAGCTCTACTCCAGGCACATGAGGCTTAACATCTGTATGCCTCAAGTTGATGGACGCAGGGCAGTGCATCGTAGGGCACGTTCCTATTGTGCGTGACCTACGGGGCAGTGTTTTGTTTATAGGTGATGGTTACCACTTAACATCAGGTGGACCATCTGCTTGTTCCATCAGCTAGTTGTATAAAAAAAAAAAAAAGCAAAGCCTGCTATTTTGGCGAAACCCCCAGAAACGTGCATGCATACTTGAAATTAATTAAATTAATGAAAGTATTATAAAGAGTATCATAAAAAAAGAATTGAAGTTTAAAACTAGTTTCACTGCAAATGAGAATGGCTGCTAACGACTACCTTACGTTTTGACGACACAACTAAGTCCAGATGGACAAATCGCGAGCAACAGAGAAAACAAGTAAATGATTACGAACTAAGAACAAACCTAATATGCCTCTGCGAGTTAGGTACTCTACTAAGATCCGAATACTCAAATTCAACTCAGATATAAGCACGTCTCATGTGACGAGTTTTTGACGGAATTTCATTAAAAACTGTCAAAAAACCACGACTTGAGACGTGCTCAAATCTGAGTAGCGTTTGAGTATTCTGGTGTAAGATACCTAGAGCTCATCCGGAGAAGTACTACCACCATGTCTATTTCTGCCGTCAAGCAGCGTTGCTGTTTCGATTTGAAGAGTGTGGTTGCTGGTGAAACTACGGGCACATGAGGTTGCAGGCAGTGCATCGTAGGGCACGTTCCTATCGTGCGTGTCTTTCGAGGCAATGCTTTGTTTTTTTTTTTTTTTTTTTTTTTTTTTTTTATTACTATTACTTAATATCTACTGTTGCTATTGAATGCAACAACATTATAACATAACATTAACATAACATTAAAATAATATTAACATAACATTAACATAACATTACATTATAACACACACTTAACATAACATTATAACTCGACATTCATTCACTCATTAATTATTACTCATTCGCATAACTACATTATATTATCTATATTAAATATTATAATATCATTATTATAATTAATTATTATTATTTCATGCAGCAATTTATTAAAATAAAAAAAAACAACAACAACTTTATTATTTTCAATCAAGAAAATGAGCTGAAACTAATTATTAAAAATTACATGTTTATAACTAGTTATTTCATTATCAATATTAGAAGCAATGCATTGTGATTATAATTAACCTAACTAGATGACTTCCAAATTAAATCGATTATGATAACATAATTTCGAAATACCCAGCTTTATACAATTATATTACAATTTTAATATTTTAATGTTCACCACGCTCATAGACCAAATTAACTAGAATAACTCACTGACCTCAATAAATTCACTATTGAATACACGGATATTAAAGAAGAAAAGACCGTAATAGGTACGTACACACCCACCACAAGAAAAAGACAGGCAACCCTGACAACATCTGTGTCTGTCAAAGTTGTTAGGTATGTCAGGATGTTATCATCTGTTTGGAAAACAAGAAGAAGACTAATACTTACATTGCAAAGGCCGCAAAGGCCTAACAAAACAAATGGATACTCTTTGAAAACAATAACAATAAGATAACAATACATTGAGAATTGAGTACAAATAATTCATACAAAAACAAGTTGCAAAATTACACTCACATCATAGGTACATGTAAAATGATTATAACAGGCATAGTGAGTGAAGTGTGTAGGTCCTATAAATCTTAAAAACCAGCAATAGACCATAAATAAATAATATAAACTCAACATTAGTGACATTAAACTAAATAGTCTCCACAATAGACCCATTCTCCTTCCCAATTTTGCGAAGAACGGTCCTCGCAAAAGTGAGGAACACCGGTCTGCGATCGCTATCATCTAGTATCCCATGAAAATTGTCAACTGTAATATCAGTCCCCATTGCACTCTCACAGTCAAACCTCAATAAATTAAATTTTGTACATTCAGTTAGTAAATGTTGCACAGTCTGAGTGACAAATTCACCACAAGAGCACAATGGAGACTCCCTCAGTTTAAATTTATGCAAATAATAATTGAAACCTCCATGTCCAGTAAAAATTTGAGCAATAAAATTATTCATATTCAATTGTTTTAGTATTTTGTATGCTTTGGTTACATCCTTGAAAAATAACTTAGTTGTAGCTCCCGCAGTGGCCGACTCGTAGATGTGCTGCCATTGTTCTAAAGAGCTCAACCTGGTGGAGTGCTTTGCATAGGACAACGGAAACCTGTCGTATCTGGGCTGCTGCCTATTGTTTAGTGCTGCATACTTGGCCAGTTCATCCGCTCTCTCATTGCCCGGTATCCCACAATGAGCTTTTACCCAGTGCAGAGTAACTTGTTTACCTTGCCCGTTCAAACGGTGAATTCCTGCCCTTACATCAACAGCCAGTGGATTTACTGTGTTGGGGTCCTTGATTATCTCCAATCCTGATCTTGAATCACTTGCTATGTTAAAATTGTTATATTTCAGTTTTCCAATAATGTCCAGTGCTCGAAGAATTGCTGACAGCTCTGCCTGGAATACACTACAGAAGTTCTCAAGGCGAAAGCTAGTATGCTGAACCTCTACTCCTCCAGTCCAGCAAGACACCGCCGCTCCAACCTTCCCCTCCAGCTTACTGCCATCCGTATAGAGAACAGGGCCATCAACAAGTCTCTCCACATCTTCATGTGACTTGATCAGCCCGAACTCTATATGTTTCCTCTCTGCTGGGTGTGGCAGTGAAAACGGACTTCTGCGGAGCTCAACACAACATCCTGGCAAACATGTCAGTGGCTCCCCTCTCTTTATGGCATATATTAGTGCATGCTCTCTGACTCTGAGAGGAAGCGGGATTAGTCTTGCTAACAATAAACTTGATACGAAAGAGACAGTACGGTGTGCTTTACTAATCTTTATGGCAAAGGAGCGCGTTAGGCTATTGAGCGCCTTCTCCGCATACACCTTTGTGGAGATGTCTGCCCAGCAGCTAGCAGAATATAGGATTGTAGGCTCGACTACCGACATGTAGATTAATCTTAAAATATCGGAGTTAAGGCCCCACTGGGCGCGCGCTGCTCTTGCTACTATTTTGTAGAACACGATTGCCTTTTTACTAATTACGTTTAGATGTTGTCGAAAGTTGAGCAGCGGGTCTATTGTCAACCCCAACATTTTAAGACCTGCTCTGTAAGATATTTCTTCCCCCGACATTACCAGTCTAGGAGTGTGATACCTTATCTTTCTAGTAATTAAGAGAGCCTGCGTCTTCCCCGGGGCAAAACTCAGCTTTAGTCTACCTCCCCACTGAACAATCACAGCCAGGGCCCGGTTCATCATCTCCTCCAACTGAACACCATTAGATGCCGCCGCAATCATTAAAATGTCATCTGCGAATGCTTGCACCCGAACTTCTCCATACTGAGTTTGCTCCAAAACCGAGGCTAGCTGAATATTCCACAATATAGGACCACAAGTAGAACCCTGTATACATCCTTTATTTGTGTCTCTCTCGACAATCTCCCCTGCATAGCGCAACCTCACCCTTCTCTCCGAGAGATAGTTTACGATGAGCCGAACCAAACTGGAGTCCACCTTCTTGTCTTGCAGCTCATTAATAATCGCTGGCCACCATGCGTTATCAAATGCACCCTCAATATCCAGTGAAACCATTACGACTATCTTCTTGTTTTCAAGGTTTCTTCTAACAATAGTCAAGGCGTCAAAAAGAGCGTCTTCGGTGCTGCGCTGTGGAGTAAAGCCATACTGGTACGGACTCATGTGGCCATTCCTGCCAAGCTGCCACTGCAGTCGGTTGACAAACAATTTCTCCAGTATCTTCCCCAGAACTGGCAGTAGTCCAATTGGTCGGTATGATTTCGGAGTGCTATAGTTGTCTTTTGCAGGTTTGGGTATCACCTTTATATAGGCTGTCTTCCAGATCTTAGGGAAACATCCCCACCTCAGACATTGCGAGAACAATCCCAGAAGCAGGGCCCTGTTGCACGAGTAGGCCCGGAGACAGATGTCCAATGTGAGCCCATCGCCTCCCGGCGCCTTCTTAGGACTCATCGCCCGCAGAACCGCCTCCAGTTCTTCTCCCGTGAAGCCAACGATCTCTTCTACCCGTACACTCCCCCCGACAGCTGTCACCACTCGAGCCGCTCTTATCCTTTGTAGAGTCTGTTCGCCCGTATCCTGCCCGGCGTCATCCCAAGGATAAAACGTTTCAGCTAGTAGCGATGCGGATTCATACTCGTTCAAAGTGGCTCCATTAGGCGTCTCCAGCAACCTGTCTTGTCGAGCCCGAACCGAGCAGGCCTTCATTATTCTGTAGGAACGTTGCCACATGGTCTCCTTCTTCTCTCCAGTGCAAAAATCCCTCCAGCTTCTCGTCATAGTGGACTTAATCGCTGTCCTATACTCGACCTTAGCTTCCAGGTAGCTGTCGACGACGAGCTGCCTTCTCCGTGGAGCGGCCTTCGTGATCCTTCTCCTGCGGCGCACCATCTCCGCTCTTAGGCGAACAAGCTCCGGCGTCCACCATCGGCAGGCCCCGGCAATTCTCCTACGAGAAATGCGAGGAATCGCCCTCTCGCAAGCTTCAAGCACGCATCCTGTATATCGGTCCGCGACACCGTCGACCGCCTCTCGATCACTCACATCGGCTAGCCGATGTGGCAATGCTTTGTTATAGGTGATGGTTACCACTTAATATCAGGTGGGCCATCTGCTTCTAAAAAAAATGCTGCTTGGTTTTTCTACACAATTTACTTTGACTTCCCTATAGCGCCTGTATAACTATGTTGGCAAAATTAAACATGTTTTATTGTGTAGGTTATGACAGGCGCGCCACCATTTACAAACCAGCCAGAGCTCCGGTTTTCCAGTGGGGCTGACCCCGCCTTCCGATCTTATGGTCGTGGGTTCGAATCCGGTCGTGCACCAATGGATTACCTATCGAAAATTTTATGTGCGCAATTCGTGAGGAAACCAGTTAGTATTCTAACAGCGGTGATGGGCTTGCAACCTGTCACTACTACTACTACTACTACTACTACTACTACTACTACTACTACTACTAAACTACTGCAAAATATAGGTATGTGCCAAATGTAATGTTTGGACGTACCTCTGACTCCTCCCTTAGACGTCCTCAAAAGTATCTGAAACTCATACTTTGTACCAAGTATAATAAGATTTGAGAGAATATCTACCGTGCCTGGGGATCAAAGTCGTGAAGCTGATTCAGTTTCAGTTTTACTATTTTTTTTAGCTAACTGTACCTATACTTGGCGCTGTGGTAACTTAAAGTAACTTAACTAACTAAGGGGCAGTCCCTTTAGGGCATTACAATGGTTTTTGTGTCCATATAATGGGTTGTTAGCACTAATGACTAAGGTCGATAGATTCCCGTGTGGGCAGCAAACATCGATAACGCGAGTCTCATTATTATAAAATAGCTCCCGTAGGTGACATTTCTACCCATGGATAATTTACCGTGAGTAGCAATAACTAAGGTACGCCCGGCTAAGCACATTGCTGATTTTTTTTTTTTTTTTTTTGATAAAAAACATTGTGGTTTAAGGCTCCGGTGACAGCGGCTCGCAATTTCGAGGTGTGATTGGCTATTATTTCATTTTATTTCATTTCGGGGAGGTTGTTTGAAAAAATAACTCTACAGAAACACGCATAAATACTGTTCGAACACAAATAATACAATAATATAAGGGAAACATGCCCGAATCAGAAATCATTTTGGTATTAGTATGTTTGGTCTTACGTTTACCTAATACCAAAATGATTTCTGATTCGGGCATGTTTCCCTTATATTATTGTATTATTTGTGTTCGAACAGTATTTATGCGTGTTTCTTTAGAGTTATTTTTTCAAACAATCTCCCCGAAATGAAATAAAATGAAATAATAGCCAATCGCACTTCGAAATTGCGAGCCGCTGTCACCGGAGCCTTAAGGTAAAACTACAAACTATAGATCTGTGTTTACGATGTCTGAGTTTTAAAATTTGGTTTCTTGTTTTTTGTTTTCTATTCTCGAATGTTGACCACGAAGAAAAAAAGCGTACGACGATATTGTTAAGGCGAATACAAGAGCTAATGTGACTATCTCTCTCACGTTTTGACCTGTTGAAAGATATAAAATCAATTACTAAACTCGAAATGTTAATGATTTTAAATTCACAAATACTTTATCATTTTAATTTTAATCTGTCAAAGTCAAAGTCAAAGTTTATTTATTTGCCGAATTACATGTAGTACATAAGATGGTAAATGTGTATAAGATGGTAAATGTTAATTTTGATCAATGTAATTCCACCATACACGGCATGCAAAATTATTACTTATAAACAATTTAGTCAGAATGAAAATATAATCTGGACTTTACTTACCTCTTCATTTATATTATTTTAATGATGTTCATATTACCTACGTATATATTATTATGATACCTGTGTTAGCTGAGGTTGCCTTTGGTGGATAAGCACGGGCACAGATAAAAGAATACTATACTAGTACGGCACGGGTCAGGATGTTTATTTTGTTTGTGTCTAGTATTAAGTTTTGTGTATTATCTCTTGGCGATCCTAATAAATAAATAAATAAAATCACTAAACCCATTTTCGACAAATCGCAAACAACCATTTTGTTGCAAATCACATTGCATTGGGCACATTTAAGTAAAAATTTCATTTTGATCGATACAAATTTTCCTATTTAAAAGTTTGCTTATGTACGAAAACTAGAAAAGCAAACTTGTAGGTAGGAAAACTTACACAAATGAGTTTTTACCGAACGGTGTGCAGTGTGATTGCATACAAATGGTTGTTTGCGATTTTTTTTTATTTGGATCAGTGACTAAAGTCACTATAAGATAAAAGTAAAGTCAAGTCAATAAATCTTTCAAAATGTCGAATAGTGCGAGCGAGAGGTACATTAGGATCGTGGATAGAGAGGTCTCAGAAACGTTCTTCCCGGAAATGTATTGAGGATACCTATGTCGAGTAGTCTACTTATGATAAAGATGATGTACAGGTAGTAGGCACGCGATTAGCTACGCCCTTACAATGCTTTGTCGTAAAATAAGGTCATAAGTACAAAATGTTTACAGAACCGGAAAGACCCTTCAAAACATTATTGAATGGATAACGATAACATCGTGGGACGGTGCCACATGCCAACATTTTTCCATAACCCTAACGATGCTTGAGTTGGTGGGAAACGTGAAGCGCTCGTGAGCCCGCCTTCTTCGCTTACACTTTCTGCAACTCAAAATAACACAACTCAAAATAACATAAAAATTTATAAAAACAAAAAATCTTGCATCAAATGTCAGAAAACGATTCGGCCCAATAGGGACTTAAGGGGGGAATAATTTCTTAATTTAATTAAAACGGTATGTACCTATAGGTACATGTACACACGCAAAACAATAAAATTACACTAATTAATTAATTAAATGAATAGGTACAACAAATAATAAATAAATAATGCTGGACAATCCACACAGCACTATCTAGCCCCAAAGTAAGCTATTCAAAGCTTGTGTTATGGCTACTAGATAACTGATACACTTAATACATTATATACTTACATAGATAGATATTTTTTATTATACATAGAAAACACCCAGACCATCGGAACAAATTTCTGCAGTTCGTACACAAATTTGTTCCACGGCGGGAATCGAACCCGCAACCTCTTGCGTCGCAGGCAGGCTCTCGCCCGCTGCGCCACAGAGGTCGCCAAATAAAATAATACAAGTGTTATGAGAATTCAAAAGCAAGAATACGTCACTCATATTTTGTGTTTACGTAGAAAGATTTGCTAAAATTAGTATTTAATACATACTTAGCAAATGATTGTGGTACGTGCTAGGTACACTGAACTAATACTTTTAAACGAGCCTTTCTTGTATATATAAATATATTAATGAATACAGCCTGAATATCGGCTTTCGGAGGCTATAAATCGATATACCTACCTAACTAAGATTGCTTTTTAGAAAATGTTTTTGAATTTTTTGCTAAGCAACTGAGCAAAGGCCGGTCACCCAGATATTAACAATAAAAAAGACGAGTTTATGTATAAAATACTTTTTTCTTTGTTTTTAGTGTTAACGTCAGTGGTGGATTTGGTAGCGTATGCTACAATGTGGGAGCAATCAATAGTGAGGCGATAGAAGCCAGTCTTCGATCAAAGGCGCCAGTATAAGAAAGTATCGTACAATGCATACTGAGATCGGATTGTGGATCCGTTTAAGTGTCATCGAGATTTGGTTCACAAACAACTTACGATATTACATTTTTCACGCACATTGTAAATTAATAGCATATTATGGCCTTGTTGATATTGAGCTATTAACCTAAAACCTAAACCTATAGTCACCTAGCTCAAACGACTTTGACAAAAAAAACATAAAGCAAGCAACGATTCAACTGACGACTGTAAAGTGTTATAATATATTACATTGCCTCCGTATCTTCGAGACCAAAAAACTGGCTACTTATTTATTCATCAACTGTTTTTCTGTGGTAGGGAATCGAACGATAAAATAGAGGTCCTAAATTTTCGGTATCTTTGGCATTTAGTTTAAGTAAAAGTTTATTGGATAGTAGGTACCTAGTAGGTGGTCCACAATCCGATTCCCTAGTGGTAGGTACATCAAAACACAGTTCAGTAGAGGTGTCGAGATGTGTTAAACCTGTAATGTAGGTGGTTCATATTTCAATTCGATCAGATAAACTTAAGTGACAACATGATTTCAGGATAATTTATGCTGAACTGGCAGATTAAATTAAATACAGTTTAGGTGTAAATTTGTGCTAAATAAATTGGAATAATTTGTGTCATGTCATATTTAAAATGTATATTTTGATTTTTTGATGCCAGCTAAAACGTATTTTCAGAATGAAAATAAAGTAATACTACCTCAATCACTTCACACTTCCTCAATCCTACTCTATTTTTCAAACGATCAAGTAAATCAATTTAAGCAAAGCTGAAACTTTCCTTCATTTCATGTCCGCTTGCAAATACAGCCTTTGAAGAATATAAATAAGGAGGTAGGAAAAATTTGTTGGTGACGACTGCCGGGTGAAATAAAAACTGAATAAAGCGGTACTGTTTGGTTTGTACATTTTGGTATAATGTTTGGCTTATCTCCAGGTATACCTATTTATAGGTGCTTCCAAAAAAAATAGATTAAAAAAGAGGTGGTCATTTTGATGAACCATTGGTTTTTAATAAAAGGTCAAAACATACTGGAATTTAAGACAAAAATCTATATTTTCGTTATAATACACCCCATAGCCCTTGTAAAGTGTGTACTAATAAAAGGTCAAAACATACTGGAATTTAAGACAAAATCAATATTTTCGTTATAATACACCCCATAGCCCTTGTAAAGTGTGTACTAATACAAATAGTACGATAGCTACATACATATAGCTATCTCGCCACATTTTAAATCAATTTAGCCAGAAAAGTCTGGTTCAGCTGGCAACACACATCATTCGCGTTCAGTTCACGCGTAGAGCGCGCGTCCGGGCTTTTTCGTTCGAAATTCAAAATAACTTATTTATTTACGACTTGAATTGAAAGACAACGCGCTCAAGTGTCTCAACAACTAGTAAATACACAAATAAAGAGGCGAGTCAGTTTGTGCCGCAAGCATGATCTGTTGAATCACTGAGGTAAATCATTAGTACGATAGTGAAGTGAATTGTTTTGTCGATGGTTTTATCGAGTCATGTTATAAGTTTTTACAGATATTTTTGTTGATTATTGAAACATGATTTTTAAAAATAGAACGCTTGAAATTTTATAATATTTACCTTTTTCAAAATGTATTTAGCTAGCGTAAACAAACTCGTCATTTCAGTTAGGTCGAGTTTTATTTCACCCAGCTTGCTGGAATACAGTTTACTAAACATTTCAAAAGATTTCAAGAAAACGGAGTTAATTATTGTTTAGTTAGATAGATTATTGATACTTTATTGATTACAACAACGAAATAAGGATACACATTTTTACTTAAAAACTAACAATTGTAAGGGCGGCCTTATAGTTAACAGCAATCTCTTCAAGGCAACCTTTGGATAGACAGGACTGAACATAATTTTTTTATACAACTAGCTGATGGAACAAGCAGATGGCCCACTTGATGTTAAGTGGTAACCATCGCCTATAACAAAGCATTGCCTCGCAAGTCACGCAGGATAGGAACTTGCCTTACGATGCCCTGCTTTGCGTCCGTTAATAACTCTATAGATAAATGATCAAATTTATACTTTTGTATAAGTAGGTAGGTACACTCTGTATTTATTTAAACAGGGTTATTTTATTTGTTTTAGGATTTTTCCTATAATATACACTGTATAGCGTTAGCCAAATATATTTGGCAAGACACAAGAGATTTTATCTACAGAGTGGAGTTTTTTCATCATTCAGGCTTAGATCTGCTTATTGCTAATAAATGATGATAGATAATAGCCTCTTTAAGTAGGTACGGTACGATAACCTAATAAAATAAAAAACTAATCTGTTAAAAGAATCCCGTGCCTACGTACATATACCCTGTGAATCATACTGAGAAGGTATAGAATATCTAAAGAACTATTTACACTGTGGTTTCCCTATCGTTACTTATAAATAAAACTAGTGTAGTTCTAAATCAGGGTTCAATAAAATATTTTATGTACAGGCGAGGTATGGTAGGTACATATATTTTGTTTACTAAATGGAATCGAAGGCGCTTGTATTTTACAATTAAAATTGACATGGAGACACGTATTTCACGTGTTTACACCATCTTTTTGCACGCCCAGGAAAACTGGTAGATAATGCTATTAACATTAAGCCCTCCTAGCACTACATTGTTTTGTGTGAAAGTTTTTTAAATAAATAAAAATAAAACGTTCGATAAAAACGAAAAATACTGTTTTGATTATGGAGCCAGGATCTGTTCAAAGGACCTCTCAAGCTAAAAGGTCCACGGAACAGAGAAAGCCCTACAAAAAAAGGTCAATTGAGCTAAAACTTGGTTACCATACCATGCAAGTAGGAGGTAGTCAGAGGTTAGACTGTTTGGCAGCAATGTAGGAATATCACGAGATCTCGATTCGAGGCGAGCCACGAGATCTCGATTCGAGGCGAGCCACGAGTTCATAGGTACCTAATCGCTTGATAACATCGTGTTCGTTATCAGCTTTATGGCGATTTTGTACATCAAACGGCGCTGAGGATCAATGCCTATACCCAAATTCTGAGTTTTGTTGTTCGTAGCCAACCGTTTTTGTATGGAGGTTCGTTATGCGCCAAAACTCACAAGGCTCCCCACAAAAAAGCCCTGACGTTTCAAAAATGAAAAACGAAAACTAAATTCACACTTATTGAGGTACATACGGGAAAAAGAATTTCTTGTCCGAAACTCGGAGCAAACCATCATAATAATAATATATGGCTGTAGCTTCTAGTGATAACCATATGTGTAAAACCATAGGTAATTTATTTAACCTCTTTTTGAACAACAAACAACTTGAAATTAGAACGTGAAAAAAAGTTCGTAATTATTTAATTTGAAATTAGAACAAGAAAAAAGGTAACTAATTTAATTGTTTTAGTGTGCCGGAGACTTGAATGGAGAAAGCATACCATTATGAGTTCGAGCATTCAGCCGAAGACGATGTCCAAGCTCGCCCTTTTCCCCAAACCAAAGCCGTTCAAAGTAATGGTCCTTGGACAATCAGGGGTCGGAAAATCCGGTAAGAACTACTGTTTAATCCAGTCCAATTAAAAAGTTAAAGTGGTAACAGATGTAAAGCCTCATGTGCCTGCTCAATATCACAGGCAACTCTTCAAACCGAAACATGCATGCTTTGCGGCAGAAAAAGGCGTGGATACTGTCCCGGAAAACCCCTTCACAAAGAGAGAAACCACTCGTATAAATATTACACTTGTATTATTAATTTATTACCTATTATTTTTATAATTAATCACCTCTTTTATAATTATCTCCGCAGCTCTGGTCGTACGCTTCATAACTCGAAGATTCATCGGCGAATACGATCCCAAATTAGAAAAGACGTATCAGTTTCAAACCGTCATTGATAACGAGATGGTGTACTTTGAAATATTAGACTCTGCGGGAGAATCACATGTAAGTAACAAATCAAATTTAATCAGTGTATTACCAGAGATTATGTTGTTTTGTGTATTATACATTTATTGGTATTGGAGTGGCGCAGCGGGCGAGAGTCTGCCTGCGACGCAAGAGGTTGCGGGTTCGATTCCCGCCTCGGAATAAATTTGTGTACGATCTGCAGAAAGTTCTCAGAGTTCTCAGAGTGTTTTATTTTTACCCATAACACCAAGCTTTGAGTAGCTTACTTTGGGGCTAGATGGTGCTGTGTGGATTGTCCAGGATTATTTATTTATTTAATTAATAATATGTTCTTCCTGTCAGGCGTGCAATTTTTAAATTCACAAAGATTAAATTAAAAATAAAAATCAATTATATTTTTCAAGAATTACAATTAAAATAAACAAAAATAATAACTATGATAATATATACAGGGTTTTTATTTATTTTTTGTTGATAAAACAACAGAATTTTTTAAATGGTTCAAGCCGAAAATTATCAAAAATATGGAAAAAATTCATAACTCGAAAACTATAAAAAATCGCTGAACATACAGGGGGTGATTCGGATACCCCAAGGGGTGTTCTATCTCTGGACTTTCGCTTGACACTATTTTTGGGACACCCTGTATAATTATATAACAATTAATTTAAATGCATGTCTAACCCCCGGTTTCTGAAAGCGCGATCAACACTAATCGGCTGTCAAGTCACTTGCTATTTCAGCCTTTACTTCAAATTAGTTGGAGATAGCAAGTGACTTGACAGCCGATTAGTGTTGATCGCGCGTTCAGAAACCGGCGGTATGTCACCCGCCATTGAAGCCTCGAAAAATGAGGACTGGGAAACAATTTAGTTCTTGATTTTAATAACTTTCAAGGTCTGTATTTTGAGTTATGTGGTGTAAATACGTTAGTAGAGATCTAGCTTTGAATAATGCATCACGCTTACATGTCATAACAGCAGTACCTACTAACGACATTTTTATTCGATTTATTCACTCCGTTACAACAGACACTCAATTTGTCAGGAAAGCGAATATGCAAATCTGGAACACAACATCCGGTGGGCGGAGGCGTTTATTCTGATGTACTCCGTAACAGACAAGTGCTCCTTCGACGAGTGCCATCGACTCAAGTTCCTTATCAACTACAACAAGCGACGGCGGCTGCTAACTTCCTCGTCAAAGGTTGACCATTTTTAATTATATTTTTATAAAAACGCTTTTTGCTATATTGCTCAAAAAGAACGTCTTATTAGCGTACCAGAGCGGACATAAAATTGCGGGCATATAGCAACACGGAATAGCCTGTCGGGAGAGGAGGCTTCTTCACGCGTCCCTCTGATCAGCAGACGGCGCAGTGAATGAAGCGGGACGTACTCGGCGTGCACTCACACTGCCACCGAGTAGGCACAGGAGAAGGTTTCTCCCTCCTTTCCTCCCCGACCGCCACAGATAAAAACGCTACACTAGCCAACGCGTTGGCAACGAACAAAACGCAGCCAACACGATTTGTTACGTACGACGTACGAGAAACTTTTCAGCCACAGACAGCACACTTTATATTGTATTGTCTCAAAAGTATTCCTACTCCTTTTTTATCCTTTCTGTATGTATCTACTTTTCTGTGACCTTTTATTACCTACTCCACCTAACTATTTCATATCCTACCTACTACTTATAACTATGTACTACTTACTATCCTACCTACCTAGGTACCTACTCATTCCTAATATATTTGTACCTATTCATTCCTTTATTTCTGGTTTGCTCATACAAGAAAAGCACCTACTCTGTCATCTGTTACCTTGACGGCCGTGAAGTCGCCTAGTACCTACCTACTGAGCACTTATACTATCATACGTTTTAGTCGCCTAGGTCCCATCTGAAAACCAGCGCCGCTTCACTTGTGGAGCGGCAATAAGCTGAGATGGGGCCTGTTTTGGATCGCGCGCACATGCACTTGGCACGAGCTGATTTGCACATTCCATCTACTATCTACATACGTCCTTCTCTGTTTTTATTTCTACTTTTCCTGTTTATTCTACTTACTGTTTTTATCCTGAAATTGTTCTTCTTTGTCTTCTCGTGTTTACTTTTCTGTCGTGCTTCTGTTAATGTTTTTATTGTATTTTCTTGTTTTAATTATTATAAGTGTATGTATCGTGTGTGTCCAAAATAAATGTATTTTCTTTCTTTCTTTCTTTCTCCCTGCCAGCGTCCAGAGCTCGGAAATCGACGGCCCGTGTTGCTCTATGATTGCGGGAGCCAATCATGCACGACATGATAATGCTTCACGACTTCGATCCCCAGGCACGGTAGATATCCCTTCAGATCTCCCAGTACCAAGTAGGTACTAATTCAAGATTCTTTGAGGATGTCTAAGGGGGGTAGTCAGAGGTACGTCCAAACATTACATTTGGCACATACCCACATTTTGCAGTAGTTAGTATTCCATACGTGACAGGTTGCAAGCTCATCGCCGCTGTTAGAATACTAACTGGTTTCCTCACGATGTTTTCCTTCACCGTTTAAGAGCACTGGCATTGCGCACATAAATTTTTCGATAGAAAAATCCATTGGTGCACGACCGGATTCGAACCTGCGACCTTACGATCGGAAGGCGGGGTCACTCCCACTAGACCACCACACACACATAATAATGCGACCACATGATAATGCACGACATGATAATGTACACCCCAATAATCTGTGTCCACTTTGCTACGTTGTCAGTTAGGATGTTAGGTTTTTTTAGAAGAGTACCAATTTCGCTTCTAACGTGCTGTACATTATCGTGCTGTCCATTATCATGTCGTTAACCGCGCTCAAAATTGCATTTCGTCCTCTAAGGCATTTTTTTTTTATTTAAGCCGTCGGAGCTCTCGAAAAAGAATAGCCAAGTCTTTATCCATAAGTAGAATAATCATAAATAAATTCACTTCTTATTACTGCTCCATAAAAAAAAAAAATAACCATTTCATTTTTGAAAAAGTGCCGAGTGCTGTATCCGGTATGCATTGCATTGGTAGAATGCGAAATCTTTTAAAGTTTTTGCCTATTAGCCAATTAAATTTGTACACAATATTATTACATAATATTGTTTATTAGATTTTTTTCTCGCAATATATAGTAGTGAAAAGTACAGTTATTGTAACACGCGCAAAACCCCATTAAAACTCGTTTTACATTTACACCTCGTTTAAAATGGGTAATTTTAGCCCCTTGTAGGTACTATTGATCTTGTGAAATTTAATGCCACTTGAAACTTTTGTAAAGTCAAAAGGTAGGTAAGTTTTTACTCAGTTGAATCACAAGGCGGCTGATAACTTCCTCTGCAAAGTTTAACAGTTTTTAATTTGATTTGTTTATTAAAACGCTTTTGATCCTCTGATGCGTCAAAACTCTTGTATATGCCCTTTAGTTTTTTTCTATTTAACATGTAAAATTTGATACTACCTAAAACTCTGTTAAGTTTAAGATTACCTTTGTATAACTTTATTTTTGACTATTTACTACGTAATTACGGGCCAAAGCGGGAAATGAAACGCGTGTATAGTGCACAGTGCGTGTCACGCAAAAAGAACGCTGGGAAGAGGGGGATGGGGTGTGATGGCGCTAGTATTTTGTATGCGCAAACACATCCCCTCCACTGTATTCCAGCGTTCTTTTTGTCGCACTATACCTACATAGGATTGATGGCTTTTAAAAAGTTATCCGATGTATATACCTATTTATGATTCCCACCGTGGCGCGTGGTGCATAGAGAAAAAACTTATACCTAACTGGAAATACGTACGAGTATATACTGATGACATGAAGTTCATTTAAATTCCAGGATAGCAGTCTGAATACGCCGGTGGTGATGGTGGGGAACAAGGTGGACCAAGTGGGAGACCGTATGGTGAGCACGGACGAGGGCCAGAGAAGAAGCAGAGAGATCGGCTGCGTGTGCTTCCACGAGACCTCGGTGAGGGAGAGCATTGAGCAGGTGAATATCGATTAAATAGATAGATAAATTATTTACATACCTAAAATCACCCCTTTTTCCCATAGGGGTAGGCAGATCGTGGTATCTAATTTCCACTTGTTACGATCCTAAATAATCTCATGAATAATAAAACCAATATTCTTTTAACATAACAAAATCATGAGATAAATTAAAAAATGCAATTAAATTAAATTCGTTCATTCATTTGACATACCTTCGCTGTATTCTGCTTCCTTAGAATATTTATGCTAATACCCATTAATCTATGGTGGGGTTGACACAACAGGTTTTACTCCACTCTCCTCTATCATTCGTCATCTCGGTGCTCACTCCTTTCTTACTCACAACCACAACCCCAAAATTAAAGTGCACAAAATTTTAATAAATACTACTCTAAAAAGTACGAGTTAAATACCTACCTATGGAACCATAATCTTGCTGACCAGAAACGCTCTACATTAGTAATAATTAACAAACATATTGGATGGGTGGCTGACTTGGGATGGGTCCCGACGTGAAAGCTAATTTAACTTTACAATCACAGCCAATCTGTAGGTACCTTACCTATAGCTTGCGTCACCAATTCATTTGAGGGTTCGGTCGGAAAATTATCATACTTGGTGGATTTTCCACACAGCATGAATACAATAACTACACATAATACAATATAACACGTCATGTAAGTAAATCATTCAATGAAAACATTCACCGATGATAACCGTGAATAAAAAGTTTTTTTACTAAACTGTGTGCAATGTGATTGCACACAACTTGCTTGATTGCGATTTTTGCACCGGTGAGTTTTTTTTATCTTTCAACGTGTGCGAGCGAGAGGTAAATTAGCTTTTGATATTGCCTTAAGAGTCCGGTGACAGCGGCTCGCAATTTCGAGGTGCGATTGGCTATTATTTCATTTTATTTCATTTCGGGGAGGTTGTTTGAAAAAATAACTCTAAAGAAACACGCATGAATACTGTTCGAACACAAATAATACAATAATATAAGGGAAATGTGCTTGAGTCAGAAATCATTTTGGTATTAGGTAAATGTAAGACCAAACATACTAATACCAAAATGATTTCTGATTCGGGCATGTTTCCCTTATATTATTGTATTATTTGTGTTCGAACAGTATTTATGCGTGTTTCTTTAGAGTTATTTTTTCAAACAACCTCCCCGAAATGAAATAAAATGAAATAATAGCCAATCGCACCTCGAAATTGCGAGCCGCTGTCACCGAAGCCTTAAATGGAAATGGGCCGGTCATGGTCACGCAGACGAACAAAATTTTTTTTATGCTATTTAATTTACTCGTATCTAAACTATTATTGCCGGATCGGGTTTAGTATGGAGTCACGAGGCTTCTCTCAAAAAAACACGAGTTCGCAATGAAATAATAACTTGGACTTGACTCTTGACTGATCGCATGGCAAATATATTCCAGGTTTTGGGAGTATTCCGGGACACGCGTCGCTTCTGGCGCGTCAGTAAATGGCGCGGCGGCGGCGCGCGGTCCTTCGAAGCGCACAATGTTCTCAGCAAGCCCTTGTCCACGGGATCCGATAGCGCAGACACCACGGCTACCGCTGCTAACTTCTGTAAGACATTTGATAATACCTCACTTTCTGGCGATATTCTGCCGGCAGCAGATATCCTCGCATGGTAGCTATTTGGTATATGGTAGATATTTGACCCAGGATAGAGTTAGAGACATCTCGTAAAACTACTCGTAAAAAGAGTGCTACTCCGTTAGTACCACAATTTTTAAAAACAAGAGGCTATTTCGAGCACTTGACACATGTTATAGAACTTGTTAGTGTCACAGCATGCCGGTTTCCTCACGATGTTTTCCTTCACCGTTTGAGAGTACTGGCACTGTGCACATAATTTTTTAAATAGATAAACTCATTGGTGCACGACCGGTTTTGTACCCACTACCTTAGGATCGGAAGACGGGACCGCTGCCACTTGCCCACCAGTGCTTTTACAAAAATTACTTAAATTCAAGTCAAATCAAAATATGTTTATTCAATAAAATCACAAGGATCACCTTGAAACGTCTTAAAACTAGGTGACTCTAGTGCCAGTTCCACGCGACCAACGCCGAGAAGAACAGGCAACAAACTCGGCTTGGTATCTACCGCTCTTTTGTATGATCTTCGTTACAATGTAATACTCGTATAAGCTTAGCGTTTAGATACCAGGCAGCTTTACTTTTAGCAGCGGCGATGGGCTTGCAACCTGTCACGTATGGAATACTAACTACTGCAAAATTTGGGTATACGTGCCAAATGTAGCGTTTGGACGTACCTCTGACTTACCCCTTTAGACATCCTCTAAGAATCTAGAGTTGGTACTTGGTACTGAGAGATTGAAGGGATATCTACCGTGCCTGGGGGATCAAAGTCGTGAAGCTGTTTCAGTTGCAGTTTACTTCCACCAGGTCTGGACGGTCCGGTCTGGACAGGCATGGACTTGGAAGAAGAAGACGAGATGTGCGTTGTCCGCAGCGACTCGACCTCGTCCTCAGCGTCGGGCCGGTCGGAGTCCACTCCCGAGGAGTTCCGCGCGCGCGCCAGCACCGACTCGCGCTTGCCGCCGCGGCCGGCGCGCGCGCGGCACCCGCCGCCGGCGCCGCCCAGCCGGCCCTTCCAGCCAGTGAGACGCATGAGCGTCGCCATGCGAGGGAACAACGCAAACACCTTCTAACCTACCACCTAACGGGTCACATTCCCTCAAACAAACACCTATACAACATCGGAGCCACAGACAGTCCACTCTGCAGAGGATGCCTATCCGAAGAAGAATCAGCTGCCCACGTAGTCCTGGAACGCGAGGCAGTAGCAACTCAACGACAAGAAATCCTGGCCAACCCCAGGTCACTCCTCCGAGCCTGCGAAGCCCCCAGGAAACTTCTGCGCTTTTGGGAGGAGTTGGGCTGGCTACAGATATAGCCAGCACACCCTGACGCACAATGGACCAACCTTGAGTCTAAGTGCGGAAAAAGGAGTCCAAATACAATACAATACAATACACCTTCTAACTCTACCTAGTCTACAGCTTTTTTTTATTAGATTTATACGGCTTTATTACAAAAAATAGTCAAACGATAGACTAAATAAATAATGCTGGACAATCCAAACAGCATCATCTAGCCCCAAAGTAAGCTACTCAAAGCTTGTGTTATGGGTACTAGATGACTGATATGTTTAATACAATAGATATTTTTTATTATACATAAACACCCAGACCAACGGAACAAACTTCTGCAGATCGTACACAAATTTGTTCTGAGGCGGGAATCGAACCCGCAACATCGCGTCACAGACGGACTCTCGCCCGCTGCGCCACGGTCGTCGATGTAAAACAACATTGATTGCCCATGTCCCATGTTTACAGTGCCTTGATCACGAATACTTTTTTACATTTGTTGCGTTTAAAGTATCTATATATATATATTATATATATATATATATGATCTTATTGTGTTGTAGTTTGAGATTCGATTACTCGGCCACTAAACTCAAATTAATTGGTGATCAAGTCACAGAGCACAAATTAAAAAAAGTTGAAACCAAGCAGTGTCTTTCCTCCAGAACAAAGATGTTCACAAACATGCATATTTCTAAAATACTTTTTTTATGGAATATATTAGGTAGGTAAATAAATACCCAAGATATACTTACCTACCAAATCATAATGTATTTATTCATTTCAATGCAGCAATGTCATTTTTGAGCAACACAGTGAGAAAACACAGTGGTCACAGATTTTGGATAGCGTGCACTTGCTGCAGGATATTACAAATGTTGTGAAAAATGACTTCGATAATCTGACATTAAAATAATTATGTCTCTCTTTGTTTTTGTCAGTAGATACGAAAAATTTGTACTAAATGCAAGTATAGAGTTTGGTCTATTTGACCCTTATTTACCTGCAATCAATAAGAATGTTACGATAATTCTCGTTAAATCCCACCGAAAATAAAAAGTAGCTTAGTTGAAAACCCCTTCGGATAGCAATTATTATGTTCTAAATAAGTTAAATATAGTTATGTATGTATACCTAATACATACACCAAGGTATTTATAACCAAACCAAATATAAAGTATATAAAAATATTTTTGGTCACATTTTATTTCACATTGATCACAGTAAGAAAAAAAAACTATCTGATTTTCTTTTTCGTTATTTCACAACGATGTTATAGATATATTTCAATAGTTTAAAATGGGGAGAGGCCTTTGCCCACCAATGGGACATAAAAGGCTCGTAATAATAATAATAAAATAATTATTTATTGAGAATGTAAATGTAATAAATAATTACTTCATAGGTTAATTGTTGTTGAACTTTTTTCACCTTTATTTTTGAAAGTTGCAAGTGTTTTTGAAAGTTATAAGCCAGCAAACACAGTCATTAAAAATAAATGCGCTCGGAAATGATTGATTTTCGAAGTAACTTTGAGAGCCTCTGCATAAGATGATACTCCCCGTGGGTTTGTTTTTTAATTGTTTACGGAATAGCAAATAATACCGTTTATTATATTTTTATATTTAACTAGTTGCGACCCGCGGTTTCCAACCGCGCAGATTTAAATCCCGGTATTCCCACGGGATTTAAATAGCCTATGTGCTAATCCAGACTATAATATATCTCACTGCCAAGTTTCTTCCAGATCCGTTCAGCCGTTCCGGCGTGAAAGAGTAACACATCCATCCATCCATACTTACAAACTTTCGCGTTTTTTAATATTAGTAGGATATATTGTGTTTGTTATATTGTTATATTTAATTAATGTTGGTGTGCAACCGTTTTAATGAAATGTGTGTAAATAAATAAATTAATGATACTTACGACACAAAAAACAATTGATAGCTCTGATACCAAAATGATGACAACGAACGAATGTCACGGACAATTTCTGAAATCATTACATTAGGTCTTAGGTCCGGTAGTCAACGCGATAATTCCGCGTGCTCTGAGATATTCACAAATGCAATTACTTACTTACATCGCTGGTCATTATACATATAAGGGACACCACCACTGATTTCATACACCTACAGGGCCCTTAACACCATCTCTTGAAGCATTCTTATTTTAATATTACTTTACTTTTTGATCATAATGCTGACTCTATGCAGTTGACATAAGACATTGACATAAAAGTAATAATGAAATAAAAATGCTTCAAGATATGGTGGTAGGTACGGGCCCAGATTATAGAAATCAACGGTTTCTTTTCTTTCATAAAAAAAATCGTTTCTTGAAAACATTCAAATAATAGTCATTCGGAAAAACGGACGCCCCGGTAACGAATTCCACTCGTAGCTTCAAACCTAATGTAGAACGAATGTCGGTGCGTCCTAGAACATAAATAGACAGACATGCCATAATGACAACAGTGGCTACCAAATTGCAATGCTTTAGTGCTAGGTCGCTAGGTCGTTGAGTGGGAGAGCATAATAAAATATTAATTTATCCGCTTCTGTCATCATCGTGGGTACTTACTATATACTAGCACTACAGCTTCAAGATCACTAGAATATGAAATTATTATTATGAACTGTGTGAAGACTTCAATAAATGGAATAAAACTGTTTTCCATTGAATAAGTAAAAAAAAACTTAGGCGATAGTCTCAGAGTGGGTCAAAGTCAAAGTCAAAGTCAAAATATGTTTATTCAATAAAATCACAAGGACCATCTTGAACCGTCTTAAAACTAGGTGACTCTAGTGCCAGTTCCACGCGACCAACACCGAGAAGAACAGGCCACAAACTCGGCTTGGTATCTATCGCTCTTTTGTATGATCCTCGTTACAATGTAATAAAATACCTACGCTATTGGAGCTATATAATAAATAAATAAATAAATAAATAAATAAATAAATAAATAAATAATAATACATTAACTAATCTAACAGAAAAAGGAAAAGTAAACAGATTCATAAAAGAACACACGCTTCAAACTAATACATAAGTAAGAAGTGTAGTAAGTCAAACAACAATAAAAAAAAACTTTTTTTAAATAACATAATACCTAGTAAAGACATTGCAGATATGTTAGCCGTCGATGGGCAGAGCGACCGGGACATCGGGCCACGCACTTTTATCATTAATATAACTATCTATAGTATAGTAAGCTTTCCTTATCAGATAATTCATAATGTACACTTTAAATTTTTTAATAGGAAGCCCAGTGACACTTTCTGGAAGTTTATTACTTATAGAAGCGTATATCGTTCCCCATGAACGAGCCATTTACCTTTTGTAATCGAAATTTCAGTCAAAAAGCACTAATATGTGCTCCTTCCTTGTTCAGATAATGCAATCTGAACATCCAGAAGATTTTGGTGGCTCACACTAGACACTGCCTCAGAGCCTTTAAAACTTAGTCTCGTCAAAAAGACATTTTTATGTGATGATTCTTAGTAGATTTTTTTTTTTTTTTTTTTTTTTTTTTTTTTTTATACAACTAGCTGATGGAACAAGCAGATGGCCCACCTGATGTTAAGTGGTAACCATCACCTATAAACAAAACATTGCCCCGTAGGTCACGCACAATAGGAACGAGCCCTACGATGCACTGCCCTGCGTCCATCAACTTGAGGCATACAGATGTTAAGCCTCATGTGCCTGTAATTACACCGGCGACCACACTCTTCAAACCGAAACACAGCGTTGCTGCTTGGCGGCAGAAAAAGGCGTGGTGGTAGTACTTCCCCGGACGAGCCGAGAGATGGTTTAATATTTTAAATAACCCCTTTTTAATGTAGGTATCAAGTTTCGGCTGTTGTTTGACATCATCATCAACCTATTGCAGTCCACTGCTGGACATAGGTTCCTCTCATGGTGCGCCACTGAGCCCGGTCTTCAGCTCTTCCCATCCGGTTGATGCCTGCCACCGTACGCAAGTCGTCGCTCCATCACGAGTAGAAAATTATTTATTTCCCATTAAATTTTAACTTCGCTGAATTTCATAGATTGTGCAAGGATAATCAATACCAAGATTAATCTCGGGTTGATTTTGTAGCGATCCTTGTGATTTGATGAAACTAATACCTTGCGGCTCGATTACGCTAATGTCTGGCTATCGAGAGGGCTTTCAGTTTGGCATTTGATTCCCATCCATCCTCCATCCTATATAATTGCTATTAGTAGGTACACTATCCCCAGGTTTCTGAAAGCGCGATCAACACTAATCGGCTGTCAAGTCACTTGCTATCTCTATCTAATTTGAAGTAAAAGCTGAAATAGCAAGTGACTTGACAGCCGATTAGAACACTAATCGCCGATTCGATCGCGCTTTCAGAAACCTGGGGTATGGGCATCAAATGTCAAACTGAGCGCCATCTCGATAACCAGACATTAGCGTAATCGGGCCGCTGGTCTTCTGATCGTCTCACTGGTTTCTTTTGAAACAGCGGTGAAAGACGCATATTTTTAGCTCATTTCCATAAAGCATCCCAAGGGAGGACTTTAACTTCAAATCATATAACTTTACGACCGACATTTTAAGGAATGGCAAAATGGCTACTTATGTTATTACAATGTTGTAACAAAACAGCGGTTTAGTGTAAACAAAAGCGCAGAACACTCATGTTCCGGCAGTCATAACATGAAAGTAGTCGTAAACCGAACATGCCAATTAAAAGTAAAACGAACATATTCACTAGGTTCATTGATCTCGGCAGACAGGAGAGTTATTGCCGGGAAGTTATTGCCAAAGATAGAATAGACATGTTTTCATCATGAAAACGGTCCCAAATGAAACCAGCGGATGACCCATGCACGACATTTGATCGAAGCCCACGGCCTTTTTAATGTTTTATTACACAACCAGCTGATGGAACAAGCAGAAGGCCCACCTGATGTGCAGTGGTAACCATCACCTATAACAAAGCATTGCCTCGTAAGTCACGCACGATAGGAACGTGCCTACGATGCACTGCCCTGCGGCCATTGTAATTACACCGGCACATTTGAAGAGTGGGTCGCCGACCCACTCTTCAAACCAAAACACACGAACAGAAACGCTGCTTGGCGGCAGAAAAAGGCGTGGTGGTAGGTAGTACTTTCCCGGGCGAGTCCTTCACAAAGAGCTCTACACTCCTATTGCTTCGGAAACGTTATTTTTATCTTACTCCCGGTTTCTGAAAGCTCGATCAATACTAATCGGCTGTCAAGTCACTTGATAACTCTATTTAATTTGAAGTAAAATCTGAAATAGGAAGTAACTTGACATCCGATCAGCTTTGATCAAGGTTTCAGAAACCGGCGGTTGCTTTTTTATCAAGATTTTCAAATACATACCGAATGGTTTTAACATAACATGCTATAAAACTTCTAGAAATATCATTAAAGTTCTGATTCCGATCACTAGGTTTTTATTTTGTTTTTGAACATTCAAAAAAATATTATTCTTCCTGTCTCAAACTAAACAAAACCTTTTTCCGTCTTTGTTTTTCAAAAGTCTAAATTAGAGACGGAGATATTTATCTGACGCTCTAATCTGACGGATTATTACTCAGAGTTGGTAAAACCGCCCTTGGAATCGTAGTGTAGTGATAAGTTTGTCTATATACCTACTGATGACCGATTACAAATTTCTATACTATGACTATGTACATATGAGTACCCACTACATTACTTAGAAACACATACATAGTGTTAAATGTACAACAAGTATAGTACCTCCTACCGATAAATAAATAAAATAAATAATGCTGGACAATCCACACAGCACTATCTAGCCCCAAAGTAAGCTATTCAAAGCTTGTGTTATGGGTACTAGATAACTGATATATTTAATACATTATATACTTACATAGATAGATATTTTTTTTTATTATACATAGAAAACACCCAGACCACCGGAACAGATTTCTGCAGATCGTACACAAATTTGTTCCAAGGCGGGAATCGAACCCGCAACCTCTTGCGTCGCAGGCAGGCTCTCGCCCGCTGCGCCACAGAGGTCGTCAAAATTTAATCGATCTAATAGGTATCCAGTAAATTTCCTTTAGGTACAGTGTGCTATCAGCCTAGGGTCACTCTCAAGTGTTTATTTCTATCGCATCCTATAATTTATTTGCATGTAACTAATTGCTTGATTTAATTTAATTAACCAGATGTGACCTTGTGGTCAGACTCTTCGCTAAACAACTTCGGGTATCTTGTTATAATTTATTTTAGAACAATTTCAACTCAATTTCCTAATATTGCCCAATATTAGGAAAAAAGCCTAGGTAAATAATATATCCAGGTACAAATCTAAAAGAACTTATCTTTCTACCTGTTCCTAAAAATTTTGACAAACATTGAGCCCACTACCATAATTAAACTCAGCACCACACCACACTGTTTGGAAATAACTGTGACACGACAAGAAGACGTTCAAAGGTCGTCAACTTCTCAGGACAATGGTAGGTTTAGTACAAGTCGTCTCGCGTCTAATTATAGCCGTCGATAGGCGTTATAATAGCATCACAACAAAGACATCCCCCAAAGACGTCTGGAGGCGCCAGCCGGACGATGCGCGCGGTCGGGCCTTGACAGCTTCCAGTATAGACCGACATCTCATTAATTGTGATTGACTTGCAACATACGGGCAGGTTTAAATTTTCCTTGACGAATTATAAATAGTCAGCGCTCTATTAGAATATGTAGGCTATTTGCTTGATAAAATATACAGGGTAACTGGAAAAGCTATCATCGGTGGCAGGCTGGCAGGGCTATGGGGGTCCTCAGTGCCATTGATTTAATGAATTCCAGTTATATTCTTCACTCATCTTCAAAAGTGTTTTAGAGATTTTATGAATTTTTAGACAAAATCCGATTATGGGGTGGAAGGCCCAAGTGTAGGCAAACTAAACTTAGACCTTTGAAAAACCGTTTATTTAATCAATTTAAAACTAAAAAAAAATCTGCATAAATATTTTTTTAAGCTAATGTAGTATCCTTGTGATGAAATATCCTTCTCATGTGGAATCTATGTCGCATGTCGCTAGTTTTTTTATTTTTGTGACAGGATGAAGGATTGGTGAAATATCATACATGCCAGATGAAAAATAATGATAGATAGAATAGTATTAGCTTATTAGGTACCTTAAGAATAAGTTTTTTTAATTAGTTTAATAGTGCTTAATAGACTTAAGGAAATCACAAAGATTTTATAATATCCTGTCCTGTGTTTTATAACGTCATGTCGCGTAATCAAACCCCGCTCGGAGTATAATATTAGGGACATAAAATAACAGTATTTATATTCCTTGGTATGTATTATCTACCGTGTCTGGATTGTGTTATCAGTCCGTGTGTTGTGTGTGTTATCCACCTTGTCAAGACAAGTCAGACACAAGTCTGCGCCGTCAAGTCAGCAGAGACAGGCGACACAATTACACACCAATTAATTCGTATCTTCATATTCATCAATAAGTTGTCAGTTCAGAAATAGCACATTACGAAAATAGGTTGGCAAGAATTCCGTCTGGAATATTTATCTTCTGTCAGTGAACCTAGCTGATGTTTACCGTTTATTTATACAGGATGTCCGGAAGGTCGATGCAAAGTCGTGAGGGGGGGGGGGGGGTAGGTCACCTCGTTACGCATCTATTCAGGTTTTTATTTGGTGTTTTTTTTTGTTTATCGATTGAATACACATCATGCTAGGACACAAACAAATTGTTAGGTACTGGTAACTGTCTGTTTGAACACTATGAACGAATAAGCATATGATTTTGGTAAATTTTTCAAAAACCATGGATAATAACTCGGAATTCGACGACATTGGACTAAGATAATCTAGCCTGAATAGATGCGTAACGAGGTGACCTACCCCCCCACCCCTCACGGCTTTGCATCGACCTTCCGGACACCCTGTATAGTAAAAAATAGACATTTCATAATATACATTATACGTAGGTATACCTCCTACGTATAATATAAATTGAAATAAATAAATATTATTTATTTTTATTTTTGACAATCCACTCAACACTGTCTAGCCCCAAAGTAAGCTACTAAAGCTTGTGTTATGGGTACTAGATAACTATTAGTATGGACTTTCCACACAGCACTATCTATTCCAATCTAAGTAAAACCATATTGGAACCAGAGAACTGAAATAATACTTATAATACCTACCTACTAATAAATAATAGTTTGTTAAATCAATCAAACAAGTGAGGCTGTAGTTAAACTAATTGTATATTATCAGCGTATTACATCCATAGAACTATCAAAACCTGCGGTAATTCTACATTTCAGAACCATCGCTCATAGCTATTTTTCCAAGAGTCCCTGAAGCCATCCTGCTTCTTCTTTATTTTTGTTTTGTAATCGATAGTCGTTATGTGAAATAACATCTATCGATTACAAATATCGACTCCAAGCTTCTTAACTACTATTTATGTAATTGTGAAACTTATAATTAATTAACATTCGACCATCCTGACAAGTGCCTGTCTCTAGGCACCTGAGGTCAACAGTCTTGAATAAGTTTTGCCATTCCCAATAACAGAAATTTTGATATTACCTATAATGACGTCATTGTTAAGTTAGCTCTGTCATTATTACAGTAAGACATGGTTATTTAGCTTGTACACACTATCTAGTGAATAATGTGCCTATCTTAATGAAGATAAAATATACATTAAGCAAAGCATTGTGTTTATCAAAGTAAAATGTTAATAATGTAATTTCAAAACTTAATACAGGACAACAATTTATATACTATTATATTGAAATATACAGGTTCAATCAATTCCACATAGCCTCCACTCTCCAATGACAAGATAATTAGGTACATTGCATCTATCACCTAGGTCGGTATAATAATCATAAAACAATAATAAATTAGGTGTTTAGCAAATAAAAAAACATAGATATGGTAGGTACCTAAAATTTTGGTGCAGGCACACATTAAGTGATCATAGATATAGACAGTAATTTATTGATGTGATGAAGAGTTAACATGGCTTGTAGATGATTAGAGATTCAAGATCCTACACTAAGTCCTTGTAGACTTGTGCTGTAGGTGTCCCTTCCACATGACATTATACAGAGAAATAATACAACCATAGCTTTAATAACAAAACGTTAAGATCGGGAAATCTATGTCGATTTAAGATGTAGGTAATGTAATTATGTAAGTATAATTTATAATTATGTTTTTATTTTGAATTAGTCAAATATGTGCTCTTTAACATTGGCTCTTAAACGTTGGTTAGCCTGAAACAAAGATCAGAAATCATCTCAATGTAAGCCATGATTTAAGATGTACTTTATTTATGCGAAACTAAACCTAACATGACATAACATAAAAAATCTTGTGAATGCAAAGCAATACTAACCATCACACACATATTTTGCGTAATAAAAAAATAATAATATATAATGCTTTCAAATTGTATATTTTTTTATTCATTAAGATATTTGTATTGCTTGCATTGATAACATTTTATTTCAATGTCGGAGTAAAATTGATTTTCTTATTAGGTCATAGGGGTAACCATATTGAACGAGTTGGGAACCACTGACCTAGACTCTAGTATTCGGCCATCCATACACAGAAGAATGACCTCATTCGTATTTGACATAAATTACTTGTGACTTATAGGATTAAACAGATAAGAGTTTCCATACAAAAAAAAAAACGCTGCGCCGACTAATTCAAATTCAAATACAAAATAATAAATAGCAAGGATCATCTTGAAACGTCTTAAAACTAGGTGACTCTAGTGCCAGTTCCACGCGACCAACGCCGAGAAGAACAGGCAACAAACTCGGCTTGGTATCTATCGCTCTTTTGTATGATCCTCGTTACAATGTAATAAAATACCTACACTACTGCAGCTTAGATATCATACAATAAGTAATTTAACAGAGAAAGGAAAAGTAAACAAATTCATAAAACAGCACACGCTTAAATACTATAAGATGACGGCGGCATAATACTCCATAAACTTAACACTTTATGGTTAGAATATCAATTATCTTCTTTTGATTTAGATATTAACACTTGATACCACACTACACTAGACAGACCATTGAATCACATTTATTATAAAACTTTATGCACAGCATTTATCACTTAAATTTCGTCGTTAGACGGAAATGACACGTTGTGTCGATGTCATGGCCCTCGACAGGCAACAGCTCTCGAGACTCTAGCCTCGTTTCTGGGTGGCCTTAACAGAGGCCAAGGATCGCCTTTGCAGCACGTAGCCTCTGCATCGTTGTCTGGCTAGATATTCATGTGTGCCGACTGGCGCCAACGCATACCCACACCGGGGGTTATGTTCTCAAGGTATTCAATTATTTGTCGACGCCTACCCACACGGGGGGTTACGCCTTCAGACATTCAATTATTTGTCGACGCTTACCCACACTGGGGGTTACGCCTTCAGACATTCAATTATTTGTCGACGCCTACCCACACTGGGGGTTACGCCTTCAGACATTCAATTATTTGTCGACGCCTACCCACACTGGGGGTTACGCCTTCAGACATTCAATTAATTGTCGACGCCTACCCACACTGGGGGTTACGCCTTCAGACATTCAATTATATGTCGACGCTTACCCCCACGCAGGGGGGTTACGCCCTCAGACATTTCTGTATAATTCTTCGACGCTTACCCCCACACAGGGGGGGTTACGCCCTCCTTTCATTCATAGTGTCAAAACAGGATAGGATAAATGGAGTGGGAGATGAAACGCAGTACAGGGGTAACGCTCGCCACGGATCAGATTGGTTCACTCACATTCTCTAGAGGAGCTATCAGACTAAAAACCTTTTAATTTACACCATTGTGGTTTCATGTCGTCTACCGAAATAAATAAATAATACTGGATAATCCACACATCACAATCTAGCCCCAAATTAAACTACTCAAACAAAACTACTCAAATGACGTATATTTTCCTCTGGGGTGACCTTCAACAGTCGTATACAGCTAGGGTTGCTTTCACCAGGGGTCTTAGTGTTTTCGTTGTACCATGACTAAATCACCAACTTCGTACTCTACTGGCTTTGCATAGCTTTTGTCTTATTGTCTGAATAATATCATATTTTTTCATAACGTTATGGTCATGCCAGTGTCCTTCGGACCTATTCATTCTGGGTCTTCCCCATAATATAATCTACCTGAGAGATTTACCAGTGATTTGGTTCTGTCGCTATATCTAATACTGGGCAATTCTTGCATATTTATTTATTTATTTAATTTGATACGATTTGAACTTCGATCGATTGTTTTTTTTTTTAATATGACTTTCAAATTTCTATTGGCTCGTAATAATACAATTTTATAGCTACTTTACTAGATGGCGTTGTTAAGCAACCGAGCAAAGCTCGGTCAGCCAGATATTAAACGTACAATTAATAATGAACTCTGGCCTCTTCTGATCGTGTAGGTATATACCCAACAAAACTATACTCTTCGCTCGACTTTAAATAGCATACCGTATCTACATTTACATTATTGGTGTCTTAGCTCTCCGAGTGAGACCGGAAGTCTCACTCGGAGTATTATGTCAATCCGTGAACGACTGTTTCACTCAAGCGCTTATAATGTATCTTCTCAGATTTTGAACTGGGTTCTCAGTACGGAAACAGAACGCTATCGGTTATGTATGTTCTCACGACCGGTAATTCGGTCCGCGTACGTCTTAATAACATGACGGTGGCTAATCGACTCCGTCTCTTACTATACGCCTCTAGGGCGAGGATTTCCGAACGTGGCGCTCTCTTGCTCTCCGGGTGAACTTATTGTAATAACGTTTGCAATCTATTCTATATGCGGAACAACGTTTACAATGTTTTGGTATCCATTTCGTGTCATTTTACTCATTCTTATATTCCCATTGATCTTTCTATGTTTCATTTAGAGGTAGCTTTGTCATGTTTTTCTATTGGTCGAAATGTCACCAATCGTGTTTTTGTCTTGTGTGTGATGCACTAGGAAATGTCCACAGCTATAATATGTATGAACTTCAAAACTACATATCAATATGTCTTCAGTTATTAAAGTACGATCAATTAAAAATCGAGATAATCGGGAATGCCCCACCCCTTAATGCAATCACTTGGTACTTCACTGCAACTAATAAAATAAATAATTATTGGTGGACTTTTGAAACAGCACTATCTCACCCCGAACTGAACCAAACCTTGTGATATGGGAACCAGATAGCTAGTGTACATCTTAATATACCTTCTTCCCTCAAACTGAAACTAATTCCTGAACCCATTCAGAGTGGGTACGTTGTGTTTGCCCTTTTAAGTACGTTGTAAAACCACCTTCGGGTCTCTTCTGAAAACAACGAGACGGGACCTGCTTGTCGTACTCGGCTTAGGGAACTCTACATTTTTCCGCTTTAGGCTTTACTATCAGATACTAGCTTATAACTTTTAGACTCTCCTATATTTGTATGACAAACAAATTAATTTTCTTCCTTTCTACTTCGTTTATGGCCTAAATCTACAATTGCCTTCACATTATAGGTTATTAACTTATAGTTCTTCCATACTTTTTTGTCCACTTGCAATGTTTAGGATGTTTTAATGGTATTAGTTGCATTCATTGTCGACGGGTACAAAATTCTTAGGTATGGCTGCAGTTATGGTCTGTGTGACCTCACCGACGGCATTTTATGTACCGTGACCATGTTTCCCGTTTTTATTTATTTTTTATTTACAGTTTAAACATATTAATAATTAATAATAATTTTGCCATTGGTCCCCGCACTAGGACAAGCCTGTATCGCGGGAGGCCGAATACAATATACACTTTACTTAGTTTGAACCACAAATATGTTACAGTAGCAGAGCAAAAAAACAAAAAGGGAGATTTAATTTGTTCTACATGGGCGATTTTATTTTTAATTTGTATATAATATAACTTAGTGTTACACTAAGTTATTGTACACCGCCGTCTTTAGTTACACCGATTGCTTCTCCGATTTTCCTTGTATCCTTTCCATCCAAAGGTTGTCTGGAAGAGATCGCTCTTAGCGATAAAGCCGCCATTGTACCAATTTTCTATACTTGTTTTGTTTTTCTTCGTGTACAATAAAGAATTTATCTATCTATCTATTTGCACTTGTGGTGTTCGTACTGATTCCGCTGGGGCATATGACCGATGCCATCCCCAATAATAGTATTTTTAATTGTCTCATTAGTGTAGTCAGTAATATTTTGAAGATATTTCTATACTTCTTCTGGTTCCTTATAGCCACTATCACTATCTTGTAGATAGGTATCTACGTTCGTCCTCTCGTTATAATCGTAGATTCCGTGAGTCAACTGCCCGTTTGCCGGTGAACTCGCACCTGTTTACGAGCGTCATTTTGTCATATTAGCTCTCCTCGATCATCGAGGGTTTCATTCACGCGAGATTTTCGGGCCAACATTTCAGTGAGTAAGCCTCTATGGTTATGTCCGCATGAGAATGCGGCAATAAGTTTATCCTCTAACTCGGTCAATGTGTATTTTACTGTCATCATTATCAATTCCTCATATCACTTTCTTTAATCCTTCCAGTTTTGGTAACGCATAGAAAAAGGTTTGTCGCTCCGTCCATTCAAAGCGAGAGCAGACTTATCTACTTTAGCTAACCAGATCTTCATAGACCTAAACTAACTTCATAGCTAACCAGAATTCTTTGTAATTTACTATTAGGATCAAACCCATTTTGAGATCCTTGTAAACCTAGTCCAACAAAACTAGGAGCCCCGGTGTTCGAGTTGCATCCGACTCGTCGTTATAGGTAGGTACCCTTTTGACTTATCAAATTCTTTGTTGGAGTGAGATCATCAGAGAATAACAAATTTAAAATCAATGGAAAAGGTAAGGAGGAAAGTGTAAGGAAAGGAAGACACAATATGAATATCTGAAATCAATTTCAACTGTTAATATAAGCATGTATCATGCTTCATCATCATCATCATCGTTATCATCATCGTCATCATCATCAACATTGGTTTCTCATAATCAATCATAATGGCGTCCCAGCTTCGCCATTGAACAATGTTACCAAGGCTCGATCTGGATTATGTTTATTATACTCTACAGTATACCCTTATATTCTTATATCATGAAAATAATCACCAATAAAAATTCGGTCATCAAAACTATTTTACTTGGATGCATTATTGATTATTATAATAACAACTGAAAAGATCCAAACAACTCGACATTGGCAAATTCGTGGCAACCCCTATCGGCCACTGAACAGTCATAAATAAAAGAAGAAGAAGATCCAAACGATTCAAAGTCAATGGATTTGTTGTTTTTCTTTATATACAATCAAACATCAAAATCAAGGTCATTTCGAGCCTGAAATGTTACTTGTTAGCTGAAACACTTGTTATGTACCTAATTAAATGTATGTCCACCAATGTTGCTAACTTGTGTTATGCTGTAAATTCTGAATGGTATCGACTCTTCAACACACACCAATTATTAAAATGCACACAAAACCATGTACAGAAACCATCTCAAATTAAATAAGTTCCCTTTATTATATTATCATGATTCTTATATTATGCTGTACTTAATTTTGAAAAGAACCCAACTCTTCAACTCGTAACAACTATCTCCATACATAAGTAAAGCCCCATATCATAACTAGTTTCAGAATAGACTAGGTTCAAGTCACAATTGGTCACTCAATTGTCTTGCACTTGAAATTCAAAAAGAACCCAACACGGTTATGTATTAATTTCAGGTCATAAAACTGCTATTAATCATTAAAAAAATCACTTAATGACGTTAACATTTTTGGTAATATACCTAAGGCTATTATAAAACTGCTTTCTAATAAATTCAAAACAAAAATGTATAATTGGTTAGTCGATAAGTATGATTTTTCATTTTCATAAAGTTACTTTTTTATTTTAATCATAATATAATATGTTTAATTTTAAATTGTATTTTATAATGCTTACTATTTATAAAAGTATTTGGTAATTATTTATTGAAAGCATAAGTATATTTTAATTTCCAACATGTAATTTTCTCTATTACTTATATTTGCATGCTCGGTTTTCTGACAAAGTGAGATTCATTATTTATAATATCATCATAATTGTGCCATACTTCACACAAATAAATTATTTCATTTCATTTCAAAGCTCAATTACAACTTTCAAAACCATTCGATGAATTCCAAAATAAAGCCAATTGGTTTATTGGGGTTAATTTTTAACTTTAAGGCATAATTTAGACATCAATAAAATAGAACATGCTCTCTGTGTAGACTCAAGCGCAGATAGTTTAATATGCCAGGGAGGAACTTATACCATTTTTTTTTTATTTACTCATCTATTGATTCAGGGCTTCCAGTTAGTTGGTACCTATATCACAATTTCTACCAAAAAAATACAATGATAATCCATTTCTTGCGCTTACGCCTTGAAGTTATTCATCCCTTGATTTAGGAAGCATCCAACCATAATAGATTACAAATCAATTAAAAGGCCAAGTTATGACATAATCCCTATTTATGGGTCTAGTCAGAGAATTAGTATTACTCACATGTCTACTTATCGAGCTATGTAAGTAATATTTACCTCTATTTCTTCCTCACACATAATGGACCACCTTAGTCTAAATGTGGATACGGGAGTCCAAGACACAAGTAACCTCTATTTCTTAATAAGGTATGGTTAGCTGTTCCAGTTTACCATGTTTTATTGTTTATCTTCAAATCTAGTTTCTGCCATCAACAGGAATCCTGCTTGATAGGTCAACCTTCCCGTACCCTAACTTTTATACAATTATTTATCACTCAGTATTCCAATCACACATTCATTGAACCTTTATTATTAAAGCATACGTAAAAAACCAAGAACATCAAGAAGTAATCTTTGAATCTATCATCATATTCACAACATTAAATAACATTACCTATGTAGATTACATACCAAACATAGGATTCTGTCCATGTTCCCAAGTAACCTGATCAACTTGTTGTAGCTGCTACCATGGCAGTAGTCAGCTAAAGCGCCGGCTTCAACTATATTTACATTGTAAAGTGCTTCAAAATAGCCAAGTACCAAAATCTTGAGTACCTGCACACACACCTCGACATTAGATAGTATTTGTGTCTGCAAATCCTTTTTCCAGTAGGAAACCAGCATTGTACATAATAGGATGACAAGTTGAGTACCTATGTACACAACAGAGGTGAATGCCATCATCAGGCCATGTTATTACCAAGTAGGTATGTAGGTAAATTATGAAGTGAACTGACAGCTATGATAGGTACCTGTTGAATCTATTGAAGAAGGAAGGAATATTCAAATTCCTTGATTGGGCCGCCAAGTTCTCTAACACTCCATTGGCGGGATCTGCCTTGTAGGTACCTTTTTTCCTCATATAAACACTGATTTGTACCTGATACCCATCTCGGACTGTACGATGAAGGATTTTATCATTTGAACTCAATGAAAAATACAAAGTAACTATAAAATTCAAGATAACTTACCAGGAAATTCTGCATAATTGTTTTACCTTGTTCTTCGCAATGAACGTGGGTGCACACTTCTGATTTGTTAAATCAATCAAACAAGTGAGGCTGTAGTTAAACTAATTGTATATTATCAGCGTATTACATCCATAGAACTATCAAAACCTGCGGTAATTCTACATTTCAGAACCATCGCTCATAGCTATTTTTCCAAGAGTCCCTGAAGCCATCCTGCTTCTTCTTTATTTTTGTTTTGTAATCGATAGTCGTTATGTGAAATAACATCTATCGATTACAAATATCGACTCCAAGCTTCTTAACTACTATTTATGTAATTGTGAAACTTATAATTAATTAACAAGTTTTAGAAGTGTTCGAAGATTTTATTTATTAAAATTAATAGGTGGCATTTATAAAATGTACAAAATATAAAAATACATAGAAACAGCTGAGCTACCTGCAGATCATTGCAAAAGATCTAGACAGCCTATCTTCAATTCGAAAATTAATTCTGATAAAAAATTTACATTACTTTTAAGCACCTACCTACTTCATGATGCATGATCGCATAAAACCCGTGGAGGTTCTGGAATCTGGCGCGTTATCGCATCGCGGAAGAACGCAATCACATCGTCACGTGTAGATTTATCACGAGATGTACCCACGGCTTACAGACACGTAACACTAACACAGTGTTAGTGTTACGTGTCTGTAAGCCGTGATTAGCCGTGGCACGTACACCAAAGGAAAACACTGCTAATTTACCTCTCGCTTGCACATAATCCTGGCAGAATACCAGTGCTACGCTGTTACCTGTAAAAATGGTATCGGTTCAGCAAATGCTGAGCCAGGGACCTAACTGTTTTTTTTTCTATATTTTTTTTATCTTTATATTATTATTTTTTTGCTACCTACCTAGGTACTTGTGTACCCGTATGTAATTTTTTGGGTTAATAAAAAATTTTTCTTTCTTTTTCATATGAACAATTTGAATGATATAACATGACTGCGCAATTAAAAAAGTTGTATGCAATCACATGCACACAGTTCAGCCAAATATAATTTTGACCCAAACAAGTTTTCCTACCTCCTCCTAGAGCACCGGTGGTCTAGTGGGAGTGACCCCGCCTTCCGATCGTAAGGTCGCAGGTTCGAATCCGGTCGTGCACCAATGGATCTTTCTATCGAAAAATTTATGTGCGCAATGCCAGCGCTCTTAAACGGTGAAGGAAAACATCGTGAGGAAACCAGTTAGTATTCTAACAGCGGCGATGGGCTTGCAACCTGTCACGTATGGAATACTAGCTACTGCAAAATGTGGGTATGTGCCAAATGTAATGTTTGGACGTACCTCTGACTACCCCCCTTAGACATCCTCAAAGAATCTTGAATTAGTACCTACTTGGTATTGGGAGATCTGAAGGGATATCTACCGTGCCTGGGGATCAAAGTTGTGAAGCTGTTTCAGTTTTCAGTTTCAAGTTTTCCTACCAAAAAGTTTGCGTGTACTTTACATTTTGGTTAAACTATAGCAATCCTCAGTGACTTGTAGCTGGCAAGCACTGGATGAGAAGAGCCGAAACCCGGGCTCAGTGGCGCGCCTTGGAAGAGACCTACGTCCAGCAGTGGACTAACATAGGTTGATAATGATGATGATAGAAATCCTTGTACCTGGGTTGAGGGTTGGGGATAGGAGGGTTCCAAGTGGGGGTAGATAGCAAGTTCTTCCCTTGAGTCCTTTTGTCTAGGAGATGAAAAATTATTAATTTAATTTTCTTCTCTTTTTTCAAAAACCCTAACAATAGTAATTTAGCTGAAAAAGTGAAGTTATATTTTTTCATTTCCTAGAAAAAAAGGACTCAAAAGGACTTGCCACCTACCAACCACTACCCCCACTTGCAACCCCCCTACCCCCAACCCTCAATCCAGGTACAAGGATTGCTTTAGCCAACCCTAGATTTTTTCCAAAAAGTAGTTATGGTGTTGTATGATATTATTTGTTAATTATTGTCAGAAAATAATATAAAATAAGCTGACTGCAAACATTGCAAACATTTCTGAAAATTATATTTTTGCGGATGGATATTGTTATGGTTTAGGTTAGAGACTGTTTAAGTCGCTGACTGAAACTAATTTCAAAATTTAAGCCAGAACTACATCATCATCATCATCAATAGGTTAGCATGAATGTGTAGAGCGGAGGTACCTACCGCTGCGTGCACTTATGGCACTGCATTGGCGATAACTGCAGCGTCAACAACTCAATCAGTGCTGCAATTGGCGAGCGCAGCAATTGCGGTGAAGGACGATGGGGAGAATCGAAGACATGCTCTAAAGGAGTCCTTATGAAGGAGGATATATTTACAAGTAAGACCATAGCATTAGGTACATCTAATAATAGTATTCCTATTAATAAAGGAATCCAATACTTGCGGTGATTGAACTAATGCACTAGTTGTGGTAAGGTTCATTACCAGTTTGCTGTAGCTCTCAGTTTCTTGGTCTTTGCTGGAGTGATTTTACCTAATTGCAGACCATTTTATAACCTAACTTGCCTTAACTTTAAGCCTAGGGAACTTTAGTTTAGGATAATAAGGCCCTAACAGTGGTGGTATAGGAGTTCAGTAAAAGAGACCTCATGGCCACATCTTTAGGATTAAAGTCAAAGTCAAAGTCAAAATATGTTTATTCAATAAAATCACAAGGACCTTCTTGAACCGTCTTAAAACTAGGTGACTCTAGTGTTAGTTCAGTTTCAGTGCCAGTTCGGTTAAAGGAAACAAAACAGCGAGCCGCGATATAATTCGTGTTTTTCTTATAAGCAAGAATTTTTTTTTTTACACGTCGACGGAAAAGTTGGATGGATCGTATGAAAGATGACATGGGCAAGAAAGGAGTGACTACTGAGATGACGGATGATAGAGGAATGTGGCGAGAAAAAACCTGTTGTGCCGACCCTACATGAAGTAGGATAAGGGCAGGAAGAAGAAGATTTTTACACGTCAACAACCGGTCGGTATAGTCTAGTGGGACTTGGGGGCTCCATGGATTTTGGGGTTCTGGGTAACACCTAAGGCGTTGACAACAACTAATATTTCTCTCGCTCGCACGATTCGACATTTTGAAAGATATAAAATCACTAAATACAATTTTGAAATGTGATTGCAAACAACCATTTTGTGTGCAATCACATTTCACACAGTTTAGTAAAAATTTGACTTTGATTGATGCAAGTTTTCCTACTCAAAAGTTTGCTTATGTACGAAAACTAGAAAAGCAAACTCTTAAGCAGGAAAACTTGTACCGATCTAAATAATTTTTTTACTAAACTGTGCGCAATGTGATTGCAGACAAAATGGTTGTTTGCGATTTTTCGAAAATAGGTTTAGTGATTTTATATCCTTCAACAAGTCAAAACGTGCGAGCGAGAGTCACATTAGCTCTTGTCTTTACCCTAATACTCTCTCTTTAAGAGTAGGTATAGGGTGGTTTTAGGGGGTGAATAGTATATGGCGGGGCAGAGTGCGAGGCGTGTCGCGTGCGTGCGCGCCGCCCATCTCGTCGGTATAAGCGCGTGAGTCGCGATCTCCACCTCACTCGTGTTGCCTCCGTACCGACGAACACCGCGCGCCGCGCCGCTGACTTGCCGCGTAACGAACGCGCTAAGATCGCGCTGCTGTGATCCCGCTTATCTGGCCACTGGTCGTGCGACGTGCGGAGCGTTCCGATACAGTTGCCATTGCCGAAACCTGAAAGGGAGCGGTTGAACACTCAACAAACAATGTAAGTGTACCTTTAGCTAAGCTCGCGACTTGTATTCAAGCAGTGGTTCACCCCGAACTGAGGTCTAGCAATGCCCGATCAAGATCATGAATACGAAACACAATATTTGGCTTCAGACTACCTCCTTCTTGATATGGTTACAAAGTTTCAGCTCAATTTCTCTATTTGTTGAAGATTTCGCTCGCTACATGATCAGACATCATCAAAATAAAACCTTTTAAATTTTCAAAAGACCACAAAAGCAAAGCAACCCAAACAGTAACAAAACTCCTCAAAAATCTTAAAAAAAGGAGCTCTCGTATCGTTGGTTTATAAATTTTAATTTTTCGTTGTATTTTAAAAACCGGGCGTCCTGAAATTCTTTAAATGCTTAAATTCCCAAGATGATAGAAAATGCAGAAAAAACGAATCCGACTCACTTCTCAATATTCTCTGGAACTCAACCTGAGAAGGTCCTATTGCAAAACATTATTGTGATAACACTCGCTGTGCTCGACCATGAGATGTAGGTAACAAAACGCCATGGTGGATAGGTTACATAGTAGACAGGCAATGGCGCAAGGAATTTAGATACTGCCAGAATGAAATATCAAACTGATTTTGAGATAATCATGTTTCGGAGAATAAAATAAGCGAAGTTGGCTTACCCCCACATGCCATTGAATTGAATTTAATAAAATAAGGGTTCAACAAAAAACGGCATAAAGCAACTGTTACAGCTTCTTGCTCGCGTATTTCAACATTTTTAAAAGCGTGAGGAACCAGAAGACCACGAAAGAATAGCATGAAATCCTGATTCAGAAAACTTTGATAAAAACTAGACTTCAAATAACTACACTACCATACTTAGATAGGTTCAAAGCTGGTTCCATGGGAATGTGATACCTGATGTATAACTTTTTTTTGTAAATAGGTATACGTTCTTGTTTTAGAACAGTATTTCGTATTTTAATTTATAACAGAGAAGAACATGATATTCATCACACAAATGTTTGCTCGAAATGGGATCAAACCCACGACCTACAGCGTGAGGACTACAGAAGGCAGAGCTACTACCAACTGAACTGAGCACCTTTGATTGCAGCTTCCCTAGAATCAGTAATAAAATAAATTAAAAGATTTGTCTCCTTACTATGGCCCTGTGCCGCGCACTCGTCCGACAAGATAGCAATTATGTTTTTACTCTTGAAATTCTGGCAGGCACACTGAACCTCTTGCACACATAAAAATGTTAGTAGGGGGGTTAGTTAGGGGGGGGATCTAAGGGGGGAACAGGCTCGCCACTGCTTTGAGCAAATGCGAACACTTCTACGAAAACCTACGATCGCCTTTTTTGTTAGGAGATGACAGTTGCTGCTAATATTCAACATTTTGAAAGATATAAAATCACTGAGCTACCTTTCTAAAGCCTACTCATATTTCTAGCACAGCGCGTTTCTAGACATTCTAGGTTCGAAGCCTCTCACCTCAGCTTGCAATGTTACCGAAAATTAACCACAATTGCATTTTTATTTGTTTTTTGCAATGCAAATTGTGGCAAAAGCCGGTTCAGCCATAGAAAAATCCAATTGAAAGTTTAAAGTTACACAGGTTGCAAGTCAAATACAGTGACTTATATAGGAACTTTAGGTTCTTGGGTAAAACTAAAAATGACATAACATATAAAGACACTATTAAATGTTAATTCTCTTCACAAATATAAGGTAGGTATTGTTATTATGTCAAAAAAGAAGAACAAAACCATTCCATTACGGAAGTTCAGAATGTGATAACCTTTCAGAAGTGCTAATCTGACAACAACATTCATACCCATGTGACCGCGGGTTCCGCGGTGGCATTTCAACTTGGAATCAACATACATTCACACATCACTAGCGCGGAGAGGACTGGTGGTCTAGTGGAGCGGCCCTGCCTTCCGATCGTAAGGCCGTGCGTTCAAAACTGATCTGCACCAATGAGATTTTCTGTTCAAACATTTTTTTGCACAGTGCACTCTCAAATGGTGAAGAAAAACAAAAATAACGGTGAAGGAAGGAAAACATCGTTGTAGAACCTAAAAGCTCCAAAACATGTGTCATCACCACACTTTTTCTAGAGAACGTGACGTGAGAAGAATAGAATGACGTGATAGAACCCACGTGAGTGTTTGGCGAAATTGCCGGCGTAGGGAATATTTATTATTAATATTACATTGATTACCATTAAATATTTTAGTGTTAAAAATTGATTATAGAATAGATTGATTTTATTTAAATAATTTAATTAAAATATTGATTATAGGTGAGGCGTAGGTGTGAACATGCTCGAAGGTGTGAACGCGGGTTCACTAGGCGATACTCCCGTGATTTTTTTGTTTACTGAATAGTACTACAGTGTTGTTGTTATGATAGAATTATTTGACTTATTACCGACCTTTTAATGCAGATACCTACTTAGTTGTCACTTGTGGCTTATCCGTACCCAAACCAGAAGGGTTAATCGTCTTAGTAATAGGGTCCTTATTAGTAATAAGGACCCTATTACTAAGACGACGCTGTCGATTATTTCGGAACATGAAAAACTATGCTAAATGACGTATCGTTATGATAAGGCTAACGGTTTTCCTTAGGAAACTATCGCTATGATTAAGTGAATGATTTGCCGTAGGAAATCTTAAGGTCTGCAATAGGTTTTTCTATGATACAAACTTTCGGACACTGCATAGGTGTTTGAACTGTACATGAGGTCGGTCCTGAGATTGGGGTCGCAGGCGGTCACTCCCCGGGCCCCGGGCCTCGACCATTGAGTATCGAGCCAATATCTGACCTCTGCCGAGATTGTCGTCGTCACTTTTAAACTCGGAAGGACAAACGGTGAACTTGCTAGTATTTTCTAAGGCGATGCTTCTCCATCTTGTCGTTTCACTAGTTCCTTCCAAAACAGTGCGGTGAACGGATTTTAAGTGCGCCTCAAGAGGCTCCTTTGCAGCCCTTTACATATGTAGTGTTTACTACACATACCCCCGGTTTCTGAAAGCGAGCTCAATACTAATCGGCTGTCAAGTCACTTGCTAACTCTTATCTAATTTGATGTAAAGCTGCAATAGCATGTGACTTGACAACCGATTAGTGTTGATCGAGCTTTCAGAAACCGAAGTTATAGTTTCTATATCGTTACATTCCAATATTTGGTGTTGCGAATACTGGCGAGCCACTGACCTCCAACAACTTGGTAATTGGGTGAGCCGACGTGCACTTGACCCCTATACTCTTGAATTAGCTTCTGTTACCTATCGTCTGCGCGCGTTGCTAGGCTATCGAACTAACCTATGTACCTACCTATCGTCTGGAAGTGTCATCTTATTAAATTAGGTACCCGTAAGGTGGCATTCATCTTACATCTTATGTCAGGTCATCAGGTAAAATTATACCTCTTCCTGCTATTTTAACGCGAAAGTTTGTAAGTATGGATGGATGGAATGAAAATGGTATGTATGTTACTCTTTCACGCCGGAACAGCTGAACGGATCTGGAGGAAACTTGGCAGAGAGGTAGATTATAGTCTAGAATAGCATGGCACATAGGCTACTTTTTATCCCGTGGGAATACCGGGATTAAAATCTGCGCGGGTGAAACCGCGGGGCGCAAAAAGTCATGGTATTCCAAATAGGAGAACTCCGCAGCTATCAGCATCAGTCTTCAGGATGATGTTGGGGCCGCCTCGCACGCAGTTTTCTCGCGCATCAGGGCGTGAAAACCATCTGTAGTTGAAAACACCCCTGATGCACTGCAGAAAAATAAAAAAATAAAAAAGTATCTTAGCATATCTTCATTTAAAGCTGTAGAATGCTGGATTGTCTGATATATAATTTGGAAAGTAACGTGATGCAGCATGGGGCAGACTTGAAAGTTGCATGCCGCGCTTGCAAAAAAGTGATGTTTACACAATTTGTGCTGAGGTCTAGCTGAACCGCTCGCGAAATGATCTGCCACACACAACTTTGACAAATAATAAATAACACACACACAACACTATAACAATAGAACACTGAATCTGAAACTAAAACTAAACTAACTGAACTAAAACATCTGAAAGTCCCATACGTATACACTTCCCATTCAAAGTACCCTCTATGCATAGTATAAAGGATAATTCGATTAAAAAATGCAGTCTTTTCTAATAGTGTCACTAGATTATTTCAAAACATTGTGGTGAAAGGATTTTTAAGTGCACCTCTAAGAGGCTCCTTTCGAGCACTACTTTAATAACGCAGTCGACACACAGGGCTAACATTCCAAGACTCGCGATTTTGTTTAGACCCTGACAAACCAGCTCACCTAGCGGGATCCATTAGCTTTTAACTATCTATTTAACGCCAAGACAACTGAATTTACCACTCGCTACAATAAGTTCTTCTGCTGCGTTTTTGAACAAACTTTTTAGTAAGAAAACTTGCTTAAATCAAAGTATATTGTTACTGATTTTTTTATACAACTATAAATGGAATAAAAAATAAAAAAGCCCTTATTGTTCTTTTACAAAAATTGTTTTCAGTAATAAACTAAATTAACTAAGAACCCCTTGGCGGGTATAGGCCTCCTCCAACAGCTTCCAATCTCTTCTTTCTTTCGCTTTCTTTTATACAACTAGCTGATGGATAAAGTTTTGTAATTGGAACCAGCCGACGGCCCATCAGAAAGAGAGAAAGAAAATACATTTATTTGACATACACAACAAGAAAAGAAATACATAGGTACATACAAAATTACAGCTATAAACAGAGACAAAACGAAAGAAGAAACAGTACAAAAACAAAAGAAAACATAACTGTACGCCAAAAAGGCCCTGACTCAGCAATTGCTGCTTAGTAAAGTAGGTAGCCTACCTTGCCAAGCAGCGCTGGTTTTCAGTCAGAGCCTTAAGTAGGATGACGTCACTACAGAAGACTACAGAACAATTTAAATACATAGAAAAGACATACATAGGTGAAAAATAATTATTTATACTACATACATAAATACACTACAATCAATAAACCATCCATGCCAAAGTTCCAATCCAAAAGTAAATTCTATTGCTCAAAGTGGAGAAAGTAGGAACAGGATAATAAATTTAGAAAGTACGTAAAAAGGCAGTAAAAAAAAAAGAAATAATTAATTTGGTAGATCATCAGATGTTAAGTGGTAACCATCACCTATAACAAAGCATTGTCTCGTAAGTCACGCACGATAGAAACATGCCCTACGATGCACTGTCCTGCGTCCATCAACTTGAGGTATAGGTATAATTGTGCCTGTAATTACACCGGCGCGCGGCGACCACATGCACTCTTCAAACTGAAACATAGCGTTGTGGTAAAAAAAGGCAAAAAAGGCGTGGTGGTAGGTAACACTTCTCCGGACGAGCCCTTCACAAAGAGCTCTACTACTACGGTACGGTATTGCTCAACTGTGTGCAAAATGACAAAACACAACTTTGTTGATTGTGATTTTTCATAAATATGTTTTTAAACTGAAACAGCTTCACGACTTTGATCCCCAGGTGCGGTAGATTTCCCCTCAGTCCTTCTAGTACCAACTACGAAATCGAGATTCGTTCGGTTATTTTTTCTATCTTTCAAAATGTTAAAATGTGCGAGCGAATGTATATTGGCAGTTGTCGTTGCCTTAATAAGGTATGGCTTAGCACGACCTACCCCACAAGTAAACTTAATTAGCCTCGTTGGTACAAACCGAACATAAATTACCCCACTTATGACAGAATAATTAGCAGTAGGTTCAAATGGATTTCATAACATCCACGGACCTTTGGTAGTTTTAGAAACTGAACTACATGTCGTGTTTTTGTCCAATCATGAACCGTGCCTCCATAGGCACGGTTCATGAAATCCACATTTCAGACCATTTTCATTTAATTTCATTATATAGACTTGGCATAACCGTGGTCTCTGCCTACCCCTAATAGGAAATAGGCGTGATTTTAGGTACATATCATATCATTTTGATTTTGGGCTGTTCTGCAGCTCTACAAATTACCTTAAAATACCATGCCAAACTGCCAAAATGCCTGCTTTTATACTATACTTGGTGTAGTATTTCAAACGGATTTGGATCAAAATTAAATGGCAAGTGATTTATAAATCCAAGACCAACTGAATGAATAAAATCTAGAGCACCATAAATCGTCAAACAACAACAAAGCCTATCTGGAGATGCACGAAGCAAGGCTAGTGAGATTTGCGTTATTATCCAATGAAGTACGCGAGCACCGAGCCTAAGACGCGGCCACAGTGTAGTATTCTCTTATCTGTGGTACAGTGTAACCGCTGTTGCACTCGCATAGGGTTGCTTACTATCTTGCAATCAATTTCGAGGGTTTGCCTACCAACTACCTGTGCAGTGATCCTAAGCATTTCTACGTCTACTATATTCCCGAAAGAATGAAGCGACACGCAATAAGTTTAAGTTATGTTTTGTATATTGTGTAAATTATAATGGAATTAATGGAATTTCACAATAACCTCAGAGGGGTAAAGAATCTGTGTTAGGCCTTTTTTGAGTTTTTTTGTATGGAGATTCGGTAAACGCCTCTATCGGACGTGCTGAGAACTCCGATTCTCCATACGAAAAAGGCCTGCGATACGAAAAACAAAATTCATCAAACATATTATTCTTATACTTAATAAAATATCTTTACTTCTTCCAGCTCTTATCCCACTTTATGTGAGGTCAGCACAACAGGTTTTTTCTCGCCACTTCTATCATAGGTACGTCATCTCAGTAGTCACTCCTTTCTTTCCCATGTCATCTTTCACACAATCCATTGCTCCTCATTTTTTCGGTCACTGGCGCCACTTTCATACTGCCACTAATAAACGTCATTCCTTATCATAACCATTCTCGTCACTCCACACATCCATCTCAACATTCGCATCTCCGAGGCATGCACTCTTCTTTCATCCGTCCCTTTAGAGGCCTAAAACGACAGGTCTTGTGATGGTTTTGTATATTTTCCCCTTTAGTTTAGGGGCATTTCGGGGCAAAATAAAATATCGTAGTTTGTAATATACTTACCATAGCGAGTCGCAGCCCTATGGCAGAAACGCACGCGCCTTGCGTGTGACCGATTCACTGCCTATATTACAAACACTACTACTGTTCGATGCCCATAAGATCAACAATAACATGACACTGAGTGTGCGCGCTACTCCGAGACAGTTTAAGATTGTACCAAGTTACAAGACAAGATACTGTATAGTTTTTAATGAATTTTCTGTCTGGCTGTTATTATGCATATATTTTAATATATGTACAAGTAATAATATGTACCTAGGTGGTAATTACGTACTTACAGATAAAAGATGTTAGGTATCTGGTTCCTTTACAAGCTTTGCTTAGTTTGGGACTGTCTGAAAAATCCACCAATGTTGTTATTATTAACATCTACCTTATGTTATTACTAGTTGCGCCCGCGGTTTCACCCGCGTAGATTTAAATTCCGGGATTTCCACGGGATAAAAAGTAGCCTATGTGTTATTCCAGACTATAATGTATCTCATTGCCAAGTTTCATCCAGATCCGTTCAGCCGTTCCAGCGTGAAAGAGTAACAAACATCCATCCATCCATACTTACAAACTTGCACGTTTATAATATTAGTAGGATTTTTGTATAGGTTTATAGGGAAAATGGTTTGTAATTAGGGTTACGGAATATTAGCATGATCTAGATTCTCAGATGCAGTCACGTTGCAGAACTCGCAGCGCGGGCCCTCACGTGCTATAAATAGACGATTGGATCCAACCACAGTTAGATCATTAGGTACAGTGTCTGCCATAATAGAATAATGTCCTGTGGCGCGTCTCGGTGCACTATAAAATACTGCTTGCGTAATCCAATTTCAGTCTATAATGAACATGCATGTTCGCAGTGATTCACGATAGTGGCACCGATTTGAAAACTAGGTAGGTCCCTACTTCAGATTTATACAGGATGACCAAAAAGTCTTGGATCATCATCAGCTGCAAAAAATTATAAGTCTGCAGGAGTTGACCATAAGGACCTCCGGTAGAACATTTTTTTGCAGCTGATGACCCCATCTAACCCCTAGTTGCGTTTGATCCACGACGTTTTGGCCACCCTGTATAAGTAAGTTGCGTACGCACACGCGTGTGCAAAACTTCTCACGGTAGGTGTTCAGCAAAATCAGATGAAAAAAAGAAAAGAAGGATCATTTTGAAACGTCTTAAAACTAAGGTGAATCTATACCTATAGGTGCCAGTTCCACATGAGCAAACAGAAAGCCTAGAAGACCAAGCGAACAGGCATATCTTCACTATGACTAGTGGAATTCTTTGCCGTCGTCAGTATTTCCGGAACGTTACTTATAACTTGGAAATGTTTAAGTCAAGAGTGAATAAGTGGATTATAGCTAAGCGTGCTCCACCTTAGACTGCATCTTCACTTTACATTAGGTGAGTTGACAGTCAAACGTCTAGCTATTATACAAAAAAAAACTAGGCAAAGAACAACACGTATAGAACGATATCACGCACCCACCCTATTCTAATGGCACTTAATAAAAGGAAGAAGCTGATTTGCATTTTATGAAGGAGGAAGGTGAACTAAAATCATGAAATGATAAACTACGAGGTTCTCAAAAGGTCGGACTGATTATTGAAGAATTGTTAATGCATGCATCAGTAAATGAAAGTAATATGTACGTGAAACAGAAGAGGTATGGACGTGGATTAATGGATTTGCACGACTAATTTCAAGAAAGAAAAATGTCCAAAGCCAATGTCCAATAATAAAAATCCCATAAATAAAAATGTCCTCAAGTAAAAATTCAAAAATGTATGATCATCCTTGTCACAGTTAAACCAAAATACATAGCGGTCTTCAATTTCATTATTATCGCTTATCATGTACCTACATGGCATGGGTGCGACAGGTGCGATATGAGATTAGGCAGTATTTTCTTATAACTCATATGCACTCACACTCATAATTATGAGCCACCTGATCTTTCAGCAATTTGGGCATGATGACTATTTCATCAGCAAATCGATGGTGATAATAATATAATATATAATAATAATATGACGACCTCAGTGGCGCAGCGGGCGAGAGTCCTCCTGCGAGGCAAGAGGTTGCGGGTTCGATTCCCGCCTCGGAACAAATTTGTGTACGATCTGCAGAAATTTGTTCCGTTGGTCTGGGTGTTTATGTATAATAAAAATATCTATCTATGTAAGTATATAATGTATTAAATATATCAGTCATCTAGCACCCATAACACAAGCTTTGAGTAGCTTACTTTGGGGCTAGATGATGCTGTGTGGATTGTCCAGCATTATTTATTTATTTATTTATTTATAATATCATGCACACTCGATAAATAACTTTTGGACATGCTACGGTACTTATGCATTACTTTGAACTAATTAAAACATCATCCTCTTTCACAAGAATTCGAATAGACATGCCATTGATAAGATTTTTAACCCAATAGTCGATCCCATGGACGATTTATGGTCGATTCCTATACCCGACCCTATTTACAACGATAGGCTAGCCCTAGCATTTTCTACGTAATGTCTTAGGATTAGGACACAGTCACACATTTTAGGTACCTTCCTATTTTATGGAATAGAGAGTTATCAAAATCCAAACATAAGAATACTCACTTTTAAACATATAACTCTGAAAAAAATGCGTTTAGATTACATTTCAGTCTCACTTCGGCACTTACAAAAGGTGAAACTGAATTTCACGGTAACTTTGCGTTATTTTTTTCATCTATAGTGTGTATGTGATTGAGTGATGTGTGTATGACCTACTATAAAATATAAAAAATATTATAGTATTTTTTTATAGAAAAAAAAACCACCATTAAAAAATAGTGGGCTTGTAATGCTTATTTTTTAGTATGAAATGGTATGCACTTAGGTAGGTTAATAATTTATGATGCCTTCTTATTCATATTTCTAAAGTTTATTATGATTTGTTTGGTTGTAAATCCATAGGACCTCCCGCGAAGGCTCGTTTACATAAGCTACAGCACCGATTACTTAGGCTTCATAAAGTTACCTACCTATACAGGGTGACCCAGAACTCAACGTCAAGCCGAAACGGGGCGACAGGATTGTAAACATCATGAGAAAAATCAGTTTTTTCTTTTAATTAATGGAACAAATGAAAATCTTTATTTTTGACTGTGATTCTTAGAAATATTATTTAGGGTTACGGTTCCAAAGTTTAAATGAACAAAAATAATAAAAATTAACCACAATAACCGAAAAATGGTTACAGGTTGACCAAATTTTTTGGTTTTTAAATGCCCATAATTTTTAAACTGCATGGGATATATTTTTTTCATGATGTTTACAATCATACCTGTCGCCCCGTTTCGGCTTGACGATGAGTTCTGGGACATCCTGTATGTATAAGTAAATTATATTCAAGTTTATATTATAGTTCAAGGAGAGCTATGCTTTATCTGCAAAAGTAGCGATGTTTTATTAATTTATATCATCACCAGTAAACATCGTGTAATAAACTAGTTGTAGGTAAAAAAGGTTCAAAGATTTATGAGTGCTGAACTCTGCCATACATTTACACGATTACATCGCATTTTAATCGGAAGATAAGTTTTGACCGGTCATCTAACGCAAAATCTATGGACTTATAATACAAAAAAGGCTTCATAGCACAACGAATAGCAACGTCAACAATATCTAAAGCAATGAGAATTTTTCACCATTTATCGACACATTTTACTAATTTCCTGCTACGTTTTTAGTAGGTACTTAGTTCGTTCTTAAGTCATTAGCCAGCAGATCTGAACCAAGCGTAGGTACCTACCTACCCCAACAAATCACGAGTTTTACTTTCTGTGACGCGAGGCTGGGTTTTGTATGGAAACTTGATAAACTCCTTTGTGCGGGCGGCTGATAACTATCGTGGCTCTACACTAAACTCTACTCTACGACTAACGCCCGGTTTCTGAAAGGCCGATCAACGCTAATCGGCTGTTAAGTCACTTGCTATTTCAGCTTTTACTTCAAGTTAGGTAGAGAGAGCAAGTGACTTGACAGCCGATTAGTGTTGATCGGCCTTTCAGAATCCGGGGGTTAGAATTGTAATTAGGTATAATAGAATTCTGGTCCATATTTTAAACCTAAACTCATAAATAGTACCAAAACTACTATTTATAATTCATAAGCATGGACGGACGAGTTTATTCGTCCATGTTCATAAGGGACCACACGGATCGTCTACGCCGCCGTATTTCGCAGGGCGCCCACGAAGCTTCATGTTACATTCATTACAACACCTTTTTTGCCAAAACACTGCCTCCATTAAAATATTGATTATAATATTTACTAGGTAGGTACTATCAAATCTAACGTAGATCTAATGATGATTTTGTGTAGTGTTTCGGGTGGGCTAAAGTGATTTTAGATAAGCCTGCATTGGACAATTGATGATGCCAATACACTTAGGAAATGAAAAGGTGGATTTGAGGGATATCCTGTATCAAGTGGGTGCACCAACCGTCTGCACGGTGTCCGATTTCAGTTTCACCCTTCGGTATAAAAGCGTTGAGCCCACTCCGGTTACACGCATTCACAATAATGTTTGGATAGTTGGGAGTTAGGTTAGCAACACTTCTCTGACCAAGACTACCCGAGCATTTGTAAGTACCTAGGTAGTTTTAAAAACTCCAAAATAATTCAATCGAACTAAACGTAATCTTAGTAAGTAGGCACCCCTATACCCGTGAGTTTTTTCGTATTGAAAATCCCCTCGCCCACAGGCGCGATCTAAACGCGCGTCCGCACACGCGATTGGATTGTCGGTCATATTGTAACACGCTCACCTAAATCAAAAACATAATGTAAACTCAATTGCAGGACGCAGAATAGCAGAAGTTCTGCAGAACGCGCCTGAGGAGTAGAGCCTTTATCCTGCATGTACCTAGGTACTTAGGTACTATTAGTTTTTCGTATTGTCAGTGCGTTTTTGTATGGAGACTCGATCAGTGCCTCTATTGGGCGTGCTGAGAACTCACGAGTTCATACACTATAGGCCTGACACATGACGGACTTTTGGTCTCTACTGGCGCCTAGTTTAATAAAACGTCTCAAATAAATCCTTGTGATGTACTGGATAACGTTTTTTTCGTTTTAGAATTGATTACAATCTATTGTTTGTTTAGATGTCGATTTGCACATGAATAAGAGTGTTATTGTTTACAGTTTCCGATAATGCTGTTCAAAGAAGTTGCACAGTTGGTGCTGGCCGCAATAGTGCTTTGGAGTCGAAGCACAGAGGCAGCGCCCATGGCGTCGGTGAAGCTGTGCGGCCGCCAGCTCAGTGAGATCATGAGCAGAGTCTGCCATGCGTACAACAGTCCATCCTGGGACGTCCCCACTGGTAATTAAAGCCTTCTTTTTCTTCCTTTTTTTAAATCTGCTGCTGGGACAAAGATGTGTGTTAACCTCCTGTAGAACGATTTTTTGCATCTGATGACCCCATCTAACCCCTAGTTGCATTTGATGCACGACTTTTTGGTCACCCTGTATAGTGTTGTCTTTATAATCACAGAACAAAGATTACGATGATTATTGGTTCACACCAGTTGATATACATAATTAATTAAATTAGTAGGTAACAGTGAACGCAAATGTACCTACGAATGTAACCCCTACGACCCGGATCATTATATTGCCTGTAACTCGTTCGCTTGTTGACAAGATATTTAATTTTTACTCTTATCTAAGGAAAGAGGTAAATTACAATTATCCAATAATTCTATTTATAGAGAACTAGCTGGTACCCGCGACTTCGTCTGCGTACTTTTAATCTCTTCATCTCTTTTTTTCGCAATAAAAGGTAGCCTATGTTCTTTCTCAGGGTCTAAAGATTGTCTGTGCCAAATTTCATCAAAATCGGTTGAGAGGTTTAAGCGGGAAAGCGTAACAGACAGACAGACAGATAGACAGACAGACAGACAGAGTTACTTTCGCATTTATAATATTAGTTGGGATTGAAATAATAATTTGCGTTCAATAGCAGGCTATTGAGTTCATTACAAAGACCGTTCTTTATTTCTTTATGTACCTAGGTCCCTACATATCACATGGAAAAATACTGGTAAATTATCTCGCAGATGTATACAAAGTGTTATTTTTTTCTTGTGTTTGAGAGCATCTAATGGCGTTCGTTCGTAATCTAAGACAACTATTCGCCGGCCGCAAGGCAACAGAGGTTATCGAGGCGTTTTATTAAGGTCGCAAAATCTGCGAGCCATGAATCAAGTAGGTAGCTTGAGCGCAGCGAGGGATTCAAAGTATATACATTATACGTCGCTCTTACATTAATTAATAAACAAAACTAAGTAATATCCGAATTTGAGTTAACAATTTACGAACGAAGATGGATTATAGGTATTTCACGCGTTTATTACCTTTTACAAAAAAAAATTACTACGTGGTTTACTTTATCATCAGCCTGTTACATTTGTTGATTCGAAAACTTTGTTATTAAAACTGTTTTTTTAACAAACTAGTATTTTACGAATAACGTTTTAAAAAGAACCTACATTACAAACCGGGTATTTTACAGAGGAGTGTACGAGTACAAACATATAACCTACATACCTGCACCCGGTTTGTAATACAGGTTCTTTTTAAAACGTTCTCTCTGTAGGTACATAGCTAGGAATATTTTATTAATTAGGTACTTTTTCCAGTTGTAGAGCAGCCTGGCGTGGTGGCGCGGCGCAAGCGGCAGTTGGGCATTGCTGACGAGTGCTGCGTGATAGGGTGCACTTGGGAACAACTCAGCGAGTATTGCTCGATAAGTGCATAGTAAGTTTCCTTCTACGTCTGACACCTATAAGTTTATTTCGAAATAGTTTCGAATTAATTCTTGGAATCGCTGCTGTCATAGGACAAATTAGAATTTAGGTAACTTTTATGCCACCGTGATACGGGCTATTTATTTCGTTACAACTGAATCGCCGTGCCTACGATTCTAATTATCGTGTTAATTATAATGTTTATAAGTATTATAATATAAACAATTTCATTATTCTAAGTGGCTCGCCCCAAACGGAAATCTCGCAATTTCCTCACATTTCGAGCATTTGTTGAAATTGATTCTGACTACCCCCTATTCAGAAGTTTGTAAGTACAGCCAACTAGTTTATATTTTCCGAACAGAAGAATCCACTGATGCAGGCAGGACCGTATTGGCACCCCACAATACCTACCTATACCTACCACGAACGAAGCGATGTCGGTTCAAAAGGCGAACCACTGAGCCTAGCCACATACAAACCTGACAATAAATAAAAATTAACTCCAACAGTTCAGAATCCCCACTGGAAAACATGGAGTCCCACATAATCGCGGACCGGTCGGCGGAGACGACGAACGCGGAGCCAGCGCCGACCAGCGCCCGGAGGCTCGAGGTGGGGGGGACGCGGAACGCGCGCGGGTTCCGGCGCCGGCGCGCCTGCTGGTGCCGGCGCCGGCGCCGTTCGGGCCGGCGCCAGGCATCGCTCTTGGGTAACATGGTGTGTCTGTCATTCGCTGCTGGCTTTACTTACCTACAATCTACATACACTATGTTTAATTTTTTTTAATAATGCGCCATCTAGAAATGGCATACGGTGACCCTCTGACATGATACTGTGTTTACAAGTTTTATTTTAATATCTATTTATGTTGGTACCTACCTTCCTAAGTACATAAAAAAGTCTATTACTTACTATACATTACTTAATACTTTATACTTATTACTTTATATTTAAATATAAAATATTTCATATATTTTTTTTATTGTTAAAAGTTGTTGTTCTTCCTTTAGTAAGTTGGAAGATGTCTTGAAATCCGATATCCCTCAATGCTTGAAGACCAAAGTGTTTAACCAATGTGTTCTGCCCATACTCACCTACGGAGCCGAGACATGGCCGCTCACAAAGGAGCACATGCATAAAATAAGAGTAACACAACGGGCAATGGAGCGCGCCATGCTCGGTATATCACTTCTCGACCATGTACATAATGTCGAGATTCGGCGCCGCACAAAAGTCGAGGAGTTGGGTAGGTACGCGAATCGCGAAACTAAAGTGGAGGTGGGCAGGACACTTGGCAAGAAGGGACGACGGGAGATGGACGAAGGCGACAACAGAATGGTGGCCAAAGGATGCTCAAAAACCTAGAGGCAGACCGCGCCCGTTGGTCAAATTACATTAATAATAAATAAGTGATTTTCGTAAACAGCAGAATTTACCTACGTAGGCACCGATTCGCTAAATTGATATTAAGCCAGCAGCGTAACTAACCCTCATATTAACGCTTTCTGTATGTTTACTGACTCGTCTAACCTACCTAATATTTTTTATTAACACATTACATCACTACCTAGGTATATTTATTCAGACATTTCAGACACAGGTAGACCAGCATGAGTCATGTTGTTGGTGTCGTCGATGAATTCAAAATTCAGAACTTTTAAAATCTGAATTTTGATCACAATTTTTTTTTTAATAAGTAGGTACCTACATACCTTCATGATCTTATATTTTGTCTAAAATGTAAATTTTAGGTTGAGGTGGTAGGTACCTACTAATACAGATTTAATAATCGGCACTATTATGATGACGAATACTATCTACCAATCTACCATGCATGGGAATCATCATCATCATCAGCAGAGAATTCATTACTTGTATTGGACTCCCGTATCCGCATAAGTCATGGCCTCACCCTATGCATTTCCAGGATGAACGATTCTGAGCCCTCTCCATCCAGCGAATCCCTGCGACCCTCGTATTGTCGTTATTATGGGAATACCGAGCTTGATTTAGATTAACTAGGCCAAAGCTCTAGTCGATCGAATAGTGGAATAAAAATACGAACATCGAACCTCCTACTTTTTGGAAAGTCGGTTAAAAACGGAGGGAAAGGTCCATGGCTTGTCAACAACATGCAAGGAATAGTATTCATTACGCTAATAGTCGGCTATCAAGGCTGCTTTCAATTAGACATTTGATTCCAATAGTGTAATAGCAATGGATGGATGGGAATCAAATGTCAAACTGAAAGCCATCTCGATAGACAGACATAGCGTAATCGGTAGTACGAAAAATAATAAGAATTCTGTCTTCTTTTGATTCTAGGGCCAAGTAAAAAGTGCGCGCGCTGCTCCCGTGGTAGGCACGATATCTCCTCTGATCACGTGGGGCAGAACCCTGAACACGGACCTGCCAATGGCGCCGGGAGATAGAGATCGGTACGCCTATGTCGTGCGAACCTAGTGCTGAATGCAAATGCAGTGCCCGAGAACTTTCTGTCTGCCTGTGAAGTTGATGCTTAGCTTTAGGAATGTTGGAATCGCGCTAATTTGATCTGCAGTGCAAGTACCCTTCTTATCGATCGCTTAATTTGACATCGACAAAATTCGTTAAAAATGGTGTTATCCATTGTTGAAACCATTTTTAACGAATTTTTGACGATTCTAAATGTCAAATTAAGCGATCGATAAGAACGGTACTTGCACTGCTGTTTCGTTAAATTAGAGCTTTTCTAATTCAATATTTCATTGTCCGAGTCACACACTAAACACAAGATCTAATGGATTGTCTTTACCTACATGACAACACAAAATCTTTTAGTTTAAAAGTGTTATTTTATGTAACGATCACTCAATGAAAAACTAAAGCTAGCTGCAAAGTCGTTTTAAGCATTATATCGATGTATATTATCTAAACAAAATGTGCAATCCATTAAATTATAGGATTAGAGAAGTATAAAACTAGTGTACATACTTAAAATGATGTCAAAAATTATAAAATTCACGGAGCGCTTAATTGTGTGTGCTCCGCCATTTAGGATTGGTATTACTTTATACACCAAACCAAAAAGTACCCAGTATAATAAATAATAGGACATTGAGAATACCAAGACTATAAAAAAAAGTGTAGTAGTCAATACATATAATTTGGTACTGGGCAGTGCAGTTAAGTCACACAACAAAAATCCGAATGTAATAACAAGCCAAGTAGCCTTTTCTATGTATAATGTATAAGTTATAGAATTATTATTGATTGCCCTAATGTAAATTGTCCTAATAGATCAAACATGAATAAATTCTACATTTTTCTGTTATCTGTATGTAAATCTGTGTGCTATAGATTTTCCTACTTTATAAGAATACAAGATCTCCAAAACATCTGTGATAATTTCAACTGAATAAAACTTTTATTTATAAATAATTAGTAATGTCATCTGCATTAACAAATGTTCTTCAGACGCCTAGTAGAAATAAATTAGAAATGTAGATTGTTTTGTAAATATTGAACTCTTGTTCACTGTACATTACTGTGAAATGTATTATTAATTCAATATTTAGTTGACTGATTAAAGAGTTAATACAGGCTAAATGTTATTTTCAAAATAAAAGAAATCGTTTTGTAAAACTAGGTATTTGTGTAATCCTATTTACAGTTGAATAGCAAACTTAGCAACTGTGTAAATAAATAAGAATACTTGAAATGATGTATGAATTGTCTAACTAGTTGCGCCCCGCGGTTTCACCCGCGCAGATTTAAATCCCAGTGTTCCCACGGGATAAAAAGTAGCCTATGTGTTATTACAGACTATAATCTATCCCTCTGCCAAGTTTCATACAGATCTGTTCACCCGTTCCGGCGTGAACAGATCAAAAACATCATCCATCCATCCATCCATCAACACGGTACTTTCGCGTTTATAATATTAGTAGGACTAGTTAGAACAGAAATGCCATCAATAGTATTTTTTGTTTTTTTCGGGATTTTTCTCTACTTTTGAAGGATTATTTTGAGCTGAAAAGTACAAGATATAGTAATATTTACTTAAGATCACATATTTTGCAAAAAACAGTCCAAGTATTAAAGCCCCTAGTCATAGAGGTCCACTGATTTTTTTACTAGTTTTTTCACTATTGTCACTGTCTGCGCTTGTCTGGTCTGACTCTGAATTACTGTTTCTAACTGGGAGTAATTGAAACCTTAGTGTATTACCCTTTACCCTCTTCTGGACTACTTTCCCCATTGTCTTGATATTCTTCTCAATCACTGAATATATGTGTTCCTGGAATTTAAAAAATAATAGGCTTTGAACATAATACAACTAGTAGAACACATAATACCAAGTCTATCTGCATTTCAGTTTATGAGTATAATTTAACTGTTTTTATTTATTTATTTGCGTGGTAGGTGGTTTGTATAATTTAACCACTGATGCAGGAAGTCGGTGAACCTGCAAACTAATGGAGAGCCTATAACCAGCTGTGTAGGTACTTCTTGAAATGGTTGATGTTGATTGAAGGCCAGAGTTTCAAAAAAGACATGTCAATATTAAGTAAAAAATAAAGTTTAGAACTCACTGATTTATCTGAAGCATTTTCACCGTCCCCTGTCACAACAACTCTAACTTCATACTGCTTGTCCAGTAGCTTTACCATCTTTCTGACACCTGTCATAAGATCATGCTCTCCAATTTTTGATGATAATGTCAGTAGTTTATCTCCTTTTTTTGAATTATTCAGACGTGCTGTTTGTTTCTCATGTCTATTCTCTAGCTCTTCGGCATGATATTCAGAGTTAGTCATTAATCTGAAAATTTGTTTTACATCAAATTTAAGACAGATTTAAAAAAAATAATTGATTAATTGATCCTAATCACAATCAACATTGCATTTACACATCATTTCTTTCTTTGTCACCCAGAGCTAGCGTCATGGTATCTAAATAGGTACGTCTAAATAGGGGAATTCATCGTTGCTTAAACATGCTGTCTGTAAGTAAACTGTTAGGTACATTCTTAATAGGTACCCAATGTAGCACAACAAACTACACCAATGAATCTTTCCTATACAGACGACCTCTGTGGCGCAGCGGGCGAGAGTCCGCCTGCGACGCTAGAGGTTGCGGGTTCGATTCCTGCCTTACGAGATTCGTGACTTACGAGGCAATGCTTTAAGGTGATGGTTACCACATAAAATCAGGTGGGCTTTCTACTTGTTCCATCAGCTATATAGTTCCATAAAAAACTTACTTATAAACAGGTCTTCTGGTTTTGGAGTCAACATCCTGCAGCTTGACTAACTTTAGCTCTCGTCTCTCGGATAAGTTCTGTGCATTTTTTAGATCTGTTATACTGACGGAATTGTCTGTACCTATGAGAGTAATTCTGTTCTCGAAAACCTTTCTTTTAGGAACTTCCTTGCCGTCAGCAGTCAATCGTACGCTGATCGGTCTACACTCAATTAATCGTCTGACACTGAAGAGACCTAAAAACTTATTCATTTTGCAGCTAGTGCTAGCACAACAATAATATTCACGAGGTTGTAACTTGAAATTCAGCTATTCGTTTCCTTATTTTTGTAGGTGATTAAATTAAAGATTTTGTAGGTATGAAGCAATCGCCAGTCGTCTTGCTTGCTGGGTGTATTCCTGTTTTATAAAATTGAATAGGATTTCATTCAAACAATAAGTAATCAGAATGTAAATAAATAATCTTCTATGCGAATTACATAAATTCCTAATTTCCTACCACCAACCCAGAGTATACAATAGAGTCCGGATAATGTACGACATGATAATGTACAGCATGATAATGCACAGCACGATAATTGGAAGCCACTTAGGTACCTTCTTGGATTCGTTTTATTGGGGTGTACATTATCGGGGTGTGCATTAGCTGGCTGTGCATTATTGACACGTGTAAATAATGTACAGCCAGATAGTGTACAGCATGATAATGCACAGCACGATAATGCACAGCACGATAATTGGACGCCAGTTTGGTACCTTCGAAGCTATGCCTCGTTTTCATGTGCGGGTAAAACTAGTAAACGGAACCATGAAAAAGGGAGGGAGAAGGAGGGAGGGGAGGAGGGGGTCCCCCTCTTCCTCCTGGTACCACTCCTATCCTTAGGAAATGCACCACTCCTGAGAAAAACCGATTAATGTAACCTAACCTCAAAACATTTTAGTCGCTTAATGGCGTAGTAAAGTTAAAATTTGGGTTGGCTTTAGTACCTTAAAATAACAAAAAAAAAACCTAACCTACTGGGTTACTTTTGTGACTTAAGTCGACAAAAGTGCCCCTCTGACCTGACACTCACCATTCTTAAGGTTAATAAAAAAAAACCTAACAACCTACTGGGTTACTTTTGTGACTTAAGTCGACAAGTGCCCCTCATACTTAAGGTTAACAAATAAAAAACCTAACAACCTACTGGGTTACTTTTGTGACTTAAGTTGATAAAAGTGTCCCTCTGACCTGACACGCACCATTCTTAAGGTTAACAAAAAAAAAACCTAACAACCTACTGGGTTATAACCAAACTGATTGATTGAACTGGTACAGTGCAAACGAGGCTCGAGTAGGTACCAAATTGGCTTCCAATTATTGTGTTGTACATTATCGACACGTGCCAATAATGTACGGCCAATAATGCACACCACAATAATGTACACCCCAATAATCCGTGACCACTGGACACGGATTATTGCCTGTACATTATTGGGGTGTGCATTATCGTGTCGTGCATTATTGGCTCCCATACAATACAATAACTATGATGAAATGATGATGATGATGATGAACCAACAAAACAAATGAGTCCGGTTACTGTACGACATGATAATGTACAGCATAGAGGTGGGTGGGCGATACAAGGAATACAAACCGTATCTAGTTACGAAATCTATAGGTTCAATATCCAAAAACCGAGTATTGGCTCTTTCAGAAACCATATTATTAAGTTCTGGGGTTTTATAGGGGAGCAAAAATAAAAAAAGATACACAAAATTATCAGGTTACATGTCATAAGAAAAAACTTTGTTTGGACATTCCAAAATAATTTTTACTTTTTTCTGGGACGCTCGGTTTTTGAGGTACAAAAAAAACATTTAATTAAGATAACCAACGATCCAAGAGCTCCTGAGAACGATCATCATCAAGGTTTTTCTACTGTTCGGCTAGTCCCTTTGCTTTTTCTTATTTTTTTGAGTGCGGATCTTTAATGGGCGGACGAAATATCGACAACAACGTGATCCTATCGATCGCCATCCGCCGTGCTACACACCCAATCCGTCAGTCGTCACATACAACTGCGCCCTCCATACGTTGGCCCATCGGCATCGTAATGGGCTAGTGTGATGGGCCATCTTGTAGAGGAGCTGCTAGGGGAGCCAATAATGCACGGGATGATAATGTACACCCCAATAATCCGTGTCCACTTTGCTACTCTTTCAGTTAGGTTGATAGAATTTTTTTTTGTAGAAAAGTCCCAAATTGGCTTAGAGCATTTAGAACTGGAGATGTTAACGCAAGGCGTACCCTTCTGCCGGCCATAAGACGCGACTTGGCCATGCACGTTATATAAAACTACTTCACTCATCACCGCGCGGCCATTATTTGTCGTTTCGTGTCGCGAAGTAGTGCTCAGTAAAAATGGTGAATTGTGCGGTATTTCGGTGTAAAAGGAGATCAGAGACATCAAACTTTAGGGAACACGGTATTTCCTATCACAAGTAATTGATATTTTAGTCAATTGTTTTTGTAATTACGTTTAATTTATATTTAATGGAATACCAGTTACGACAGTTTTAATACGACGCCAACGTCTTGGTAGGAGGTGTCGGTGTCGGTGAATTTATATTCCTTGGTAGAAGGCGTAGTGTGGGGACTAGTTGAGTGAAATCGATTGAATGAATGATGGAATGAACGTAAAATTAGAATAAAATGCGATGTTTTTTGTACCCATATTTAACCGATTTAAAAAAAGGAGGTTCAGTATTGGACTCTACAAAAACTGTCGCTGTCATTCTGCCTTCAATACGTCGCTTTATGGAGCTCCCTTAAAATTTTAGTTGTGCTGTGTCGTTGGCTTATTGCTATTTGCTTTGTACTTTTTGAACGCAGAATCGTATAAACGTGATTTTTGTATAGCTGTAGTATGTTAGCTGGAGAGGGACATGGGCTACTTTTTTATCGTCGTCGTCGTCGTCGTCGTCGTCGTCTAATAGAATACGTACACAAAATTTCATGACTGTGCTGTTGACCGTTGAAGAGTTCTCTCATTAGGAGTTATTCTTGAGTTCAGCAGCCTGTCATGGTGGAACTTATAACCGGCTATCGTTAATAAAATGCGTACACAAAATTTCGTGACTGTGCTGTTGACCGTTGAAGAGTTCTCTCATTAGGAGTCATTCTTGAGTTCAGCAGCCTGTCATGGTGGATCATCTAAACGGCTATCGTAATAGAGTCCGTACACAACATTTCGTGACTGTGCTGTTGATCGTTGAAGAGTTCTCTCATTAGGAGCCATTCTTGAGTGCAGCAGCCTGTCATAGTGGATCTTCTAACCGGCTATCCTAATAGAATGCGTACACAAAATTTCGTGCCTGTCCTGTTGACCGTTGAAGAGTTCCTTTATCTGGAGCCAATCCTGGATGTCCGTTGTGGTTATGCATACCTACCATAAAATGCATTATCATCGTCATTGCAAAAATTCAACTCCGTAGGATAGAGGAAGTGGTTCTCCGAACTAACTAAATACATTGCCGACGTATAGTACATTGCAAGTTAGATAAAAGCTTGTAAAAAATACGAAATTTAATTTTAAAAGCCAAACTACTCAACCGATTTTGGTGAAATTTCTATGGGACCAATCTGAAACTATAGGGTATAGTTTCAGATTCAGACAAAAAAAATAATTTTCAAATTGGTTCATAAGTGACGGAGTTATGCGGTAACAAACATAAAAAAACATAAAAAAAAACATACAGCCGACTTGATAACCTCCTCCTTTTTTTTGGAGTCGGTTAAAAAAAAGGAAAAGTATATGATTTTGAACCACCCTGATTTCATTCATATGAAATCATTCATTTTGTCGGTCTTTTTACAACCCATCACTACTTTTTTGTGTTAGTGTGTAACTAAACAAAAGTGTAACAACAGTAATTCTTTAATTGTGTTATTGTTTTTGTGTTGGTGTACAGCTTTTACTTGCGTGTGCGTTTATAGGGAAGCTTAATTTTTCTGCATTAGTATGCGTGATTATGTAAATGTGTTCTGTGCCGTACTACCTCGCGCCCCGCGAAAACCGGCAGAAAGATTTTAGTACTAAAAGCGCTTAGCAACTCCCGTTCTAAATGCTCTAAGCAAATTGGCTTCCATTTATCGTGCTGTACATTATCGTGCTGCCCATTATCATGTCGTACAATAACCGCACTCGCTACTAGGTTCATCCATCCGATTCTATTTTGTTCGTTCTTCCGTTCGTTCTCTCCTTCACTTGGTTTTGACAGGCAGGCGCAATGGTTGGTGTTTTATTTTTCTACATTTCTATCTGAAAATATTCAGCAAATCTCTACAAGTTTTCGTAATCTGTGAATAACAATACTTTATATAACATTTCAGTCGGCCCACAAGACATTTATTATCAAGCGCAAGCTTGCTAAGAAGCTGAAACAAAATCGGCCTATACCGCAATGGGTACGAATGCGTACAGGAAACACTATCCGGTAAGTTATTTCAAGTTCCTACTAAATTAAATCCATACCAGCCAGACTCGGTCTTCTTAGTGCGGACTAGCATTGCTTACATTCCATTGCATTTGAAGCTGCAATGTTTGTACACAACATTATAACCTATAGGTACCAAGCTACAAAAATAATGGTAAATATGTGCACTTTTGTGTTTTGTGTACTAATATCATGGTAATACCTAACGAGATATGCTAGATAGGTACTACTAGATATACCTTATAGGACGCATTTCCAGTGTCAGTAGTACTGATTCAGTAGGTACCTATCCTTCAGTTCGTTACTTCGAGCCCTTGCAGAAACTATCGCCTATCGCGGAATGCTAGTTCAGTATCGCGCACATGGCATCCTCATATTCCACTCTAGTCCTTGTTACTATTAAAACTGCTTGTAGTGCTTTAATGCATGTACCTACCTATATAAAATCAATGTTATAGGTATTGTATCTGGGAGCCACAATTACGTGGTTTATTAATTACGTATAGCTTGGACAAAATAGTCATTAAAGCCCAAACCACTGTGAGGAAACAAGTTAGTAGGTTAGCGGTGGCAATGGGCTTGCAACCTGTCACATGTGGATGGACTGATGACTAGCTAGCTAGCTGTGGTTGCCTTTGGTGGATAAGCACGGGTCAGGATGTTTATTTTGTTTGTATCTAGTATTCAGTTTTGTGTATTATCTCTTGGCAATCCTAATAAATAAATAAATGACATTGTTAGGATCATGGGGAGTCAGTGGATGGAAGGGCTTAGAATCTTTCTTCCTGGAAATGTATAGGGGAGGCCTATGTCACCCATTGTTTTGCCTAGATGTATGCCATTACCCTGTTATTTTGTTTCTGTGTAGTGACTAGGCTGATGAAGATGTGGATGTGTGCCAAATAATAATACTTGGACACACCTGTGTGTATAATTGTGAGGTATTCTCTCCTGACCAATCTCAAAGAAGCTAATTTGCTAAAGAAAGAATGTCACTTACTCCTTCAAATATATTTACAGGTACAACGCTAAGAGGCGTCACTGGAGAAGGACTAAGCTCAAGCTGTAAGCTATGAGTGAAAACTTTACTTTAAGAAATAAAATACCCTGAAAACTAACTGTAGTTTCTATTAACCCTTTACCTGTCAGCCGACCAAGTAATCTGCTACAATAATGGAGCTGAAAACAAATTATTAAAACAATAACTGCTATGTCCTTATAATACACATGTATAATTATAATAATTAAATTAAATATAAATATATAATTTATTTATTCTACATAAAGTAAAAAAAAATACAAATACCTAACAAACAATATTGTTAAAATGTTCACAGTGTATGCCCCAACAGAAACATAAGTAGGTATATTTAAGAATGAAATTTGCAATTTTTTATCATGAATTTCACAATTAAAAAGTACATTTAAAATGCTCTTTATATGGCAGTCATACACAAAACGAAAAATGTCAGTTAAAAATTAAAAAGTCGGATGAAGTACTTGGTAGTTTTTTTTCTCAATGTAACTCCTAAGCGTTACATCAAAAGATCTATGCAGTACCTACTTACATAATAGCATTTAATTTTTATTACAAATCTGAAATGGATGGACTTTAAACTAAGACCAAATATATAAGTGCTAATGTATACATAACTCTTGCTTGTATGCTTCAACATGTAAGATATTAATTACACAAAACTCATTTTCGACAAAACCAACATTTCAAATGCACTTGAAAATACACACTATGTACCAAAAAAGTGTACCTATACAATTACTAAGACATACTAAATAGCTACTATTATTCAAAAACTACTCGTCCGATCCAAGAAATGTACACGTACTACGTACATGTTCTTAGGTCAGCTTACTCAAATTTAAATGGGACTAGGTACATGACAAGCACCAGCTTTCGATTAAAAAAAGAATCTTAAAAATCGGTGCACCCAGTAAAAAGTTACGAGGTATGTACATAAAAAACTGTCGAATTGAGAACTTCCTTTTTCTGAAGTCGGTAAAAATCGCATTCCACCATTTTGCAACGTGATTGCACACTACAGTTTAGTAACAATTTCATTATCTTATCTGTGGTTCTACCACTGGATTATATGGTGTGTGTGTCTCCAGCTTCCTCATATTGAAAATGTAATTTCTATAAATGCCAATATTTAAAGCATAATTGAATGATCAAGCGAGCTTACCTGAAGCGAAGCTCGATCTTAATTATGTCATCTTCACCGAAGAGAAGCCTTTTTTACTAATGTAGTATCTATGCTGATACGACCCAACATTCGCACAAATGTTTAGAGGTAGACAGTGAAAGCAAAACACTTCCATGCACTGTCTCACCTCTCGCCTGACTCATTATCTTCAGAGTAGTGTTACAGCAACATTGATCTTCAGGGGAACTTTTCTAGGGAAGGGAGGGACCTTGCTTCTCTTCGGTGAAGATGACATAATTAAGATCGAGCTTCGCTTCAGGTAAGCTCGCTTGATCATTCAATTATGTCATCTTCACTCTCAGAGAAGCCTTTTTGTTTACTAATGTAGATGTTTAGAGAACAAGATCAATGATGCACCAAGATATTCTTTGATTATCTATGGGTAGAGAAAGAAAAAATTATTGATGAAATAAATGAAGCAATAGGTTTAATAACTTTGCAAAAAAATAATCGTAAAAGCTTGCTTGAGTAGGTGCTTATTTAAATCATAAACGAATAATTACATAAGACTAAAGCATTATTAAATAACGCAAAATTAAATAAATAGAACTTTAAAAAAAAACACGAAACAAAATACTCAAAATTAAAACTTGAATGCGAAAAAATTTTGATCACCAGAACCATAATCGTAAAAGTTAAAAGGTGGTCTCTCAAACTCAAATAATATTATGTTGACACAAAAAATCGGCCTAAAAAAAACCAACTCATGAAATGACTGAATCTAGCCCGAGAAGTGGCTAAAGTAGAGGCTGTGAGTTACCAGCAGAAATATCGATGCCACTATCAGCAAGCGTTTGTTGAATCCAGTGTTCAATGGATTGTTCGGTCAGAACAAGACGTCAATTATCATCTTCCTAATTATGGATGTTGCTGATTAAAGAAGGTTACATTCTGTCAGTCAACCCCGGAAGCTTGATCGAAAGATTTGATATTATCTGAATCTGAATCAAACAAAATGTTTGTTTTCTACGGCTGGTTGATAGCACGAACAGCATGACAAATTTTCGATAAAATTCGAAATTGAATGAACCAATCTGTAGTCTTTCTAAAAGTATAAAATCTAATATAAACCGTACTATACTCGGATTTCTATAATAAAATAACAAGGGAATGTTATCTTTGTAAAAAAAATGTTTTTGAAGGAAAGTTATCTTTTACTTTCATATCTAAACGTATTTTTATTTTTTAATGATATCAAAGAAATATGTATGTTTATTCAAAAAATATACTAGAGATGATAATACTTGAAACAAGTTGTAAGAAACTGTAATAAAGGTGATCTTTTTTTTCATTCAAGAGAAACATTATTATTTTGTAGATACCTACACAAAACTTCCACCAAAGCATAACACATTGTATTGTGATCTAGCATCCTGTGAAAAAACAGAAATAGTTGGAAACACCAAATGCTAATTCCAGGACAGATTGGCTGTGGAAAGCCTTTTTGATGAGACACATTACCAGGTAGATTTTTTGATGAAACGGGTTATTGATATGCAAGGAGAAAGAAGAAGATATTTACTCGGAGAGAGAACCAATATCTCTTCAATACATATACCAAGGGAACGGTTGAGACGTTCAGAACTTATACCAACCTATACCAACTGGTACAAACAATACCAGTTGACTGATAAGAAACTTTTTATTTTTATTATTATTGTTATGTCAAACGCTAGGAACGCATGGAAATTAATTTAATTTTGAAAACATCAAAACAAGCATTTTTTTTTTTTAATGTCTCGTAGATACGTATTGGTATGTATTGGTACGTATTGGTAAACCAAATATTGATTTATTTGAAAATGTTTTAACTCATAAAAATCTAATTCGTACTCCTTATCAATATGAAGCGTCCTAGATTATGCGTCTGCTTATATATTTTCAGAAAAAAGAATACGACTTGAACACAAAATTGTCGACACGTGTGACTCACTCCATTTCCAAATCGTGTTAATTACTGCTTTAGGTAAGACGTGGATACTGAGCAGTAGCAAGATATTATACCTAGTAATTGTAGGTAACTATTGTTTACGCGTAGGATATCACAATCTCTTTTATCTTCTGCAACTCCTTTTTTCCCAAAAATAATTTGCACCAGTTCCAGGTAGGTAAATTATTATAATTGGATTGCTCCGTGGTGGACCCACATCCCCCAACTCGTTCAGAGCCACAGAAAACACCCCCAATTGTTATTAGTGTTTGAAGCATCAGTAACAAAAAAAAAAACTTCACAATCATACCAGATCATGTTGGAAATAGAACTGCTGTAGCAGAAAGGAAATGTTTTTGTGTCTCCAAATCAGATCATCACGCAGGATAACAGTTACGGAAATGTTTCATAGCTAACGTTATTTTTAAGTAGGGCTAACGTAACCCTTTAGAAGGATTTCGTAAACCACTAGCTATATAGCTGGACATGCCGTAGTTAAATATTCTAAATACCAATCACGGAAATGCTCTTATCTGAATTATTTTTAAGCTCATTAGAATAATTTCAAGACTTTTCGAGTTAAGTAGGTGTATAATCATTAGGTATTATAATCTCAGTATCAAATTAGGATGCTTAAAAACTAGCAAGTAGCTTTTATTAAGCACTATTGTTCAATTAATTAATAAGCAATTAATTTTCCAATATCTGGTTCCCAGTTTGGCGCTAGAAAGTGTTTTGTAGAAAGTTCACAAACTTTAATGTTAACGGCACATTGCGCTTACGAAAATATTTCGCCTTTACCCGTTATAAGTCCTTGAAAATATACCTTTTTTCTTTTATTTTATTTATTGAATTAGACATACGGGATCCTTGAGTACGAGTTTAGAAGCATTTATGTGCCTCTCATCTTAAAATGTTCCGTTTAATATACGTACTTTTAAAATTGTTTTAAAATAGGTATAAAATAAATTGACACCAGTTTTTTTTTTTTTTTTTTTTTAGATTGTTCTGCAATTGGATTACACCTTCCAATAGTCTGAGTATAGGTATTATAAAAATACTTTACTCCTTTTTGTATCGCTGCAATTGCAAATTCGGAATACATATGCCGCTATTAATAAAAGTATCATAAAACAAAGCACTTAGTGGTAGGTGCGATCATTCGTTCAAAAGAACTTCAGACGACTTGCGTGTACTTGCAGTGGCGGCGAGGCGAGTCTAAGATAGTGTATCGGTAGGTAGGTAGGTAGCTACGCGTAGCTAGCTGCCCAGGTGGCGCCGCACAGGCGGCTCGGAGTGCACCGCTATCTGTGGCAGGTACGCCGAAGGTTCGTCAGGTATTACTATGACGCCGTCCGACTCTGCCTACCGGCATCAGCGCGGTTGAACGTGCTGGATGTCGGCGCCGTCCACGCTGGTTCCTCGCACCGCAAGATGATGAGCGTCTCACATATAAATTTCTATAAGGAGAAACAGCTGCTTGAATCAGCTGTATTACTTAGTACTTTTTTTTTTTTTTTTTCTTTCTATCTTTGAATGGTTTTAACAAAGATATATCGACAAGTGGCATAATCAGGGATTATCAAGTGTCCATTAATACGTCATCAAAATCAGCTACTATCCTAGCCGCATCACTTAGCGTGCGGATCACATCCGGAATATCAAAATTATTTTCAATACATATTATGACATTGCCTCGGGCTCGGTACAACTTTGCCAAGCTGACCTTGTTTTGTATTTGCTTATCTATTAAAAAATCTGCAGGTATCGACCAGCATAGTGCCAATTTCCAGGTTTAGAGTAGACTCTTAGCAAGTGATAACATTTTAGGATTCAGATTATTTCTTAAATTTAACATTCGTTTCTTTTTGAAGGAAAGCAGTTCTAGTAGAATATACAGGCCAAATTGGCTTGAAAATTATCACCATCCTTCACAACGTGAGCTTTTGAAGCTTCTGCTGGCTTAGGCTTTTACCAGCTTGAAGCCAATAATGGCCATTATTCGGCAAATATAAACTTCTAATATCGCAAGACCGTCGAGAGCTGTACTTTAGATCAGCTCCAGTATATAATATACCATCCAGCGCTGGAAATAGCAACAATATCATAGGTATAATATATACCAGTGGTATTCCTTCAGACCTTTCTTCGATATCCGTAGGAAATGAACAGTCAACTAATGCATCGAAATGGTCCGTTAAACAAAATAAAGATAAAATGTATAGCTGCAGTAGAAGGGTTAAACCGAACGGGCGCTGCTGCTAGCCAAATATATTTTTAATAGTACAGAACATGTTTCTCACAAAATTCGGTTATTTGAAGAATACAACGAAATAACCATTAATTTGATACATCCCAAGAATTCAAGAGGCTGATAGGCACATAGTATATGTGGGTAGGTGCATAAGTAAAGATAAAAATATGTGTTATCGTTGAATGCACGAAACACTAGGTACCCACTAGATACAAAATATGTATTATAGTGCACGCCACCGCTCGATGAATGCATCGAGGATTATCCGAAAAATACAACGGATATGTAAAAAAAAAAACTATAAAAGTAAAAAGGTCGGTAGTTGCATGTTAGTTGCAAATAGTGCACCGCTCGATGAATGCATCGAGATATCCGAAGAATACAGCGGATATGTAAAAAACTATAAAAGTAAAAGGCCGGTACATGCATGGTAGTTGCAAATAGTGCACAGCTCGATGAATGCATCAAGGATATCCGAAGAATACAACGGATAATATAAAAGAAAAGAGGTCAATAGTTGCACGAAACTTCTTCCAATAATTTTCCTCCCATCCATCTATCTTCTTTGGTTCTTTCACGTCTTTGTTTCGGAATTTTTTCGCCATCGCTCGATCGAAGTAAAAACAATGACACACCTGTGCGAACGCCGTGCGCGCACGAACAAGAATGAGTCAGGCGAGAGGTGAGACAGTGCATGGAAGTGTTTTGCTTTCACTGTCTACCTCTAAACATTTGTGCGAATGTTGGGTCGTATCAGCATAGATACTACATTAGTAAACAAAAAGGCTTCTCTGAGAGTGAAGATGACATAATTAGTGCACTCATAGATTTGAATCATAATTTAGCTGCCAAATAAACAACGATGCTATAAGCTTATAATAGTGTGTAAGCTGGAGTAACATGTCTCCAGCTGCCTCAGTCAGTGTGGGCAAACGGCTAATGATAGAGATATATAGTAAACGCAAGGATTTAGTACCTATTTAGTGCACCTGGTACCAAAAATTTCAGGTCTGTAGCTAGGAAACTCTTCGAGTTATAAGACTTGATCAACGTGTAAGCTGGAGTAACGATACGTGAAAAAGCATATGCTCGTTCTCTGGAATGGCTGGAGCTAGCAGGTTGCTTTAAGTCTCCAGATTTAGTACCAAACGAATTAGCGAGGTACCAAATATTTGAAGTGTTTCTGTTCAAAACTCTATGAGTTACAAGCTTTTCCAGCTTTTTTTGTTTGTCCAACTTGCACATGTTGGATCTCAGCAACCACAATAGGTACAGACTCGGTTGATGTCTCTGAACCGAGCTATGAATTAGTGCACTCGGTACCAAAAATTTGGAATCTCTAGGACAAGCAGTTCTGTTGTAATCAGCAAAATAACATCCAAGGAATTTGAATACAGACAGATATATTCAAATTCCTTGATTGCATCAGTAGGTACGAGTGTGACGCATTCGCTGTAGTGACAGAGATAGAGCTACTATCAACTGAAGGCTGGTCGAAATGGAACTATCTGGTATTCTGTAACTCATCATAATATTAGTTATTTTGCTGATTACAACAGAACTGCTTGTCCTAGAGATTCCAAATTTTTGGTACCGAGTGCACTAATTCATAGCTCGGTTCAGAGACATCAACCGAGTCTGTACCTATTGTGGTTGCTGAGATCCAACATGTGCAAGTTGGACAAACAAAAAAAGCTGGAAAAGCTTGTAACTCATAGAGTTTTGAACAGAAACACTTCAAATATTTGGTACCTCGCTAATTCGTTTGGTACTAAATCTGGAGACTTAAAGCAACCTGCTAGCTCCAGCCATTCCAGAGAACGAGCATATGCTTTTTCACGTATCGTTACTCCAGCTTACACGTTGATCAAGTCTTATAACTCGAAGAGTTTCCTAGCTACAGACCTGAAATTTTTGGTACCAGGTGCACTAAATAGGTACTAAATCCTTGCGTTTACTATGTATCTCTATCATTAGCCGTTTGCCCACACTGACTGAGGCAGCTGGAGACATGTTACTCCAGCTTACACACTATTATAAGCTTATAGCATCGTTGTTTATTTGGCAGCTAAATTATGATTCAAATCTATGAGTGCACTAATTATGCTTTAAATATTGGCATTTATAGAAATTACATTTTCAATATGAGGAAGCTGGAGACACACACACATTATATGCCAAGATATAGAAGTTCCCTAAAACAGCCTTCATTTTGATCAATACAATGTTTCCCTACTCATTACTAGTTCGTACTTATCTTATGCTTATGCCTAAAGGTGTAGAAATGTGGGAAAACATTACTTAGGTAAGTAGGCTGTTTCCACATCTACTGTTACTGGGGTGAAAAAAATAAAAACAATAGCTCTCTCTAACCACTGGTTCGAACTGGTTCTTAGCATTACTCTCACTTTCAGATTTTCATTTATTGTTAATCATTTAATTTTTCTCTTTAAACTCAAACAAGCTTTCTTTAGTTTCCTATATGCGAAAACATGTAATTGGTGATTAGTTTTTAAGTAATTTTAATTATAGAATGTAACACTGTTTTCGAAATAAAATAAAACAATGTATCGTACCTACATAATCTATTTACATGTCTTTTGTTTCCTTACATAATATTTATGTAAATAAATAATACCATGATCAATACTGTATCTACTTACAAAATAATGTACCTACAATATCACAAATTTTAATACTGAGAAGGCGTGTAGATACTTAAACTGGAATCCCAAGGGAATATGAAGTATCTTCGTCATGTAGCGTCTTCCTGTTTCTTAAGTGCAGCTGACTGCGTCAATAGGTCTTCAAGTAGAATGTCATTGTCGATCAGATCAAGGCTTCCAGTTCGCTGGAAAATATAACAAGTTGCTTGCAAAATTACATCCTTCTACTATTATAAACGCAATAATTTGTAAGTATGGATGGATGGATGTTTGTTACTCTTTCACGCCGGAGCGTCTGAACGGATCTGGATGAAACTTGGCAGAGAGGTAGATTATAGTCTGGAATAACACATAGGCTACTTTTTATCCCGCGGGAATACCGGGATTTAAATCTGCGCGGGTGAAACCGCGGGGTGCAACTAGTATGTCATATATGTAATGCATAAAATAGGATAATATGCTATTTTCGACCCCATACCCATGACTCTGACTGATTTCTAAAAATAGTGCTCTAATCAGTAGACGTTAGACGTTGCACCTAGGCAGAACCTTTTCAGTCTTCCTGGCTTCGCGAAGCCATTGAAAAGGTTCTGCCTAGGTACTTCAATCTTGTACTTTCATCACCATTAAGAGCCCGGTGACAGCGGCTCGCAATTTCGAGGTGCGATTGGCTATTATTTCATTTTATTTCATTTCGGGGAGGTTGTTTGAAAGAATAACTCTAAAGAAACACGCATAAATACTGTTCGAACACAAATAATACAATAATATAAGGGAAATGTGCTTGAGTCAGAAATCATTTTGGTATTAGGTAAATGTAAGACCAAACATACTAATACCAAAATGATTTCTGATTCGGGCATGTTTCCCTTATACTATTGTATTATTTGTGTTCGAACAGTATTTATGCGTGTTTCTTTAGAGTTATTTTTTCAAACAACCTCCCCGAAATGAAATAAAATGAAATAATAGCCAATCGCACCTCGAAATTGCGAGCCACTGTCACCGAAGCCTTAACCTGAACTCCACTGCAAGATATAGGTAAGCCTCGACTGTATATTTCCAGTAACAACTATTGAGCCCTCCATCCACGGACTTCCCGCGATATTTATATAATCAGTCCACCAGCTTCCGATTCATGGTCGCCAAACGAGAGAACCTTTATTGCACAACGTTTGTCATTTCATTAAACTATTAGACCTGCCTATTGGCACTTCGAATTGGTCCGACACATTCCTCTGCTGTGTTGTACAGCAAGTATGAATACCAAGTAGACAAGTTAGAATTAATTAATTAACATAAAGTACCTGCTGAGCACTAACTGATCGAGCCATTAGCTTTTGCGAGTGTTTGATTCGGCGTTCTTTCTCTCGTTTACATTTTAGACGTTCGAAATCATCCATTCCCTCGTTGTCACCGTCTATTTCATCTACTGTAACAAAAAAAAATCCCGGTGTAAGTTTTCGGGAGTAATATTTCTATACCCTTGATTAACATTCATATAATAATATTTTATCGTTTTATTCATCCTGACAAATCTCCATTATTAATATGTTACCTAAAACAACGCGTGATGTTACCACGTAAGTGATGGTTACCATTTAACATCAGGTGGGCCATCAGCTGGTTTTATTAGAAAAATGGTGGTGCGCGTCACACAAAAAGAACGCCGAAAAGAGGGGGAGGAGAGCGCGAGTATTTTGCATGCGCAAACATCCCCTCCACTGTTGTCCAGCGTTATATTTGTTTGACGCGAGCTATAGATAAACTTGTGGCTTGTGTGTAATTAATTTGACGACCTCTGTGGCGCAGCGGGCGAGAGTCCGCCTGCGACGCAAGAGGTTGCGGGTTCGATTCCCGCCTCGGAACAAATTTGTGTACGATCTGCAGAAATTTGTTCCGTTGGTCTGGGTGTTTATGTATAATAAAAAATATCTATGTATGTAAGTATAGTATTAAATATATCAGTTATCTAGTACCCATTAACACAAGCTTTGAGTGGCTTACTTTGGGGCTAGATGGTGCTGTGGTTTTTTTCTTTTTTATACAACTAGCTGATGGAACAAGCAGATGGCCCACCTGATGTTAAGTGGTAACCATTACCTATAAACAAAACATTGCCCCGTAGGTCACGCACAATAGGAACGTGCCCTACGATGCACTGCCCTGCGTCCATCAACTTGAGGCATACAGATGTTAAGCCTCATGTGCCTGTAATTACACCGGCGACCACACTCTTCAAACCGAAACACAGCGTTGCTGCTTGGCGGCAGAAAAAGGCGTGGTGGTAGTACTTCCCCGGACGAGCCCTTCACAAAGAGCTCTACTACTCTTTGATTGTCCAGCATTATTTATTTATTATTTATTTAAACTAACGCTGGGTGTGACTGCCGGCGGCGCTGAGCTCTGGTCCCACGTCGCTGTCCAGCCGCGGCCGCAGCGAGCCGAGCGAGCCGAGCGCCGACGCCGCCGGGCTCGCGGAGCCGGCGCCGGCGGCGCGCGAGTGCGACCACGGGTTCGGAGCCGACGACGACAGGCGACTGTCTGGAATTCACAACATCAGTTCATCACAACAATTCGCAAAGTTAGGGTACATTAGATTAACTTACCCAGATTAGATTAGCGAATTAGTACCTACTAATTGACCGAGCGAGCGAAGCGTCTCAGTTTCCACATTGGCCAAAGATGCGTTTGTCCGGATGTCTGTCTGTCTGTCTGTTCTCCTCTACAGGTCGCATTTTTCAACCGATCTGGACGAAACTTGGTACACAGGTTATATGACTTATTAGAATTTTTTTGCCGTTGGGGGTTTTTGATTGGAGGGGTACTTCCCCCAAAAAGGGGCAAAAAAGGGGGCTATTTCATATACTGAATATCTCCACCAAATGAGATCCGATTTCGATTGTTCTTTTTTTATTTGAAAGGTAGTAACTATAAGTTGGTCTCATAAAAGTTTGGTGAAGATCTGATGAGGATCTTTAGCATGATGAACGGGATAGCTCATCAAAAAATCGACGGGTTTCAATCAAATTTGAGAGAAACACTAAGGACCTCATTCTACACAAGATGATTTAAAAAAAACAATAAAAATCAATAAAATCAAAAGAATCAAAAATCTGAAAAATTATATATACCTACCGCTAAGCCAGTGAATTGCTCACTTTTAGTGTGCTCGCGAGGTCTACCAGCTCACAGAGCCACTAGTATTTGAATGAATAACTAAAGTGGTTGTGGTAGTAGGTTTTAGTTAGGTTAGGTTTATTTAGGCGTGGCGCCACGCCACAACCTACTAATGTGAATCTAATCATAGTAAATGAACGGAAGCGATTGCGCCACGACACGACACGACACGGTAATATGAACCTAGCTTAAGTGAAATCTTTATTGCACACCTTAAAAACGAACAAGACAGGACAATATGAAATTTTGTGTGTAGGTAAATTCAGAAGGTCTGAGAATAGGACGAAAACAATGTTTCATATCCCTGGTCCCTGTTCCACCCCAAATTTTATTTACATACAACACTAAATTTTCACCTTTCTACCACCAAGACCTATTTTTTATAGCGATACAACGTTGCCGGGTCAGCTAGATAAATGATGTATTTTTATGATATCACCACTTTACATCAGTTAAATAAATAAATAATGCTGGACAATCCACACAGCACTATCTAGCCCCATAGTAAGCTATTCAAAGCTTGTGTTATGGGTACTAGATAACTGATATATTTAATACATTATATACTTACATAGATAGATATTTTTTATTATACATAGAAAACACCCAGACCATCGGAACAAATTTCTGCAGATCGTACACAAATATGTTCCACGGCGGGAATCGAACCCGCAACCTCTTGCATCGCAGGCAGGCTCTCGCCCGCTGCGCTACAGAGGTCGTCAAGCAGTCAGTTGGTCATGTGCTTGTTCCATGAGCAGGTAGTATTAAAAATAAATGAATTGGGTCTGTATTTTTATTTTAACTATCATATTCCTCGAACAAATAAATTATTCATTTATTTATTTGCCGGGTGAGATAATGATCCGATGGCGCAGGTGGTTGCACATTCCCATATCATAGGAAGGGTCGTGGGCTCATGTGGGCCTTTTTTCTTTTTTCATCCGGACCAAGCGAGCAACATGTGATAGGCTCTTTAGTCGACTGGTCCCGGAAAAGACGGGTCATACGGGGCCAGTTGACGTAAGAGCCTAGGGATAACTATTAGGCCGCGCCGTCCTGATGGTGGCTGAGCGCTCCATTAGCTTATCAGACCGATAAGTCTATTGCTGTCTCTTTTCGTTAGAATGAACGTGACTGTAACAAGTATACTATAGAGCCGCTATAAAATGGAATGGCAGGGAATATGAATAAGAGGGTTAAAATACATTATAAACTCATATACTTACTTGAGTTGTCATGATTTGAGTAATTATTGGAGGGCACGTCGACATTATCACTGGGCGGAGGCATTTGAGCGAATATACTCATCGCTGTCGGTCTGTGAATAAATAGAGCTAGGTATAAGGATTGACGATGTGTTAATGAAGTGTCGCCTTCAACCTGTGTTACAAGTTAATACCTCCTAGTAGGTACCACTATTGGCGGTCGTAAAGCTACGACTGAGGTCTTGGAGCGGCCTAATAACAATCTTTAGTATTACAAAGATTTTTATAATGTCCCAAAAGTTATTCTCCGAGCGGGATTTGAACCCGCGATCTTCCCCTTGATACGGGGCTGCGCTACCAACTGCGCCACCGGAATCACACTCGACGAACTCTTGGACATGTTACTACGGTACTTATGCGACCGTGGCTCTATCTGACAGGTTTGACGATTACTATCAAGAGTCCTGCTCGATAACTGAAGTTGCATTCAGTTGTCCCCGTATCAAGGGGAAGGTCGCGGGTTCAAATCCCGCTCGGAGAATAACTTTTAGGACATTATAAAAATCTTTGTGATTTCCTTAAGTGTAGTTAAGCACTATAAAAACTAATAAAAATTGAAATCTTTAGTATTGTAATTTGTTAATTTTTCGCTTAGCAAAGAATCAAAGTTAAACTTTATAGGATTATCTTAAAAATAGATTAATACGAGGCTAACCCTTTTTGCGAGAGACTGGTGCCTGACCAAGTTTACAAAACCTGTGATAAATGTTACTAGGGCCCCAGTAGTGTCCAGCTAGTAGTCACCTATATTATTTACCTAACGTCTGGTCGTTTGGCCATGCTGGTGATGGTAGCTTGTTCGTCGACCTCCTCGATGACGTCATTGGCTATCTTCATGCTGCCCGCTGTGGCCGCTGGCTTGTTCAGCTGCGGGTTGCTGGCTGATATCGTGAAGCGGGATCCAGCTGGAATTCAAAATCACATTTTAGATTACGTAACCACTTCTTGTGGTTGAAAGGATTTTAAGTGCGCCTCAAAGAAGCTCCATTCGGGCACTTGCTTTAGATATTTTTTCGGTTCTACGACATGCCAGTTTCCTAGCGATGTCTTCCTTCACCGTTCAAGAGGACTGGCACTTGGAAATAACATTTTAAATAGACAATCTCGGGTTTTGAACCTTTGAACTCGGAAAGGGATGCCACTCCCACAGACCACCAGGATAGACACGAGGTAGAAAAATGCAAGGCACAGATTGCCAAGTTAATTTTAAGTTATGGTTTTATTTAAATTCCGATCTTTATCGTGCGTTATTGTTATGCATTTGAGTAAGAAAGGAGTGAGCACCGTCGAATGAAATAAGAGAGTGGAGGAAGAAAACCTTGTGCCGACCCCACGACACCTAACATGGGATAAAGGTAGATGATAAATGCAATCATGGTAGGTACTTACGTACATTGTATATATTTTTTTACCCATGGCATGCATGATCATTACATTAAACTAAACTATGTAATTAATGGCTGCCTGTTATATCATATCTCATAGTGACTTCGCACTAACCTGTGTTAAGCTGTTTTAATAATGACATAATTTGTTGGAATCCGCTCTAAGGTTGGGTAAAACACGGAATCACTTCCTTGTTTATGTACCTTACAATTGGCTATTGTTGTCAATGTAATGTTTGTATTGTAAATTGTAAGGAGAGCTAAAATCTGTTTACAAGTGGACAACAAAAATGCTGTTATTGTCATTATCAATTAAACAATAAATAAAGGTACCATATTTTACATGGTCTATTTCGCTGAGTCCTGCCGGACATAGGTTAAGTACCTAACTAAGTTATGTAGATTGTGGTTGGTGTGGGATTGATATAAGAAGGTTCGCAAGGAGATCGACATCCGCAGTCGTTTTTTAGTTAGGCAAAAAAAGTTAGTCGAAATAAACGTACTACCATCAGTCTGGGCAGTCCCCTTTTGCTCTTCCTTCGAAAACAACCTCTTCAGCATCGAAGTAACAGAATTGGTTCTTGGCATGGGCGTCTGCTGTGCCAAAGACGCCATGGAGTTGGTAGAGCCCATGGAATTACGGTCTTCTTTCTTTCCTCTTTTGCTGCCGCGGGACACGATAAAGTGGATACCAGAGACCGCATCGTCGTTCATCTGGAGTTGCTGTTACCAAAAGATTGTTTAAACATGGTGACATTGTATGGGTTTTTGAATTGGCTTGAGATGCAGGTCCAATCTATGCCTAACATGTCTTTATTTCATCTTTCTCGGGAATTCGAAATGTTTCAGCATAGGTTTTATACTGTACTTTAGAGCAAGATCGATCAAGAGTGATCTTGAGGTCGAAACCAGCTGACAGTATATATTTTTTGACTTAATTCTTAGTTTTGTATAGTAGCTCTGGCTACATTATAGGTACAGAATTAAATAATGCAGTAAATTTAGTATCATTACCTAACGCACTCGTAGGAAGTGATGTTATCAAAGATTTGACGGTCTGATAGCCCAGTGATAAGATTATTGTAATTGACAGCGCAAACACAGCAAAAGCAAAGAATACGACATTGTTATTGCAAGGTTATTCACAGCGTATTGCCGAATCCACGTAGAAGGCAGGTTATCAGCTACCTTCCAGCAACTTGATCTTGGAATCAATCAACGTAGGGTCTTGGAAGTCGAATGATTCGTCAGATGATGAATTGTTTGAGGATGCACTAGCATTGAGGTGATAGAGGGAACATCGATGGTTGTTTAGTCGGTATGCCACTAGTTGCTACTGTCTCATTAGCATTAGTAGCTGGCGGAGAGCCCGACATACCCCTCCAACTCTCCCCGAGATGGAGGGGATGCGTAAAGCATTTATCCATCGTAAAAAAAAAAAAAAAAAAAGTCTTGGAATCAAATGTTAATGTAATATGATTATACTTGCTGCTTTGGTACATGGCACATGTTTTCTACGTGAATAGGTAGGCTTATTTCATACAAAAAAGAATTACAAACACAGTAACACAAAAAACGAACACGATTAGTTATGTGAAAATAATTTCGGAGATACCTATAGGTAGGTATGAAACTAGGTTATTCAGGTGTTAAGTACCTCACTTAATAGTCTTATAAGTAGGATTAATTCCAGCACTAATTTTAATATGTATTGGTAAGTTAGTAGGTCCATATTATGGTTACCATACATTCGACCAGATTAAAACTCATATAATTATAAAATATGATAGGTCAGATTATGTTAAATGCCTCAGAATATTCAATAGTTATTACAAAATAAAGTGTCTGTTTAACGATCTCGGAGTAAAAATATAAATTAAATAAAAATATTTTTCCAACTTTGTTCGTGACAAGTATGAAGAGACAGAAATATTGTAAACATACCGTAGCGTTAGGTACTCCAAGAGATCGTGAAAGGCACTTCGTATAGGTACATAGTTAGTTTGTTACATTATCTTACCATTTTCCATCTATAACCGATCGACAATAAATGGGTATGTAAAAAATATAAAATACCTGTTACAATATTGTAAGCATACACCAAACATGAAACAATTATCGTGCAATTTCGTAAGCACTTTTCGATTCCCTCCACATAAATTGTAAGTAAACAAATTATGTCATCCATTCTTATTAGCGGTCTGCGATTCCCATTTACCACAGAGGCCCTGGGTAAATGACCTCTCCTAGATCAACTGCCCTTCTTTACGGAAACATTCAATGCATCAGTATGTATCTAAATAAAATTAAGATTATAACAATTTTATTTACATACCTACTATGAATGAACTTCAACCGTTAGTCAGATTGTCCATGGATCGAGAACAAAAAAACAGAAGGACGAGAACTAAAAAAGTTGTGCTGAAATTGAGAACCAATTCCTATAGGCTTTTTGTTACGTTCGTCCTGAACGAACACAAAGGACTTTATAAGTATAATAATTTGCTATTTTTATATTGTTAACGATAAATGTTGTTTTCAGCAAACTTAGAAAAAGGAGCTCGGCACTGGATTAATTAGCGAATGTTAAATTATTGTTCACGAGGAAACGAAGCTAGGAAACTCATGCCATTTATAATGCTTCGTCATGCTTATAAAACTGGTCAAACCTCTGGCGGATCAAACTTGAAATTCACGGTGCTAGTGGGCGTAGGCACCACTTCATCAGCCTTCCCCGAAGAACGGGCAACTACCTAGCGGCAAAAACTAGTTTAGTTTCTCCAAAAAGTATCAAAAATGCTGAAGCACTTCATTCGAACATGAAAAGATTTGATTGATCATGGACAAGAATGTTACGTGTTCGATACCTACATAAGTACATGAATGTATTTACATCAGAAATAAAGATAATGGGAATACATAGGAAGAAATCAAGAGATTCGATAAGGTTTATGAATAATAAATGCGGGAAACGCTAGATGAATATTTTACTGACACCCTGCAAAGCTGCATGCTTATAATCGGGCCGGTCTAACCTCTGGCGGGTTCAACTTGGTGTCCAAGAGTACCACTTTGTCGACCTTGGCCCCAGACCAACTCCTATACTTTCTTCTGGGCCCAGATATCACCTATCGTTAAAAAACAGAGTTGAGTCTGTGCATAAAGAAGAACTATTGTATTCAGCAGAGGAATAGAGATATTTTAGAGAAAAGTAAGCAGAAACATGGTTTTCGTTGAAAGAATATACATCAAGATATACATTCGTACCAAGTAGGAAAGAGAAAGATAATGTAGAGGGAATGATTTCTTTAAACGATGTAAGGATAACAAGTTAAGCGAGGCTTGTGTCTTCTAAAACAGACGAAGTCAAGCAAGAAAACATGAACAGAGATATTGAAGAGACAGATATTCAAAATACGTTCCCCAAACTTTACCAAGGTGATATCTTCAAGACTAAAACGAACAAACTATAGTAAGTGCCGGCTTACCTCTCAGACTAAATCGACATACATTTATATTTTACTTGCCGGATAGCGAATTTGAGAGAGAAAAACCGACCCCAAGACAACAAAAAGAATAAAGATTGTGTACAGACTGGTAGTACATTCGAAAACAAACGAAGTAGAGTCACAGTAGAGAAAAAAGAATAGACAATATGAAATCACCCAATCAAGAAACAATGACAGTTCATTCATGGAACAAATTGTTCCAACAGAGATATACGTTAGTTACGCAGCTCCGAAACCGTAACACTGCGAAGCTCCGTGCAGCATGCTATAAAAACGGTCGGGTCTAACCTCTGGCGGGTCGAACTTGTAACTCACGGTGTTCGAGGGTACCATCTTGTCGATTTGGATCTGAGAGGGCGTCGTCATAACCATACTCCTCTGTCTCGCTGGAACTGCTATCCTGGCGGTGGAATGCTCCGGGTGCTCCTCGCGTTGATTCTCCGTGGCTATCGTGTAAGGCAGCTCGGATGGGAACACTTCGTCCCAGTATTGGTCCCTGATCAGCTCGGGATGCTCATGATGCATTTCATCTACTATCATGTACGATACCTGTTCGGAAATGTTTATCGCGATTATAAAGAAAGATCGGTGAAGGAAAACATCGTGAGGAAACCAGTTAGTATTCTAACAGCGGCGATGGGCTTGCAACCTGTCACGTATGGAATACTAACTACTGCAAAATGTGGGTATGCGCCAAATGTAATGTTTGGACGTACCTCTGACTACCCCCCTTAGACATCCTCAAAGAATCTTGAATTAGTACCTACTTGGTACTGGGAGATCTGAAGGGATATCTACCGTGCCTGGGGATCAAAGTCGTGAAGCTGTTTCAGTTTTTCAGTTTAAAGAAAGATATAAATATCTGAATAAATGTGGATATTATAAATGTATGAACATACCTGTAAGTCTCTGTCAATCAACCAATTGACTTCAAAGTCGTCGTCATCTTCGCCGAACGGGTTGATCAATGACTCTGCTACCTTCAGCCAGCCCATATAGAAAAAGAATTCTAGTGTAGCGAATATAGGAAAGTACAGATCTATGTTACTGATGTAGGCGTCGCTGCTAGAAGACTGGAGCTTATTCTCCACCCACTGACTTCCCAGTGCTGTAGTTATAAAGTATGAGTATACTGCAATTGTTACTACCTGTAAGTCCACGTAAAATTGAATAAAGTTCCATAGGATCCCAAACTAAAAATTTTGTATAGGAAAAAATGTATATAAGTAGTATATCAGCTATCTGGTTCCCATATCACAAGCTTTGGCTTAGTTTGGGGCTAGATAGTGCTGTGTGGAAAGTCCAGCAATATCTTATTAAGTACCTGTGTGTAGACCAACGGCACACTTATAGTGTCGTAGCTGAGCAAAAGTCCAGCCTGTCCTCTAAATTTGTTTAGTTCGTCAATAATGGTTTTGACGGCAAAGTCGTCACGTATCCGACCTTCCTTACGAGCTCGGGTCACTATGCTGGTAGCCCATACTATTGGCAACCTAGAAATTAGTACATAACTTTAAAATGGCTATTTTGCAAAGAAAAATCCATCAGCGTACAGAAACCAACTCGTCTATAACAGTGTTTTTCAATCTTTTTAAATACGAGACCCTCTATATGGGTTGAAAAATTCTGGCGAACCCCTTGGGCCATACAGGTACGCAAACTTATACGCCATTATTCACTGAAATCGTGTTTTTATTGTAGTGTAGAACCTTGCCTTTTTCCTTTTGCCGGCGACGTCACGACGTATGTAAAGTTTAGTATTGTGCACGATTTCGTGTTAACAGTCAAAACATCAATATTGATTTCGATTTAAACTGGGGATTCCCCTCATAATATCACGAAGAGGAAAACATCTTTTAGCAACGAGAGCACCGGTGGTAGCGAGAGTGACCCTGCCTTCCGATCTTAAGTTCGCAGGTTCAAATCCGGTCGTGCACCAATGGATTTTTCGTATCGAAAATTTTATGTGTGCAATGCTTGTAAACGGTAATGGAAAACATCGTGAGGAAACCAGCTAGATATTCTAACAGCGGACGCTGTTTCAGTTTCAGTTTTCAGCGACGCCCTATATGCGATTGTAGGACAAAAGTTAGAACAGTGTAAGTATTCAATACCTATCTGCGTATTCAAACTATTTAAATTTCCAGCAGCTAGTCATGAGCAACCATGAAACAGCTTAGAACAGGTATAATTAGCACTGCAATAGACAATTATTATTAAGTCATTATTTGCACAATATTTTCCTGTACGAGACGTGTAGATTTGCACAGAAATAGTTTTTAAAATACGCGCATCATGCGATTGTATTTCAAGATTGACAAATGCAAGAAATTTAATATAGCGCAGTCTCATGACTGCATTATTTCAGACAGCAAATGTAAATCCTCGTTGCATTAAATTGGCTTTACCAGTGCGTGGGGACTTCTGGTCAGATGATGATCTATTTCTTGCACTCGATCTCAATCACTCTCAATCACACAATTTTACACCCACACATACACACACACACACACTCATGGGGTGCCCTGCTGTGTAATCAGGATACCCCCTCACACAACGAATCCTACCTTAAGTTTTTATTTTGTATATTTCTGTAACTATTGATTTGATTTATATACTTACGTAATTTTAAGCTTTTTAGTTAATTAAATAGCAGAGCTAATACTCATTGGTTTAGGAGGTGGGCGTTGAGACTGCACCACAGTTTTTAACTATTGCAGTCTCATCGTTATTTTGTAATTTGTCCACTGTACATACAGTTCTGAATAAATATTATTATTATTATTATTATCTACCTAAAATCTTTTACAACGGTATAAAGCTCAAACGTGTATTTTGTAAATACACACTTGCATTTTGTAGGTACTTTGAAAAAAATGTTATTACTACTGAAGAATATTATTACTTCAAAATTCAAAAAAAATTCAATATTCATTTATTATACTAAAGTGTTTAAACATTAATAATTTTGCCATTGGTCCCCGCACTAGGACATGCCTGTAACGCGGGAGGCCGAATACAATATACACTTTACTTAGTTTGAACCACAAATATGTTACAGTAGCAGAGCAAAAAACAAAGTTTTTTACTGTATTGGTCGACGAGTGTAAAAGCGGTCAAGTCAATGCAAATACAAAACTCATGCTCATTCCAAACCATAATAACGCGTCGAAATCTAAATTTCATTGACATCAAAGATTTTACCAAGTTACATAATTATGCATTCAAATATAGTAAAATTATGCAGACTGCCAAATATGAAGAGGCTATTAGTTGCACGGCCGCTGTCTATTATTTTTCGCCATTCAAAGTGTTAGTTTTCCCACTCCAAATAGAATCCTTGCAAATATTTATCTACGTCATCCGGTTATGTATCTATGTGTCATCATTATGACGAATTTCCTATGAACTCAATGAATAACTCACCAGTGTTTTGAGGGTTTAGGAAACTTCTCATTCAAGTTGTTGAGGATTGATTTCTCGTTTTCCAGTAGAAGTCCCGCTTCTACCAAATTGTCTAGCGTTGGGAACCGCTTCTTCACGCGAGGAGAGATCATAGTTAGCACCATTGTGAGGCAAAGGCACACGTAACGTACTATTGTTCGACGCATCAATCGCCCACGTTCGTCCTACAACACGCAAGAGTTAGGTAAGCGCACACAGACTCAAAAGGAAGCAAAGGAAAAAATGTTTGAAATAGGTTTCAAATGATGTAAAAAAACTGAAAACTATAAGAAAAACTGTCTTTCCATTGCATTCCCCTGGATGATGGAATTATTTCCACTACAAAGAACACGAACTTATAACTGTGACGAAATTAGTCCCGACAAAATATGGAACAAAGTCTTTGGTTGAATGTGAGTGGTTACTTTGATTTTAAAAATTCCAAGGTAGTCGATCATTCTGATCGGTCTTATCTCCGCTTATATGATGGTTATCGCAAGTGCTTGTTATGTAGTCCTAGAAAACACACAGAGGCGACGCCGGGGAGTGGAGTAAGACTTCCACATCCGTTTATGCCAAGTCCTCCGTATGCATTATGCCTTATCTGTCTGCGTCGAATCAGCCTTGTAGGCCACGGACTTATTAAGAGTAGTTAGCACACATTCAGGCAACAATAATGAGCAAGTTATTCCACATTCATTCAGTAGGACTAACATGATTTCATTGATGAACCGCAAACAAATACCTAAACTTAACCATACTAAAAAATATCATGGACTGTTATAATGAGCAAGTCAAAATAAAAGTTACAGAAAACTACAAATAGTTATTATCAACAATCTAGTAGATAAATACATCTAGATAATCAGGAGTGACTCATTAAGGTACATACAGCAACTAGTGAAATCTGGTCGGTTAAGTTGGTTTTGGAGGACCATGCACGTACACCAGTGTAAACAAGTAGATTTCACAAATTATCACAGGCTACGTCCACGTACAGACGGCTACACATCAGGTTACTCACCTTATATACCTACCTACCCAAAACTACGCTACATTGATACAGAGATCAGTTGAGAAGAAGTGAGATGACCATGTCCAAACTGGGTAGCCCGATGCATAACCATGTGTACTTAGGCAATAATATAAACTACCACTTACACTTTAGGCTAAAATCAATATATCAAACAAACTAAGGTATGCATTCACTAACAAAGTAGCGCATTTACCTACAGGCATCCTGCTTCGCGTTTTACCATTATTTCATCAATATCTGCAAACTGATTAAACATTTTTAAGTGACAAACAAATAAAGCCATGTTATCTTACTTATACAATAAGTATTCGCTGAAGGCCTATCATTTTATAGCATTTATAAGTTGTAGGTAACACATATTTATAATAGGAAATGATAAGTTTAATATCTAATAAACGGAATAAGATAATGTTACTTGATTCGACCGTTTATTGTAAACAATAAAGAATTTTATTTAGTTTCTAATTAGAATATTGAGCACGTCATACTTATTTCATCCGGCATGTTCGGCCAAGATTCAATAGAAATAATACTACATTATATTCTTTGTAATAGACGAAGTAGCCGTTAAATAAAACCAGGAAAGCACTTCAAAACGTTATTTAATTATATCACAAGAATATATTTGAAGCTGTTGACACACAGTGGTCAACACACATGATGGCCCTCCCTAACTTTGGTACATTGATTTGATAGCTCTATCAAAATTAGGAAGATCCACATGCATGATAAGGATATGTTTCAGATATTACGTAATAATGTTTTTTAGTTTAAAATAAATAAATAAATAAAATAAATAATGCTGGACAATCCACACAGCACTATCTAGCCCCAAAGTAAGCTACTAAAGCTTGTGTTATGGGTAATAGATAACTGATATATTTAATACATTATATAATTACATAGATAGATATTTTTTATTATACATAGAAAACACCCAGACCAATGAACAAATTTCTGCAGATCGTACACAAATTTGTTCAGAGGCGGGAATCGAACCCGCAACCTCTGCGTCGCAGGCGGACTCTCGCCCGCTGCGCCACTGAGGTCGTCAAATTAATTACACACAAGCCAGTCATGTTTATCTAAAACTCGCGTCAAACAAATATAACAACAGTGGAGGGGATGTTTGCGCATGCAAAATACTCGCGCCCTCCTCCCCCTCTTTTCGGCTTTCTTTTTGTGTGCCGCGCACTACCATTTTTTTAAATAAAACCAGCTGATGGCCCACCTGATGTTAAATGGTAACCATCACTTACGTGGTAACATCACGCGTTGTTGTAGGTAACATATTGTTTGTATGCAACATTCAACCACAATACCCTAGTTGAACCTTAGTGCTCGTTCCGTAGAGTACCACCATCTCTTGAAGCATTCTTATTTCAATAAAAGTCAAAGTCAAAGTCAAAATATGTTTATTCAATAAAACCACAAGGACCATCTTGAACCGTCTTAAAACTAGGTGACTCTAGTGCCAGTTCCACGCGACCAACACCGAGAAGAACAGGCAACAAACTCGGCTTGGTATTGGTAATATTACTTTTATGTCAATGTCTTATATCAACTGCATAGAGTCAGCATTATGATCAAAAAGTAAAGTAATATTTAAATAAGAATGCTTCAAGAGATGGTGGTACGGGCCCTGAAACATATCCTATTTTGCATGATGGATCTTCCTAATTTTGATACATTAATCTGATAGAGCTATCAAATTAATGTACCTATCAAAGTGAGGAAGTGTATCATGTGTGTTGACCACTGTGTGTCGACAGCTTATTCAATGTAGCTCTACATTGGATAAGCTGTACCATAATATTTACATACTATTTACTATGATATTGTTTAGTACCATTCCGAAATACCATTAATTAGCTGCAAATGGCAACGTTATCGAATAGGAAGCAACCTTCATTGTGCGAATGTTAATGCCCAACTCAATGTTTCAGTCATTCGGAATGTATTTCATGGAAGCTAGTCACGGCCTTGAGCACATGCAATAATCATCAGCGTACACGCGATCTCACAGCAGGATATTTTGAGACTTTAAAATACTACGAAACTTGACCCAAAGTGTATGGAATTGGTTGTGGCCATTTGCCGCGGTGAACCATCTTAGATTTCATTAAAACTAATGTGTTAGGTACCTATTTATCTTTTATTTTGTTAATAATCTGCAACTGATTAAGCCAGAACACAGTGCGTAAAGCAAATGGCTAGCACTTTAAGACGAATGCAAAAGCTAATGTGACTCTCGCTCGCACGTTTTGACTTGTTGAAAGATATAAAATCACGAAACCCATTTTCGAAAAATCGCAAACAACCATTTTTTAAGCAATCAGATTGTGCGTATTTTAGTAAAAATTTACGAAAACTAGAAAAGCAAACTTTTAAGTAGGAAAACTTGCATCTGTAATTTTTTTTTACCAAATTGTAAATGGTTGTTTGCGATATTTCAAAATTGGGATTAGTGATTTTATATCTTTTAAAATGTGGAATCGTGCGAGCGAGAGGTACATCAGGTGTTGTCAACGCCTTAATGCATTACCACGGTCGGTGAAAAACAATACCACTTAGAGGTGTAGAAATAATAATGGCGGTAATCATCTAATCAGTGAGTCCGCAGGCGTCAGTCCTAGTGTTAGCCTGGATAATTTACCTGTCCGTGTATAGTAGCAGAGACGAACACCGCGATTGAATCGGGCCAGGGTATCGTCGTGTACTGATTCCACCATCGATTCATCACCACAGTCACGTAGAAACCCAGCACGAAAGACAGTGGGATCACGTTTCCATGAAAACTACAATAATTTACTACACCTTCAAACATCCTGCAATGGAAAATCTTTTTTAGTAATAAGTAATAGCATTTAAATTTGCTTTTAATTCAGTAAAAGTATAATATATCTGGAATAAAATCGTATGCCGATTTACAATAAATAGATATCTTTAAATCATCTTCCTGCCCTATTACAACTTGATGTTGAATCTCAGCACAGCAGGTTCTCTCTAGCCACGAAATCGTTACATACATACCTATAACATATTTAAATACAAATAATAGTTTAATAGACTATGATTATGCTTAATTTCATAGTAATTTTGTTTCCAGTTATGGTATAGTGGTTAGTACAAAAATAGAACCTTGGGAGGAAAGTCAATAAAAACGGTGCAACAAATTTAATGATGTTACAAATGATCTTACTTCTTTTTCTCTTCATCTAATATCAGGCGGTAAGTTAGATTGAGCGAGTAATACAACAGCAGAAACATGAGTAGATCTAACCAGACCAACTTGTAAATGCTTCCCCGCCATCTGAAACAAATAAAACGAGGGTTATTTATTTATTATGAAAATTCACAGAAATATAACTGTTCCGTGTGAAAATTATATGACAATCCGCAGAAAGCCCACCTAGATGTTGACCGGTAACGACTTCAAAGTGTGACTAACATTGTGTAACTTTGACACGTAAAAGTTTAAAGCATCAAATGCTGGTAATTCCCACAAATGCTTGAAACTCAGACACCATGCCGCCGAAAATAAATAAACGTACAATCACTCAACTCATTTATGAAAAATCACACAACTTAATTAGTTCACTGATTTGATATCGCAAGCGAGATGGGCTAATATAGAAACTGTGGGAGAGCTTCCCTGGACGATCACTTTCGTAAAGTGCTTTACTTCACTCCATTCTTTATCAAATGCATTCTTTATCCAAATTTATAATACTCCATATATTATACAAGTATTATATCCCCCGAGAGACCGGGAGATCCACAAGTGTTACTTCTTGTTCAACTTCCTGAGGATAAAATATTAAGGGCCCGGCGACAGCGGCTCGCAGTTTCGAGGTGTGATTGGCTATTATTTCATTTTATTTCATTTCGGGGAGGTTGTTTGAAAGAATAGCTATTCAGTGACACGCATAAATACTGTTCGAACACAAATAACACAATAATATAAGGGAAACATGCCCGAATCAGAAATCATTTTGTTATTAGTATGTTTGGCCTTACCTAATACCATAATGATTTCTGACTCAAGCACATTTCCCTTATATTATTGTATTATTTGTATTCGAACAGTATTTATGCGTGTCACTGGATAGTTACTCATTCAAACAACCTCCCCGAAATGAAATAAAATGAAATAATAGCCAATCACACCTCGAAACTGCGAGCCGCTGTCGCCGGGCCCTTAACCCGATATCATACGAATCAATCATCAAAAGAAGAAAAAGTACATCTCAAATAGCTTCAGCTCAAATGGATCTCAGTAGTACAAATTTTAAATCCTTGTCAAAAAGTGGAAAACCAACGTACCTATAGCGACGAACTAGAATAGTATCTCGTGAATTACTCTGTTTTGAGCAAGACATCTCTTCAGAAAGATCGGAAAGATACTGTGGCCTACAGCTGTCGCCATTTCACGACGTGACTTTGATGTAATTGATTTTGCATTCGAAGTCACAATCACAGACGATTAATGATCTTTTACGATGCAGTGTGTATCTCAATGAGAGTACATTTTTACAGGAGATTGCCGCATTACATAATAAGATGTATAATAGTTTCTAGTCTTGAATCGCCCGAACCCAATTAAAAATAGGACCTAATTAAGTTATAAGGCATCTCCCGAATACTCACGAAGCATATTAAAGGTATCAATAACATCGACTCATATAAAAGCATTCGTCTGAAAGTCGAAGCATTTCAGAAAAATATGTCTATACCATACTTCTAGCAAATAAATAGTTTCACTTCGCGTCGGAAAGAGGATGGGAGCTGGCAACCAGCTTTCTGCATAAATCTGGTGACAGTTAAACTGCTATGCCATTGAAGAAACCGAATAGGTACAATAGCTTATGCATACTAAATAAACGCAAGTAGTTTATTAGTATGCGAATTGCTGGTTGTCGCCACTGTAAGTGCAGAATGTGTAGATTACGTCATAAAACTTGGAAGATAGCTTTGATGGCACGATTGTTCATGACTTACATTTGGTTTTCTTTAATGTTCTCCAAGAGGACAACAAGGCGATAAAGAAACTGCTTTTGTGAGTCGTAAAATATACTAATACCTAAATTAATCTCAATGGATTTTATGCATCTCTTACCTGCAAGATAATTTTAAAAGTGTGAGCTGTTTAGCCCACACAACACAGAGGAGACAAATTGGCCTCAAACACTGTTTTTGTATTTTTCTGTTTCTTTCATTTTACTGTTTGTTATTAATATCTGTTTTGTTTTTTCTGTGTGCTCTGTGTGTCAAATAAATGTTTCTTTCTTTAAAGGATTCGCCCAGAGAAGCCTATCATATCACCATGCGCCTATTTCTGCCAAGCAGCGTTTCCGAGTTTCGATTGGTTGCCGATAAAATTACAGGGATTATTATTGAGGCTTAAAATCTGTAAGCATCAAATTGATGGACACAAGGAAATGCATAAGGTAAATTCCTATCGTGCGTGATTTGACGAGGCATATATAGGTGATGGTGTATTTTCAGTTTCAGTTTATTACCATTTATTAAGTACCTTTTTTTATTATTTTTTTAATTATCAGGTGCTTGCATTATCAGAAAAGGAGTTTAAAAAAAAACGTTCTTGGAAGTTCAATATCTTGTTTTGCAAAAGCGCGGACAATAAAATGATTTGTACGTTACCAGTTCTTTGTGATGTTCATGTATTAAAGTTTTGGCCTTGACTTCGGACTTAGAACGGGCTTGTTAAGGCTCCGGTGACAGCGGCTCGCAATTTCGAAGTGCGATTGGCTATTATTTCATTTTATTTCATTTCGGGGAGGTTGTTTGAAAAAATAACTCTAAAGAAACACGCATAAATACTGTTCGAACACAAATAATACAATAATATAAGGGAAACATGCTCGAATCAGAAATCATTTTGGTATTAGTATGTTTGGTCTTACGTTTACCTAATACCAAAATGATTTCTGACTCAAGCACATTTCCCTTATATTATTGTATTATTTGTGTTCGAACAGTATTTATGCGTGTTTCTTTAGAGTTATTATTTCAAACAACCTCCCCAAAATGAAATAAAATGAATTAATAGCCAATCGCACCTCGAAATTGCGAGCCGCAGTCACCGGACCCTTAATGTTAGTTGTGTAGTCAGTTAGCAGTGAGCACGAGATCTGTATCAAATACCTACATGTAGGTGTTATACCATTGCGTGCATGAATGTAGTTTATTTTTCATGAAATGAATCAACATTAGTAGGCACTTTGTTTTGTTTGGATTTGATTTGTGTAAATTTTTAACAGTCTTAAAAATATGGAGGAGGCTCTTACTTGGACTGTATTCGTATGTTTTACTCGATTATTCAAACCAATATGAATTGATTTGATGTTTTTTTTGTTGGTAGGTTATACTTTTAAATTACACTAAAATCAGTATAGTGCTTTTTGAAAAATTCAAAGAAGTTACCTAAGTTTATGGATGTTTTTCAGTGTTTCTTCAAAGGCGGGTTTTTTTTTAGTTTAAGTTATTCTCATAAAGATCTAATAATGTCGCCGGTAGTATGTATGTAATGTAGGTATTTGAAAATTAAAATGACTTTCGTAAAACCGCCCCATGAAACATAAATAACTAGGTACCAATGAGACAGTAATTGGCCCTCCTCACCCCTTTGCCCTCATTCATTTCGTTCTCTTCTTTTATACCACAGAATACGTAAGTGCTTAGAAATTATAGTTTAACAACATTTTCCCTACGATGAAATATAACAATTTCCCAGTAAAAATGAGCCCCTGAGTTGCAAATTCAAAAATGGCAGTTCATCGTAGGGCATTTTCCTTTCGTGTTTGACTTACGAGGCAATGCTGCTTCTTGGTGGGCCACCTCAGGAGCCGATGTGGCCGACCTGATGATCTTGTCGGCTTGTTCCATCATCAAGCAGCAAAAATATAAACAATCCAGTCCAACTCGGTGCCGCCAGTTAAACCTAAACGGGAGACCCCTGAAGCTGTCATTTCACCGAAACTCAAGTATTAAATTACTGCTCCTGGAATAGGGACATCAACATGACGAATACATCACTCATCTTCGATATGCCGCATGCCGGTGATATCATATTCATGGTGATCTCTCGAAGAACTACGAGTAGATGTGATTGGTATTATGTGTATAGGTATCAAATTATATTTCGTTTCATATCCGTTTACATTTTGAATTAAATAATTCCTAACACTTACGCGAAGATCGATGAACCGAAAGTTCTGAATAAGGAATGATTTTAAGTACCAAGTCTACATCCAATAACATTAGATTTACCTACCTACCTACTCCAGCATCCTTATTGTCTAACTCTCTGGTAATCGTACCTAATCGGCACAGATGAGGGAATAGATATGTAGTATAATATTGTAATGGCACAGATGAACTTGATGTGTAGTGTAGTGTGTAGTACAAAAAGTTTGTCACTGGAAACCCAGAATAGCGTCACTGTAATTAGCTTCAAGTTAGACACTAAAGCCTCAGTTATTTACATCCAAAATTCCAGGTGTATAACAAGATATGAATTCATTTTCTCAAAGAAAAGGCATCGCGTGAATAAAATCGATATTGGGAACACCAGTGCAATGACCGGAACAATGGGGCCACAAAGGTGCAGGCTAGACTACTGAATTATAAATGTCCTTACCTGGTAATCACTAGGTAAGACATGGGGCACGTCGATAGCTGAAGGCACTTCGATAGCAACTAACGAGGTAAAATAGCTTCCGTCTTCTTTTGAAAGAATCAGGGTATATTAAACGATTCTTTTTTTTTATTTAATCCACCAAACAATGTTTGTACAAAAGGAGAGCTTAATGCTAGACAGCATTTTCTACCAGCCAACCTTGACAGGTAGAGAACATGAGGTTGGCGTGCTTCTTGGTCTACGAATGAAAGAAAGAAAAAGAAAACTTTTTTATTTGACCCAAGTTATGGATGGAAAAATAGAAAAACAATGAACAGAGGTAACTAGATGACATAACAATAACAGTAGGTAAAGAAAAAAATGGAATGCAGGTTTAAATTACTTACTACTTACTTAAGTAAATTCTTATTCCTATTCGGATTAGTATATCGACCGCAGGAAGAACATAAAAAGGTAAGTAGTTCATTCTGTGATCAATGCTATAGGTATGGTACACGCGCGAGGAAGTCCTGCATGAATCATCAAAAAGTGCATAGGAGGTAGGTACCCTATAGTATCAAACATAGGCTGAGATGACTAGCATCGGACTAACTTGGACCAACAGTAATGATTTGTCCCTAGCAATACATAATGATGGTACTGATGCGAATGGGTGGTAGGTAAGGTGTGTAAGCCGTAGTGTGTGCTGACTGATGGATGGTACTGAGCTGTGCGTCTTGCGAGACTAGATGGGACATACCTACTTAATAACATCAAATCACATAGTACTCACATGCTGCTGTGCTCTTCTTGTAGGATTGCTAATTCGAGCATTTGTTTATGTTAGTGTGTTATTTTATTTAAAAGCTTCTAAAAGTAACCGTGCAGAGGAAAGCTATAAATAAAGCTATCGAACTTGTTACCTTAAACAAAGGTGCACATAATAACAAAGTTGCTTAGTATTTTTTATAAAACTAGCTGATTAAGTGGCCAGTGGTAACCATTTCTGCTGTTTGGAAATTCTGATGATGTCTTCTGTATCGATAGATGTTAGTATGGATACTAGGTACCTATAAAACATTAAAATGAAACATAAAACTGCAAAATGAAACCATCACAGGCTTACAGATGTTAAGCCTCATGTCAACCACACTCTTCAAATGATTTGCAAATTGTTTATGTACTTTAATTCAAAAATTGTTTTGTCTGTTCACATGCTTTTTATGTATAACTAGCTGGTACCCGCGACTTCGTCTGCGTACTTTTAATCTCTTCATCTCTTTTTTTCGCAATAAAAGGTAGCCTATGTTCTTTCTCAGGGTCTAAAGATTGTCTGTGCCAAATTTCATCAAAATCGGTTGAGAGGTTTAAGCGGGAAAGCGTAACAGACAGACAGACAGACAGAGTTACTTTCGCATTTATAATATTAGTTGGGATTTAATGGTGGAAACTTCGCTGGTTTTTGTAAAACGTAAATCCAGTTATTTATAATTATTATAGTACTGTTTGTTTCCCAAATAAAATAAAATAAAAATAAAATCGAAACACAGCGTTGCTGCTTGGCGGTAGAAAAGGCGTGGTAGTGTACCTATGTTCCACAAAGAGCTCTACTCATAATCATCTTGAGATGGGATATGGGTTCTTTAACACCTATCAAGAATCAATTATCAAAGGAGAAAGGATCAGAGGAGACCAAGGAGCCCCCACGCTACTAGTTTTTTTTTTATATTTGATAGACTGTCCTTTGGCCACAATCTCACCTGATGGTAAGCGACGATGTGGCCGACGATGGAGCAGAACGGTCTAGAAGACACCTATTCACTCTTGCCTTGAAGAGGCCCAAATTATAGCGATCAGGAAAGACAGACGACGGCAATGAGTTCCACTCCTTGGCGGTTCGCATAATAAATGTGGACGCAAAGCGCTTAGTGCGAATGGGTGGTATATTTACCAGGTATGGGTGGTACTGAGCCGTACGCCTAATCGTCCTGTGGTGGAAAGGAGATGGAGGTATTAAGTCGTGCAGTTCCTGAGCACATTCACCAAAATGTATAGAATATCGAAAGGCAAGCAACTTTGCGGCGATGTTCTAGGCTCTGGATCTTAGCCTCTGCCATGTGTTGCTCGCCTATTAGTCTGAAAGCTCGCCGTTCTATCGAGTCCAAGGCAGCAAGCTGGTGCTTGGCAGAGCCATCCCAGAGGTGGCAGCAGTACTCAATACCAGACCGGACTTGTGCTTTGTACAGATTAAGAAGCTGTCCAGGTGTGAAGTACCGCCTTACCTTATTCAAAATGCCAAGCTTCATAGAAGCTAAGCTAGTTTAGTTAGACTTGCGCTTTAGGACGCTTTCTAGGCGGCCTTAAGGCGTTGACAACACCTAACATTTCTCTCGCTCGCACGATTCGACATTTTAAAAGATATAAAATCACAAATTCCAATTTTGAAAAATCGCAAACAACTATTTTGTGTGCAATCACATTGCGAATAGTTTGGTAAAAATTACATTTTGATAGATGTAAGTTTTCCTACTCAAAAGTTTGCTTATGTACGAAAACTAGAAAAGATTTTTCGGAACGATTTTTCGAAAACGGGTTTAGGGATTTTAAATCTTTCAACAAGTCAAAACGTGCGAGCGAGAGTCACATTAGCTCGTTATTCTTATCACAGCATTAGTAACTACTGCAAGGGGGAAAGTAAATAGTTTGCGAGGTTGGGTCGAAAAAACTTACTCAGGGTCTAGCTAAAGGGTCAATCAAGCATTTACGATGAATACACACTAGTACACTACACACCTGTTAACTTTTACTCCACTATCGCCCTCGTCATTCCAGTCAAAAATGTGTTGCTTTTGCTTGTGACACAAGGCAAAGTGCAAGATGCGAAAATAAATATTAGGCATATTCACTTACTAATAAGTAGGTAGGTACCTACCTAGTTTCACACAACACATCTGCAGGCTGATCGCGTAACTTTTGTTACATTCAAAACCCGGTTTCATATGTCAATATTGGCAGATTTACGATGGAAAAACTGCCAAAATTGACATATGCAACCGGATTTTGATTGCAACAAAAGTTACGTGATCAAGGGGCTGATCATAATAATCTAGGCACTAGTAGGTAGGTAGGTATATTGTGAGATAACCTTACATACTTATTGTAGGTAATTTCTTACATGCTTCACTTTAGAAACAACTACGTACCTACCTAGGTACCTAACTATAAACTATCGCAGACTATGAAGGTATCACTATACCTAACTCTGAACGGTTTTGATGTCAGTAACACAATAATCAGATTAGAATCATCTAGGTAGGTGTCTAGATCTCTAGTTAGTACCAAGATCACTGAATACCTATCGCACTCCCACTAAATTTAGCTACCTACAAAGCTTGATGAAAATGACTGAACTAGGTACACCTACTCACAACACTGATGTGATGTCCACGGATTTGTTACCTGCTTAGGTAGGTAACTAGGTACTATACCTACCTACCTATGCTTAGAAAACTAATTTAATTTCTGCACTATGTAGGTAGCCGGTATCCATCTATCTACCTAGTCATTGGTAGAGTAAGCTGGTGTAAATGCAGTTAGAGTTTGTTGCGACACTAGGTACCTACTTAGGTAGGTAGGTATATTGTTTTTATTCATCGTAGATGAAAGTATTGATGATTAAACCACTTTTACCGTACCTATTAACTACCTAGGTAGCTACTTAGGTATAAAAAAAAAAAAAAAAAGGAGTTTATTTTCTTTCACAAGCAAGGTATGACAGCTTCACGACTTTGATTCCCAGGCACGGTAGATATCCCTTCAGATCTCTCAGTACCAAGTACCTACTAACTTAAGATTCTTTGAAGATGTCTAAGGGGGTAGTCAGAGGTAAGTCCAAACATTACATTTGGCACATAACCATATTTTGCAGTAGTTAGTATTCCATATGTGACAGGTTGCAAGCCCATCGCCGCTGTTAGAATACTAACTGCTTACCCCACGATGTTTTCCTTCACCGTTTATGAGCACTGGCATTGAGCACATATATTTTAAGATAGAAAAATCCATTGGTACACAACCAGATTTCAACCTGCAACCTTACGATCAGAAGGTATGTGTTTTTAAAAAACATTTGAATGATTTTAACAGCCGCCAGATATTAAGACTCAGCATCGGAAGTGCCTCCTTAGCTTCCAATAATGCAATATTTAGTAACATGACGGTAAGACTGAAAACGGAACTGAAAATTTCAAGACTTTTATCCCCAGACAATTAAATAAGTCAGACAATCAAATCAAATTTTTTAGAATCAAGTATGAACTCCAGATTCCTTCAGGATGTTTCAGATGAAATTACCCACTTGTTGAAGCAGGTAAGGTACCTACCTACATATTGGTTTTCAATATTACTAAGTAACTGGTTGCTAGCCCATCGCTGCTAAAAGTACACTTACTAGTTTCTTCATGATAGTTCATTCAATGTTAAGAGCATTAATGGTACTATTGCACTCATAATTTATCCAATGAATGACATATTTTAATAAGTAGGTACTTAGGTACATAAGTATTATTTTTTATATATATCCGCAATCGGTCTCTTGATTTTAAGCAGGTTTGTGCTGGACTTGTTGAGGAATTTCTCCAGTGATCATTCATTGTTTTGAAATGGAGAATTTGAAATGGAAATTTTACTGAGAAAAGTACCTATTACAGATTTCATACACCATCAAATAATGTTCTTTGCTCTCGCTACATATAAATTTTTAATGTACCTAAGTAGGAACATATATTATGTAAAATTAAAATATAATAAGTTTATGCACTATAACATTGTAGGTCGGTACTCACCGATAAAGGACTTTCAGAAAGGTCCCAAATCCTCTACATGTTGCAACTTCTCCAGTGTAAGTTACTGTCATTGTGCAGAGCTTAACTTACTTCTTCTGTGGCATAACACAGGCACATAAAAAACTAATTTATCTAGCGGTTATTAATTGATAGTCAACATTGTTTCATCTCAATCTTCAATTAGAGCATAAAAATCGAAGTTCAAGACTCAAAACGCAATCAAAGATTATAAGTACAAGGTACACTGTTTTTTCAACTAGAGATAGAACGCAATGAGCCTCAATAATATTATTTTCACTAATGTTTTTTAATACTAGTGTCCTCGTAAGCTCAATACCCGACGCACCCGACTTCCGTCAACTCAAATTCGCTTTGTTTTTTAGACTGCTGCTGACAGTAGTGCTGACTGAGCTGACTTGAGCTGACTGACCAGTGTTACCAGGTCAAAATTATACGCTACCGCGTTGACTGTTTAAAATTACGGTGTTTCAGCCCCAAATTACCGTGTATGGACTGAAAAAATACCATGCATATTACCGTGCAACATCAAGAGAAAATGTCATATTTTTCAATATTATTTATTATGGCTCCGGTGACAGTGGCTCGCAATTTCGAAGTGCGATTGGCTATTATTTCATTTTATTTCATTTCGGGGAGGTTGTTTGAAAGAATAACTCTAAAGTGACACGCATAAATACTGTTCGAACACAAATAATACAATAATATAAGGGAAACATGCCCGAATCAGAAATCATTTTGGTATTAGTATGTTTGGTCTTACGTTTACCTAATACCAAAATGATTTCTGACTCAAGCACATTTCCCTTATATTATTGTATTATTTGTGTTCGAACAGTATTTATGCGTGTTTCTTTAGAGTTATTATTTCAAACAACCTCCCCAAAATGAAATAAAATGAAATAATAGCCAATCGCACCTCGAAATTGCGAGCCGCTGTCACCGGACTCTTAATTCTTAATCATCTAAAATGTGTCGCACGAAATTAAAAGTATTGTTTCACTGATTAATGCACTGTGCACTTGCCAAACATCAAACACCAACAATAATTTTTGAAGAAAAAAAGAGTGCGAAGCGAGTTACGATTGCGAGAAAGCGATTCATTCATACAAATATTAAACAACCAATTTTCATACACTTTGATTGTTTTACTAGTGGGCAAAGGGCATACTTTTACATTTAGATTTTCGTCAATCATAATTATTTACATATTGACTGTCAAGGTAATTCATAATTAAAAATACCGTAGAAAATGACACGGTAGTGAAGTATTACCGTATACCGTGTTTTAGCCAAAAATACCGTGAATCTACGGTAATTACCGTGTACCTGGTAGCACTGTGACTGACTGACTCAAAGAGAGAAAATGTAAAACTGCGAGACTGGACTGAATGAATGTCTGTCCCTGACCGTGCGACACCAAAGACTTTGTTATAAGCAAAGACCTTGTACCATAAGGTCTTTGGTTATAAGTACAAAGTCTTTGTGCGACACAGACCACAAGAAGTTCACTCACAGAACAAAAACTCTGTGACCAGTGCTGCCAGATGAGACAACTGAAAATGCGGTAGCTGTGCTTTAAAAAACGGATTTTCAGCAGAAAAAGCGGAATTTCTTGTCTTTCATTTACATCGATTTTAAACCAATTTTAAAAAAGGAAGAGGTGTGTTTGTTTTAGGTTTGTTACCTTATTACCTAACATAACTGAATTTGAATAACGAAAGGCGGATTCTTTGTCAATAAGGCGGGGAAAAAAGCGGAAAAGCGAAACATCTGGCAACGCTGACTGGATTGTACTATGTAGTGACCTAAAACTCTGAGGGCGTAGTCACAGTTTTTGTTGACACATTACACGCGTGTATGGTGTACACTACACGCAGTTTTTGTATGAAAATAAGAAAAGTCCGTCGTGTCCGCTAGGGGCGCTTTTCTTATTTTCATACAAAAACTGCGTGTAGTGTACACCATACACGCGTGTAATGTGTCAACCAAAACTGCGACTACGCCCTCTGATAAACAAAGGGGACTTGACAAAAGGACTTTGTATCCAAGCCAACACTAAATAAAAAAAAAACTGGATTAAAATTCTTCTTTTAGGGAACTGACTGACTGATTGACTTAGTTCAAATTCAAATTCTTTATTAAAAAATATAATAACCTAACAGACAATTCTAATGCGTTATTATATAACTAATTAAAGCTAATCATTTATTAACAACATAAAACAAAAAACAAAACAACACACTGAGATCAAAATATAAAATTATGTAGGTACGTACAAAAAACTAAAATAAATCTTAAAAATACTAATGAAATAAAAATATAAGAAAAGTAACGTATCTAAACAATATAAGAAAAAATAACAGGTGGGTATTTAAAAATCTAAAACATGTACAAACACACTATGCTCTTAGCACCACCCAGAGCTCGGTTCCTCCGAGTAGCTCAGTCAGGCAAAGTTTTTCAACTATTGCCCATCTGTCTGCAAACAAGTCTTGTGAGTTGACTATTTTTTTTTCTCTCTTTCTTGTGCACTTAGAGACTTGCAATTTTCATATTATTATATAATTTCAAATAAACGGTCTATTTGTTTTTATTTACTAAGACGAGTTTCACATAATTGGCGAAATATAGGCAAAAGATAAAATTCGTGACGTTCATAGACCTTTCGGAAAAAAAAATTTACTCGAAAACTAAGGTCAATAATTAAGCGGGAGGTTTTTTCTGTAATTCAATATGATTCAATCTATTGAAATCAAACATAAAACGAGGACATCCGCAACTAAGGTAATATCTCATACTGTGCATAGCCTCTGATAGTGTGCGGCCGCGGCCGCCTAAAAATTAGCATTGACAACACTGCTCGGTCCGTTCCGTCCTCCATTCATACATTCATCAATTAATCAATTGAATTCATTCATTCATTTACCAAACAAATAGCCATGGGTAACTCACTCAAAAAACATGATCTGCAGCGCATCAGCTCATTTTCAGTCTCGAGCTGGAGTTGAACCGCGACTCAAACAGCTCAAAATTTTAGAGTAACTTCAAAGACTTCAGGCAAGCACCGAGCAATTGTAGGAGTCGCAAGTCGCGAAGACACGATTAGTGGGCTACAACGCCTACAACCTACCTTTGACTATAGAATGGAATAGGTACCTCGTTTGGGGGGGGGGGGGTTAATTCAGTCACCCTATGTAGGCTTTGAAAAATAAAGATTTTTGTACGATATTGCAAGCTTTGGTTTAGTTTGGGGCTAGACAGTGGTGTATGTCTTTACATACATTACTGGACTTTTCCAACAATACCTATTTATAATTTTTATTAGGTCTATGCATGATGTATATTTATGGGTAATAAAATCATTTTTTTATTTTAAACAAATAACTATAAGTGTTTTATTTATAAAAATTAAGTAAGCAGATACTACTACTTACCTGCTCAAAAATTTACTGTTTGTTCCTCTTTAAAAAACCCCGTTAGTCATTTTAAAAATATTGACGTAATGTATCCACGCCATCTAGCGATTCGCACGACGAGACGAGAGACTACGAGCGAGACGCACTCCGGCCGGATCAGTCAGTATACGAAAAGCAAATTCCACGTAGTTCACATAATATTCCGATAGATGGAACTGAATAGGTTTACTGATAGGTAGAAATAGCTAGGCAACATATTCAAAAATATTATAAAAAAGGCTTATCATTACGAAAAACTAATGACAAAACTTAGACTTGGGGTACAGAAAACTCAGACTTGCTTGAGGTTTAGGCTGACTACGAAAACTTTCATGTTGGTTATGTCCTTTTTTGTATTTATTCGTAAATACATATATAGCTCGACTTTTAAATTGTAAACTAGGTCGTTTTTAATTTTTATACCTAAATAAATACGATACGAGAAACGACATCCTCAATTTTTTTTGGTCTTTTATTACATAGGTGCTTTATATGAAAATAACAAACAATTCATAAATCGAGATTTAATTTATAAGATACATTATTATTAGAGAGAGGAGTTTATAATATTATGTTCTTATTTTGTTTTTTGTTTTAACTGTGCTATTGATGATTTTTAAAAAACGGTTTTTTGATCGTGTGTGTGTTTGTAACCAATCGCATTGCGTGTAAAAAATTGTAGGTATTAGGTAGCATAACAGAGAGCAGATGACAATGTGAATGTGAAGTGCATTAGTGTTAGTGTAGCTACGTAACTTTAATAGGAAAATTAGCACGCAGTTTAATGAGACCAGTTTATTAGATTAAATTAGGGTGCCTTGCATTTATAATGTCGAGTAGTGGTAGACGCAGCACTGCGTGGAACCATTTCACAGACACAGACACAATCGGAAAAGTAAAATGTAAATACTGTGGAAAAATTGTGACTGTATCCCGCAACTCCACTGGAAACTTGGTGAGGCACTTAACTCGACATCCAGGAGTTTCCACTACCAGAGCATTACCACCTAGCGTGCCCCAGCGCTTAGCTCAGGAACCAGCTGGAACATCAACCGGTGCTGTTACCAACACGACAACCAGTGCATCATCAGCCTCAGCAATCGTTGCGGCACCAACACCATCGTCCGTCCATCCATTAATGTCTCAGCAAATTCAAAACTATTTAGTAAAGCCAATATCAACCAAAAAATCTACAGAAATTGATACACAATTAGTACGAATGATAACAAAAGAATATCACCCTTTCAGCCTAGTAGAGGACCCAGAATTTAAAAAACTCGTGTATATACTGTGTCCATCTTATAAATTACCTACAAGAAAAACTTTAACAACGAGCCTGATACCGGCGGCGTATAATGAGATGAGAGATAAAGTTCTTGCCCGACTGAAACGTGCCTTCGCCGTTTGTATAACGGCGGATGGATGGACCAGCCGAAGCAACGATTGCTTTATAGCTGTGACAGCACATTACATAGTCGAGGAACCCGACCAAACGAAAATGGCATCAGATTTGTTGGGATGCTTTTCTATGCCAGAGCGACATACAGCTCTAAATATATGTTCCAAAATGAAAGCTATATTTGAAATGTATAGCATAGAGCAACGAATCGCTATAGTGGTTACTGATAATGCCCATAATATGACAGCGGCATTGAGACTGGGTGGCTGGCGGTTTTGGGGGTGTTTCGCACACTCCCTTAACCTTATTGTGCAAGCTGGTGTTAAGGAAATTGACGTTACTTTAAAGAAAGTAAGAAGTATCGTTTCGTTCTTCCGAAGAAGTGCACACGCGTCATCTGAATTGAAAAAGACGCAAGAGCGAATGGGCCTAAGCATCGTAAAGCTAAAAATTGACGTATCCACTCGGTGGAACTCAACCATGCTCATGATACAACGAATAGTAGCAGTGAAAATGGCATTGCTGTCTACACTAGCAATAATCAATGCCGGAGCACAGCAGTCCGCCGCAGCTGATATCGAATGTCTGACGAACACCGAGTGGATTGTTATTGAGCAAACGACAGAACTACTAGAGATATTTGACGTGATAACACAAGTTATCAGTTCTGAGACTGAAGTTACGGCATCATCAATAACCATCTTTCATAAACAAATATGTAAGCATCTAATAAAAACACTATCGAGGCCAGAATTAATGCCTGCAACCCGGCTAGTCGCAGAAAAACTGAAAACAGAATGCGCCTCGCGGTTCGAGAAACTAGAAGATTCAGAAATGATAGCGCAATGCACACTACTGGACCCCAGATTTAAAAAATTGGGGTTCATGAACGAGCTGAAGTGTGCAAAAGCCTTAAGTGGACTAATTGGACAAGTTTCCCGCATTAATTTAACCAGTAACAGTAAGTACCTACCTACCTACTTACCCTACCTCTCTAATTTATGTAGGTATCACTTACCTACCTACCTGTCTATCCACCTACCTATTACGTATTTAGTAATAAGTGTGATATGAGCCTACCTAGTATGTACTATCACCTAGGTACATAGTCTACAGTTTAATACATTTTCACAGGCGATGCTGCCCCTGAAGTACTTCCAAGTGTGCAAACCACAGTATCATCATCATCAACGAACCTGGGCAGGAAAGAGTCGTTGCTGTGGAAGGAGTTTGATGAAGAGGCTCAAAAATATCAGAGACCGGAAAATCCTACAGCAGCTGCCGTCGTTGAGGTCAATAAATATATCGATGAACCTTATCTTTCGAGGCAGGAAGACCCCCTGGTTTGGTGGCACCAGCGGAGGACTGTGTACCCGCGACTGTATCAGCTAATGAAGAAGCGGTTATGCATGGTCGCGACGTCAGTGCCATGCGAAAGAATCTTTTCAAAAGGCGGGCAAATCGTATCAGAAAAAAGAACTCGTCTAACGACAAAAAAAGTGGAGGAAATTATTTTCTTAGCATACAACTTAGGCAATGACGAGTAAGAGTAACCATAACTCTACATAATTACGCTACATACCTACCTAGGTATGTAGCGTAGGTATGTAGCGTAGGTATGTAGGTCGTAGGTACGCAACAATGCTACTTATCTAAGTAGGTACCTACCTACATACTTATACTCCTGTGTTCAGTCTTGTGGTAGGTTTTATAGTACCTATAGGTTTTAACTTTCACACATTTCACACCTAGGTAGGAAACTTATTTATCATAATATAATAAACATTTTTTGAATAAAATAATTACCTAAGTAGTTTATTCTACTTACCTACCTACTTGCTAATGGGACAAACAGAATGCCTACCTACCTATCTGGTAGGTAAGTGGTTAGAATCACCGATAAAATTATGATTAGATGACTGTGATGATGATCACCTAGGCTTTCCTACCTACTACTTAGGTATAACTATTTAATTTATAAAAATCAGCACCTCTGACTAGGTACCATCACTAAAGCATCGTTACAGACCTTAAGAGCCCGGTGACAGCGGCTCGCAGTTTCGAGGTGCGACTGGCTATTATTTCATTTCGGGGAGGTTGTTTGAAAGAATAACTATCCAGTGACACGCATAAATACTGTTCGAATACAAATAATACAATAATATAAGGGAAATGTGCTTGAGTCAGAAATCATTTTGGTATTAGGTAAACGTAAGGCCAAACATACTAATACCAAAATGATTTCTGATTCGGGGATGTTTCCCTTATATTATTGTGTTATTTGTATTCGAACAGTATTGATGCGTGTCACCGGATAGTTATTCTTTCAAACAACCTCCCCGAAATGAAATAATAGCCAATCGCACCTCGAAACTGCGAGCCGCTGTCACCGGGCTCTTAATTCCGAGCAAACCTAAATACCTACCTAAATAAACCGAGTCGAGAGTTACCTAGGTACTTATTAGGTATATTTATTTTGATTGATGCAAGTTTTCCTACTCAAAAGTTTGCTTGAGTACGAAAACTAGAAAAGCAAACTTCTAAGTAGGAAAACTTGTATTGATCCAAATGATTTTTTTACTAAACTGTGCGCAATGTGATTGCACACAAAATAGTTGTTTGCGATTTTTCAAAATTGGAATTTGTGATTTTATATCTTTCAAAATGTCGAATCGTGCGAGCGAGAAAAATTTTAGGTGTTGTCAACGCCTTAATAAGTTATTAGATAAAGTACTCGACACGATCGCGATTACCCCTGCTTCCCGTAAACCATTTTATAATTACCAAGTAGGTACCTAATGTATGTACCTACCTAGTACCTAACTAACTTCTAACTTTATCTTAGGTAGGTAGATATGGTCGATTGTACCTACTAGATTGAAATAACTACCTATCCTAGGTACCTACCTAATTTACCTAGTCATAAAATGCGAATGATGTTCATAGTTGATAGACCTATAATAGGTATTACCTGTTATAGCGACTTTGCTCCCCAGGTACGGTAGATATCCCTTCAGATCTCTCAGTACCAAGTACTAACTCAAGATTCTTTGAGGATGTCTAAGGGGGTAGTCAGAGGTACGTCCAAACAACCTTCATTATGCGAACTGCTAAGGAGTGGAAGACGTTACCGTCGTCTGTCTTTCCTGACCATTATAACATGAGTCTCTTCAAGGCAAGTGTGAATAGGTGTCTTCTAGACCGTTCTGCTCCACCGTAGGCTACATCGTCGCTTACCATCAGGTGAGATTATAGTGAAAGGACGGTCTATTCAGTTTAATAAAAAAAAAACATTACATTTGGCATAAGTATACCTACCTACCCACATTTTGCAGTAGTTACCTAATAGGTATTCCATACATAACAGGTTGCAAACCCATCGCCGCTGTTAGAATACCTACTAAGTGGTTTCCTTCACCGTTTAAGAGCACTAGCATTGCGCACATCAAATTTTCGATAGAAAAATCCAATGGTTCACTACCGGATTCGAACCTGCAACCTTACGATTGGAAGGCAGGGTCACTCCTACTAGACCACCGGTGCTCTTTTTTATTTTGCTCTTATTTATTTTGAACAAATTATACTTATTAAATTACCTAGCATACCTACATAATAGGAAATACACCTACCTACTTACTTTTTAAGAAGACTTCCGTAAGAGTCCAAAGTAAGAGTAGATTAATAGGTAACTACAGATTTCGAGTACCTAGTAGAGCTCTTTGTGAAGGGCTCGTCCGGGGAAGTACCTACTACCTACCACCACGCTTTTTTCTGCCGCCAAGCAGCAACGCTGTGTTTCCGTTTGAAGAGTGTGGTCGCCAGTGTAATTACAGGCACATGAGGCTTAATAGGTACCTATCTGTATGCCTCAAGTTGATGGACGCATGGCAGTGCATAGTAGGGCACGTTCCTGTCGTGCGTGACTTACGAGGTAATGCTTTGTGGTGATGGTTACCACTTAACATCAGGTGGGCCGTCTGCTTGTCCCATCAGCCAGTTGTAGGTATAACAAAAAAACTGCGATTTATACTGATCATACCTACAACCCGGTCAGAATATCTGTGCACCTCGCTGGAATGCGGCGCCTCTCCCGCTTCCCCTGTCACCTCTCCGCGCACTCCCCGGGGCGACTGTACGGTTAGCATCTTCGTTGGCGATACACGTCCTGATAATTTTGATATTTTCGCTTTGTTGTTGTTTTGTTTTTTTTTTAATTTATTGTTAAGTTTAGACTGTTTACTGTTAAGTTTGGACTGGTTTGGTTGTTATTAAAATTGTTGTAGCTGTTAAACTGAAGTCATGGGAAAAACAATACACAGCGAATCAAGAAATTTAATCTTGACTGAGTTTAATAATAAATGTTTTTGTAATCAAAATTATTGTTTTTTAATAACAAACCCTTCATCAATAATAAATTGATTTGAAAAGGTTAGTAATTTTTTTTTACGTCCACATTTCTCGAAAAAACTTTTTTTCACACCGTACCCAGACCGCCGATATGACGTCACGAAGTCAGGTGCACAGATATTGTGACCGGGTTGTACACCTACCTATTTTCATGTCAAACTAATTTCCTACGTTCCTACCTAGTTTGACATGGATTACCTAATAATATTTAATTAATATATTGACTTTACTAAGGTACCTATTGCTACATTTTCTATTGATAGGTATCACATTTTAATATTATTGTTAGCGGTGGCCCGTGTAGCTCTAGGTATCACAGCATAGGTACGCAGCGTTCCTAAACGGGAAAAATTCCTTCAAAAATTATAATAGCAAATTATTGCTTCCCACATCCCACCTACCTACCCCGTGCATGAGATGAGTGAAGCCACGGGCAGCCGAATAATAGTTCAACTTTGTAAAATGACCCTTATTCCATAGCACAAACAGCAGAAAATCTTGATGCAAACTATTTACCACCGTAGCCACCCGCGGATAAACATGATTTCCTAAAATGAACCTTATTCCTTACAGATAATTCCTAATCTACTCCTAGCCAGCGCAGATATTACTTCATATGGTTCAACCGACAAAATGCCTCTCAATTACACAAAACGTATAAATTATTCAAACGGTTCAAGGTTCTGTTTTCTAAAAAAACCAATCTCTGAACCGCTTGAGTGGATTGTCATATTTATCATCTTTTGTGTTTTGAGCTGGTACAGCTCAACCACTCTTGAGTGGAAAAATTGCTGTATTGCAAATTAGACACTATTTCTTAATTATAAGAGTTCAAATTCATTTAGCAAAAAAAATGATGCGAATGGCTTTTTTCTGAAATAGACCCTATTCGTACTGGGTTAAAATATATATTAGACTGGCATGTCCTAATAAAATGAGTGAGAGTGGTTTTTGAGTCGCTGCGAATGGGGTAGAGCTGATAATGAAGCACACACAACGGTGTGACGTGCTGCATATGCATACGTCTGACTCATTCTACCCACGGTTACAAACAAAGCAAGATGGCTGCTTACTTCCAACTTTGCTTTTGCTCACTTTCTATACTTTCGGGATAGATTGTTATTATCGTCTTATCGCCGTAAACTATTTTAGATTGAGGATTTATGCATAAAAGAACGTTATGTTTGGTTAGATGTAAATAAAGTTGCACGTGATAGCTTAGAGCTAACGATCGCAAGCTTCAACATGAGTGAAATCTCTACCAGTGATACGGCTTGTGCCGACTCCGAGAAGCCGGTCATATCTGCTGATGATGTCAAACTCCCGCCCTTTCCCGGTACAATTTTCAATACCTACATTTTTGTTCGCAGTGTTTATGCTTGCAGATTCTGACATGTTCATCATTGTTTACCTATCCTTCCAGAACCTACGGATAATGATTTTGATGAGGACTTAACAGATGAGGAGAAATCTCATTACAAAAATATATTTCCTGGTATGTCAAAAATTATTCATAGTATTTAAAAGGCTTGTTTTATCTCTATAGAATCATTACATGTCTGTTTCAATTACTTGTTATTTTCAGATTTGAACAATGTTGTTTCTATGAGGCTCCACTGCACTGCCTGTGACCGCCACTTGGGATGTTCTGCTACAAATGAATCCCGTATGAGACCTCACCCCATGCTGCGAACCCTCATATGTCTTACTTGTCACTCTTTTTATAACAGTGGGGAGTTTGATAAAGGAGAAGATGGATCGGAACTGTATTGCCGCTGGTGTGGGCAAGGAGGCCAGGTGTATTGCTGTTCTGATTGCGTCCATGTGTTTTGTGCAGTAAGTTTTTTTTATAAATAAATAAATAAATAATGCTGGACAATCCACACAGCACCATCTAGCCCCAAAGTAAGCTTACTCAAAGCTTGTGTTATGGATACTAGACGACTGATATTTAATACATTATAAAACAATAACAACATAGGTATGTAATAAAATAAAATCATTTTTGTTGAACCATAGTTTTCCTTTGTAAGAGTTATCATGTTACTATCTATTACTTAATAGTCATGTTTGGATTACAGAAATGCATAAAACGCAATCTTGGTCTGGCCAAAATAAGAGAAATTGAGAACACAGAGGATTGGAAGTGCTTCAAATGCAACCCCAAATGCCTTTGGGACCTACGGGCTCTATGCTGGGCTCTCCTACGCTACTGTGATCAAAGAAATAAGTAAGCACTCGGTCAATGGTTTCACATTTATAAAGTAATAGCTGTACCCCACTGTTTCACCCGCGCAGATTTAAATCTCAGTATTCTCACTGGATAAAAAGTAGCCTAAGTGCTATTCCAGACTATAATTTTGTATGGTAAAATGTTTTTTCTTTTATTTATTTAAGCACAATTTTCTTAACTTATTTATGTGTGATGAAGTGTTTGAATACATTTGAAAAAAAGATGAATGAAATCGGAAAAGCCGTTCTCTAGTTAAAGTGTGACCAAGAGAAAAAGGGGTTCATTTTTATACATGGGTAATGTAGATAATATAGATTTAGTGGATAATTAACTTGTTTCCAAGTAAGCTGCTGTACTTAATACTTTCAGTGTTTTATTTTATAATTTTTTAATATAGGCTAGTCTTAAACACTGAAGATCTTGAGAAAAAACAAAAATATTGGAAGATTATCACAGTTGATGCAACTGAATGCTGCAAGAACAAAGCTAGGAGAAGTCAAAAGAGTGAATCAGCCAAGAAAAAGGAAAAAGACACTGAAAATTTGGCCAAAAAGATCATATCTAAGATTCCTCCAACTATACAGGTATTCCATTAATTTTTATCAAGATATTGCTGCCGCAAAACCATTGATGAAAAAAATAAGTTCCTATGCATCATATTTTTTTATGTCATAGGAGTATGTTGTTGTTCTGTTTTTATATATATATATTTTTTTTTATACAACTAGCTGATGGAACAAGCAGATGGCCCACCTGATGTTAAGTGGTAACCATCACCTATAAACAAAACATTGCCCCGTAGGTCACGCACAATAGGAATGTGCCCTATGATGCACTGCCCTGCGTCCATCTACTTGAGGCATACAGATGTTAAGCCTCATGTGCCTGTAATTACAATTATTTAAGTATAGTAAACACTATTAAAACTAATAAAAAATTGCTATTGTACTTTTAGGTGAAAAAGTTTGCATCAGTCAATCTTGATGATTCTAAGCCAAAAGTTGAGAAAAAAGCCCAAAAGAGACCAGCAAGTCCTAAAAACAAAGCGATGTTGATCAAAAATCCTATTACAATATCACCAATGCCAATTGGTCCATCACTCAACAAGAAATTCAGGGTAAGTTGTTACTTTTTGTTGTTGCTGGTACTAGTTACTAAACTAACAACTTGTCTTCTATTTATTTACTAGCGACCCATCATGGCTTCGCACTGGTTTTTATCAAAAAATTTCAATAATGGCTCTTTACTTTTTAAGACTCATATGGAAGAGAGTCAATGTTAAGAAATAAAAATACTTTTTGAAAATTTTTCTTAAATATCCATGCAAAGCCGGCACGGGCCGCTAATAATTAAATAGAGGTTATGTGGCGTAAAATAAAAAAAATATTTTCTTGTAGATGCCGTCTCCAAGCATGTTTAGCCCAATCAGATATACAAATGAGAAAAAAAACAACTTAACCCGCGTCCCAAGACCACGGATTCTCGGACATAATAATTTCAATGGCTTCAATAGTCCAGGAGTGTATATGAATAATATAAACAATATGAATAACATGAACAACTTGAATTTAGTGAATGATAATATCAATTTATCTCTTGACAGTTTAACTCAGGTGAGATGTTTACCATTTATTTAGACTACAAATCCTGATATTATCTGTTTTCTTTAAAAGTTTTTTGTAGTAATTATAGCATGTATAGTAATTCTGATAATCATTTACAGGGTTTAGATTTTGCAGCAGTACAAGCAATGAATAATTCAAACTCGGCGTTAGAAAACAACGATGACGTAGTTTGTACACCAGACTTTCCCATGGAACCCCTATGCGAGGTTATTTTATATTTTATTATCCACTTAGTTTGCCAAAAAATAACCTTATTTGCACACCTTTTGAAACACTCTTATTATTTTTAAATAACAATTTTAAAAAAATCTTTATTTGCAGGTGTCTGAGGATATTGATGATGACGTTGAATGCATAACACCAGGTCCTGTCGCGGCTCCAAAGGTTAGTCAACTTCCACCTCTAGTTCCCCTTCGTCTTCCATTGTCCAACATGCCGCAAGGAAATGTCATACAAATGACTGACAGTGATGTAACTGTCAACGCTCTCACAGGAGGACTCAAGTTCCGTGTTGATCCTCAAACGCTGTCTTCTAACAAAATGTATCGGCTACCCGACGGACGTATCTTTGCTATAAACGCTAACCCAAACATGCCTGGGGGTTACTCTGCTACTATTGTCTCGCAAAACCCTGACGGATCCCCCAAAGTTACACCCAGAAGTGAAACATTTGCCGCTAAACTCAGTGCGGTCTCTCAGTCATCGCCCAAATCGAGGCGCGGTGGCCGAGCTGCCGGCGCACAGAAGCGCAAAAATTCCCCGAAACCGAATTCCCCGAAAAGAAAGTCTAAGGCTAAAGAAACTAAGGAAACTCCTAGAGCAACTGACCTGAAAGTGCCCGTGGAATGGTATCGATACAACATGATCGATGCCGTTGACGCGTTAGAGTATTCCTTATCTCGACTGCATAAACTTAAGAAAGAAACCACATCTGCCCATCTTCGAACGAGAACAGTTGATGAAATGAAATACTTGCACAGAAAGTTAGAGCAATTATTGACCACTTCATCAAAAAGATTTATTGAGATTCGCGATACTCTCAATAAAGAGATGAAAATGTATATCTCAAACAAGGAAAATAACTCTAACAGCTCTGTAGAAGAGGATGACGATGATGTTGAAATATTGCCAAATACAGAGAATGATGATCCCATTTTCATTGATGAAAACTCGGATAATGAAGGTCAAGAAGTAGACTTAACGGGGGTAGCGAGCAGTGAGCATAACGATAGCTCAGAAAACAGGTTTGCGGTCGATCAGGAACTTGATAATAATCATATAAATGATGATTCCAACAGTGCTCCCACATTAATAGATTTTGGTGTGACTGATGCTGAAATAAACAAAGATAATAGCAACGGAGATTCAGAAAATGCAAAAGAACATCTACTAGGAACTCAAGACGAGAATGATAAATTGGAAACTGATGTAAATCCTGAATTAACTCTCAATAGTACAAACGTAGTTAACTCTGATCCGAAAACGAACGAACTAAACGGAGATGATGATAAAACTGATGATGAAGAAATATCAAAAACTGAGGATTGTGATGATACTAAGAAGACAACAGAAGATGATAAAAATGAAATTAATGAAAAAGAAAATGACGACAACCAAAATACAGAGGACGAAACGACCGATAAAAATGAAAAAGAATCGCTGGATAAAAGAACTGTACAAGATAATAATTATGAAAATCAAGATGGAGAAATGAGCGAAGAAATGATAGAAACTTTACTTAAAGATGATAACTTGGATGGAAACGCTAGTATGGAAATATCTGACTTACAAGAAGCTGAAGAGATATTGTCTTAAAATAAAAACATTTTAAAGACCGTGAAAATATGTACTACCTAATGTTTATTATATACCCTTTGACTCTCGAGCCTCCTTTCAAGAGATCGATTTTCAAGTGTTTTTACGTCGTTAAGGATCGGGAATCATAACTTATTAGTGCTGCTTAATTGTTCTGCATCCGTTACGTTTGGTGACAGGTCAAGTTAAGTAGACATCGAAGCTTTATAAGAAATTCAGTTTATTAAACGGAAATGTACTGTGACACTGATGGTTTATAAGTGAACCAAATATAAAATGTAAGGCTTCAATCAATCAATTCTTCAATGGCTTGTACTAGGAATTCAATCGCTCCAGGAGTTCAGGCTGAAAGAACTTTAACCCTTATGGCTATTTACTTTTTCTACAAAGATAAACCCCTTATCCCCATTTAATTATGACTTAAAATAGTGTTCTTAACCATTTCTGAAAGCGCCATCAACACTAATCTTTATCTAATTTGAAGTAAAAGGTGGAATAGCACGTGACTTGACAGCCGATTAGTGTTGATCGAGCTTTCAGAAACCGGGGGCTAATAATGGAATGTAGCGCAACCTTTATAATTTGATGAAAATATTTTATAACACTGTAAATATTTCTGTATTGTGATTCAATAGCGTTTTCTTTTCATATTTTGTACTGCCTGTTTTTTATTCATAAATTGATTGACTGTCGTATAAATTGATACTACATTACCTGTTAATATACTGCTGAATCTTAATGTTATTAACTACCTGTTAATAACATTAAGATTCAGCTAAAACATACCTTACAGGTATATTAAGAGTATAATTATATTGTCAAAGTTCTAAAACTAATTAAGTTAATAATTGACGGTTCTTGTATTGGGACAAGCTTAGTGTAAAATGTGCTTGTTGAACTGCAAGTATGTATTTGGAATTATGTTATTACCTTTTTTTATTATAGTTTTGATACGATAAAATACGCATTGGGTTATCCTACTACTATTATGAACGCAAAAGTTTGTAAGTATGGATGGATGGAAGATGGATGTTCGTTTGTTACTCTTTCACGCCGGAACGGCAGAACGGATCTGTATGAAACTTGGCAGAGAGATTATAGTTTGGAATATAGGCAACTTTTTATCCCGTGGGAATACCGCGATTTAAATCTGCGCGGGTTAAACCGCGGGGCGCAACTAGTATGTACATATTCCCCAGTATGCTTTCAAAACATTCACAAAACAAATATGCATGCACTGTGAGCTTGTGATATTGACCATTCATTTCAATGTTAGTAAAGAGCTGACAACACTCGTTTTCATTCTTATGCAAACTTGTTCGCATAAGTAGGAATGTTTTATTGTGTAAGAATTCCCTATTTGATTCCACACTTTTAACCAGCAATTCCCAACTTACTAAGTCTAAAAAAATCTTAAAAATAGCGATTATTTGTTTTATCCAAGTTGTTATTCTTGGTAAACTAAAATATATTTAACTAAATATACTTTATGTAGTTTAACGTAAAATATACTATGAATAGGTAAGTGAGTCTTATCTATACCGTGTGGTAAAAGTGCACTGGTTTTTTTTAAGAAAAAAGTAGCATTTACGAGTATGATAGATTTGATGGTAGCTTAAAAACACATTTTATAGTACTTTTTACTTATGTAAAACAACAAAATTTTGTAAATATTATATTTGGCTCTGGCCTAGCTAGATTATACAGGTAGGTACTTACCTATAATTGTCTAATCCTAACCCAAACAGTGCCGAGTGAAATTTAATAAAATTTGTATATAGGTATAATTCTTGTCAAGAACTGAATTGCACTCGGTGTTGTACATTCATAGTAAATAATAGAAATAAGTTGAATATGTAAGCTATAAGTACGTGATTTATGTGATGGTTAATTTGATCGATTCATTTCAGTAATACTTCAGTTTTTTGTTTCAACATTCTATTAAATTTATATTGCGTTATGAATTTATTAGACTTTATTGAAGGCTGCTTTGCTCAGATAGTACATAACTCGTGTGAGATCCCATTTTTGTATACTGATAAAAATATCATCATCTTCCTGCCCTCATCCCACTTCTGATAAAAACTCACACTGATAAAAATATTCTGACAAAATATATCACACAGATAAAAATATGTATTGTTATAATTATGCAACACAATTTCCATTGAACCAGTAGTTCATAAATGCTATGTTATAACTCTCAGTGCCTTTTTCACACGCTCTGAGTCACCGTCAAATAAAAGTGCCAACTTTGGTTTTGACGAGTCTAAAGTATTCAGAAATAGGAAGCAGACACTCCATTTACCACAAAATTCGATAAAAAGTTATCGAGATTTTGTTTAATATTTTGTGACCGATTCTTCATAATAGAACGTAAATTTTCAAAGTTTTTTGTAAGAACTTTATTGAGCTGGTTCTCAGGTGTTTCTTTGAAACCATTTCCTAGGTCCGAACCTAAGTTCGAACACTATTTTCGATTTTATCAGACATTAGACTGTACTCAGAATCTTAGGTTACATGACAACTAGTGCAGCATTATGACTAAGTGAAACTATGGGGTTTTCTGGTTAGGTGTTTTATTTTTTTGTAAAATAATTCTAGGTACCATTAAATTTCTTAGTAAAAAAAAAGTGACAGAACAAGCTGATTTGATTCTTAGGCTAGAGTAGACGAGACAGCAATACAAAACAATGTTAAAATGAGAAAGCTAAATAAAACTTTATACTTACAAATTTCTCGTCAATGTGTCTACTGTTGCGTTCTCCGAGAACAGCTTCATTTTTATTTGTTTTTTGTTAAAATATTTGAATAATAGTTACAAGTGGTTATCGATTATGCTGTAGCCTTACCGGGTTGTTTGACGCGTGAACTTTTAATAAATCTCGCATGTAATTTGCTAAAGAGCACCGGTGGTCTAGTGGGAGTGACCCCGCCTTCCGATCGTAAGGTCGCAGGTTCGAATCCGGTCGTGCACCAATGGATTTTTCTATCGAAAAATTTATGTGCGCAATGCCAGTGCTCTTAAACGGTGAAGGAAAACATCGTGAGGAAACCAGTTAGTAGTATTCTAACAGCGGCGATGGGCTTGCAACCTGTCACGTATGGAATACTAACTACTGCAAAATGTGGGTATGTGCCAAAATGTAATGTTTGGACGTACCTCTGACTACCCCCTTAGACATCCTCAAAGAATCTTGAATTAGTACCTACTTGGTACTGGGAGATCTGAAGGGATATCTATCGTACCTGGGGATCAAAGTCGTGAAGCTGTTTCAGTTTTCAGTTTGTAATTTGCTATTGATAATAAAAACATTAACCAACAGAAAGTTAAACAATAGCCCTCTTACTATTCTCAAAATGGTGCCTAACTTTAAGCAATGTCTAAAATAAGCGCTGTCTCTGTTTGCAATTATGCATTGGTAAGAGATGGCAATAGTTTATCGTTTGACCATTTTTTGTAGTAAGGTTCTAGTTGTTTCTATGATACACAACGATATTTTCATAGTTTGATAAATCTGTTGTTGAAATCAGAGTTCGGATGATCAAGTTTGCCAAGCTCAAGAGCCGCCTTGAAAAGGTCGCTTGGATTGGAACTAGCACCTACATAGCTTTAAGACGCTTACAAGTAATCCCTGTGATTCTCATTCAACACAACCTTTTCTTTGACTTGACAAATTAAGACCGATACCAGATTGATTTGTATGGACAAATTTTAATGTTTTAACAAACAGAAAATGCCTTGCAGGAAAGAATTGATAGCAGACAAATTATTATATCTAAAAGCTGTGTTGGATGGTTACTAGAATACAAGCTAGACAATGATCTGTTGTACATATTTATATTTAGTTGCTTATCCTAATGGTTTGCTTACAGCACAAAACTGTATTACTTATGTGGAATATTATTAAAGCATATTTTATGACTTAGTTACTGGGCTAATAAACTGTTCTCCGTGTTATGTAGAAACTTATGGTTCTGAATAAACAATTGGAAATAATACAAGAGTTTTAGATCATAATGGACCTATGACCTACACATTATACCAAAGATTATAGGAAATGTAAACAAATGTATTTATTCTTAGTAAGACCTTTTATTAGTATTCAAGCATGTATCACATCCTGTACTCACTGAAAATTCATTGCATTACAAATACTTCACATTATAGGTAGGTAGGTACCTATGTACTAGATTAATCTTAAAATTATAAAACACGAAAAATATTATAATCGAAATGGACAATTACAATTATTATGACTAAAGGCACTTATTAAATGCGAATGGATAATAAATACACATCTAACGCATTGCGTTGACCATATCTACCTCAATGTCAGATGGGTTACAATAAAATTGACATAAAATTGTATTTTATATAGCTACACTTCTGTTTGTGTTTATAAAAATTTACTGATTAGTATCGGAAATGTCCTTTTCTGGAACGCTCTTCGTGGTATACCCGCATCGGGGCGTAGTGGCCGTTTGAAGATCCGTTGGTGTTCAAGCCTGAATGAAGAAAGATAGGTAAGGAACAGGGAACAGAGAAAACCCTAGTTAGGAACCTCCTCCATTTTTTAATACAAACCGCCGGTTTCTGAAAGCTAGCTCAAAGTTAATCTCTAGCTAATTAAAAGTAAAAAACAGCCGATTATGTTTGATCGAGCTTTCAGAAACCGGCGGAATGAGTATTAAAATCTACGATCATTATTAAAATTAGCAAAAATTAGGGTGCATATCAATTCTTGTTTAGTTAAAAATAGGTGTCTGGTTGTTCTACAAGAACCTACGGATATCGTACCTTTAAAATCTAGCTGACCATCCACAGTGGAAGCTTTAGGGATAAACAAATGCATGCTATATTATTATTTTTTATATTTATTGAACCCTGACCCAGCCGAGAGATTCTATAGACACATGTTTTAGAACTTCTTAAGTTCTAGGACACACCGGTTCGCTCATGATATTTTCTTTCAATGTTTGAGAGTAGGTACACTGTGCCCATATAAATTCTAATTGGTGCAAGGCCGGCTTTGAACCACGACCCGGAAAGCGGGGCGCCGACACCACTAGACCACCAGTGCTCCCCCAATACAAAAATGAAGCTCAGTCAATATAATCTGAGGCTTATTTATTTCATGAGGCACATTAAGGTAGGTACAGCATTTTTAGAGTACTTAACAAATAAATAAATCCAAATATTGGACATTCATTCTCAAACAAAAGTAATATTTAAAAATTCAGCGCTTCTAGAGAGTAGAAAGGCCCGTAGACAGGTCATCAGTAAACGTGAGTGGTCTGTCTGCGATCTGCTTGAGGACAGCGCGCAGTCAACTCGGGCGGCCACCAGCGAGCAGCGAGCCGCCCACGCGTAGACAGCTGGCGAGCAATGCGATGTAGTAAGCGCTTGTCCATCTTAGGCGTCAGCGCGCGGTACGTACCTTGCAGCAAGTGTTGCGGCGGCTTGGCGGGCGGCGCGGCGCAGCGCGGGGCCAGCAGCAGGTGGTACAGCGCGAGGTAGATGGCGGCGCCCGTCAGCGCGCACACGCCGAGCGCGCGGTAGGCGGCGCGCGCGCTCGCCAGCGGCGCCACGTCCGCGCCCGCCATCAGCCCGCCGACGATGCCGCCCACGCAGCGACCTGCACGCACGATCACATACATATACATAACGCAAGCCGTCCCATCCGGCAGACGCCAAGCCTCTGCAGAGGTGACGGTCTTAAAGCCAAAGTCAATATATGTTTATTCAATAAAATCGCAAGGATCACCTTGAAACCTCTTAAAACTAAGGTGCCAGTTCCACGCGACCATCGCCGAGAAGAACAGGCTACAAACTCGGCTTGGTATCTACCGCTCTTTTGTATGATCCTCGTTACAATGTAATACAATACCTACACTATTACAGCTCCGTCAGCGACATCAAAAATCCACACAGCACCATCTAGCCCCATCTAGCCCCAAAGTAAGCTACTCAAAACTTGTTATGGGTACTAGATAACTGATATATTTAATACATTATATGCTTACATAGATAGATATTTTTTTATTATACATAGAAAACACCCAGACCAATGGAACAAATTTCTGCAGATCACACAAATTTGTTCCGAGGCGGGAATCGAAACCGCAACCTCTTGCGTCGCAGGCGGACTCTCGCCCACTGCGCCACTGATAGGTACTCACCGATACAGAAGTGCGCTATAACGGGCAGCGCCTGCCCCGTGGCGGTGTACTTGCGCGGCACCAGGTGTCGGAAGTACAGCACAGCGGTCACCCACACGAGGCTCAGCGTGAAAACTTCCAGCGCCTCGCTCGCCGCTATCCACGCGTAGTCCGTGCTGAACGCCAGCCCTGCAGTACAGGGGCGTTGTTCACTATCACCAAGCCAATAGCGTTTGCGTTTAGATCATGTTGTGACGTCACACGGCTTGGGCAAACTATCTTCTAAGAAAATCACGTTTTGACGTCACGGTTTGGGACAAGAAATCTCCTATGTCATAGAGAATAATGCTTCAGCCAGCTTCTCGTCAGAGAGTATTATATTCCTTCGCCCCAGCTATGGTCGCGTCACGCAAAAAGAACGCCGGAAGGAGGGGGAGGGGTGTCATGTCGTGCGTGTTTTGTAACTTAAAATAAACAAGAAGATTTATTAAAAAATAAAAAAACCCGAGTGCCCGAACTAAAAGTATGTAGGTATTACCTACCTACATACTTTTAGTTCGACAATAAGATGTTTTAAATTTGGTACTTTTTAATATTGAAATCCTTTCTTCAGTCTTGACGAATGATAAAAATGTAATGATCGCAGACAGTCGGAGGCTCGCGTACCTAATGTCCTAGAAGTTTACTGACGCCTGTGGTTGTATACCTAACTCATTTTGATCACTTTGGGGTTACCGGCAATCACATTTTTTTCAAAAAAAAATCAAAATTCATTTATTATACTAAAGTGTTTAAACATTAATAATTTTGCCATTGGTCCCCGCACTAGGACAAGCCTGTAACGCGGGAGGCCGAATACAATATACAAATTTTTATTACAAAACTCTTAATATCTTCGAAACGGCTTCATCGATTTTGATGCGGTTTTTTCTGAACGATTTGTATGACCATAGGGAAGGTTTTATGATATATTTTAGTACCACTCATGGCCTAGTTCACTAAAGTGACTTAACGAATTTTGCGTTCTGGTTTTGTCTTTGAGGGTTTACTTTAAATCAAAAACTAATACATTATTTGAAAACACTTTATCACTCTCTTGATTTTGATACCCATAATGCTATGATAGCGAAAAATTTTTTTTTTAATGTGAAAATAATAAATAATAATAATGTGAGAGAATATTGCTCCTGCTTTCTTTCCCACGTGACTTTTTGGGTTTTTTTTTATTCTAAGGACACTTGGAAAGTTGCGACGAATCTTTTGATACCAGAATCATTAAAATCCATCCAGCCGTTTGGTTGCTACGTGGTAATAAAGGAAATATCGAATGAAGGATACATAAATACATACATGGATAGATACACGCCAAACACATAACCCTCGTCACTCGGGTAATAAAAAAAAAATATGCGCTAACACATCCTCTCCACGGTTTTCCAGCGTTCTTTTAGACGCGACATATTATTATACCACCTCCATAGTGGTGCGGAAGGGTTCAAATCACACTCGGATAATAAGTTTTAAACCCATATAAAACACACAAAAAAATAATGTACCATCTACCACCACGCCTTTTTCTGCCGCTAAGCAGCGTTGCTGTGATTCGGTTTGAAGAGTGTGGTCGCCGGTGTAATTACAGGCACATGCGGCTTAACATCTGTATGCCTCAAGTTGATGAATGCAGGGCAGTGCATCGTAGGGCACGTTCCTATCGTGGCTTACTTTGTACTTTGTTAGGTACTAGCGACCCGCCCGCGCGCCCCTGCTTCGTACGGGTGCACATATCATGCATGTATTATACATATAAACCTTCCTCTTGAATCACTCTATCTATTAAAGAAAACCGCATCAAAATCTGTTGCGTAGTTTTAAAGATTTAAGCATACATAGGGACAGAGAAAGCGCCATTGTTTTATACTAGGTATGTAGTGATAGGTGATGGTTACCACGTGACATCAGTGTTCGTTCCATCAGCCGGTTGTAAAAAAGCAATCTCACCAGTATACCGCAGTCCGTAGAATGTGAACGCCACAATGAATACGTTGGAGTGTCCGATGTAGTCGACCAGTGCTTCGGCCCACCAGAGCGCGGGCACGGCGGGCAGAGCGCCGATCGTCAGAGTGAGGCCTACGTCCGCTATGCTGCCGTTCAGCTCCAACACAGTCCTGGTAAATAAAGGTCGTCACGTAAAAAGAACGCTGGAAGGAGGTGTGACGGCGCGAATGTTAAGTATACTATGTATACTTAGGCATACTATACTAGGCACGTAAGTCTAGCGCTGACCGTTAATGCGCAGCAGTCGAATAAGGTATTCCTCGACATTCGCGCGCACGATTGGCTCATAGTATGCGCAGTTTCGTTCACCGCTAGACTGCCGGCTGGTATATGCGCAAACCATCAAGCACATACTCAATTGGGTATGTGCTTGATGGCTCAAACGGGATGTTTCATTTTTCTTTTATTATCTCCACTGTTGTCCAGCGTTCTTTTTAAATGACGCGACCTCTGTAGGTAGGTATTATTGTTATATAAATGTTTTGTGGATATCAAGCGATACTTGAAATAAGTAGGTATAGTCGTTTTTACCTATATTATGAATCAGGTCTTGTGGGGTAAACAAATGTTTGATTGCTGTGCCACACGAGACTGTTACGAAGACTTCCCGCCGGTTTCGGAAAGCTCTATGAAAGCTAATCGGCTTTCAAGTCACTTGCTATCTCAATCTAGTTTGAAGTGAAATAGCAAGTGACTTTTCAACCGATTAGCTTTGAACGAGCTTTCAGAAACCGGCGGTAAGTCTCCGTGCCACACATCAATCAAACATTTGAAGCTATAGCTATCTGGCCGGCTTCAAGTAATTCCTACTATCCTACTAATATTATAAACGCGAAAGTATGGATGGATGGATGTTTGTTACTCTTTCGCTCCTGAACGGCTGAACGGATCTGGATGAAACTTGGCAGAGAGATAGAATAAAGTCTGGAATAGCACATAGGCTACTTTTTATTCCGTGGGAATACCGGGATTTAAATCTGCGCGGGTGAAACCGCGGGGCGCAACTATTATTATTTATACTTAACTTTTTTTATTTTTTTGTTTGTTTAGGTACTGGTTTTGGATTGTTTAGATTAATTCAATTCAATTCAAATCAATTATTTCAGATCCTGATAATTCAATTTGTTAGTACAAACACAGATAAAAACAAATGTTAGTAACATCAAAACACGAGACAAAAACATTTATTTATATGTTTGATTCAGACCTTGTCACTTACTGGGTCACTAGCTGAGCAATAGGTAGCAGTTTATCTACCCAGCAGGTGAAGAAGCCTGAATCCAACCGATCAGCAACACAATAGTACATTGTTCACCGAGAGGAGAAATTGACCGATTACCGTCGAGGGTGTCGTTTGAAGCCCGAGGCGTAGGCGAGGGCTTTAAAACACCCGAGATCGGGAATCGCACTTTCTCTCGAGTGATACATAGTGCTTTATACTACACCTACGAGGAAAATAAAAAACTAAAACTGAATCCTCAAACAACACACAAATTGAAAATGGCGCCAATGGCGTCTGCAATTTTCACATGTTCTTTTTTCAAATTGTTTATCCTGCCGCCGCAGGGTCGCACTGCCAGCCCGACACCATCCAACACACAGCTAGTGGCCAGTGTCATTTTGCGAACTTGGAGATAATAACTCACTGTAAAAACTTTTTGGCTTTTGATATTTAGGTTACCGGCGCATAGTCTTACCCAAAACTAAAAAAGAAAAACCACGTAAGAAATGGATTTTCATACACTTTTCTCTCCCGCTCAGATGCGTTTTCTCCCCGCATATTTGTTCGATATGCAATGACGTACCTACTTTCTACCGTAAATTTGATAAAGTATCAAGGTACTTTCCAAGCAGGTGTAGTATAAATAGATTTTCTCTCTTTCTTTCTAGGTAGTTAGATATAATATAACATACCATGGCAAGTAGGTATCGATCCCGCTGCACAGCACGCCCAGCAAGGTGACGACGGCGAACACGGCGGCCGTCTCGGCTCCGTAGCGGCGCACCGCGCTCATCGGCATCGCGAGCGCGCCGGTCGCGGTGTGCCACCACCACTCCGGCGCGGACAGCGGCATGTTGCTGGAGTTACATCGACTACGTATCTACTAGTTCTCTTATAGTGTGCGTCACGCTAAAAGAACGCCGGTAGGAGGGGGAGGGGGTGTGACATTTTGCATGCGCAAACCAAATTCATTGACGCAAACACATCCCCTCCACTGTTTAGCCGCGTTCTTTTTGATTGACGCCCATTATCAAGGAATTTGAATACTACGTATATTCCTTGCGCATTATAATGTCTAAGGTCAAAATTCCTGACAGGTTTAGGCGTAGAGAATCATTAAAATCGTATTATTATCGTTTCCAGCAAAGCGACAGAGCTAATCAGGCTCTTTGGTCTAGGTTTACCTAACTAGTATTTGCCATCTCTTTTGTGTTGGGTGTTAAGGGTCCGGCGACAGCGGCTCGCAATTTCGAGGTGCGATTGGCTATTATTTCATTTTATTTCATTACGGGGAGGTTGTTTGAAAAAATAACTCTAAAGTGACACGCATAAATACTGTTCGAACACAAATAATACAATAATATAAGGTAAAAGTGCTTGAGTCAGAAATCATTTTGGTATTAGGTAAACGTAAGACCAAACATACTAATACCAAAATGATTTCTGATTCGGGCATGTTTCCCTTATATTATTGTATTATTTGTGTTCGAACAGTATTTATGCGTGTCACTTTAGAGTTATTTTTTCATTGTCTACCTACATGGTGACCAACAATTTAGCAACCTTTATCTCGTATTGCTGGTGAAATAAACTTAAAGGAATATAAATACTTTGTTGCTAGGGTACATCTACATATTATATGCAGATATCGGTACTAGCGTTGTAGTAGAAGGAAACTCAAATCTAATAGGTAAGTGAACTTACCCATCAAATATCAAAATAAGCGCGCCAACGATCATAAACACCGCGTGTAACACAAAAGGCACCAAGAACGGGTTATCTGGCATAGCTTCGACAGCTAACCCAGCTAGTGGAGGCATGATCGCCAGACCGAGGGTTCCGAAGGCGAGCTGTCGGCCGACGTCGCCGCGACCCAGCGACGTCTCGCGCGTCGCTATCACGCACGCGGCGCCGAGGAGGGCTAGGGCGGCGGTGGGCCAGATGTCGGCCAGGATCCTGGAAATTACAAGCAATAAGTTGCTGCAAATCGTTTTTGGGTTACCTACATGATAATCAAAATGATCATTATTTAGATCGTCTTTTAGACTTAGTGAATCTACCGCCAGTTCGTCGCGACCATAGCCATATACAACAAATTCTCATGCTATATTCTAAACACCGTTTCAGGTAAACGTCATTCCTTTTTTCAAATAAGGCCATGGTGTTCTAAACTCTTCGTCATGCTGACCTATATTATTATAAACCTATTATAAGTGTACCTAAGAGAAAATAAGATATAAGAAGAATAATTGAGAAAATATATCGTTAAAAACAAACTAAATCTTCATCTTCCTGTCTTAATCCCACGCTAGTGGGGTCGGACGGAACAACAGGTTTTCTTCTTCCACACCCCTCTATCATTTCTGTTCGGGGTCACCAATAGTAATAGGTTAATCTCTTATACCTGACAACCAGACCATATAAGACCTAATTCCAGAACGTTTAAGAGAGGTCACCCACCACCAGCCTACACTCTGCGTCGGCCAGCACGCCGTCCGGCTCGTACAGTCGGGGTCACCAATTTAAGAACTAAGGCTGAAAGTGTCTTATAACTGACAACCAGATAAGTCCAGAAGGTGTAAGATGGGGTTGCCGACCACCAGCCGGCGCTCAGCGTTGAGAACTGAGAAAGAAAAGTACTAAGGCTGAAGTGTCTTCAGTATTACCTGTACCTGTTTCAATGCTGTACACACCTGTAAGTGACAGCGCATAAAAAATCATTTTTTATCAGTCAGTCAGATTTTTTTATCAATCGGTCCGGTAACGCTGTCGGCAATCGTCATACGATTATACCAGCATTATAGTCCATTCGAAAAAAAAAAGCCAGTCGTTGTTCAACAGTTGCACTGACAAGTCTTCCACATTGTACCTCGATCGTTATGCTGAAATGTTAAACATGTACTAGGAGTAAGTACCGCCACTAGATTTAATTGCTAAAAAGCCTTGTGATAATGTTCTGTAAAATATAGAAGAAATGTGCAAGTGATAGTGGTTTTTCTAATCAATAAATATGATTATTATTTTATTAAATTGGTTTCTTTAACATATCTACTTTATAATTTATTAACTAATCTAGCATTATGTATCTGTTGTTGGTGTGTCGAAATAAATAAAATAAAAATAAAATTACCTGACCACCAGATAGGTCCAGAACGTGTAAGAGGGGTCGCCGACGACCAGCCGGCACTCGGCGTCGGCCAGCACGCCGTCCGGCTCGTCGTACGGGTCGAGCACCTGGCAGCGCACGGCGGGCATGCATTCGCTCTCCTGCTGCTCTATCTCGCCGAGGCGCTCCGGCGGCACGAGGCATTGCGACGGACCGCCTGGAACATGGCCAGGAGCCTTATTCACTATGACCATTTGCACCGCGATCACAGCTAAGACAACGCAGGCGGTGTCATACGGTCAGGGCAAAGTATCTCCTATGTCATAAAGAATAAAGCCCAACATCAAGTTTTGACGTTTCACGGTTTGGGGCAAGGAATCTCCTATTGTCATAGAGAATAATGCCCCTGTAAGTTATTCTCACGACGCAAAAAAGACTGTATGCAGTCAGGCCTTTATTCATAACTAGTAGCGCCCTGCGGTTTCACCCGCGTAGTTTTAAATTCCGGTATTCCCTCGGGATAAAAAGTAGCCTATGTGTTATTCCAGACTATAATATATCTCTGTGCCGATTTTCACCAAGATCCGTTCAGCCGTTCTGAAGTTATAGAGTAACAAACATGCATCCATCCATCCATCCAGTAGGACTAGTTGCGCCCTGCGGTTTCACCCGCGCAGATTTAAATTCCGGTATTCTCACGGGATAAAAAGTAGTGTATGTGCTATTCCAGACTATAATCTATCTCTTTGCCAAGTTTCATCCAGATCCGTTCAGCCGTTCCGGCATGAAAGAGTTACAAACATCCATCCATCCATACTTCCAAACTTTCGCGTTTATAATACAACTAGTTGCGCCCCGCGGTTTCATCCGCGCAGATTTAAATCCCGATATTCCCACGGGATAAAAAGTAGAAAATCATCATCACCAAGACCTATCAGAGACTAAAATATATCTACGTTCTCTTCATCGAATTTGTTGAAAGGATACTATTGTTTATGCCTTAAATTTAATTTTTTTTAAACTTATTATAAGCCTTAAATTAAATGTCAAAAATACGTCTTGCCCTGGGGGGTTATCTGTATAGTTATCGGCCATAATCCGGGCAGAAAACAAGTTGTGCATATTATTATATGCTCTTTTAGATTTAATGACAAAAGACTGGTCTATGCTGTAGGTAAGTACATATTTCAATATCAATTTATTAACGAAGACACATCAATTTTAATATCATTGTCATGGCGAATTTCATGAATTTATTATTGGTTTTTGATGAGGTATTTACCTACCTATCTTCAGATCATCAGCGCATTTTGGTGTAAATTGTAATGATGTGTGACTGTTGTCTAAATAATAAAACTTTATACAGGAACTATATGAATAATACAGACAGACTAGACTCTATGGTGGGTAAATGTGAATCATTAAACCTATGAGTCATTATGATGATGTCCTCCGAGACGTACCCGTCAATGGCGAATTTAATACAAATCTAAATTAAATTACATGATTTAATTAATAATATGATTCATTTCAATACCTATATGACGTAGCCAGCATGATTTCATCAAGCTAGATAGGGCACGTGCCCGTCATCATTCCGTGCGATAAATCAATGACTTATAAACTAGAGTTTGACCCCAACCGAGATCTCGAGATGTCATCTTTTGTCTTATATTGATGCAATACACAATATTCGGAGTCTGACTAGCCTAGAATCCAATTTCACTGTTTAATTGTATCTCTTAAGGCTCCGGCGACAGCGTCTCGCAATTTCAAGGTGCGATTGGCTATTATTTCATTTTACTTCATTTCGGGGAGGTTGTTTGAAAGAATAACTCTAAAGTGACACGCATAAATACTGTTCGAACACAAATAATACAATAATATAAGGGAAACATGCCCGAATCAGAAATCATTTTGGTATTAGTATGTTTAGTCTTACGTTTACCTAATACCAAAATGATTTCTGACTCAAGCACATTTATGCCCTTATATTATTGTATTATGTGTTCGAAGAGTATTTATGCGTGTCACTTTAGAGTTATTCTTTCAAACAACCTCCCCGAAATGAAATAAAATGAAATAATAGCCCCTGAAATTGCGAGCCGCTGTCGCCGGACCCTTAAACTATGGTAACTGTAGTGAGTACCTACATAGGGAAGTTTTGTTTAATTCAAAGCTGTGAATGGCTTTTGAGATAGCGATGTATCATCATCTTCCTGCCCTTATCCCACTTCATGTGGGGTCGGCACAACAGGTCTTTTCTCTCCACTTCCCTCTGTCACCCATCATCTCAGTCGTGACTCCTTTCTTACCCATGCCATCCTTCACACAATCCATCCATCTTTTCTTTGGCCTTCCTCTACTCTTATGTCCATCCACATTCATACCTAACACTCTTTTCGTTACGTGAAATTCTTCCCTTCGCATGACGTGCCCATAACACGCTAACCTATTCCACGCTCCTCATTTACTCAGTCACTGGCGCCAATTTCAAACTGCTTCTAATAAACTCATTCCTTATCTTATCCATTCTCGTCACTCCACACATCCATCTCAACATTCGGATCTCCGCTTACTCTGTCTGATAGCAATATATAAAAACTAAAAAAGATCTTCTGAAAAAGTCAACTTCTGGTGCAAACTACACAGTTTGCTTTAATTTTCTACGTAGGTAACATTACGTAAGATTCGTTGTCAACTTACTAGTTCGGTAGGTGCACCAATTGGAGACCTCAGTAGAGTTGTCTTCCAAAGGCTCTGGCGCAATCAAGGTCAGCGGTAGCCTCATGCGGTCCATATGCTGCATGTAGACCAGGCATTGCCCCTTGTAGCAAATGTGAGGCGGGTTCACTTCGAAGTTCATGCCGTAGTGAGATTCCTCCGCTTCTGTTCCATTCGGTTTTTGGGTCTATGGGATAGAGAATTCAACGCTGGTTGAATATTGAAATGACTGAATTTGCCACACTGTAATTCATTATTATTTGCCTGATACTTTTTGTTAGAATATTTCGTGATCATATCATGTTGTTGACCCTCCAAATAAGATGCTAAATATCAGCTAGATAATAATAATAACGAAATGCATTCACCAATATCTTTTTGATATACCAGAAAACACATACGTAACAATGCAAAAAGCTGCTATCTTAAATACGTGTTGGATTGTGAGGAAATTCCTGCAAGACGACACGAATGCTCCAACAAATCATGATTCACACTTACCAAAATATTTATATTTTGAGAAAAAAAAATCCATGAAAAAAAAAAACATAATAATTTTTTATTTGGACACATTACATATTTAGGTAAGAATGTAAATTTAAATTAAATACAATCAGATACCTATCTATAGGTAGGTAATTCGTTTTGTAAATAACCGATCTTTTTTTCAGCCCTGTAGACATGAACGAATCAACCGAGCCTGTCGATCCTGAATTTTTAGTAGTAGGTATTATTCTAATAGGTACAGGGTGATTTTTGAGACCGGACAGAGGGTAGGTTACAGGAAAACGTTCTTAAGACACCATCCATAACTTTTTGGTCTCAAAAAGTCTGGGTTACGAACTCATTCTGAGTAGGTATCTATCGTCTAAATGGGTCCATTACGACGTGATTACCAAAGATATTCGAAGGATAGGATGCTTCATTTTTTATATCCATAAAAGTTTTCAAGAACATTGTAGTCTCTGGCTAGAAACGTAGCCAATTTAAAAGAGAGGAAGTACTAACCGTTGTAGCATTAGCAACGCTGTTATACATCGGGCTAAGCGTGGTGGTAGTCGACGTTGTGGTGAAAGGCTGCCTGACCCAGTTCAGGCTCTCGTTATAGCAGCCGTACTCACAGGCGCCCACGGCCAGGACTCCTGTCTGGAAGTAAATAAATAAAAATATTGGTGGAAATTAAGGTACGCGTCCACCGCATCAGCATCACTGCGTACGGAGCGGACGGAGCGTCGGTATTTACAAAATGCCGATGGGGTGCGTCCACTGCATCCGGATTTTGCATCGGCAGTATCGGTATTTTCAAAGCATTTCCGAATGGCGCGTTCACTGCGGATGACGTCATCAGCAGAAATGCCGATCTCTGGCGCTGAAATGCCGGGATCCGAATGGCGCGTTCACTGCGGATGACGTCATCAGCAGAAATACCGGTCTCTGGAGCTGAAATGCTGATCCAGTGCACGCTGTACCGTACAAATCAATACAAAGCAACAAATCCGTCCGCTCCGTACGCAGCGATGCATAGGTAGGTAATAACCTAATTCACGGCAACGATGCCTTTTCAAAAATCGTATGACATCAACTTCTGAAGGATTTAATAGCGGAGTGCCGACTTTTGCATTAATCAATACAGATAATAGTGGAGTGCCGATTTTTGGAAATTTCTATGCAATTAATTGCTAAACGGCAAACATTTTATTATGAGTGCCATAACCTCCGTACCTACCTAGTTGTTTTGACAGATCACAAAATCTGTTTCTCGATCAAAGGTGGTTCGTCAACTAAAGTACCTGAGTAGAGTATTCTTGTACCTACTTATTCAGTTCTAAATTATGCTTCATGCATGAATATGGGGGACTATAAAAAGTTCCAATATAATAATGGCGTCCTAACCCGTTTCTTATGTGGGCAGCTGAGAACTGGCAGTTGGTAATAACAGGGCAATTGCCAATTTGCCAAGGCGTGTTTCATTTCATAACTGCAAAAACAAAGGAAGTGTGGCAATCAGCGAAGTGGTATGGGTCACTCCTCTCTTACAACATGCGGGTAGCGTGTGGTAGGTATCGTTATTGGTCGAACTTTTACCCGTTGGTACAGTCGGCGCTTTTGAAATGGTATCACAGAATAGTGACAAAAAATATCTCTAATATACGGGGTAAATACTCCAAGAATGAGTGCTCTTCAAGAGAACTTAATTTTATGAGTTTAGGCTGTGTATAAGTTTATTTGGGACTAGTAACGCCCCGCGGTTTCACCTGCGCTGATTAAAACCTTGGTATTCCCACGGGATAAAAAGTAGCTTATGTGCCACGCTATAATCTATCTCTCTGCCAAGTTTCATCCCCAGATCCGTTCAGCCATCCATCCATACTTACATCTATCCATACTTACAAACTTTCGCGTTTATAATATTAGTAGGATAGGATAAGAATTTAAAGTTATACCTAAAATGTATTCACTGGATTCGATCCGAATAATGAGAATACAATGCATAGACAGGTGGTTCTACAAATGCTCCCCCATACCATGAAATGACGTGTTGATTGAGATCTCAATAAAATCGAGCATGCTTTCATTGCATGGCTCGCTGAACGCTTTCGGTAATGATCGAGGGAAACACTGTGAAACATCTTGACTTTGTAGGTAATAATGCAACGCAGAACTGGATCTGACGTGGTATGTCTGACTGACCTGGCATGTTTCTCATAACAAAAAATAAAATAAATTCTTCTAGGTTCTAATCTAACAAACTCATTGGTAGGTATTTACTTTTTTTAATAATGCCTCTATTTCAAAATTATATTAAAACCTACTGAACACGTGTTGCCCACATTTTTATAAGTCACAGAATTAATAAAATTTAGTAGGGACCTACATACTGCGAATTGCGAATGTGCGTCATCCAAGTATGACCGAAAAAGCAAGGCACAGTCAGCAACAGAGGTTGATAAATAAACTGTGAGTTTTTACGAAAATTTTTTATTGCGTTGGGTAATAAATGGTACCTAACTACCGTTCCTTTAATTTTTTCAAGAGTTTACGCAAGTTTAATTTTCAAGGAGGTACACCCCAGCCAATCTTCCATAGTGTGTGTCTTCTCTATCCAAAGGTTATTTAATAAAGGTCGCCTTATTGCATATGCCATATGCACAAGGCTGCTACCGGGTTATTAGTTAGTTTGTACTGTTCATAATAAAATGATTTCATTCCAATCTTCAAATAATTTTGGTGAACTTCCGGTCATGAGGCGGGTTCTGAAGTACGGGTTCTGAAGTTATTAAAATGTTAATTAAATGACTGTACTTACCGACCACCGGAAATTACATTAGTAGGTACTGAACCACGTGTTGAATTTACTAATACATGCTAATATAGTCAACATCAAAAGTAAATAGGTAGGTAACTTATGTAATGATTAGGCTCAGTCTGTTTGAGTTTAGTGGCGTAAGTGACTGAGAAAACGAGGAGCAATAAATGGTTAGCGTGTCATGCAAAAATGGTAATGGCAAAGTTGTTGGAAATTTAATTTCTCACAAGCTTGGTCATTATCATTTTTACGCTAGGATCAATATTTGCAGACTACTATCAATAGCAAGTGGAAATCCGTGGTCTCTGCCTACCCCTATGGGATACAGGCGTGATTTTATGTATGTATGTATGTACAAGTTTGTCAAAAAAATCGTAATGGGTGGAATTTTATTTTCTTCAACTTTGGTTCTCGCACTTTTCTTACTCCACGATCAATATTTTCGGATTTATACTCAAATCGGAGCTGAAATTGTTTTTATTTTTCATATATTTTGTTGAAAATAAAATTCCACCCATTACGATTTATTTGACAAACTTGATACTAGTATAACTCTGCAAATATTGATCCTAGCGTAAAAATGATAATGACCAAACTTGTGAGAAATTAAATTTCCAACCACTTTGCCATTACCATTTTTGCTCTGTTGAAAATTAACGAGTTATTTCAGAAAAACTTCAAGATGGCGGCGAACCCTCTACCGGGATTAGTTCGAAAATCGAGATTTATACTTCCAATCACCCTCCCCCCGCCCGACGTTTAAAAAAAAATCGCACCCCGGATTTTTTTCTATTTAAATGTCTGCCCCGACTGGACTATGTAAGATGAATCGGGATAGTAGAGGAATGACAAAGAAATTATGGATGGATTGTGTGGAAGATAACAAAGTTAAGAAAGGAGTGACTACTGAGACGAAACGATGTATAATAGAGAAAAGTGGACAGAAAAAAAAACCTGTTGTGCCGACTCCACAGAAAGTGGGTACCTTTTTTCTAATTCCTGACCTGCCCGCTAACTAATGTAGTATAGGTGTGTTATGCATATCAGATATTATTGAGATGTGAAAAATGTAAAAATTCATCTACTACTTTCGAATAATGATGGAAAACTATTGACAGTAGGTTAACCGTCTACGCAGGATTCGTGGCAAAGCTACAACGGCCAATTTATATTTGTGGTCGTATTTAGAATGTGCTATTTTAATGAATTCTGCATGATGAAGCGAGATACGAAATAAAGCGAATGACGAAACTTCTCGCGCTTGTTATTAAAAAGTTTATTAAAATAGGTTAGTTGGGTAATCCTTTTTTCTTTACTAACCCGAGTTGACCCGAGATAGGTAGAGGAATTAGGTAAGTAGATTATCTTAGATAATCTACTTACCTAATTCCTCGCATACCTAGGTAGGTATGCGAGGCGAACATAAAAAAATAACAAAAAAACATAAAACACCGTAAACTTACTCCTCGGGGACTCGGACCAAGTAAAAAGTATACTATTTGGTCTAAGCTTGGCCTTTACCTAGCAGAGGGACGAGTAAGCTAAATTAAAGGAATAAAAATACTGTAGGTACTTTTAATAAGTCTGTGCTTTCGGCAGCTAAAATTAAACTATACCAACTTTCTGAAAAATCTGAGCTTATTATGCCTGAGATGGTCACTATTTCTATTGTTCAGCTCCGGACTCCTACAGTAAAAGGCCGGTGCTAGATATGTATGAACTTACGTGATCACTTAGCCGCACGCTTAGTGAGGCACGAGAAAAACTCTTCACTGTCTCGCGCCTCAATAACATGTAAGTTCATACATATCTGGCACTGGGGTGATTCGATATCCTACTTTGACATTCGTTACCTTTTCACCAGTCCACCGATTGCAGCGCATATCTTCTTTGCACACCTCTTGCATGACGTAAGCGCTGTCTTGGTCGCACATGAACAGAACTTGCGGTCGCCGAGCCTGTAACAAAGTCATTTCGCAAAGTTCAAGGAAGTGACCTTGCTAGATCCAGATAGTAGGTACCTATCTACCCAAAGTTCAAGAGTCACTCATGCACTGGGTGCTGTATAAAAAAATATTTTTTTGTAAATAGATAAAAGTTGGTGGTTACACTAGCATTCTTTTATAACATTCAGACCAGACCCAAAACAATCATTTATGTTAATCACACATACACACATATTTTTCCTTTGAGGAGAATGGGAATCGAACCCACAACCTATAGCAGCAGAGCATAGCCAACCAAATGAGCTGTGCGGTCGTCGATAGCATTACATTCTTTTACCAACATACCTATATAATGTCATTTCAGCTATATTTAATGATAAATGAGGTTAGCATTGGGTCAACATACCAATTTATGCTAAAGATTCATTGCATCAAAACGGGACTCGCTTCACGTAAAAATAATCTAAATAAACGCGTTTCTCGCTACGACAGAAATAGCTTGGGGACGGGTATCACGCTATAAACGATGAGGTCACACTCGTTTTGACAACATTACCTCATGTCGTTCCGTGTACGGTACAGTGAGCAAGATGGAGTAGAACACGGCGCTCAGGATGAGGCAGATGGCTGTAACCATGCGGAGGAGGCGACCGGAGCCGCTGGGGGCGGCATTCCCGCCCGTCGACCCTCGCCCAACTGATAATCTACAAAAGTAGCATATGTTTTTTCCACAGCTTTACGACTTTGACCGGACGGTAGATATCCCCTCATCTCTAAAGTATCTCCAAGTAACTTCTAGCAACAGATTCTTTGAGGACGTCTAAGGGGGGTATTCAGAGGTACAAAGTCCAAACGTTACATTGGGCCCACATTTTACCCATTTGGGCTTATACGTGACGGGTTGTAAGCCACTGCTGTACTGATTTCCTCATGATTGAATTTTTTTTCTACGAGAAATCTATTGGTCCACGCCCGGATTCGAGTCTACGACATAACGATCGGAATGCGGGGTCACATCCACCTACTGGTGCTCTTAAAATAGATCACACTTATTAGCATAGTATGGGTCAGGCACGGATCCAGCCTTCACAGAAAGTTAATAGCAGCCACCCGAAAATCGGCCAAGTCTGAGTATGAACACACTTATGATCGATATAAGCAGCGCATTCCCACAAATGAGATGTTTACAAATTAATTACGCCCTGACCAAGATTTTGTACAGTGTATTGGGCAAATACTGTGTACCTACCTAGGGCAAAATTATGGGCCATGCATGATGGGCAATTCCAGAATGCGCCATGATTGCCAACATGATTGCGCAGCTGTCTACACTATGTATGGGCCATGATGGACAAACACAGAATGCGCCATGATTGTCACTAGGTACATTTTGTAAACAACAATCCCTACGAACTGAGTGATCGGCGATCGTATGGACACGCTAACAATCATGGCTGCAAACATCCTTTGCTGTTTGTTCGAAAAACTGACAATGCGGCAGTCGATGCCGATCCTGGGCAATTGCAGACGATTATGCCCTCTACACGATCGCGATCGCCTGTAATTGGCCACCATGACCCATGGTGTGGAGGCCACATTAGAGTTGAGGGCATGCCCATCGTACCCTCAACGGTGTATCCAAGCTTGGTTTTAGTATCAGACCCGGCTAGTACTCGTAAATAAGGTATGAATTGCTAAGGAAAGTTTCTCTAAGTTCACTTACTTGTCAATGAGTGGTCCTAGAACAGCGGGTCCAAGGAGCGCGATGCACGGTGCGATGCCAGATATGAGGCGAGCTTCACCCTTGTCTAACCCCACTGACAGCATGTGCAGTGGTAGAAACGGATATATGCAGCCCACACCTTAGGAACAAGATCGCCATCAGTATTTAAAAATTATAAGCAAGAATTGGAAAATCCCACAAACTTTTGACAAACGCAATCCTGATAATCTGATATTTCATTATGGGGCTGACCCCCGTCAAAGTAAGTACCTATAGGTCGCGTCAACCAAAAAGAAAGCTGGAAAACAGTAGGGGGATGTGATTGCGCATACAAAATACTCTCGCCATCACACCCCCTCCCCCTTCTTCCGGCGTTCTTTTTGCGTGACGCGCACTTTACCACTCGCACATTTCAGTATTTTGAAAGACATAAATTTAATGAAATTAATTATGAAAAATCCCAATAAACCAAGTTAAGTATGTGTGCAATCATATTGCATGCACACAGTTCAATTAAAATATAATTTCCAAGTTTTTCATCTAAAAGGTTTGCATTTACGAAACTAGAGGGCAAACTTCTTGTCGTTTTTTATTACATCCAATTTGGCTATTTTGGGAGCTTTAGTTGGAAAGATTGTTCTGTTGTTCACCATGCCCACTTGTTGTTGGAAACACACTTCTAAAGTGGTGCAGTGCAGTGCATGTTTAAAGTACCGGCGTTATTAAATAACAATAGTACCTACATAATAATATTATGTGCTAGGTATACCACTGATAATGGCATATCAAAGTCGCAAGACGGCGCGCTGGCAGTTATAATAAACGTGCGAGGTGAACGATCTTACACTCCGTTATTCTGTGACATGACAGCCGTGCGCGACCATCCTTAGAAGGAAGCTTGCACAACTCCCGGCCATTATGGGGCGCCGGCTCTTGAGTTTCTAGAGACAACTTGGGAATCAAAATGAGACGCACGAATGTCTAACAAAATTAACGCTAGTTTCAAAGCTATCATAATATTACAAGCTTTGTACTGTACATACTGTGTGGAAATGGAAAGTCCACCAATATTTATTAACATAATATTATAGCTAACATAACAAAAATCAACAAGGTAATGTCAAAGCAAGCCTAACCGTGTAGGCGACCCATCAGTGTGCCTACTGACTAATTAACATTTATGATAACTAACTAGGTACTCGTACTAGAGTCCACAGAACTGTATCTTATAATTCTGTGCTAGAGTCTGAGCAAAAGGCCTGTAAATAGATCAGAAGGACTTACCCGCCAAGAAGCAAAAGAGTACGCATTTTAGCGTGATCAGGTTTCTGTTTACGATTTCCTTCATCTTGGCTTTTCGTCTCGACTCGTCGCGTTATATTTTTAGGGGTAGTTGGTTACCCAATGCTGGTCATATTTTATCTGCAAGAGATAGAATAATGTCAAAAAAAATTCTTATAAAGAAAACTAGCTGGTACCCGCGACTTCGTCTGCGTACTTTTAATCTCTTCATCCCTTTTTTTCGCAATAAAAGGTAGCCTATGTCCTTTCTCAGGGTCTAAAGATTGTCTGTGCCAAATTTCATCAAAATCGGTTGAGAGGTTTAAGCGGGAAAGCGTAACAGACAGACAGACAGACTGAGTTACTTTCGCATTTATAATATTAGTTGGGATTACAATTAATACACACGTACACATATTTACAAAATGTATTAAATACATAATAAACAGTTGAGCTATCTGCAGACCGTTGCTTACAATCTAGAGTTAGCTCAACTGATCCGAATCAGCGCCGATCGGAAGCGGTTATCAGAAATTGAAAACCGTCTTGAAAAGAAGCTACAGTACGCGGCTGCTGCTGCGGCACGTGGTGTGCCAAGCCTGTCCGTTACGTCAGATAATATCAGCACATAGAGGAAAACTACGCAACGCTACGCAAGAAGTTGCCATTACCACTAGTACCTAGTCCGGAGAAAGTGGGAACTAACTAAGTGACAAACAAAATGCTCTTAGGTGCCTGCCTACATCATTCCGACCGAACGAACCAATTGGCTGATATGCTCCGTACTAACCGTAGTTAGAAATTAATAACAATAATGGTCACCACTGCCACACAGAATACTACTAATACCCACCACAGAATAAACAGGCATTACCACAAAAGTACCTACTCAACGCTGCTCTAGCATTTAACAATTATATTGAGGCCAGGGTCGTTTATTTACGCGCCTAGAGATCGGCCTACTCAAGTGACATAACAAACCACTATAGAACTATTGGCATAACCCGGCCGGTGTTATTACCATTCAATCCTATAATGAGCTAACATGACCTCTACACTGATATCATCGAAGTGTAGTCTCGTTTGTCAGCAGTAGGTAACTTTGCAAAGCAAAGGACTCTCATAGATTCCTAATTTATTTTTTATTTACAACTGGCTAATGGAACAAGCAGATGACCCACCCCATTACTTTCAAGGCATTGCCTCGTAAGTCAGTAGGAATGTGCCATACGTACGATGAACTGTCCTGCGTCCATCAACTTGAGGAATATCTGTCGCTATCACCATTTTATGAGAACTGAATAGGTACCTTCTTAATTTACCTATTTCAAAAAATAAATAAGAAAAAGCAAAGGAACTGGCCGACCAGTAGAAAAACTACTTACCAACGAAACTTAGAAGTGGGAGCTATTGGATCCTTTATTCTTTATTGTACACAAACTGATTTACACAAAAAATACATAATAGTCATGTACAAAGGCGAGCTTAACCCTATATAGAGTTTTCTTCCAGCAAACCTTAGAGGATAGAGAGAGCTGATTATAGTGGTGGGAAGGTGTACAACATACTTTAAAGAAAAACATTGAAATAATAGGAGAGAAATCCTAATAAATTATATATAGTACCTACATGCAAAATGAATATAATTATATATATATATATATATATATATATATATATATATATATATATATAAACATAAATACTTAAAATATAATAACTAGTCTTATATAGAGAAACATAAATAGACAAAAAATAAATAAATAATACATACATACATACATACTAATAATTTGATTACAAGGAGAGATAATGCTCTTTAACTTTGCGCTTGAATATACCCAGTGATGCACTGGCACGAATGGAGTGGGGAAGAGTGTTCCACCGTTTGACTGCGTGGACAGTGAAGGAGTCACCATAGCGAGAGGAGGAGAAGGAGGGGGTTTTAAGAAGAAGGGACATGGCTGTTCTACAGGGCTCACCCCGAGGGACGAGGAAAACAAAGCGCTCACGGAGGTAAGAAGGAGATAATGGATTGTACAGGACGTTAAAAAGAAAAGAGAGAACATGAAGATCACGTCTACGGCGGATAGAGAGCCATTTTAACTGAGATCGGAAATGTGAGACGTGGTCAAACTTGCGCAAGCCGAAAATGAATCGGATACACAAGTTTTGAAGACGTTCCAGTTTGTTTAATAGTTCCTCCGTGGCATCAAGGAAACAAATGTCAGCATAATCAATATGAGGAAGTAGGAGTGTTTGTGCAAGAGTTATTTTGCTTTTTAATGGTAAAAACTTCTGGAGACGCTTGAGTGACTGAAAGGAGAAATTAACCCTTTTGCTAACCGCGTTAACATGATTGACCCAGGACAACTGACCATCAAAGATAACTCCAAGATTTTTGGCAGAAGCAGAGTAACAAATCGGAGTGTCCGCGTACAAAACCGAAGGAATGGTAGACTGATTTACACGATTCAGCATATAAGGGCTACCGAAAATCACAGCCTGAGACTTCGTAGGATTAACTAAGAGGCCAAAAGACTTCGCCCAAGAATCGATGCGGCTAAGGTCCGAGTTAATACGGTTAATCCCTCCTGCAATATCGTCTGCATTAAATTGGCCATATATTTGAAGGTCGTCCGCGTAAAGATGGTAATGTGAGGAAATAACATGAGTGATGGCGTTAATAAAAATAGAAAAGAGTAGGGGAGAGAGAACGCCACCCTGAGGCACGCCAGCAGTAATGTTACACCAGTCAGAGCAGGACTCATCTGAGCGAACACACTGCGAACGGCCTGTGAGGTATGATTTGAACCATGAGACTACTGAGGGTGCGATATTCAGCGAGGAAAGAATGGCAAGAAGGATGTCATGATCGACCGAATTGAAGGCACTACTGAAATCCAATAACACCATCACAGTAACAAGTTTATTGTCTAGGCCCCAGCGAATGTCATCAGATACTTTAGTCAGAGCACTCACGGTACTATGACCCGGGCGGAAACCAGACTGATATGGGCTTAACAAGCTATGGTTGGAGAGAAAGAGAGAAAGTTGGTTGTGGACAGCATGTTCTAAAATTTTGGACAGGACTGGTAAAATGGAGATAGGGCGGAATTGGGTAACAGAAGTAGGATTTGATGTTTTGGGGAGAGGGATGACATAAGCTGGATCGTTGGTTATCTTAATTTTACTTTATTATTTGTATCTCAACCAAATCGCCCAAGTTGATTACAAGATTTTCTTTCGCTTCGCTCACTCAATCGATTAAACTAATCCAGCTTCGGAAAACTGGAAAACTATCTACCCTAAAATTAGTCATTTTAAATTCCCTTTAATGGTGTCATTTATTGATTTTTGTTTTGAACTTTCTATTTGCGTGCCTCTCTTTACGGTCTGAATTAGGTAATATTACCTACCTACCTATCAACTCAATATCTAGTTCGCGTGTCAGAAGGTCGTGTGATAACCACCACTAGGGCACGGCAAGGCACGGCACGACGACTCTTCGATTTGAACGCACTAATGCCAAAAGCTTCGCAGATTCGTTTGTAAGTTTTTTTTTCGTCTCGTTTTTCATTCGTTTGTACATATGTAGAATAATGTAGATAACTATTCACCCGCTCTGCGCTTGCTGATTACTAAATTAATAAAAATAAATGTTTCTAAAGTAAACGGTCAATAGCATTTATCTAAGTATGTGTACCCTTATACCTTGCTTAGCAGGTTATTCAACCTAATAACCTCAATGCTGCAATCAGCTCGCGTTTTGTGCCTATTTCCCACTAATCGGATGTATCATTTATAAATAAATCATTTGAACCAGAATTTCAATAAACCTAATCGGTAGGTACATAGATGATGAAATGGCATTATTTTCAAAATAAAATGAAAAGATCTGTTAGCTACAGTCGAATCTTGCCTTCAATTAGGTTTAATAGGATTCGGGAGAGCGACATGCGACTTGCCGCCGCATGCCGTCATTGCTATTATCGGCCGAAGGTCTGAGGACTATTACTGTGAAGTTGTGTGATAGCGACAGACCCTGTCTCAAGTCGTATCGCCCGCCGCGTGAACTCAATGAAGCATGACGTAAACAGTCATTTTAAAAATGACACTATATGTCGGTAGGTACATCATGAACACCAAGGAATTTGAATATATTCCTTGATGAACACGACTTTGTTGATATTCTAAGAGTCAGTAAGTAGGGCACTTCGTGTTACTTTGCACTTTGGCATTGTTGTTCTTTTATGTTCTTCTTGTCTGGCACTGACTCCAAAAACACGCAAGTTAGAGTTACCTAAACTACACAGTGAAAGGCAACATATTGACTGACTGCATCTATACTAGGTATAAGGCCTACCTAACGCAAGCCGCCATCGTCATGCATCAAGGAAACTGGGTCGTCCGTCATAACGCATTGATTTCTCTTCTTATAAGTCTATTTGGTATTTTCAGACCCTAACTGATGCACAGCGTATTAATAAGTACCTAGAAGGTAGGTAAAGGTATGTAGTGCTCCTTGTTAGGGAGGTACATGACTGAATTAAAATATTCAAATAGTATAGAAGAGAGAGCGAGAAGTCTTAAACTTTTTCCACCATTTCTTTCCTTTTTTCTGTGGAATTATGAAGTCCTAATGACACATAGCCATTTCACTGAAGTGCCGTACAATTCCAACATGCAGAAGAGGAACGCAACTTAGCTGGAGTGGTCATGGGCGGTAAACATTAACATAAATTGAAGGCCAGCGGGCGTTGGATGGAACCGGTTCAGTTCTCCATGGCTGCGGGCGAAAGTGACGTCATCGATGACATCATGGCTTTCGTGTTTTATAAAGAATTTTGCTGTGGCCAGAAAATTTCACACGCTAAAGAAATGCTTATTGCATAACCTATTTAACTTATTTTTTAAATAAAATTAAGTAAATTAGAAATTGTCCCCTCTGAATGAGGTGATGTGTTTTCATCAACGTCTAGCTGAAACTGATCAAGCTACAAAGCCGAAACTCAGAAGAGCTCAACGACCGAAGATGGGAGTTGCCAAATTTGAAAATCGAATGTTGATGTATTCTTCACATTTCTTCAACAGCAATAATTAGTTAAAGAAATATTTATATCATTACGAGTTCATGTGAATAAATTATCTTCTGTGTGTGGAACTTATGCTGATACAATGTAATAAATCATCATCATTATCATCATCAGCATAAAGAAGCCTACTGCCGGAAACACACAACGCTACTTGACGACAAAACAGAAAAGGGAAATTGGTCTTTACCAAATTTTTTGCATCTTCGCACACCGACACTGGATTACACAACTGAATGTGTCACAAGTCACAACGGAACAAATATCTGTGGTTGTCTTAAGATCTTCGTGTACAAGATTTGTTGCCATGTCTTGATGCTGGACATGGACTAGGCCTCAAGCGTGTCAATAAATCTTTATTTGGAGACGAAGATCTCAAGAGAACCACACATTTGTTCCTTTGTGACATTTTCAGTTGTGAAATCCGAGGCATGATGGATACCTAGTAATGGATACTTCCCTAGACAAACCGTTCACGTAGAGCTCTAAGTAGGTGCTCTAGGATGGAGAAGCCAGTGCACCCACCAAAACGGTGAAATAAAACATGAAACACGACCTATTCTATCTTACAGCGACAATGGGATTATAATATGATTATAGGTACCTACCCACTTAACCATCCGCGGAACTTATGGAAACCAACTAGGTAGGTACCTAGGTACCTACTGCAAAGTGTTGGATCAGTGCTTATGTTGATCAATATTGGGAACAACCTGGCTACCTTGTATTTTATTATTTTATTCGAATTATTATTTTTTGTTTACATACAAAGTGTTAATAATACTTTTATTGACAAAGAAAATTACAACTAATAGTTACAATTATTTACAAAATATACAAAATACCTACATATGAAACAGATGAGCTATCTGCAGACCGTTGCAAACGATCTATATTATTATACGATATATAGGTAGGTATTCGAATTAAATTAAAATAGACCCATTATTAGTATAGAGCCTTGTTTCTAAACATTTAGGTCAGCCGGCACTCCTTGATATGTCGCAGGTAAGGTGGGTGGATAAGTGCCTTCCTTTTCTACCTTACCTACCTATTATAGGTAAGTGGCGGCCACTGACCTATTTATCGTTACCAGCCTTAGAGCATTTAGTTCTAAATGCTCTAAGTTACCAGCCCAAGCTTACGCCCCGCGGCGCCCAGCACTGGAGGAGACATCACTATAATATAATACCTAATAATACCTAGGTATGTAGGTACATACATATATTAAGAGCGGGCTGTCCCAGCTTCGCATGGGTAGACATTATTTTTTCAACCTTTTTGGATAAACTTATTCATAGATTTCACGCACTTCTCCCGCACTTCCATGCCCCCGCTCGCGGCTGCATACCTACCTACCTACCTACCTAGCTGCGCTCAGCGGTTTCACCCACGTAATTTGAAATACCGGTATTCCCACGGGATAATAAGCTAGGTACCTATGAGAAGGAAAATAGCCTATGTGCTATTCCAGACTAAAATCTATCTCTGTCCAAATTTCATCCCGATCCGTTCAGCCGTTCTGGCATTATTGAGTAAAACATCTTTCACATATTTTTGATCTTTGAAGTTTTCAATAGGTAATTTAGGCTCAGTAAATACCTACCTATGATATTTAGGTAGATATGACGTTTCCATCATACCTACTACCTAACATAATAGGAACATAAAACAACGAAATGCGTACCTATAGGTCGCGTCAACTAAAAAGAACGCTGGATGGAAAAAAGTGGAGGGTAGGTACGTACCTATGTGTTTGCGCGCGCCACCACACCCCTTCCCCCTCCTTCCGGCATTCTTTTTATTTCATGAGAAAAATAGGTAGGTAGGTACCTAGGAGCTCTCAGAAGCAGAACTAGTGGTTAGTGTTTTCACTGACCTCAATAAAATCACAAAATTGAATTCTAACAAACTAACAATCCGTCGTACACAATACAAATGCCGGCTGCTCGCCTCTCCGCCTCAGTACAGTACCTACCTACCTAGGTACCTAATATGGTAGAAAGGTACCTACCTACATAATTTGGTAGGAAGGTACCTATACCTAGGAAGGTACCTACCTAAAATATTCATCTAATGTGCGAAAACATGTGTCTTTGATACAGGTGCCTAGGTACCTACGTACCTACTTGTTGCATACAGTTCTTAGGTAGATACCTACCTTCCTATTGTTATCAGTGTTAAAGCACTATACCTACCTAGTGTAAAAAAACACTCACGAAAGAAAGCTAAAATTATATTTTTGTACAATGACTTCAAAACATACCAAAAGTAAAAAACACGTTAGTTTGCGTTCCCTCTAAAGTACTGCTTCTTCAAGATCATCAATAATCACCACAATAATAGCACTGCACTCATGCAAGCCGCGTCGGTCGTTTAGATCCGAATTCCGATCTAAACAAAACAAAGTTGTTTCGATTTCCAGTTTTTATTTCATTTTATATAAACCACACCATCACATCCATACGCACGAGTGACCGCACGAGGAACGAACATGCTCAAACTGACTGACTGTTGTCATGTTCACGCTATGGAATCGGCCAAACAAAATCGTTGGACACTATCTATCTACACTCAATTTTAGATTGTATTGACTTGCAATAGAGTTTGTAGTCAGTTACTAGATTGTAGTTCATTTAAGCAACACCACAGCGCTAGTGTTCAATGCAATGAAGGCAGCTGCAGACTTGACGTTTGGCTTGGCACCTTTGTATGTACCTAATTTCATTATTTATATTTTTTCGATTAAGTATTTGAAAATTTTGTCTAAGGATATTTGTTTGAAACGGTGTAAATAAAATGGGTGTAACTAAATGTTGTGTCCCTAGGTGCGAGTCTAAAAGCGACAGTGGTATCATAGGTATAACACTGTTTTCCACGAGCATCTTACAGAAAAAGTTTGTGGCTCAAACAAATAAGCTGTAAATCTTTAAATTTACTCAATACCATTCAAATAAGGAGTAAATGAGTTTGTGCCAAACTTTTGAGCGTAAATTTTACGAAAATGATCGCCTGAATTGCCTCATTGCGCGGCCAACTTTATTTACGGCGGCAGAAATTTGTAGTGAGATTCCACTAAACCGACAAAGTAAGTACCTAATTTGCTGGTTCCTAGTGATTCAAATATCTCTCTAAATTCTTCAATTATTATTATTGTCCATAAATATAGATTGCAACCGTTAAAATAGTACAAAAACATCAATAACAGTGATCGATGTAAAAAATAGGGATGTGCTACATAAATGCTATTATTTTATTTGCTATAGATGTTTTGTTATTTTTACCCCGACTGCAGACATAAATGTTTCTATATGGAGGGTAATATTTTAAAGAGTAAGTATGTATGTACATATGCCCCTTACTTTGACACGCTGCTCTGCACCCTAAAAAGGTTAAAAAAAGGCATAAAAAGGTATCATTATAACAATGATATGCCACCATTTTGGCAAAAACTACTTAATAGTACATTTAACGTAAGGTCTCCTTGAAAAAAGGCAGGCTGGAAATACGGTTACAATTTTTAGATTGACAATAGGTTCTGTAATGTCTTATTCTCATTCTCTAATTTCAGGCGATGAACTTTACAATGTACGTAAAATACCGGATTTTTTAAAAGACCATACATACTACAATGCTTTTGATTCGGTCGGTCAGATTTCAGAAGCGTGTACAAAACCTAATGAATCTCCAAGCAAAAAACGTAAAACTGATGGTAATACTTGGCTTTAAGATCACAATATCACATATTATCATAAAACATCAACACACATCTAAGACATTATAATGTGATTTTTTGACTATGACCAGACATTCATTTTTTATGATTTGTTTACATTTCAGAAATGACTAATTTGGCAACAGAATGCTATGAGCCTCCATGCAAACAAATAAGAAATAATGATCCATTACCATCATGTCAAGGTTAACAATTTATGATGACAATAATCATTTATTAATATCAAACTTCAGAATCGTACCAAGTATTATTTTAAATAATGAAAAATGTTGGTAATTATTATTTATGATTTGTTATTTCAGAGAATATCAGATTGCTGCCCCATATTGGAGTCAAAATTAAACGTATTAATCCAAAGATCTTAAGTCCAAAATGTAAACAACTGAATCGAAGATTGCAGCAAATATCACATAAAACCAGGAATCTCAAGAGTACAACACGCCGATTACAAATGAGCACAAAATTTGTGGAGTCAAAGCTATTTTCCAATTTTTTTTTTTTTTTTTTTTTTATACTACTAGCTGATGGAACAAGCAGATGGTCCACCTGATGTTAAGTGGTAACCATCACCTATAAACAAAACATTGCCCCGTAGGTCACGCACAATAGGAACGTGCCCTACGATGCACTGCCCTGCGTCCATCAACTTGAGGCATACAGATGTTAAGCCTCATGTGCCTGTAATTACACCGGCGACCACACTCTTCAAACCGAAACACAGCGCTGCTGCTTGGCGGCAGAAAATGGCGTGGTGGTAGTACTTCCCCGGACGAGCCCTTCACAAAGAGCTCTACTACTCTTAAAATTTCGATAAACTGCCACATCTGACAAAATCTTTTATTACGATGCAACTGAAATGTGTAAATAGAAAACCAAAGCTTCGAAGGTATTCATTGGAAGAGAAAGTCATGTGCTTAGCTTTGTTAAAATGTAGTCCCAAAGAATATCGTCTTCTTCGTGCGATGTTTTACTTACCATCTAGAAGAACTTTGTCAAAGTTGATTCAAAACATACATGTTACAACTGGAATAAATAAATGCTTGGTTAATGTTTTAAAGAAAAAAGTAATGAAATGGAATGAACTTAAAAAAATGTGTTCAATAGTATTTGATAGGTATCATTGGATCCACGCTTAAAATATTCAGCACATGAAGATAAAATTTATGGGCATACCGATTTAGACGACGATGTAAATCAAAAGCTCGCAGACCATGCTTGTGTATTTATGATCAGAGGTAGGTATTATAATATTGATACAATTTGAATTAGCTATTCGGACCATTACGTACGAAGTTATGACCAAATTACTAGAGAAGTTCACTGAGTGACCGCCGCGGGTGCGTGTGACGTCACTGGGCCGCCCGTTAACCGTAGGCAGATATCAGTTTTTAGTGATTTACTCCGAAACTAACAGTTTAGGAAAAAAAACTTACAAAACCAAATAGACTCAGTTTTGAGAGACCCATCGAATAAAAAAATAAAAATAAAATCCATTCGATGGGTCTCTCAAACCTCTCATTAATATTCTTATCTCTCTTATAATTAATATAGTGCTGCAAAATTTTATAACGTCTTGTATACTAATTTTTGTTTTTATAGTACGAAAGCACTCAGGTTCTGGGTAATTTGTCTGTTGTTTTTTTTGTCTTGTATAATTTTATTGTAAAAAATATTGTGCACATAATATATTATGTTTAATAAATAATAACCAAAATATAAAATCCTTCGTTTTTTATTTCAAGTTCTACTTTTGTATAACAACAAGTGGTATGTAGGTACATCGATATCGATATCTTATAGATATTAGCGCATCACTAGCAGGACGCAAAAGATAGCATCATATCTCTGTCTCTTTCTAAATGCACACTAGCGACATCCACTCGATAAACGGAACTGTAATTAGCGTCCACAGCTAATAAAGGTCCGATTCCTATCTGTCCTTTAGGACTATACTTATAAATCTGTGGTCATGTTGTGTTCTGTCTGTTTTGTTTAACTTTTTGTTTGATTGTGGTTGGTTGAGTATTTCAGTGCTGCCAACTTGCCAACCCCGATCAACCCCAAAACTACAGAAAAGCTAAGTTGAATTGAATCTACAGCTTTTCTTTCTTTGTATAGCAGCTTATTAAAACAGTAATCGATAAAACATCAAAATAAGTACACGTGAATATTACTCGTTTAATTATTATTAACTAGTTGCGCCCCGCGGTTTCACCCGCGCAGATTTAAATCCCGGTATTCCATTCACACGGGATAAAAAGAAGCATATGTGCTATTCCAAACTATAATCTATCTCTCTACCAAGTTTCATCCAGATCCTTTCAGCCGTTCTGGCGTGAAAGAGTAACAAACATCCATCCATCCATCCATACTTTTACAAACTTTCGCGTTTATAATAGTACTTAGTAGGATTAATATTTTTCAAATGTATGTAGTTACTGGTAGGCACTGTACAGCTAGGTATATCACAAAAAAAATCTCTTCACAATGTATGTATAACATAAAGAAACTAATATAAATTAATATGTAAATATAAATATTGGTGAATGAATTGGCGTGTTCTACGGCTTTAATGTTAAAAACGTAATCAAAACTCTCCTTTTTTAGGTGCTATGGCCCACCGCACCGTCGCGTCAGGTTGGCCTTTTTCCTTAGAAACACGGCTTTTTCACCTCACCACACGGCCGACTAAAAATGACATTCCACGATCATCACACAAATGTTTTCACGGTAGGTATTGTAGGTAGGGATCGAACCCACGGCTTCTGCCTTCTGGCAGAGCGCCAACAGACGACTTGACAGCTGATTAGTTTTGTAGCTTTCAGAAACCAGCCAGCGGTTACTATACCAATGTATATAGGTACATAGATACTTAGGTATTTAAATTAGAAGTTATTTTATCAGTTTAGCTGTACTTATTACTTTTTTGTACCACCTACTAGCTGATGGAACCACAGATGGATGCAACTCCATAAAAAATTCCTAAATGTAATACCTAATTCCCTTGAATCTTGAATCTGGCATTTATTCTTCAAAAGGATAAAATAAGAGAAAGCATCAATCAGTTTAAATAATATCTTCTTATATAAATATGCAGGTAAACAATAATTGATCTGATAACTTTTAAATAAAACATAAACAGAAGTTACAACTTAAAATTAGAAGATTTTACAAATTAGCATTTACTATGTCTACAAACTCAGGCTTCAGACTTGCTCCGCCAACTAGGAATCCATCAATGTCTGGGCAAGCTGCCAATTCCTTGGCATTAGCAGCTGTAACTGAGCCCCCATACTGGATGCGCACCGACTCTGCAATATCAGGCGATGCATTGGTGGTCAGCCAGTTTCGGAGTGATGCATGGACATCTTGGGCCTGCTGGGGTGAAGCAGTCTTTCCAGTTCCTATAGCCCAAACTGGCTCATAAGCCAAGACAATGTTGTTCCAGCGATTTCCAATAGCTGCAACTAGGGCTTTGGTCTGCCTGAACACCACCTCTTCAGTCTTTCCTGCTTCCCTCTCCTCAAGAGTTTCTCCAATACAAGCAATCACCTTCAGTCCTTCGTCAAGCGCATGACTAACTTTCTCGGCGACCAGTTCGTCACTTTCTTTAAATATAGTTCTACGCTCTGAGTGGCCGAGGATTACCCATTCGATACCGGCATCCTTGAGCATGGCTGGAGAGATCTCACCAGTGAAGGCTCCTTTTGCTACTTTCCAACAGTTCTGGGCTGCAATTCCAATTTTTCCAGAGGCGAGTTCCTTCGCAAGGAATAAATGGATAGCCGGCACACCAATGACCACCTCGACATTGGGATCCAGTTGAGCGCTCTTCAGAGCCTCTATAATTTGTTTGGCTTGGTTTTGATCTCCATTCATCTTCCAGTTACCACCAACAACAAATTTACGACCCATATTTGTTTAGTTTGATGAAAATTTCACTTTAAAAATTATACCTACTTTTCGACCAAACTCAGATGAATTTATTGAAAATGTCAGTCCAAAGTCAAAAAAGTCATTTCAAGGACGAAGCCAAGTCCGGTTATTGTACGATTGTATTAAAAAAAATCTTTGGACACGGAATAATGGGTGTACATTATCATGCCGGGCATATTCGGTTATTGTACGACATGGTAATGTACAGCACGATAATGAGTAGGATTTTTTTTTCTAAAATTGACAAAATAATCTTGAACAAAGTACAAAAACAACTGTGTTTTTACTTTTTTTCCTATCTTGAAAAATGGCTGAGAAAATGATGATTACAGTACGCATGTTCGATCGAAATAATTTGAAAATATGATTGCCACTCAAATGTTTGATGACGTAACGCTGACTTCCGCTGTTTCATTCGCAGGCACAGGCTGTTCGCGCTTACGCTCATCACAAAACATTTTACTAAAGTGCATCTAAACATGATTATGAATTAACTAATAGTTGACACGGAATATTGTGTGTGCATTATTGGGGTGTACATTATCATCCCGTACAATAACATGGCGTGCATTATTGGCTCTTCTCTGTTCCGTGATAGCCAATCACCCCAATTATCCTACTGAGCCTTGGATGAAGTATAACATCTTCTTCTAAGTACTGAGCCGTCCTGAAGTTAACCGTTTGTTACATGGCCAATGAATATAGATCAGTGTGTGAAGGCAGAGCGCGCCCCAGCCAGCGGCATAGATAGATTAGCAGGCCGTGCAATAACAGGCCACACATTTTGTACATGGTTCACGTAGTGATGTGCCAACTCGGGATGAACACCGACTCGAGTTGACTCGAGTTGAAATTCAGGTACCACAGCTCGAGTTAGCTGACCGAAAAGTGTATGAATTTTAAAGCCAGCTCCACATTCTCGCAAAAACACGAGGATCCACATTCTCTTTCTCGTGTTTTTCTGGCGTTCTCGCGAAAATGTGGAGCAGGTGGGCTTTACAAAATACTTTTTGCTTATATACCTCTATGTAAGGACACATAACATTGCTAAATTTGAAATTGGTGAAGCTGGCTTAGCAAAAAAATAGTAGATTGTATCATAAGGGAGCGAAATCCTATTTTTACGACGAGAGTGCTTTTTTGAGCCCAGAGCGAAGTGAAGAATTCTAGAGTAGAATCCCGAGCTTAGCGACGGATTCTTTAGTAGAATCCTGAACGTAGCGAGGGATTCAAAGTACGTCGCCCGAGCCAAAAATATATTTTGCTCCCGAGTGCACTCTACTTTTCATCACCCACTATGAGAAAATAAAAGGCACCTCATATTTAAATAGCTTTGGCTATGTACTAGAGGGAGGCAAAAAACACAGATTCAGAAAAATTATTGGCGCCTCTTGCATTTCTCCATTCAATAAACCATAGGCTTTCGTATATATGTATCTCCCGGGACTTTGTAGGTAATATAATATAAATATTAATATATATAATTAATGTGATGGATAATACACTGCTCAACAAAGTCTAGGGAACAAGCATAATACTTCAATATATATGTGAAAACTCGTAAAAAAAAGTACTGGCCACTAAAATTTATAAATGTAGGCTGGAAGAGGATTAAATAATTTGTGAATGAATGTGTTCAGCGAGCACAATATCACGGTGTTAGAGTGGCCTGCGCAGTCCGCTTGAACATGCATGGGACTTGCTCGGGAGAAGAGCTTTCAGTGATCTTTCTCAAAATTTGAACACGGAAGAAGAACTTTTTTCTCATCTTGCCAGAATATGGAGCCTTATTCCACAGGCGACCATTGATAACTTAATACTCAGCATGCCACGCCGATGCAGGGCCGTGGCTAATGCCCTGGGAGGTCCAACGGATTTTTAAACAGCTGCAAAGTTAGTTTTTTCATTAAATTTTCACATAAGCGTGAGATTGTTTGGTTATTTAAAGAAAATTGTTTTTTTTCGGTTTAGGCACTATTTTCGTTTCTCCTACTTTCATTTTTTTACTTCCACGGTTTTTATTTAATTACATTACTGAAATCAAGAATAAATGAGGCTTCTATTTATGTATAACATCTAGGACGGAAAAATGTAGAATTAAAAATATACACTAAAATACCCTTGTTCCCTAGACTTTGTTGAGTAGTGTATATTATCCATCACATTTCTTGCGTCAGTTCTAATACTTTCAGGAATTAATTCTATACTTTCACTGTCACTTGAAGAACTGATTTTTCAAAACAAAACCATGAATTTCTAACAATCCGTAAAAATTGACGAAAACACGGGCTGTATTTCGAGTGATTATAAATTGATTTCTTTTTTTTTACTAAGCCGGCATGGCGGTCTATGGGCCGTCGTACCAGCCAGTCTTTATTCAAACAATATATGCGTTCGATTTCTTTGGCGCTGAACACTGAAGATGTTCCAAATTCAATTATTTAAATAAGTGCGCCGGAATTGACTTTCCCGCGCACTTATACTTTCTTATAGAAAACACCACCTTTGGGTACACATAAAGGCGAACCAAGTCGTTCTTTTCGAATAGATGTGATGAAAATAAATAAATTGTACATGTGAGATGACGGGAGTAGGTATTAAAGCGCGCACCTTGAACAAATTGCGCTGTCGCTCTTTCGCTTGATTCGACTCGAGTTGGAATATTTCAACTCGAGCCAACTCGAGTTAACTCGAGTAACTCGAGTTCATCGAGCTGGCACATCTCTAGATTCATGGCTCACGGCAAAGAGTATACACAATAACCCAAGAGTATAATAACGCTACGCTACTTAGAAGAAGAATACTATACTTATAATTATATATACTTATATATATATATAATTATATATACTTATACGTTATACTTCATCCAAGCTGCGATACAATCAAAGATAATGTAAAACTACGAGAGCTACAATTACGTAGTTATTGTATACCGTTATGATATTATGTTCTGTGTTGTATCTCAGACCAAATAAAAACTAAAAGACAGAGTCTTGCGGACAGCACGAATGAGGCCGGTTTTCTAAAGATGTGTTGCGGTCAAACTACGCCTCGCCCCGTGTACATACACAACTAAACGCACACACACAGAAAAGTGAAGCCAGTTTTCTATAGATGTGTTGCGTGGGCCGATTTGGTGTGTGCGTGCGAGGCGTAGTTTGACCGGCTGGCTTCACTTTGCTGTGCATAGAATTCCGTCTTTTTATTTGGTCTGAGTGTTGTATACTCTTTGGCTACAATAACTACGTACCTACGGTACGTAGTAACACGATTCGGTCGGTTCACAAAAATCTACAAAAATACGAAAGAAAGGAGAAAAATAAAATTAAAAAAAGAAAGAACACGATTGAAAATACCGTGGTATGGAATTTGATTGAAGAAGAAGGATGGAATGCAATGGTTAGCGTCCGTCTGCGCCTATAGCGTCCGTCTGCGCCTATAGAGCGAACGAAAGCAGAAGTTTGGTGTAAAAATTGTTTGCAAATCAAACCAACCAAATTTACCAATAGGCGGAAAGCGCAAGAGCTGCTACTTGAATGAAAGTTCGGCATTATTGTAAACATATTTTAGTCGTTCCACGGCTTTAGGCATTAATTAATTGAAATCCATGGATAATTTTCGAATCTTGACGTGGACTAACTAAATGTTATGGCTCCTGGTAACAACGGTCGACATCCAAGTCATACGGGCACCATACCCAAGACTAAAGCCAGGAACAACTGCAATGTTCCTCAAGAAGCTGTGACGCCGACACGCAGAGATATGACAACAAACCTAGTATCGGTAAGAAAACCTGATGAAATAATAAAATTGCACAATAAAAATTTAATTGTCAGCTGATACTATCTTGAAATACATTTCTGTAGATACCATTACTTAATATAAGGTTATAAATAACCTACAGAAAGGTATTTTATTTGTAAATAAGTTTACAAGATAAGGTGGCTTATTTGTACATTATTATTATACATAGGTAAGTCATCTGCGTAATGCTGACCAATATTTTTTTTAGCTCTTTATTGTATTGTATAGGTACTGTTTAGCCTGAAATAAATAAACCTATGATAAAATTATTCATACCTGAAGAAGGACTTATATTTTTGTTTTGGTAGGTTTGGTAGGAAATGGTTTTCTACTGTTATTTCCTAGATGTCCCACAGCTCTTACAAATCCTACACACCTTGGAAAGATTATTTGTGAAAGTTTTTTATGTGCAAAAACTATACATAAACTCTTTAAAAGTAAACCTTACTCACGTTGAAGAAATGTAGCAAGCAATAATGTTATGTAGATATAAATATCTATATCCATATCTTGTGAATATAGTGTTAGCCATGTGATAATGCTATAAACACCCCATTGAAGGATGTCAGCACAGATCTTTTGCCGCCACCTTGAATCAGTTTAGATATCATCTAATACATTTAAACAAGCAATTATTGAATATTTATTTATATATAATCTGAAGCTCAGAAACGGCTCCAACTCTTTTCATGAAATTTAGTAAGCTGTAGTTTTCGGGGCGATAATCCGATCGGCGGCCCGATTACGCTAATGTATGGCTATCCAGATGGCTTTCAGTTGACATTTGATTTCCATCCATCTAGAATTTAGCATCCATCACAAGGAATTTAGGCATTAGATCCAACTATATGTTGCTATTACACTGGGAATCAAATGCTCATCAGAGAGTGTTATATGTATTTCTTAATCATAGTATTAATTATACCTACTATTATTTTTTAAGCTACTTCAGTAGATGGCGTTTTGAAGCAAGCTTGTTCACTCAGATATTGTATAAAGCAAGAAACATTGAACTGAATAGTATTACAGATTCTGATGACACATAATTTTCAAACACATAGAAAAATGTAGTCTTACAGTATTTTACCTGTACAAAAATCATGTATTAGAACTTCACTGTTTAAAAGCTCTTTTTAATCTAGATTCAGTTCTGTTTTGATTCTCCTCAACACTATGAAGTCCATGTCATATCCAGTATGAAGTTGGTTCAAAACAGTTTGTGAGGAGTTTATTTTTAGATGCTTTAGAGAAATTTTGAACATCTGCCAACTATGTTTAGCAGCATGTGTGCAGAACAGACAAACATATAGCACTTCTTTTTCACTTTATAAATTATTTAAAGCATTTCATTTATAGATTTATTGCGTTTCTGCCATATGGGTAGTTGTTTTTCCAAGTTGAGTCTGAAAAAGGTTTGTGCATTTTACTCTTCTAATTATAACTCTTTAAGTGTGTGTAGTGAGCTTCCCGTCATTTCAGACCTCCCTAGATTGGGTTCCTGTATCGGAATACAACACAAGATCAAATTACAACCAGTCAAGGAAACCAACTAATAATACTTCAAATAATTCAGACCATGAACTAACTGATATTGGTAAGATTATACTACTTACTTAATAAATTCCTGGCATGCCACAATGAATATTCTGGAAATGCATGTACCTCTTCGCGCTATACTGAGATCTCCATGATTTTTTTGGAGATGCAATCATCATGGTTATGAAACTGAAAAGATGAGGAATAATAGGTTAGCGTGGTATGGGCATGGTATGCGAAGAGAAGAATGTCATGTAACGAGAAGAATGGTAGGGATGAATGTGGATGGATATAGAAGTAGAGGTGGGCCAAAGAAAAGATGGATGGACTGTGTGAAAGATGACATGAGTATGACTGCTGAGATGACGGTTGATAGAGGAGAGTGGAGAGCAAAAACCAGTTGTGCCGACCCCACATGATGTGGGATAAGGGCAGGAAAATGATGAATCATCATGGTTATTGCTGACGGTTTTTCTTGTACAAAAGTAATTATTTTACTATCTTACTATAATAACAATACTAGTTGCGCCCCGCGGTTTCACCTGCGCAGATTTAAATCCCGTTATTAAAATACCACAGGATAAAAAGTAGCCTATGTGCTATTCCAGACTATAGTATCTCTCTGCCAAGTTTCATCCAGATCCGTTCAGCCATTCCGGTGTGAAAGAGTAACAAACATCCATCCATATTTACAAACTTTTGCATTTATAACATTAGTAGGATTAATAGGACTACTATAATGTACATCTTATGTTATAGACAACTCTGCAGCTTTCGAAGGCGGTTTTGGTAGATTCGTCCCAGTCAGGCCGCAGCCTAGGGCTTTGCCGCTGAGCGCGCAGAATCGCGACAATATATCCGACCACCAGGACGATGGGGCTGCCTCTTCTATGAGCGGCCATACATTGCATCCTTACGCGCATCAGATGCAGAATGGTATGTGTCTCAACACTGTTATTTTCTCTGTTCTGGGGCCTATTTGTCTAACTCGCTGGTAATTGGTCGTAATCGGCACAGATTAGGAAATATGCACTATCGCAATGTCACAGAAAATCTTGATAATTACATAGTACTGAAAGTTTGACACTTGAAACCTAGAATATCGTCATGGCAATGGGCTTCAAGTTAGACAATAAGGGCCTTACTACAAAAAAATAATCAAACGATAAACCATGCATAAACTAATGCCATCTCTTACCAATGCGTAATGGTGAATAGAGACAGCGCCAATTTTAGACATTGTTTAAAGTTAGGCACCGTTTGAAGTACGAGGGTAAGGGCCTTACTACAAAAAATAGGCAAACGATAAACTATGCTTAAACCTTTGCCATCTCTTACCATTGCATAATGGCAAACAGAGACAGCGCTAATTTTAGACATTGTTTGAAGGTTTAGGGTAATGATTTCAGAGTTTCTGTTTATTCAGGTCTTTGTTTCAGGGTTGATTCCTCATTCGAACCATGCAGCTGCAGCAGTTATGATCGTGAACCCCACTACGCCGAATGCAACTGCAAATATATCTCAGACATTTCATGTGAGTACCTACTTAACATTTAGTCACTAGCTGTTTGCCCTCGCCCACACCACGATTCTCAGTCGCGATGCCAACGCGATACTGTCGCGCTTCTGTCGCGATGCAAGCGTGATTCAATAACGGCCCTCCGTTCTGTACCCGATGTTTTCCGACACGGTCGCGCGTTTGCATTGCTTCTGTAGCGCGTCGCAAATGCGACTTAGGCCGGTGCCAGATATGTATGAACTTACGTGATCACTGAGCCGCACGCTTAGTGAGGCACGAGAAAAACTTTTCACTGTCTCGTGCCTCACTAAGCGTGCGGCTAAGTAATCACGTAAGTTCATACATATCTGGCACCGGGGTAACGCTCATTAGTAGCGTTTATCAAACGCACGACAGCATCGCTACAAAAAGTCGCCGTGGGCAAGTGCAAGGCGCAGCGACTGTATATTACTTACAATATTATTATAATTTCTTTACCATAAATTACAAAATTGATTGCAGGCACCCAATCAGAACAGGAACAATTTAACTCGGAACCTAAATCCAACTCGCAACTCGTTCGAAGGAAGCGCGAGCAATAACAATACTCCACCCACTAACTCCAGAACTGTGACGAAGACTGTCAATCTGATGAACAATATGTACGAGCAGGGGCAAGGGAGCTTCAACAATCTCAATGAGAACAACCTTGTAAGTGGATTCTTCCTCTTATCGTGTCATTAGTTTCTTTCGAAACAGTGGTGAATGGATTTAAAGTGCGCCTCAAGAGACTCCGTTCGAGCACTTGACACATGTTATATAACTTTATAGGTTTTGCTTGCAGCATGCCGGTTAGCTCACGATGATTTCCTTCATCGTTTGAGAGTGACATTGTGCACATTAATTTTTGAACAGAAAAACTCATTGGTGCACGACCGGTTTTGAACCCACTACCTTAGGATCGGAAGGCGGGGCTGCTACCACTGGACCACCAGTGCTCAGAAAAAAGTGGGACTTTGTTTTTTTTTCTTTTTTTTCATACATAATAATTAGATAAACATACAGTGGTGGTCACATAATTAAGGACAGCTAGAGCCTATAACGACATTTCCTTCAAGTGTTTTATATTTCGTAGAATAATAATATAATTAAATAACTATTTATGTAAATCAATAGCTTGGAAATTCTGTAATTAGAATTAAATAATAATAATAATATAATACAATTTTTTTTTTATAAAAATTTACCGAATACAATAATTTGCATAATGTTTATGTATTGGCTGGTGGACAAATAATTAAGGACAGAGAGTAAAAATGTTTCGGAATTTAAAAATTTAAGAAAAACATGGGTATTTTCCTGTCAAAATTCAATTTCCCGCCTTTCTTCACAAACTCATGGAAATAGTTTTATTTTATTGTGGCTAATTTGCGTGATAAAATATGGGAAAAAATAAAAGTTGCGACGCTTCTACACGCAAAATTATTATTAATTTTTATCGAAAAGGTTGGTCCTATCGAAAGATTGCAAGTAACATAACATGTTCTAAGACTATGGTAGAAAATACTATTAACTATTACAAGATGTACAAGACTAATACAACGAAAACTGTAGCAAGGAAACCTAAACCTCGCAAAACCTCACCTCGGGAAGACTCCCTTATCACTAGAGAAGCCAAAAAATATCCATTTAAAGGTTCCGAACAAATACGAAACGACGTTTTTGGGGTCGGAACAGGTAATGAAGTCTCCGCAAGAACTGTTAGAAGACGTTTAGTTGAAGTAAAGTTATTTGGAAGAATTCCTCGCAAAGTTCCACTTTTGTCAAGACAACATAGGAGAGCAAGACTAGCATTTGCCTACAAATATAGACAGTGGTCGGCTAACCATTGGAAAAATGTGTTGTTTTCGGACGAAACAAAAATAAATCTAGCTTCTTCTGATGGAAAACAATATGTGAGACGGCCACCTAATCAAGAAATGGATTCTCGGTACTCGAAAAAAACTGTCAAGCACGGAGGTGGAAATATAAAGGTTTGGGGTTGTTTTTCTGGACATGGTACAGGACCCGTAAGAAAAATAGAAGGTAATATGGACCAGTATCAATATCAAAGAATTTTAGAGGAGACCATGTTACCCTATGCAGAAGATAATTTACCTGTTGTTTGGAAATTCCAACGAGATAATGACCCAAAACATACTGCACGTTCAGTAAAAGCCTACCTTGAAAATGAATCGGTATTCGTTTTAAACTGGCCATCATTTAGTCCCGATTTGAACCCTATTGAAAATTTGTGGTTCACAATTAAGAAAAGACTTTCTAGAGTAAGGACTACTAATCGAAATCAACTTTTTGATGCCTTTCAAGATGCTTGGTCGCGGATAACCGTCGAAGAGTGCAATAAGTTGATTGAATCAATGCCCCGACGATGTGAAGCTGTCATAAAAGCACATGGCCATCCTACTAAATACTAATACGCTCGAAAATATCTTGTTTATATCCAATTTGTTTTATTAAAAAACTTATTCACTACTAGATTTAGTTATTATTGAAAATTCGTAATATTTTTCTTTGTGTCCTTAATTATTTGTCCAGCTTGGCTCGCGTACAATTACGAGGCCCATTTAAATAAATTGAAATATAAAAAAATGTATAAAACATATTGAGCCAATTTTGTCAGTGGTACATCGTACAGTTATATACCTATCACAGAATATACTTTTATGATAAGTAAGTATTAATTTAAACGTAGGAGATGCGATTACTTTGACGAGTACCATATGCGTCAGTACTGTCCTTAATTATGTGACCACCACTGTACCAATACTATGAAAACAAGCTTAGATAAAATTTTTTTTTTCGCGAAATCTTTAATTCCATTGACAACAATTGAAGGGCCCGGCGACAGCGGCTCGCAGTTTAGAGGTGCGATTGGCTATTATTTCATTTTATTTCATTTCGGGGAGGTTGTTTGAAAGAATAACTATTCAGTGACACGCATAAATGGGTGAATCAACTTTTAAAGCACTCCTTTTGTGTCCCTGTCATGCAAAGAGCATAAAAATCCTATATTCCTTATAAAATATGTTTGTTTTGATGTTAACGTAAACTTAGATCCTTTCCTAACATGCTAGTTTCATAGTATTTTATAGTTAATAGGAAAATTTTTGACTTTATTATGGTAACTCAGCAGAACATAAGCACTATCCATACAAAAAACATGTGTCCCCAGGCCTAGATGACGATACAATTTAGGACGTATCTTAAAAAAAAGGTATGAATGCACAGCCTTTTTACCCAATATTATGATTCAGAAAAAGATAAACTTACGTTTAAAGTTAACATTTATAAAAGTTTGACAAATATTTTATATTTTTCGTGCATCCAAACTTTTGTCCCAAACTTTGATCAAAACATCAGTTCTACAGAGTTACCGATAAAAATTCATGACCGTTATCAAGAGATGACGCCTACCTTGGTGTTATCTAAGGCGATTATTGTCTAATATTTAGTTGGTATGATCAAAAAATCTCTACCTAGCTTTACCGCCCCCCCAGCCTAAATTAAGTTCTCAGCTGGTGCGCGTAGGTTTATTGTCGCTCTACAGCGTTGCAATGGATATTTATGAGGCACCCTCGTCACTTTTTCTAAAAAAACTCGTTAATATTAGCTTAGATGTCGTGCCCCACTGCAAAACCTAAAAATAGATATATTTTACAGTATATTTTCATAATATTTCGATGATTTATTTTTTATTGTTAGTTGTTCATAATGTTGTCAAAGGAGTGTCTTAAAAGTTGATTCACCCAAATACTGTTCGAATACAAATAATACAATAATATAAGGGAAATGTGCTTGAGTCAGAAATCATTTTGGTATTAGGTAAACGTAAGGCCAAACATACTAATACCAAAATGATTTCTGATTCAGGCATGTTTCCCTTATATTGTTGTGTTATTTGTGTTCGAACAGTATTTATGCGTGTCACTAGATAGTTATTCTTTCAAACAACCTCCCCGAAATTAAATAATAGCCAATCGCACCTCGAAACTGCGAGCCGCTGTCGCCGGGCCCTTAACCGAATGCGATTTGATTTGATGCGATTTTACATAACCAAGTACATTCATTGATTTTGTATCTTCTAAAATGTTCAATTGTGCCAGCGAGATAGAGCGCCGTATGCTGCCCCTTATTGGTGAGTCTTGCAGGCAGACTCACAGATGGGTGTTTGCAGGTTCAGCGGGAGTCGTCACGGGTGCGTGGCGAGGGGGGCGCCGGCGCGGGCGCTTGCTCCGACGCCGCGTCGGTGGAGCGCCGCCTCGGTCAGATCCGCGAGTACATCCGCGTCACCTCCTCCCTAGTCGACACTATGCGCAACTCCGAGGATGAGGTACCCTTTCTAATCTAGAGTTACATACAACTTTTCTACTTAAATAGAGCTGTGGATTCAATCCCCACCGAGAGAAAACATTTGTGTGATATTTGTTCTCCGTCTGGGTGTTATATAATATAATATAACTAGCGACCCGCCCGCGCATGTATTATACATATAAACCTTGCTCTTGAATCAATCTATCTATTAAAAAAAACCGCATCAAAATCCGTTGCGTAGTTTTAATGATTTAAGCGTACAAAGGGACATGGGGACATAGGGACAGAGAAAGCGACTTTGTTTTATACTATGTAGTGATAACTATGTAAGTATTTATAAAAAAAAAGTACTTATGTAAGTAGTGTAGCAGCTGGTTCTGGGTGTTGTATAGTTGAGTATGTGTTTACAAAAAAGTATGTAAGTAGTATACCAGCTATCTGTCTGGTATCTGTCTGTCTGGCACTGAACCAGCATAATTTTTTAGGATCCTTTTGTAATGGTTTTGGATGCACTTACGACATTCAAATCCTAATGCAGACGTCAAAGAGTTAAAGGGTTAAAGAAATATATGGTATAACTTTTTCATACGTAATATGTATTGTTTGTTACTAATCAGCTTGCTTATTCACATGGGAAACCTTCTCATTATTTTTTTAATTTAGGCATTTATTGAGCACACAAAAGAAGAGTATGACGATCTAGTCAAAATGGTTATGCAACTTAAAGATAGCGAGGCCAATTTGGAGCAGATATTGATTGAAAGAAAGCCAGATAATATAGAAGTGCCGGCTGATGAGATCGAAAGTCCCGAACAAGCGAGCGTCGAGATAACAGAAGTACATGACACTCCGAGTAACAATAACGATGTAAGTCTTATGAACAATAACTTGAAGAAAGTTACCAACATCGAGAATGAGCAGATAAACAAGCAACACAACGAGTATAAACAACAGGATGATACCGTCACTGACCCTGGAATTGAAATGGTGCAAACCTCAGAAACAAACGCGGGTGATACTGAATCGCCTGAGCAAGAAACAAAAGAAGACGACGCTCAGCTCAATCAGATACTGCGGAAGAATATTCTATCTTGCGTGGAGAAGGTTGCTCAGATTGAGCAGTTGAAAAGAGCTAAAGATGCTCTCAGCTCGAACGAACAGGTTCTCATTGTGATGTGTGACCGTTGTGCCCTTATTGTGGATTGAAACATAGCATGTCTATCTCTATTTTAACATCACTGGTCCTTTCTCGGTCCAGGCCGGGTTCAATGATCGAAAAAGAACCTATTGATTGAAAGAATCCGTGCAGTTCGAGGGTACAGTGCGCGATTGCATGCACTGGTTCTAACAATGTTACACATATAAACAATAACATGAGACAGTTTCCTTGATTTACTTCATAATAAAGAGTGGAATTGACATAGATTTAACTGCAAGTGTCTTGTTGTAGTGGTTTATTTTAGCTATCATAATCGTACTTCCCGTTTTTGTGCCATAGCACTATGCATAATTTTCATTACTTACATGTTTCATTTCTCCACGCTTGGCAAGCAAATTAGTTACAGCAGATGGTAAGTGTATCGATACTTCAAAAGTATCGATACTCGAATTTATCGAAATAAAAGTATCGTTATTATATACCGCTATAATACCGATATTATTGTTACCTGTATCAAGCCCTGCTTAGGATGCCGCTTCTCTTAGGAAGTGATGGAGGGGTCTCTAGGCCGGGACCACTACAGTTAGAAAGGTCACAAGCCTTTATTTCATGCATTAAACGTAATGGTGTATTATTGTTATGCTTCATTAACGATTATTGTATTCTTGAATGTAACTTTCAGCAGGACGTGACACGGCCTGTTTCTGTGCAAAGCAATGGGTCGGCATACAGTGAAAATGAATTGTGGCAAAATGAAATCAAAAACAAAATGGAGATGTCGCAAATGCGCCTGACTGCATTAAAGCAGCAGCAGAAAAGACTTATCAAATATCAGGTGCGAGCTTTTCCTATAATTAATTTTTTCCTATAATTTCCGCTCTATGTAGGTTTCGATTGAGGTGGATGGGTACCAAAAATATTTATTGTCATCTGTATTAAATTGTACCTAGTGTGACTACCATTTTACCATCGATGATTAATGAGAGGATGTAAATAGAGATCGAAACTTCGTTACATTTGTTGGTTTTTAGGAGGAAGCAAAGCAGCAACTGGATGAATTGAATAGAGAGAGACAGACTCAAGAGATTCAACCATCGACATCACACGATAACTTTACTGAGTTGCAGGTATTTGTTTTATTGGTTTCTTATAATCACACTATATCATAAATGTGAATGTTTGGATGTAAGTTGTGCGTGACCTACGGGGCAATGTTTTGTTTATAGGTGATGGTTACCACTTAGCATCAGGTGGACCATCTGCTTGTTCCATCAGCTAGTTGTATAAAAAAAAAGTAAGTATATTATAATATGTATATATATATCATATATACCGTAAGTAGGTATATATATTATATATTTTGTATATAAGTATAAACTATATATGTATGTTTAAGTACATATGTCTTGTGTAGATTTAGGTATTTATTTTATCTTGTTTTTTTAATAGTTGTAGTAGTTATTAATATAATTAATTTTTCCTCTCTCATTTTGTACACGCACCCACCTCTAATTTCAATCTCTCACAATCCTTCAAGGTTTGCTGGAAGAGAACTCTTTTTAGGGTTAAGCTCGCCTTTGTACATGTATTGTTATTTAAGTTTACCGTATATTTTCACTGTGTACAATAAAGAATAAAAGTATGTTGAATGTTTGTTACTCAATAACGCCGAACGACTGAACGGATCTGGATGTAATTTAGCAGAGATATATTATAGTCTGGAATAACACATAGGCTACTTTTGATCCCGTGGGAATACCGGGGTTTAAAAAACTATACGGAGCGCAGCTAGTTCGTTATATTTTAATTACTTTTGTTGGCTTCGCTTCACCTAGCTCATCAGACATTTCTAAATGATCCTTGTGTGATTAGGGGTAGTTTCATTATCCCCACTACTACACCCCTCAACCCCACTAGTTATTATGAATTTGTGAACCAATTAAAATACATGTGCTTTCATCACCACAGCGCTGATCGTGTCACATTACAACAAATATTTTATTCTGTGGTTCATAATGTGGTGAACAACGCCATAGACGACTGTGCCACATAATATCTCCGTCACCGGTTACTACGAACTACCCACATTTTTTTTAAACAAATAACAATTTGACTTTATTTTAGAACCACCAATCGCACAGCGGTAACTACAGCATGCCCAATCGCATGTATGCGGCTAACCAGATAGGCGTGGCTACCACTCTCCCCCAGTCGACGGAGGCGTTGCATTCGCAGCAAGGCTTGGACGTCGAGCACGGCCATTCATCGCATCACAGCCAAGATGGCAGGTTCTCCACGGAAGAGAATATCGCTAGTGGCGAGGTAAGAATCTACGAGTGTACCTCAATGAAAAATTAATTTGAGAAAAGCATAAAATATAACTGTGACAACTACAAATTATAGCCTTTAGTGGAATCACATAAAAACATACCTAAAAGTTGGTAAGTGTAGAAGAAAAACAGAATGGTCTTATGATGACCAGGATTGTAATGAAGTTATAAGACTTTCGGGGTATGATTATTTTTAATTGCTTTGCAGTCAAGGGCATACCTAGTGGCCACTGTGCTGTAAACCATGAAATAAATAAATATCAACGTGGTAGGAGGCAGCTGGCGGCGCCAACAGCGAGGGCGAAGATGACGCAGAGTTGGCGGCGCGCGGACAACTGCTGCATGTCAAACTACGGGAGCTGCAACTCAAGAAGCAGCACATGGAGAGCTTGGTAACATACTCGTAGTTCGTACAGTCTACCAAGTCTTGGTAACATACTACAGTCTACCGAGTCCTGGTTGCTACAGTCTACCAAGTCTTGGTATCATGCTTCAGTCTACTAAGTCTTGGTTGCTACAGTCTACCAAGTCTTGATAACATGCTTCAGTCTATCAAGTCTTGGTAACATGCTACAGTCTATCGAGTCCTGGTTGCTGCAGTCTAACATGTCTTGGTAACATGCTACAGTCTGCCAAGTCCTGGTTGTTACAGTCTACCAAGTCCTGGTAACATGCTACAGTCTTCCAAGTCTTGATAACATACAACATTTAGTTACTAATATTAAAAAAGGATGGAGCTTTCAATACTGTTTTGTGCCTTAGGTCTACACATTGGAGTAGTTTCATCTTAACTTTAAAAACGAATACCTTGCTGTGATATCGTGGTAAGTAATCCTAGTGGCGTCACGGAGTTGCCGTTGTCGCTATATATGTTTATCACCTTCAAACTGCACAGGTCTTTGCTAATTGTGGCTGTTAAAATTCGCCATGTTATTATAGAAAATCAGCTCACAATTTGGTTGGCAGGTGTCAGAGTTCCAGAAGCTTCAGATGGCGACTCGAGTCGGAAGCACTAGGAATACTTACTCCAGCTCCAATGAAGAGAGCGCCGACGAGGAGCCGGTACACAAATGTAAGATTAATAAGATAGATAAATTAGTAGCCTAAGGCCCGTTTTCATATTGGTCCCTGAGTGCTCCATGAATTATCGATAAGTCTGTTGCTGTCTCTTTTCGTTGGCATGAAAGTGACAGTGACAAGTATACTCTATAGAACCGCTATAAAATGGCAAGGCAACCATTGTAAACCATGCACAATCGATGCAGATAAAACATTTTGTCCCTATTTGAAAGATGCTACAATTTTATGGAATTTTGTAACATTGTGTTTATTTCAGGTAATAAAGCGGTAGGAGGCGGAAATATCAAGAATGAGGATCCTTTCAAACTAATGGAAATAAAAGCTATAAAAACTGCTCTCCAAAAAACAAAAGGTTGGTCAAACTTTTAAAATTAATTTCTCTTTATTTTTTAGTTAGTTCAATAAAACACTAAATGAAGAAATAAAATAGCACATTTACTCAACTGAGTTAAATTGAGTAAATACCAGTCATTTCAATGAAATAAAATATGGATTAGTTAATTATATTATTTTCACTATGCTTTCTGTTCTGTTATATGTGATGTGCAATGAAGTATTTTTTCCATCCCAATTTATTTGTAGATCTAATGCGCTCCGTGGAAAACTACGAAGCAGAACAACTGTCGGGCGGGCAGGACGATGCATTCAGGGACATGTCCTCAACGCATTCAAATATACATGACAAGTGAGTGGTAGCAACACATGCAACTCTATTATAGTACTATAAACTGGTATTTGCAGGTCAGTTATTTGTTTATCTTTCACAGGTGGGTTATATTGTCTGCTTCACGATTTTGTGGTCTCCAGACACGGGGCTTAATTGTCTAACTCGCTGGTAATCGTAATTGGCACAGATAGGGGAATATTATGTAGTATCGTAAAGTCAGAGATGAACTTGATAATTAGTACAGAAAGTTTGACACTTGAAACCTAGAATATCGTCATGGTAAGAGCACCGGTGGTCTAGTGGGAGTGACCCCGCCTTCCGATCGTAAGGTCGCAGGTTCGAATCCGGTCGTGCACCAATAGATTTTTCTATCGAAAAATTTATGTGCGCAATGCCAGTGCTCTTAAACGGTGAAGGAAAACATTGTGAGGAAACCAGTTAGTATTCTAACAGCGGCGATGGGCTTGCAACCTGTCACGTATGGAATACTAACTACTGCAAAATGCGGGTATGTGCCAAATGTAATGTTTGTACGTACCTCTGACTACCCCCCTTAGACATCCTCAAAGAATCTTGAATTAGTACCTACTTGATACTGGGAGATCTGAAGGGATATCTACCGTGCCTGGGGATCAAAGTCGTGAAGCTGTTTCAGTTTTTCAGTTTAATGGGCTTCAAGTTAGACAATAAGGCCCACACTAGGTGTTCCTTCAGATATAGAACTAAGTACCAACTTAAGGGCGCATGTCTACGAGACGGTTTTTACATTACATTACTGACGACCGGACGTAGACCCGGTTTGACACCAGGCTCAGCTCCGGCAAAAATTACAATCGGAAGGCGGGGTCACTCTCATCGCAGACCACCGGTGCTCTACACGAGTAGAATGTAAATTGTATTTTATTTAAACATCTATGTAGTTGATGGAACAAGCAGATGGCCCACCTGGTGCTAAGTGGTAACCATGACCTATCAAAACAAAACCTACAAAGCATTGCATCGTAAGTCACGCAATATTGGTAAGTAATGTACGACGTACGTACGGTATACGAGTAAGTTGTGGAACGAACTTCCCCCTGCGGTTTTCCCTCGGAGTTACGACATGGGGTCCTTCAAAAGGCGGGTTTATCACTTCTTAAAAGGTCGGTAGCGCATCAGCGCGCCTCTGGTGTTGCAGGTGTCTATGGGCGACGGTGACCACTTCCCATCAGGTGGCCAGTATGCTCGTCTGCCTGCTTTGGCATAAAAAAAAATTGGAACGTGCACTACGATGCACTGCCCTGCGTCCATCACCTTGAGGCATACGGTTTGTAATCCTCACGCGTCTGCCTTGTATTGTTTCGTTCAGTAAATCGGACGGCGGCGGCAGCATCGGCGGCTGGTCAAACGATGGCAGCATGTGTCGCGTACGCAACTCTCTGCCGGCGCGGCACAAGTTCACCAACGAACAGCACTCGCTACTGCACCATCACATGCAACACCCGACGCAGCAACATCCGCAGCAGATGCAGCAAAATATGCAACAACACCCGCAACAGATTCAGCAACACCCGCAACAGATGCAACAACATTTGCAGCAACAGAGTAAGATATACATATTGGCTTATCTGATAACCTATTTATTTACACATATTTAATTAAAACGGTTGCACACCAATTACATTAATCAAATAATAAAATGTCAAAATGTTGATGTGTTAAAAACAGAAAAATAAAATGTCTAAAAGGTCATAAAATAAAAGGTATAAATTAATTATATACTAAATATTATTAGGGTAGATGAGAAAAAGAAATGCCTTGTCATTATTTAATTGGATTTACTTTGACAATACTTTCATGCGGATGAAAATATTATATAACGACGTTGCGCGCATACACATAATTCATGAATGTATTATACATATAAACCTTCCTCTTGAATCACTCTATCTATTAAAAAAACCGCATCAAAATCCTTTGCGTAGTTTTAAAGATTTAAGCATACAGGGACATGGTGATATAGGGACATAGAAAGCGACTGTTTTATACTATGCAGTGATTATGCTATTGACCTATTTTGTTTGGTTTTAAGGCAACTGTCACTAAACAAATCGAATACGATCATGACTATTTCATAAGTTCTCTAGCTGTAAACTTTGTATAGTATCCGCCAAACTTCTTGGCCAAACGACCTTGAATGAAAAAGAAACAAAAAATAGGTCTCTTTGGTGGTGCGAAGAGTGCAAACCTATCCCCTACCACCTCGCGCGATGGCCAAGAAGTTTGGCGGATACTATAACTGAGTGAAAATATCCAAAAATTAATATAATTTTTATGGTCTCAGTAACCCCTTCACATTAGAGTCAGGATCATTTTGTTAGTGCGTATTTATACTTATGGTATTTTATCATCTTGTCAACAGATCACGAGGCTAACATAGCTTCACTACAAGAAATGGCGCAGGAACTCAGGATGGAGACGGAGAAGATTATGGGCGAGCGAGCTCGGATGAAGGACATGATTTCCAATAAGGGTATGCTAAGTTAGAACAATATTCAAAACCTAGAGTCAAGGCGGAAACACTTGTACCTGTAATTTCATCGCCAACTTACTCTTCATATCGAAACACAGCAACATTGCTTGGCGGTAGAACAATGCATGGTAGTAGTAGGAACTTCTCCAGACAAAGCTTGTAAAATGTGAACCCAATAACGGATTAACCGTTGGTTTCTGAAAGTTCGATCAAAGCTGATCGGCTGTCGAGCTATTTCAGCTTCAAATAAGATAGATATAGCAAGTGACTTGACATAGGATTAGTTTTGATCGAGCTTTCAGAAGCCGGCGGATAGAGTATGATTTTTTTTATACAACTAGCTGATGGAACAAGCAGATGGCACACCTGATGATAAGTGGTAACCATCACCTATAATTAAGCATTGCCTCGTAAGTCACGTACGATAAGAATGTGCCCTGCGTTGCACTGCCCTGCGTCCATCAACTTGAGGCAAACAGATGTTAGGCCTTATGTGCCTGTAATGACACCGGCGACCACACTCTTCCAATCGAAACACAGCGTTGCTGCTCGGCGGCAGAACAATGCATGGTAGTAGTACTTCTCCAGACGAGCCCTTTACTAAGAGCTCTACTATTCATAAATAAATAATGCTGGACAATCCACACAGCACTATCTAGCCCCAAAGTAAGCTACTCAAAGCTTGTGTTATGGGTACTAGATAACTGATATATTTAATACATTATATACTTACACAGATAGATATTTTTTATTATGCATAGAAAACACCCAGACCAACGGAACAAATTTCTGCAGTACACAAATTTGTTCCGAGGCGGGACTCGAACCCGCACAACCTCTTGCGTCGCAGGCGGACTCTCGCTCGCTGCGCCACTGAGGTCGTCAATAATGTTTCGCAGAAGTGAGTCGCAAGCAGAAGAAAGTGAACGAGGAGGTTCGTCCCGGCGGCAGCGGCGCGGCCGCGGCGCCGGGCCCGGCCGAGCGCCGCCAGATGCAGCTGCGAGCCATCCTCGCGGACAAGCAGCGCGAGTTGGAAGGACTCATCAACAAGGAGGTATAGTTCAAACAACTTACCTGAGCCATGGGCACCCATCTCTAAGAACAGTTTTTTAGTTCCAAATCGACTTCAATAGATGGCGATACAGGTTTCGATTGAAATATAGGTTTTTGTTTTAGTCCAATTAAGAAGAATTACGGTCATGAATAGCCTGAGTTATACTGTGAAAAAATCTCCCATAAGCACGGGAAGATGAGGAAATATGCTTTTATCAAATTCTTTATGTTTTTGAAAATGTTTTATTTTCAATATTGATCTCACTTCTTCTGGTGGCTGTAATTTGTACTACGTTGTTGTTTGCTTCCAAAAGGATGGCGCTACTTGCTGTAAACGATTTTTTTGCGTTTCGTTCAGGCATTTCAATAATGTATGTAATATCTCTTAATTAATTACTAATGCCCTATCTACATAATAAAAAAAATACATAAATTGGTTGCAAGTGCATTTTACGAGATGCCGGCCGCTTGCTCGCAACGCAACTTAGCGACATCTAGTGGCTGTGCAGGCTATTTTGTTTAGCTATGCGGGCAAAACAAAATATCTCGACTTAGAACGGGACGGTTTTAATGTATGGCTTGAGGTATCTGTACTAGTATATAGTATTCTCTTATCTGTGCCTGAGCCGACCTGAAGTTAGCCTTTGGGAAATCCTCCATCCACTATTGGCCATTTATGCACAAACGAAACTTCAGGACGGCTCAGATAACTTGGTTGAACTGTAACCTCCACTGCACTCACAGCTATGTTGGTACAGCTACTTTTTCTGACAGTCATCGTTTGTTGAACATATAAAAAAACTGTTATTATTAATAGCTTTGTTGAACATATAAAAAAAACTGTTATTGTTAATAGCTTTGTTGAACATATAAAAAAAAACTGTTATTGTTAATAGCTTTGTTGAACATATAAAAAACTGTTATTGTTAATAGCTTTGTTGAACATATAAAAAAAACTGTTATTTTTAATAGCTTTGAAGAACATATAAAAAAAACTGTTATCGTTATCCCCATCCTTTTTTTTTTCTTTGGATTCTATCATGTAGTCAAAGTTCCAGCTAATAGTGCCCTAGCAACTAAATAGAAAGAAAAAAACTTCTTATTTATTTGCAGAAAATACTGTGTTCTGCGCGCGATCAAGAGACGCAGAAAACGATTCCGGAGTCTCAAGCTACTGCAGTCATCAATCAGTCATACAATAGGCAAGTTAAAATAACACTCCTTTAAAGGTTCCATCCAGCCATCCAAATCCATCATGAAAATAGTGACGCTAATATAAATTATTAGGCCAACGTCCTACAAGTTATATGTATAATCAAGACTAAACTTCCGCCAAGTTTTAATAACATTAAACATTCTATATATTCCTATATCCTACTACTATTACAAACGCAAAAGTTTGTAAGTATGAGTATGGATGGAGGTCTGTTACTCATTCACGCCGGGACGGCTGAACGGATCTGGATGAAACTTGACAGAGAGATAGATTATAGTCTGGAAAAGCACATAGGCTACTTTTTGTCCCGTGGGAATACTGGGATTTAATTCTGCACGGGTGAAACCGACAACTAGTTATACATACTCTGCTTGTTCCATCAGCTAGTTGTATAAAAAAAAACATTATATGAACTAAACTTATATTTGTGATGATTATTTAATTTATGTAATTGTTTGCTTTGCAGTGAACAAGAAGAGCACGATTCCAGATCTGAACAGTTATTATTGGAATCGCAAAACTCCAGGGAGATTGAAAACTTCAGAGTAAATGTTTTTTTTTTATATTCTAGAAAATAGATTTTAGGATTCCGGATCCAAAGGGTACCAACGTGACTTTATTAAGCCAACGTCCTCTGACTGTCCTGGTCTCTTAAGACGCTGATGATTGCTAAAGTACATTATGGGTTGTCAGTGTCTTAAGGTTGCTCTTTACGCCTACCTTTTCTTCAATTCACGACACTAAAATGTATACTATCTCGACTACTGCCTTACATCCGCTAATAAAGGCTGCTCGATAGATATTACGAAGTTTTCGTATAAAAGTAATTACTGATGTATGTATTCTCAATGTTAATAAGCCATAAGACAACCTACGTAGCTCAGTTGGTAGTAGCTCTGCCTTCTGCGCCGTAGGTCGTGGGTTCGATTCCCACCGTGAACAAACATTTGTGCGATGAACATAGATGTTTGTTCTCTGTCTGGGTGTTATATAATATTATAAGTATGTATTTACAAAAAAAAAAATATACAAGTAGTATATCAGCTATCTGGTTCCCATATCACAAGCATAAGCTTAGTTTGGGGCTAGATAGTGCTGTGTGGAAAGTCCACCAATATTTATTTATTATTTATTTATAAGTATATGTCTAAAATTGCAAACTTTTGAGACACACAACGGTGGTTTTTGTCACAATCTGCATCCTCCAGGCAAACGGTGAATCTTCGTTGGGTGGACGTCCGTTGCCTGCGTTGCCCGCACATCTAGTCGAAAGCAACTACGGAAGCGACAGCGATAGGTAATATAGCCATAATTATACTTTATGAATTGCCTGCTATTTCGTACGCATAGAGTTTAAAAACTACAGAGCTGCAAATGTTGCAGCATTTTTCTTAGTAACGAATACAACAATTACAGTAGAAAATCACGAAAGTGACGAGAATTTTAAGAGTAATAGAGCTCTTGGTGTGTGGTTCGTCCGAGGAAATACTACCACCATGCCAATTTATTGCTACCGTCAACCAGTGTTGCTGTGTTTCGGTTTGAAGGATGTGGTTTGCGGTGAAATAAAAAATACAGGCACATGAGGCTTAACATCTGCATGCCCCAAGTTGATGGACGCACGCAAGTAGTGCATCGTAGCGCACGTTCCTATCCTGGGTAACTTGCGAGGAATTGTTAGGTGATGGTTCCACTTTACATCAGGTGGCCCATCTGCTTGTTCCATTAGCAAGTAGCATAAGATAGCCGGCTTTACTTTCACGCTGTGATTAGGTTAGCTTAGAATAAATGACACAAGTTAATTTCCTTTTGTATTTTCATGTAGCGCATCGCGGAACAAGTCTAACCAAAGGAACCGTCCGCGAAGACGTCAGACGCAGGAGAGGCAATCGGATGACAGTAGTGTACGTATTATAACATAATATCACACTACTTAAGGCGCACACTACCGCAAATCTACTTCTCGCACGCATATATAAACATTTTCAAAACTATAAATTTACTGCACTTATAACAGTCGCAATCCAAGTTGTGTGCAAATAAAAAAGTTTGTTTTGACAAGTTTTCATGCAGTAAGAACACCATGTTGGGATCAAAATGATATTTTGTAGTTGATAGTGATATTTTTAAATGTTGAAATGTGAATGCTTTCAAGCAGCAGTGGCCTATATTATTGTGTATGTATGGTTTATTTCTAGGTTGCGCAATCAAACAACGCGAGTCAAAATATGCGACACGAACCTAGGACGGAAGCTTCCAATGTCAACACGGTTCCGCCAGTCGCACATAATAGTAAGTACTTATCAGGAACTTAACACTTACTGTCAGTAGAGTAGAGCTCTTGGTGAAGGGGTCTGCCGAGGAAGTAATATCACCATGCCTTTTTCTGCCGGCAAGCAGCAACGCTGTTTCGATTTGTAGGGTTTGTGTACGGTACTATTTCGCTAAGACAAATCACTATGTGTTTTTAATTACTAATTAATCAATAATCTTGACGGCCGTCACAGCTCACTTGGTAGTATAATTATGTATTTAAAAAATATACATTGTCGGCTATCAGGTTTCCATATTACAAGTTTTGGCTTAGTTTGGAGCTGGATAGTTCTGTGTGAAAAGTCCACCAATATTTATTTAAGCTCTAATTACATCATATATGCTCTAATCATGTATGTATCGTTTCAGCTGAATCTCCGAGCAACATGCCCTATCCCCACCTTCCACCGCCGCCATGCTGGAACAACAAATCTAACCAGGTACGTCGTAAGGGCACTGTTGTGCTCTCTGGAGTACTCTGTAAAAATAACTGTTTAGCGATAAGACCACCGATTGTATTTCCCGTAGTTTTAATATTTATATTTTACTAGCGACCCGCCCCGGCTTCGCAAGGGTGCACAATGTTTTTCTACTATATTATTATGTACACTATCTTATCTAACTTACCTAACCTAATATGGCAGCCCTAAAAATATTGCCACCCCTTTCTAAAAGACCGAAACAACAAGGACGACTATAATTTTTGAGCTGTCAGATTAGGTTATTTCAGGATAATGCAACAACAGAATCGACACCATTGTCTATGTTGTAATGTGGCTGTGTACTTTCAGGACATGCGTACGAACCAGTTCACTCAGAACAGCCACTCGCAGACCATGGAGCGACTACTGGGCACGCCGCAGATGTCCTATCCGCCGGCGATGCCGTTCAATATGATGATGCCTTTTGGTAAATCTAATACACATCATCATCATCATCATCAACAGTCCACAGAAGTCCACTGCTGGACATAGGCCTCCCCTATCCGCTTCCAGGAAGAACGATTCTGAGCCCTTTCCATCCACCGACTACCCGCGATCCTAACAATGTCGTCAGTCCATCGTACATCTTCTCGTCACACATACCGCAGAGCCTCAAGACGAAAGTCTTCAACCAGTGTGTGTTGCCAGTGATGACATATGGAACTGAGACGTGGTCGCTTACTATTGGCCTCATCACCAAGCTCAAAGTCGCACAACGAGCTATGGAGAGAGCTATGCTAGGAGTTTCACTACGAGATAGAATCAGAAATGAGGAAATCCGTAGGAGAACCAAGGTAGCCGACATAGCTCTCAGAATCAGCAAGTTGAAGTGGCAATGGGCAGGTCATATAGCTCGAAGAACTGACAACCGATGGGGAATAAAGGTTCTTGAATGGCGACCACGAACAGGAAGGCGAAGTGTGGGACGCCCTCCTGCCCGATGGACTAATACACATACATAAATTATTTTTTTATATACAACTAGTTGATGCTAACCCTAATTGAATGCTGTGTGTTCTTGTTGCCAATAAATTACTGTCTATGTCCGATGGCCCTGATTAGTGCTAACCATTACCTACAACAAAGCTTTGCCTCGGAAGTCACGCGCGATAGGAACGTGCCCTACGATTCATTGCCCTGCGTCCATCAACTAGAGGTATACAGATGCTAAGCCTCGTGTCCCTGTAATCACACTGGCGAAGACATTCTTCAGACCGAAACACAGCGTTGCTGCTTTAAGAAAAAGGAGGAGATAGATTTTGGCGACCGAGACAAAGTGGGATAAGAGCATTAAGGTGAAGACAAGAGCTAATGTGACTCTCGCACGCACGTTTTGACTTGTTGAAGGATATAAAATCACTAAACCCATTTTCGAAAAATCGCAAACAACCATTTTGTGTGCAATCACATTGCGCACAGTTTAGTAAAAAAAACATTTTGATCGGTACAAGTTTTCCTACTCAAAAGTTTGCTTTTCTAGTTTTCTTACATAAGCAAATTTTTGAGTAGGAAAACTTGCATCGATCGAAATCAAATTTTTACTAAACTGTGCAATGTGATTGCACACAAAATGGTTGTTCGCGATTTTTCAAAATTGTATTTAGTGATTTTATATCTTGAAGATGTCGAATCGTGCGAGCGAGAGGAATATTAGGTGTTTTCAACGCCTTAAGATGATGATCTGCGATTGTTCAGGCATGGGCGGCTGCGGCTGCGGCTGCAACCTGTGGGGCGCGTGGTGCTGGCACCAGCTCCTCGTGCAGCAGAGAGAGATCGAACAGCTGCGGAACACGCTCAACCATGTAAGTCTTCAGCTAATCCTATCCTGCTGCTTATATTATAAACGCGAAAGTTTGTAAGTATGGATTAATGAATGTTTGTTAATCTTTCACGCCGGAACGGCAGAACGGATCTGGATGAAACTTGGCAGAGAGATAGATTATAGTCTGGAATAGCACATAGGCTACTTTTTATCCCGTGGGAATACCGGGATTTAACTGCGCGGGTGAAACCGCAGGCCCAACAAGTAGTCTCAAGTCACTAGTTGCGCTCCGTGTATTTAGCACCGGTGGTCTAGTGGGAGTGACTCCGCCTTTCGATCGTAAGGTAGCGGATTCGAATTTGGTCGTCCACCAATGGATTTTGCGCAATGTGAGTGCTCTTAAGAGTCCGGTGACAGCGGCTCGCAATTTCGAGGTGCGATTGGCTATTATTTCATTTTATTTCATTTTGGGGAGGTTGTTTGAAATAATAACTCTAAAGAAACACGCATAAATACTGTTCGAACACAAATAATACAATAATATAAGGGAAATGTGCTTGAGTCAGAAATCATTTTGGTATTAGGTAAACGTAAGACCAAACATACTAATACCAAAATGATTTCTGATTCGGGCATGTTTCCCTTATATTATTGTATTATTTGTGTTCGAACAGTATTTATGCGTGTTTCTCTAGAGTTACTTTTTCAAACAACCTCCCCGAAATGAAATAAAATTAAATAATAGCCAATCGCACTTCGAAATTGCGAGCCACTGTCACTGGAGCCTTAAACGGTGAAGGAGAACATCGTGAAACCAGTTACTATTCTAACAGCGGCGATGGGCTAGCAACTACTCACGTATGGTAGTGCTAAGTACTAGTGCAAAATGTGGGTATGTGCCAAATGTAATGTTTGGACGTACCTCTGACTACCACCCTCAGACTTCCTCAAAGGATCTTGAGTTAGTACTTGGTACTGAGAGATCTGAGGGGATATCTACCGTGCCTGGGGATCAAAGTCGTGAAGCTGTTTCTGTACATTTATGACCGTGTTTAGTGCTATCCTGGCGGCCTGTAATGACGTCGATCGTCAGTAGCTATTGTATTTTAATATGAATTTTTATGGCCTTGTAATGTATATTAAATATTATATAGACATAGACATTTATTTGCCAAAAAACACACATACACATACAAAACATAATGACAAACAGTTAATAATAATAAAAGTAGGTAGGTATGTAGGTGTTTGTGTGCTGCAGCAGCAAAAGGGTCTCGACTCAGTGTATGCCTCACCACTAGTTTAGTATATGTTATTTATTGTTTTAGTTGGAAGAGCGTTGGCGAGTTGAGACAGCTTCTCACACTCTCAACAACCAAGTCCCGCCCGGCAACCGTGCTAATAACTATTGGGATAACTTTAGAAGGTAATTAGACTTTATAATTATCTGCTCTACAATTTTATTACTGTAAAAAAGAATCACCAAAATCGGTGATTCCTGCACATCTAGGACAATCAATAAAAACAAAACCTTTCCATTATAAATATAAAAAAATATCCTATAAGTATTGCAATACACAAAGAAATCGTATATATTTATTTTGTGTAATTTATTTGTGAAAAAGTCTAGTCAAATCATCCAATCAAAACATAATCCAACAAAAAATAAAGAAACAAAAAAACTTACTAGAAAGACTTTGATTGGTTGATTTATTTGTGTGAGGAATGAGATAGAATGGATACCTATGTATGAAAAATAAATTTTATTTCAGATATTAAACTACAGCAAAATTACCTCTACTACCAACCTACTCTAAGCAAATATGTATTTATCTAGTTATAAATGTGTTTGACTCGTATGATGTCCATTCACTACTTTACAGTCATGGTGAGAATGTGTGTGTTTTACATTGAAGTACATTTTTTCATGAGTAACAAATAGCCAAATCACTTATTATGAATAACACTTATTTTCTTTCAACACTTACTTCCCCATTATACACATTTATATTCCCCCACCACGAATTAGAAACTATTATTTCTGAAGGACGTTTTAGCTTAAATCACTGTAATATATAAAAACTTAGTTAAAGAGTGTGTATGTAGTGATTTAACATTTTATTTTTATGTTACTAACAAATCTCAATAGTTGCGTTTTCAAATAGTGTGTTTACCTTATATTATGAGTATAATATTCATCATAATTAACAAATAAGAACTTTATTGATGAAATCATGGAATTGTATACACTAGGATTGTCCTAAAATCGGCGGTCTTATCGCATGTAGCGATCTCTTCCAGACAACCGTTGTTTTAATTGACGACCTCAGTGGCGCAGCGGGCGAGAGTCCGCCTGCGACGCAAGAGGTTGCGGGTTCGATTCCCGCCTCGGAACAAATTTGTGTACGATCTGCAGAAATTTGTTCCGTTGGTCTGGGTGTTTATGTATAATAAAAAATATCTATCTATGTAAGTATATAAGGTATTAAATATATCAGTCATCTAGTACCCATAACACAAGCTTTGAGTAGCTTACTTTGGGGCTAGATGGTGCTGTATGGATTGTCCAGCATTATTTATTTATTTAATTTTGAACTTAGGTCTAATGCTTTGCATCAAAGACTGCGAAGTTGAGCGGATTAGGTATTTCATACAGTTTCAGTTAAAGGAAAATATTGCTAATGTATGATTTCCAATTTCGATAATTCTGCTGCTGAGAACTTAAGAGAACTGACTAACCAATCGTGTTTATTTGCAGTTACTCACGTCAAAACCTTCTGTCGGCTAACAACAAGGCGAACGCCGACGGGCACTTGGGCCCCGGGCCGGCGCATAACCCGCACCCGCTGGTGGAGCGCTCGCACAACCCCCTGCACCGCGCGCCCCCCGCCATCTCCCCCTGCGGCACTCCCAAGCGCAACACGGACGCAGCCAGCTCCTCACTAAACGGCCACCCGCACAACGAAGACGCACCCAACCGAAGGAGAAACGTCTACGAACGATCACAATCCTTCTCGTCCGCGCCCGATGTCCTAAACGTCAACCAGAACTCGGAGAGCGATGCGAGCGCGCCGACAGGAACTCCACACTCCAGGAACGTCGACGAACCTCCCAACGTCCCCAATGTCAATCTGAACCGGCAGGAACCGAACTCGAACTCCTTCAGAAACTTGAACATCACCAACCCGATCCCGGAAATAATACAGGCGCATTCTAATAACTTGAATTCTACGAACAGCAAGAAGAAGTCCTCCTCCAAACTGCCGGCCAAGAACTCCTCGAGAAGGAACTGCTCGCTGGATTACTCTCAAACGAGCAATATCAACATTGCGAGCTCTTCCGAAACCCCCAATCCGAATTTGGCTTCGACCAGCCGAGAGGTTCAAGACAAAGCCACTTCGAAGTTGTTCGATCTTTTGAAGGAAAACGTCTATTCCGAAGTGACGGCGCTGATCGGCGTCAACGAATCTCATCCGGACTTTCTGATTCAACTGTTTCGGGAACTACAACTGATAAGTTCCGACGCACTACGACAGAAAGTCCTGCAGTCCATAAGAGGCATTCTATCTCAGTACAGCTCGCTGCTCGAAGGTCAGGCTCAGGAGAGTGCCGAGGAGAGGCCGGAAGCCGTGTCCACGACCTCCGGGGAGTCCAATCACTACAGCGGATGCAACTCCCTCCCTGCCAACAACGCGAACGCGCAACTGGAACACAAGATCATTCGCTTCTTGTTACTAAAAAGCGATGAATTTTGCACGCCGGAATTGTTCGACGCCCTCGCGGCTCAAATCCTATCCGGAAGCTCCGGCGACGGGCGACACTCGCAAGCGAAACGGAGGCTAATCGAACTGCTCGCTAAATACGAAGGCATGAGAGTGTGCCAGATAATGGGAGATTTTATAGAGAATCTGCCGATGTTTGTGTCGTGCGGCGAGGAGGCGGCTCGCTCGCTGCCGGAGTCGTCGCTGCAGGACGTGGCCGGCTCGCTGAACCTGTTCCGAGCGGGCGACGCCGCCTGCGCCTACGAGCTGTGGCCGCCCGCCGGCAGCGCGCGCTCCAGCCAGGCCGACAAGCTGGACCTCATCAACTGCACCGAGATGCACAACGGCGACCTCGCCGAGGCGGACCAGACCTGCCGCGCGGACCTCGACGCCGCGATGGACGAGACCGCCGCGCCCGACGCGTTACCCGACGTCGTCGACACCGACGAAGTCACCCCCACAGAGGTAATCCAACATGTCTTGTACTGTAGATGCCTTCCTTTCAATAAGTTGTGCTAACCTAGCGACTAATTTTCTTCTAACAAGAGGGGTGGAGCTATGTGCGCGAGGGCACTTCACTAACGGCGTGTTCTTTACTAGTTGCGGTGTAGTGCACGATGATTATGTACTTTCCTTCATACATCACTAACCCTTGTTAATTTCGTATCTTTTTTTGCACGCAAGCATTCAAAAATTAAATAAATATAACCATTTTCATTGAAGCGTTACTTATTTACCTTACATCTATCATTTATTTTTTACTAGTAGCGCCCCGCGGTTTCACCCGTGTTGTTTTAAATCCCGGTATTCCCAGTTCAGGCGTTCCGGCGTGAAAGAGTAACAATGTTCCATCCATACATACAAACTTTCGCATTTATAATACTAGTAGGATTAGTAGTATATTCACGTATGTAGTCGTTTAAAAATTACACACCTACCTAAAAAGAGATGGCTAGCTTCATTACAAGTTACTACACCCGACTAGCTCTATTCAATATTTTCAACTACCGTAATTTTATACCGGTAAAATAACGAAATAGCCCTACTTCTATTGGATAATGGTATCCTTTTTGCGGTACTGATAACCTTATACCGTAACAGCTTTAAGTCCCTGATATAAACTATCAGGTTTCAAATCATAGTAATGAAATATTTTTGGAGACTATTTATCAGGTGGGTATGTACTTCGAGGTTTTACTACTTTTTGTAAGAATGCTTCTTTTGTATGATGAATGACAATCATTGAAAACTATCCTTTCTGCATTTTCACTCATTAAATCACAGGAGCCTTATGCACTATGACCATTTGCAGCGCGAGCTCGGCTAAGACAAGGCAGGCGGTGTAATACGGTCAGGGCAAAGTATCTTCTATGTCATAAAGAATAAAGCCTAATATCAACTTTTGACGTTTCACGGTTTGGGGCAAGGAATCTCCTTGGAATCTCCTATTTTCATAGTGAATAAGGCTCCAGCTCTACTTACACAACATCTACTAGGTACCATATCATACAGAAAAAATAAATAGCTATTAAAATTTTACACTTTTAATTATTACATAGGTTTCATTTATCACAGTAACTATCACAATTTATTCGCTTAGTTTAACACACCGTCTACATATTATGAAGTATTCTAAACACAATTCTAATTAAATGCAGTGTGTAAAACCATAATATTTTTGCATTTAAGGCAGAAGCGGAATGGCTTGGACTTGACCGTGTGCCAACAAGGCTGCATATGGAAGATTCATCTGAAAAACAAAAAGGTTATTTAAATATTTTTGTAAATATGGAGCAAACACTCAAACAAGCCAAATGACTATCTGTTAGAGTGAGCCTGAAAAAAAATTACATTTATTAGATCTTCAAAATGCTGCATCTGGAACAGAAAAGTGTACGAATATAATTAATTAATTATTTTTTTCAGATTGAACTGCTGTGAGAGAACATGAAGATATTTCTGCTTTTTGTTTCAATTTTATGATAACTATAGGATGAAGAATATTTATTTGTATATGTAACTACCTATTACTGTAATGGTTCATGTATAAAACTTATACATATTTCGAAAATACATAATTATTTATGTATAAATTTTGTTTTTATTTTGTAAATTTCGAATGAAAACACCTGCCCTTTACCTATGAATAATTTTATTTTAGTCTTATACAAAGCAAAACATAGTCGTTATCAATAGGTTAATGAAAATGAGGTCCTTACATATCAACATATAGTCCCAAAGAGTTCTTATTATATAACACTAACGATCACAGACACTGAATTAAGTGAAACACACTTCCACCATGAATGTTCCAATAAAGTGACTCCAGTAAATCTTCGGTATTTGTGTCCAATTTGATAGTCTCGTTTGTCTCAGGCTCAATACTCTTTCTTTGTACTTCTGCAGATAGAATCAACATTTTCTGTATTAGATATAATTATATATATTATTATTTTTTTATTTAAACAGTTTGAATTTAGATCATATGGGCCATGAGACAACGAGATATATCAGGGTTGTTGTGGGTGGGGCGTAGTAAACATGGGCTGAAGTTGGAAGTCGGTGGCACCGTAACCTCTGAAATATAAATTCGAACTTCGTCACACAGAGCCCTGCTGTCTCATCCAGTAGAAAGCCTCTTAGTAGTTTTGTTGCTGTTTCGTTTGATAAAAAAAAAAGGTTACCTGATAGGTGAAAATACCGTGTCTGTGGATCAAAGTCGTGAAGCTGTTTCAGTTTTTTTACAAAACATGTTTCTTAGATGACATAGGTTTTGAATATTGTGTATTTTAACATAAAACCAACTGATACAGTTGGCCCTATTTACATTTGTTGTGGATCGTGACACCATAGGTATACATAGAGTAGCATATACTGAGCATATGATCACCATGTTCTAACTTTTTTGTGTGTCATGTTGTATTAAATATTAATTTATTTTACATTTATAATCAAATGGTGGTGTGACAAAATTTAATGTTGGTTATATAAAACAATTTAGGCAAACAAGATGGTACCTACTCATGAATTCTGAATAACAGTTCCTAACAAAAAAGACTAAAAAAATAGACAAGGGCAGTGACAGTCCTAGAATTCAAGCTTATTGTGGAGGTATGTGTACCTACATTATATTGGTGTCAGTATACATACATACAGCTATTATAACAAGTATTATCACATGTTTTAACAACAAAATTAAATATACAGTTAGAAGTTAACATATTTGAACATACATGGCATATTATTGCACTTTAGTAAATTATGGTGGTGAACATTACCTATGTAGAGATAAAACATTCTAAAAATGCATGCCCCTCTACCTGCCTTTGCTTTGCTTTTGTGGGTGAAGGCAGGTAGAGGGGTGTGCATTTTTAGAATGGTTTATCTCTACCACTATGAGTGGTCATGATGACATGAGTATGAAAGGAGTGACTGTTGAGATGACGGCTGATAGAGGAGAGTGGAGAGCAAAAACCTGTTGTGCCGACCCCACATGAAGTGGGATAAGGGCAGGAAAATGATGATATCTCTACCACTATAAAATTAATCAAGTGGCATGGACAAGCAGGGTCTGCTTTATTAGGTTGTTCATTATCAGACCATGCATTATAAGGCTGTAAATTAATAATTACCATATAATAAGGAAAATTCATAAATTTTTTCATCATGTCATCCTACATGACGGTATTATTCGTAGGTATTCATTTTTTTTTATAAAGTGTATCCAATTATTTTCTGGTACATACAATGCCATCTAGGAAGGTTGGGATACATTTATTTTGTCTCATTCTTTATAGATACCTAAAATTACCTATGTACCTACATACAAACTTTAGAATAATTATTTTAGGCACTAACATTGTACTTAAGGGTCCAGCGACAGCGGCTCGCAATTTCGAGGTGCGATTGGCTATTATTTCATTTTATTTCATTTCGGGGAGGTTGTTTAAAAGAATAACTCTAAAGTTACACGCATAAATACTGTTTGAACACAAATAATACAATAATATAAGGGAAATGTGCTTGAGTCAGAAATCATTTTGGTATAAGGTAAACCATAAGACCAAACATACTAATACCAAAATGATTTCTGATTCGGGCATGTTTCCCTTATATTATTGTATTATTTGTGTTCGAACAGTATATTTTAGAGTTATTCTTTCAAACAACCTCCCTGAAATGAAATAATAGCCAATCGCACCTCGAAATTGCGAGCCGCTGTCGCCGGAGCCTTAAGAAGACTATGAAGGTAGGAACAGTATAAGGTGCATCCACACCACAGTTATTTTACCTATGTTGAGCAAGGAAGTTGCTGAGTAACATTTCAAAATGTTGATCAACAAGAAATAACTGTGGTGTGCATGCATCAATACTATTAATATTTTCTGGAGTAGGTATGTATAATTATATCAAAAGCCATGTCCTTATTTTAAATATACAAATACCTTTTTTCCCTATCTCAAATAACCACCATCTCACTTTGTCAGGATTTTTCTCAACCAAAAGGAATACACAGAGTATGTAAATCACACTTACAATACATTTCCATCACTTACCTCTCTTATCTGTCTCCACATAAAATAGAACCTACTGGATAAGTGTAGTTATTCTATGGTAAGTACACACTACATACACCACAGTTTTTATGGATTTATAAATAGATTGTATGTGTCAGCTCTTAAGTTAGATATTATAATCTTCTAGAATATATGTATCTGTACATGCCTTTAATTCTGCATTATAGGGTGTTACAACACCAATCAATCAATCATCCATTGACTGCATCAATTGATGGTAGAATGGTATTATTATAGTATTGGTATTAGTCCATGTTGATTGATAGTTTCCACCACACCAAACCAATCAATCAACTTTGATCGATTGATTAGTGTGGTAACACCCTTAGAAGTAACATAAGTTTAATGATTGCCATTTTTAAAATAAAACAATGAAACAGCAACAAATTATTATCCTGAAGCCATGCTTTATTATAATTGCCTAAATGTATTGCACCTGTTCAAGAGCTTGGCTTGGGACTTAGAGACTTTCTACAGAATACATTTGTCATAGTAAAATACTCACAGCAAGATTTTTTTAGGTTCAGAAAGTAAAATACTTATTTAAAAACTAAATTCATATTCACTGAAAATAAACTTGATATGAACATTTAGAACTATGACTAAATGCTACATGTTCAATTTTAGCACACAACACCAGGATATTAAGTCAAGACAGTCCAACAAGCCAGCATACACAGACTACTGTATCAGTTAGCTATTGATCAACATAAAAAGACAGCTCGAGCAGTCCGAGTCAACAGCTTGAAGCTGCTATTGATAACTCTGCTGCCAACACCCCGAAGCAGTTGCAAGTGTTGCAACTGCTCGAGCAGTTCATGTATGTATGTACATAGAAGTCTGTAGTTCACTATGCAGTTACAGCTGTTCCAGTATGCCTAGCCTTACTCATATATACTGGCGTTGATTGCATGTTTTTTAATAATAATAAAATTGTGAGTAGAGAACATCACTGAATCATAGAGCGAAATTAAAATATGACCAGATCTAGATTCAATGAGATTCCGAATCAAATAGAGAATAATCTTACCTTGACGAAGTCGTTTCGATTGCGGGCAATCTCCGCCATCAGCACTTCGCTTTTTAGCTGTAGTTTGCATCGACGGGGTTCCACGAGCGTCACCAACCTCCATCATTTCGCAATCAGAGCTTACATTCAAGTTCCCGGTTTGTTTTGTGCCGTGATACCCATAGTAACAGTTAGTAGAGATGTGTATATTTTGACTTTGACCCAATAAAACGTTGGCGTCGTCGGTAAGAACTGGGGCAGGGCGAACCGCGTCAAAATTATTTCTGGCATCTTGCAGGTAACAATCGAAACCGCTTGCAGGCATTCTCAAACTTCTGAAGATAATGCCGCTGACTATCCTCTAATTTAAAATAATCTTTCAGATGTTTCTTTTTGATTGTATTGTAGATTCTATCTAGCCAAGAGTACCTATATAACGCTACGCCTATCTAGGTTAGAATTATGCTTGGCTCACAGATTTATAAGTATAGTCCTTGGCTCACAGCAGAACACATATCCACCACAAAGAGAATGTAAACTACGAGAAGAGGCGGGACTTAGTAAAGAGCCAATGAGAGCCAATGGGATCCTTTTACATGGCACTTCAATACCAACACGACGAATATGTACGTCAAACAACAACAGTTTTACCAACCTATCAGCCTATATAGTGTTGCGCGATGGCACTCGCTTTTATATCGATATCGATAAAATATGCGAGATCGAAATCGAGGTTTTTTTTGTAATCCATTTATTGACGGAATCCACGTTTAAGTACAACCTAGGTCCCGAAGTCCTAGGTTGGACTTAAATATGGATCTGATATGAAATAAAAAGCTTTTTGCATTAGTACATATAATTTTTGTACCTATTCATTTTATGAATTTGTTTTTTCATTTATTATAATGTTAAGTATGAGCAGGACGGACACGGTGAGCTTGACATGTTCTGTAACAAAGTATTTTTTATTAATTTCCAGTAGTTTTTTTAAGAAGTATTGTACCTAGAGCATAAGTTTAAAAGACTAATTCACGTCATATTCTTGAAAAGGTTATAATAATTTTAACAGTACAAACTTATTAAGCTATTTGCAACTCTCAGTTACTGTCATCTTTAGCATCGAATTTTTGTTTCTGAATAAGTGGGTACCTAATATGAGTGCAAAATATAAAAATCAACTTACTTTCACAGTCTCGCAGTTCTTATCAGGTATGTCATCAAAGCCGTAACTGTTACCACAGTAGGTATGTGACCGAGGGCTCACTAATATCGGTAGTGGGTACTAATCTTTTCATCTTTAGCATGGATTTTTCACTGGTAGTATCTGCAATGTTTAATAATATAACCTGATAATCATAAATTTGTGCATTTAGTAAGGAAAAATTTTAAATTTCAAAGAAACAAGATTTAACATGAAAAGCTTCAAGAAAAATGTTAATAAAGTCCTTCAGGGTAGGCAACGCACTGACAACGCCCCTGGTGTTGTTGCTGTCTATGGGCGACGGTGACCGCTTACCATCGGGTGGGCCGTTAGCCCGTTTGCCTATCTTTTACATAAAAAAAAACAAATACTTGATTACTATTAGCCACCGCGGAAAGCCCATTTTGTAAGACTGTATGTAGCCTCCTAGATGTGCACGTTATAATGGGATATTAGCATAGAAAGAACTGTCCGACATAGTTATCGATAATTACATTAGGTACATCACTATAACACGAATATTCAGTATTAACCTCTAGTAAATCCATAAAATCTCTTTTCAATACGATGCGTGCTGTTTGTTCGTTGATTGTGTTCACTAAAATATCTAATTCAATGTTTACCGAGCCTCATCCAAAGAAACTAGACTTCCTTTTTCTATAATTTTACGGCTCGCTTGATCTCCACAATTTCGCACGTTATGAATCGTTTTTTGGAGGTATCGCCGTAAAATATTACGTTCACTGAACAATAACGATCAATTTCACACTTATAGACGTAATTATTGATAAATCTGCTAGAAATTTACAAAAACAAACAAAATACGAGTGGAAGCTACAAGTAAACAAAGCAGACAGGCGAAGAAGAGAGTGAGTTGTGAAAGAACGAGAGAACACTGATTGAATGGAACGATCATTCGTTCCATTCAATCAGTGTCAATCAAGCAATTCAAGCAACAATCATGTCAAATCAGTCAATCATCCATTATTTGCCATGCTAATTCCATACAAAAATTTTGACGTTCCTTGTTGCGTCAGGGTGATCCACCACAGAACACATATATCAGTATCCCATATATCCTGCTTGCTGCTTGGCTTGATTGACTTGATCTTACTTGATTTGAATTGTGTGAATGAAATTGAATGAATGCAAATTGCATCGAATGCAATGTAATGTTTAAGAGTAGTAGAGCTCTTTGTGTGTGGCATTTCACGAGTCTCTTAAGAGCCAGGGAGCACAAGAGAACCCACCCATGTGTATATAAAGTAGGGGTTCAGTTAGTGTCTTTAAAAAGGTCTAAGGTATGTGTCATGTACTCAAAAGTAAAATAAATAAAAATAAATAAATTCAGAACGGAGCCCTTCTGAGGCGCACCTTTTACCTCACTGTTTACAAAGAACTAGTGACAAGACAATAAGAAGAAGAAGAAGGACCTACTTGTTATGCAATATGATAACTGAAGAACGCACCCTAGATCGTTATTCCTGTCACTAGGCAGATCCTATATCGAGGAAACCAAGAGTACCTATCAGAAAACATTAAATCATAACGTGATGGTGTCCATTCTGTTGCTGCATTATCCTAATCTGACAGCTCTCAAATTTAGTCATCCTTGTTATTTAGGTCTTTTAGAAAGAGACGGCAATATTTTTAGTGTTGTCAAGTTGCAAATTAGGTTAAAGTAGGAAAATAAATAACAGAATTTATAACAGACACCAATATTATATCATTGTTCATAATATTTATTCATCATCATCATCATCATCAGCCGACAGAAGTCCTCTGCTGGTCTAGCTCCCCTATACGTTTCCAGAAAGAACGATTCCGAGATCTCTCCATCCACTTTCCACCGAATAATATTTAAATAAATGAAATATAATAAGTAAATATAATTGTTGACATTAGTGCCTACCTTATTTGACTTTATTATATCGAGACATTTTGCTTATTACTTTTTTTGTAGCTGCATGCTATTATGCTATTGATACTATGGGCCTACCTACTTATTATCGTACCTATGAATGAACTATTGTACCTACCTTATTTCTACATAGATTGCAGCGCCCTACAGGGTACATGTACTCGCTTATTAGCTACCTTAGACTTAAGCTATAATATAACTGATGTATGTACATGTTAGCAATAAATAAATCTAAACAAAAAAATACCGAATAAATTAAAGTATCAAAGCAACTTATCTCGTAGTTTTACATTCTCTTTGGTGTGTGGCTCGTCCGGGGAAGTACTACCACCACGCCTTTTTCTGCCGCCAAGCAGCAACGCTGTGTTTCGGTTTGAAGAGTGTGGTCGCCGGTGTAATTACAGGCACATGAGGCTTAACATCTGTATGCCTCAAGTTGATGGACGCAGGGCAGTGCATCGTAGGGCACGTTCCTATTGTGCGTGACCTACGGGGCAATGTTTTGTTTATAGGTGATGGTTACCACTTAACAACAGGTGGGCCATCTGCTTGTTCCATCAGCTAGTAGTATAAAAAAAAAAAAAAATGTTTGTTTTGTCCATCCCAGTGCTGCCAGATGAGGCAATTGAAATTGCGGTAGCCGTGCTTCAAAAACGCGGATCTTCAAGAGAAAAAGCGGGATTTCTTGTTTGATCATTTACATCGATTGTTCTCTCTCGATTCGTGCACTTATTAATTGTTTTTTTACACAAAGGCAAGGGAATCTGAAATCTAAAGAGTAATAGGTATACTGGGCCTTCGGCACTCGGGTAACAACAAAATTGAGAGTGTGTACTTTATATAAGTAATCCTTTCTGTATTTAGTAATCAGCAGCGGGCAAACTGTTTACGAGAAACTATGATAGAGAATCTGGAGATTAGGCTCAGGACCTAAACCTAATAGTAAATCATCATACTATCAGTATTATCATTATTCGATGGAAAATAAATCCCCAGAATGTCTCCAACTCAACGCTTGCAAAAGAGATGGCGATGGCACAAAAACAGATCAAATTGTACCCGCCAAACAAAGGGTTGTTCTTGTAGACTCGAAAAAAGCGGAACCGCGTAGGTTAGAAGCGGAAGCCGGATTCCTTGTCAAAAAGGCGGGGTAAAAAGCGGAAAAGCGGTACATCTGGCAACGCTGGTCCATCCAACCGGCATGGCAAGGCAAACTAGCAGAGGCAAGGAATTTGAATATTGTATTCAAATTCCTTGAGCAGGAAGGCAGGCCGCAGGGGCAAAAATGCACGGCATGTTATTGTACGGGACGATAATGTACACCCATTAATGCACACCCATTAATCCGTGTCCAGTAATTTTTTTACAATTTAAAAAAATTAAGTGGACAAGGATAAAAATAACACTATTATCGATGTTTTGCCAGTTTCAACAAGGCTTCAACATAAGAGCATCATCTCACCAATCTGTCTAATCGTTAGAGAAAAAACCAAATCATGAAAAAGTTGTAACGCGGCCGACGATGGTTCAGTTTCGATGCAATTGAAAATAAAATAATGCGATTGCGTGCCAGTTTTTTATCCGTGTCCAATTTTAAACGTATAAAAAAGTGTGTATTACTTTAAAAAATAAAATAAAAAAAGTAGTGGACCCGGATAATTGGATGTGCATTATTGAGGCGTACATTATCATCCCGTACACTATTGGCCGTGCACTATTGGCTCCTAGAAAAAGCAAAATTTATGAAAATTCAAACTAATCAACCAAAATGAAAATGAATGACAATTTTTATTCAACTCAGTTTTTTCCACAGAAAACATTTGAGGCGTCCATGTATAAGCAAAACCAGCTGTAATGATTTTATCTGTTTTGCGAGAAAATGAAAAGCTTGAGGCTTGTAGTGTTGGGTAGGACACGGTTTCAAAATGAGTTTGAATGAGGCCCTCGTTTTATTTCGTGAGGTGGGATAATGTCATGCTTCAAATGTCATGTCACATAGGTACAAAATGTCATATTGTTGAAGTACATAATCCTAGTTCACTCTACTCATTTCATTTGTCATTGAGGAAAATCTGTCACACACACAGCGTCACATCAACAATACCATTTCATTCAACGTGATACCTCATTTCGGTCATACAATACTCACTCACTCACTTCTTATAATGAAATTTTCTTCCTTCGTCCCGCTCACGCAAGCGATGTCGTCTCAGTCAGACAGTGAGCGATTGTATGGAGCATGACAAAAATGTGGTGGTACATGAATTGAAAACGAGGACCGGGACATTTTTAAGAGAATGAGTGTGACAAAAGAGGTGCCTCACGTATGTCCTACTCAATACGTAAGGCTTGAGGCTTTTACTAGACTAGGATGCGAATACAGTACTAGAATCCAAAGACCTTGTACTACAAGGTCTTTGCTAGAATCATCGTAAAAGGATAGGCAAACATTATCTAGAAACCCATAGACAATATTTAAACAATAATAAAAAGTTGTAGACAAAAACAAAATCAATATAGCAAAACACAGCGGGTTTTGAAACGAAAGTCAGTCGTTAAATGTATGTAGGTCAAGTCAGCCGTCATTTGTTTGAAGAAAATTGTGGCGGTTTTCTTATAATCATTTTTCTAGGGATGTGCAATACATGGTTGTACATTACTGGCTCCCGTGCGTAAATAAAGGAGAAAAAGTTCTAATAATTCAGATAAAGTTGGTTGGTATTTTGGTATTATGTAGGGTTTGTTTTAGATTTTCTCAATTTTCTGGGTTTTCTTTGAGAATATAGGAACCTCTAAAGATACCGCCGCATGCCCCGCATGGGAGGAAAGTAATTATTGGTCTGTTACTTCTGGAGATGTTGGTTTATTTTCATAGTTATTCTAGCTGGAATCTGTGTTGTGATTAAAATCTCAGCATGTGCAAGGAAACTAGAAGAAATTATTGCCTGATCGATACCTATGTATTATTTTATTAAGTTTGTGTTTCTAATGTAACACGGCTCTTTACAAGTAGGTATTTTGTTATCTTGTGAATTTCGAGTACGTAACTGCCTTTCGAAATGTTACCCTCCGTGGTAATGAAATGTTTATACCGAAAACTAAATAGATGTTCTTCCGACTACAAGTTGTTGCATTCCGTTTCCTATGGATCGTCAAAAGTATTCCGACCTGAAATGTTTACTGGCGAGGCTATTCCATTGAGATACATCAGTGGGTCTGCATATGTGTTCGACAAAAGTAACGCCAAAGATGCGATTTCGTCGCCTAAATCAGACAAACGCCACGAAAAAGTGATCTCTCAAAGTGCGACTGGTGATATCATTGTCAAAACCGAAACAGATGCTAACAAAGTGGTAACTAAAGTAACTATTGAGAAGACTCAAACTAAAAATCTAGAACTGCCGAAACAAGCCATTGCAGCTCCCCCAGGTATTATATCTTACCTACCTAACCTTTAACTTGATTGTATGGAAACTTTGGTACCTATTTAATAATAAATATTTGCCCAATTTTCAGTCAAGAAAAGGCTTCTAATAGATTTCTCAGCTTCCTACACAGAGCGTAACTTTATAACACCTATGAGGGCAATGACAGAATATCTACTAAAACAGTCAGACTTGGAATCCTTACCAAAAGTACTAAGGAGATCACCTTATGAAGCTGAACCTCCTATTACAGTCTACTATAGAAGAGATGTTGAATCTAAAGCTTTTGAGGTATGTTATCAATGTGGGTAACTCCCTAAAATACCTACTCAGTTTTCTATGTTTGGAAAAAATAACAAATATCACACTTAATAATGTTATTCTTTTTTTAAACAATTCAGGTATGGGGATCAAAAGATGCTCTTGAAAAAGAGTTACTGAGACGAGAACTAGACAGAAGACGATATGAACAGGGTAAAAATACATCTATTGATAGTGATAATGGGTATGCAGTGGCATACCCACTTATCACTACATAGTATAAAACAAAGTCACTTTCTCTGTCCCTATATCCCTATGTCCCTATGTATGCTTAAATCTTCAAAACTATGCAACGGATTTTGATGCGGTTTTTTTTAATAGATAGAGTGATTCAAAAGGAAGGGCTATATGTATAATACATGCATGATTTAGTAGAAAAACAATGTGAACCCGTGCGAAGCAGGGGAGCGCGGGTGGTTTGCTAGTGTAGTATAAAGAAAACTGCCACATAATGTTTCTGCCTGTAGTAGCCAAGCTTGTTTAAGCAAGATTTTCTTCAGTTTTATTATTAAGTACCACAAATAAACTATACATAAATTGCACATACACATAACATTTTTGTTGAAACATGGATTTACTGAAATTTGTTGTTTACAGATGTTTTCACAGTCAAGAGAAGGTTGAGAAACTATAGAAGGGAGATGAGCCACAAAAGACTTACACATGAAACAGAAGAAACAGGCTTGAAAACAAGATCGGGAAGGGTGGTCCTCACTGCGATAGCTATGTATGTTCCTATTATAGATTAATCCTTCACACATTAGATAATCCCTCAGAAAAGAATCATACTTCAATCATATGCCTGTTGGTAATTTGTTTTTGTTTTTAAAAGTTCTTTATTTACTATAATATTACAACTAACACTTAAATCTAAACACCGTTTAGTTGTGTATAACACTCTTATCACTACAACTTATCCAGGCTAAGACACCTCTAAAAAGTTTTTAAATAAAATTATTATTTATGAGACAACACTTTTTAAATCTTGAATTTCTTTGATTTTATATTTTTTATCTACATTTTCTTTTAGTTATTTATGTGAGCTTTTTGTAAAAAGTTAATTTTTATAGATGGAAAATTATGGTAATTGGTTTGGTAACCCTGTTTAACTCCAGCATAAAAGTCCGCCATTTATATTGTTTCATTTTCGGAATTTGTTTCCAGAAATGGGTGCAATTTTCTATTCAAAGCTTGTGCGTGGTGCTACACAGGATCACACAGCCTATTTTCTGAATGCATTCATTCTTTGGCAGACACAGTCAACCAGCTTATATTGGCCTATGGAATTCACAAATCTGTTCAGGTACGTACCTATACCAAGTTACCTATACCATACAATTTATTTTTATCTAATAAATAATTTAATGAGAAACATAATTACGTAAATACATTACAGATGGCAGATCCTGACCATCCATACGGCTACACTAACATGCGATATGTCTCATCACTGATATCGGGAGTAGGGATATTCTGTGTGGGGAGTGGCCTGTCTTTCTATCACGGAGTCACAGGAATACTTGATCCACAGCCTCTTCACGACTTTTACTGGGTATGCTCTTCTGTTAATATACTTACTCACTAAAACACAAAGTTTCAGTTTAACACAAATGGCCTTACTTTTAATAATGTTACAGGAGGTAAACAATTCTCAGGTTATACTTTAATAAATACTGTGGATGAATAGGTGAACAGTGACAAGGCAAACTTTTAGCAATCCTAACTAATATTATAAATGCGAAAGTAACTCTGTCTGTCTGTCTTTCTGTCTGTCTGTCTGTCTGTTTCGCTTTCCCGCTTAAACCTCTCAACCGATTTTGATGAAATTTGACACAGACAATCTTTAGACCCTGAGAAAGGACATAGGCTACCTTTTTGCGAAAAGTACGCAGACGAAGTCGCGGGTACCAGCTAGTATTTAATAAAGATAAAATATTTTAACAGATAGCTAAAATGTAATATGTCCTTTTTTTTAATGGACATTAATAATAATAACACGGAGAGGAGGATAATAACACGGAGGACAAACATCTGATGGCAAAAATCAACTCTAAAAATCTAATTATAAATTTAATTTTAATCTAATTAGAGGTCGCGTCATGTAAAAATAACGCTGGAAAACAGTGGAGAGGATGTGTTTGCGCATACAAAAAACTCGCGCCGTCCCCCCCCCCCCCCTCCTACCAGCGTTCTTTTGACGTTACGCGACCTATACCTAAGTTCCAAGCAAAGGATTATTCCCATAGGTATGCAACATTGCATACCCACACTTTATTTCCCATAGGTATATTGAAGTTGCAACATTAGTACAATTTATTTTGCAGGCATATTTTGTTCTTGGCGGTGCTGTGGTTTCAGAAGGGGCCACACTATTGGTGGCTCTAAGTGCTATTCGGAAAGGCGCTAAAGAAGCCAACATGCCCCTATATGAGTATGGTAAGCTGTATAATCTAGTATAAAATAGTGTCTAATTTTTATAGCAAAGCACTGACTTCTTAGTTCAGTTAAGATTGGTTGTAATCTCGATCGCGCGATTGAGTTTGAGGTGAAGCATCACATTGTACCTAACATTAAGTGTGAAAAAACACGGGGACGCGTTCTGGACATTGTATTGCGTTGGTTCCAGTGATGCGCAGCTCCGATCCATCGGTAAACGTCGTCCTGCTGGAGGACACGGCGGCCGTCGCCGGCGTCATGGCGGCCGCGGGCTGCATGGCGGCCGCACAGATCACCGGCAACCCGCTCTACGACGCGGCGGGCAGCCTGCTAGTCGGCACGCTGCTCGGCGGCGTCGCCTCCTTCATTATCCTGAGCAACGTCGGCGCTCTGGTGGGCAGGTAAGCACTACCCATGCCACTCTCTAGTTACAACCCGCTCTACGACGCGACGCGGCGGGCAGCCTGCTAGTCGGCATACAATATTGATAAGGAATTATTAGTAGGTAACTATGTGTGTTTATTCTATCACAACGTATCACGTCACGTAGTTTCTCTCGTATACGTTAATGGGTATAGGTACAAATAACAGTTTTGTTTTATTTTTACAGATCAATACCGCAGGAGCAACTGGATGAAATAAATAGTGTATTAGAAAGAGACTTCATGATTAGAGCTATCCATGACGTTAAGGGTATAGATATAGGAAGTAATCTAATAAGATATAAGGTATGTAAAGTATCTATTAGTAAAATTATCTTTTATGACATAAAGCCAAGGCCCTATGCTAAGATTGTATGTATTTAGACTTATAGGATGTAGAATCCTGATATTTTTTTTATGTTACAGGCTGAAGTGGACTTTGATGGAAGGGCATTGACGAGATCTTACTTAGAAAAACACGATCTAAATGGGTTATTGCAGGTGAAGTTTCTGTTTTCAAATGTTATTATTACCTAACTCTAGTTTATATTAAAACCTTATAAAACTAGTAGTTGCGCCCGCGGTTTCAACCGCGGGGCGGGGCGTAAATCCCGGTATTCCCACGGGAAAAGTAGCCTATGTGTTATTCCAGACTATAAGCCATCTCTCTGCCAAGTTTTAGCCAGATCCGTTCAGCCGTTCCGGCGTGAAAGAGTAACAAACATCCATCCATCCATACTTATAAACTTTCGCGTTTATAATAATAGTAGGATAGGATGTTGCATCTAGTCACTAGATGCAACATCCTATATTAATATTGATAGGGACAGTCGATTGGTCGCACTAGATTCTAGTGCGACCAATCGACTGTCCCTATCAATTATTGCAATACTATTTGTAAAATGAGAAGCCTTATAATATGAAACAAAGAATTTGGCAATGGGGCCATCCCTTGCTTGTTTCGTTAAATAGTCAACGCTCTCACACTAGTTTATTTTTAAAAGTTGTCTATGTTTATTCAGGACATGAAGAAAATTGATACAATAGACGACGTGGAAGCATTTCTGCTGAAACACGGCGAAAACATAGTCGATATGCTGGGCGGAGAAATTGATAGGATAGAACTCAAATTAAGGGTAAGACATTGGAAATTATGTGTTTATAAATGACTTTGCACGTCTCTCTATTGATACATTTGTGGATGTTATTTAAATGCGCCACTTAGTTTTTGCTTTCTATCTCTTTTCTACTTAAAAAGACAAGAGAGATGTAAACCACTATTATATAAAAGTTGAAGTCTAGAATGGGACCATTTATTGTGTCGGCCATGTTTTAAGACGTTTTATTTTTGTTCCAGAAAAAGTTTCCTCAAATTCGACATTGTGATTTGGAAATCCTTTGAAGAGCTTGCACTGTGAGACATTTTATAGAATCTTGTAACTGCGTTGTACAAGTCTGTCGCCCAAAATAGTTATAAATTATAAAATAGCTGGTAACCCACTGCAGTATAAGATTATGGTTTTTTTTTTCGAAAAGTAGTTGAAATGCTATACAGATCAGGATAAAACATTATTAAACCAGTTTTTTTAATAGGTGTTTATAGGGTTCCGTTACCAAAGATCCTGATACTACCGCGCTTGTCCGTCCGGTATAGTGCGCGTCAAGCAAAAGAACGCCGAAAGGAGGGGGATGGCGCGAGTATTTTGTATGCCCAAACACTTTCCCTCCACTGTTTTCCAGCGTTCTTTTTGGTTGACGCTACCTATACACTGTTACGAAACGAAATATTATGTACCTAGTCAATGTTCAAATACGTGTTACTACGCCCTCCTTATCATCTTGTTGCCTTGACCCCACGCTGACTGGGGCCCTATTGTAAAACGAATACGTAATGAAATCAAGATACAAACCGAGGTCTAACGAGAAATAACTGCTACTGGAGCATTTCATTCTAGTACAAACCCTTACCGCGTCTCAAGATTAGCACTAGCTTTTGTCTGCGTAGCTTAAGTATTTTGGTCACCCTGCCTGTTTCGAATTAGATACAGCTTTTAAATGTATGACTGAGATTTCCTTGTAATAATTTTAAATAGAACATTCCGAATATGTAACTAGAGATCATCCACTCTGAAAATGCACGCCCCTCTACCTGCCTTCACCCACACAAGCAAATGAGGTGTATAGATGCAATACATGCCACCAAGCAATTTAATTCGTTATTCAATTTCCCGCCAGACATGAAGTGTCACTTTCACGTTCGGCGGGAAACTGAATGACGAATAAAATTATCAGGTGACATGTATTGCGTCTATACACCTCATTTGCTTGTGTGAGTGAAGGTAGGTAGAGGGGCGTGCATTTTTAGAATGGTTGATCTCTACCCATTTGTATGCGTGCGTGCGTTTTGGGTTATTTCCGCTCGTTCGTCACCACTGTTTAGTTCACTTTGCTCCCTCAATAATTTTTATATAATAAAACTTTATAGTACCTATATCATTAGTTTAAATTGGGACAACCGGACAACCGCTTCTATAAAACTTCCTTCTGTTGTGTTCTGTTAGGTTAGATTTAAAAGTTAGGTACTGTAATGACACGTAAAGTGCCTTGTTTTCAACCAGTCGAATCGCTATGTTCTCTCGACGATGTTGTATTCTTCTGTGATTGTAGTGTTACTTATTTAATTTGTAAGCTAAGCGATTAAATTATAATTAAGTGTGCATTGGTTGAATGTAAATAAACTATATTGTATAAAAAACGTTTATTATTGAATAAAATTAACATAAAGAGCAGTTTTAATTTTAGCTTCATGGTATAAAATATAATAAATCCTATTTAATCCCTACTATATAATAATCTTCATTGACATAACTTGTTAAAGTGAGCATTTAATCATTATAATATAAAGTATGGTGCAAAGTTATGCAACAAACACTTGTAATAATATTGAAATAAGAAGCTAAAATACATCGTTATTATTTTAATAGAATACCAATAATTAACTATTGCTATGCAATTTTAAAGATATAAGAGAACTAGTAAATTATCTTTTAACAGAGTTTAAAACAGTTTCTGAATTTGGCGCACAATTTTTTTTATTGCCGTCATAACTTTGTGGCCTCCGACATCAGATTGTCGAAACCATTTCTTTATACTTCAGTCAGACATAGAAAATCCACAAACAATTCAACGCTTATACGGCTCTTCAGTTTACGCTTATTTTACGCTTATGCATAGGTGTTTGAAGATATCAGAATATGAAATACCTAAACTTTTGTAGTATTTAAAATGCAAAATAACAAAGTGTAGGACAATTACTTGATACCATTACTAAGGTTTAACCAAAATATATTTATGGTTTTTATTACAACGTGGAACTTTAGGTACGTTTAATGTGGAAATAGTCTCGAACAGCTCTCATGAAGCCAAAGAAGTTTCAAACAAAACACACACATCAGTCTCGCTTTACTTAAGTAGTATCCTTCACCATTTCTTGCAAACTAAAAAAATACAACAATTTAAATGCCTGTGGAATTAGCAAGCTTCTTGCTAACAAAGATGCAGGCAACTAAACAGAAAACATGAAACCAAGTAGAGACCTCATTAGTGAGTTGCGTCGTGTCATCAATGGGAACGCACCAATGGAAACGTTCTCTGCGAGGAAGAGGCCCCATTGGTGCGTTGCCAGTTGCCATTGACGACGCGACGCTACGCACTACTGGGGCCTCTCGTCAACTTGTAGCATTTCTGTTGAAGTCTTATTGAATAAAGAGCACAGGGATGATTGATAATTTTTCTATGCAGACTCGTTCGATCGAGGAGAGAGATCGATTCTCATCGATCCTCCATATAAAAACAATCTGACGAAAAACACTTACCCTCTTATTCATATTGGTCCCTCAGTGCTCCATTATCAGACCGATAAGTCTGTTGCTGTCTCTTTTCGTTGGTGTGACAGTGACAAGTAAACACTAGAGCAGCTGTAAAATGACAGGAAATATGAATATGAGGGTTAAGCCCTGTGTTCATGGTAAACATTAGTTTAGCAACAAAGTTGAATCAACCTGTTGCGGAGTTGCTGTCAACATGTTGCTGGCAACACGGCGTGTTGCAGAGTTGATAACGGCATGTCCAATGCAGCAAATTCAATGTTGACAAGCTCTCGCCCGAGCAACAAACGTTGACGTGTGTTGACAGTTTAGCAACAAATATTTACCATGAATACGGCTTTATGGTACAGATGTCAGATGTTGTGACACTGGCATCCGAATCGCTTCAGACAGCCGGCTTCGTCTGAGGCAGACAGAGGTTGTAATGCGCGGTTTTATTCCAGAAGTCTGAAGTCTTCCATCCACACCAGCCCTTGCTGACTACAGTAGAGAGGTCGTCTGCGCCGGTGTAGTGCGGGTCCAGGATTAGGTATCGAGTCTCATCGGTAACGGTGTTGTACTCGATGCCCAGGATTGTGTGCGCTAAGACGCCGCCTCCTGTAATTGTGAGATGCGAATGGGTAACAAGCATACATACATACATAAAATCACGCCTATTTCCCATAGGGGTAGGCAGAGACCACGGATTTCCACTTGCTACGATCCTGACATACCTCTTTCGCTTCATTCACTCTCATAACATTCTTCATACATGCTCGTCGGTTAAGGGTACTCTTGACCTGGCCTTTCTCTAGAACATCTGCTATCTGATCTAGATAGGTCCGCCGAGGTCTTCCCCTCCCAACAGTCCCATTCACACTCGCCTGATGCACTTTTTTCGTCAATCTTCTTTCATTCATCCTCTCTACATGCCCAAACCATCTTAGCATACCTTTTTCTACCCTCATCACTACGTCTTCTTGCACTCCACATTTCTCTCTGATCACACTATTCCTCATTCTATCACTCAAATTCACACCACACATACTACGTAACGCTCTCATTTCTACTGCATTCACTCTACTCTGATGTTTTTTCTGCCATACCCAACTTTCACTACCATACATTAATGTCGGCACTAACACTCCCCTATGTACAGCCAGTCGTGCCTTTTTGGACAGTTTCCGGCTGCTCATAAACGTGTGTAGCGCCCCATTCACTCTATTTCCAGCAGCCACTCTCCTTTCAATATCATTATCATGCTTTCCATCTCTCGTAAACAAAGTCCCCAAGTATACAAATTCTTTCACTTGTTCCACTCTTTCTCCACCAATCAAAATATTACATTCTGTCATACATTCATCCCTTTCAAATACCATAGTTTTCGTCTTACTAACATTTACTTTCATTCCTTTTCTCTCAAAAGCTCCATGCATAATTGTTACCATCTCCTGTAACCCATCCGCCGATGACGCAAGTATAACCTGGTCATCAGCATAGAGAAGACATTTGACGAGTAACTCATTCATTCTTAACCCACATTCACTATCTTTCAAATCTTGCAAACAACTATCCATGAATAGATTAAACAACCATGGAGACGCTACACATCCTTGTCTAACACCCTTTTCGATGCTAAACCATTTAGTGTATGACCCATTTATCCTAACGCAAGCTCTAGAATCCTCATAGAGAGATTTTAGAGCCTGAATCAGGTTGTTGTCTACTCCATACACAGACAGCACCGACCACAGTTCATTCCTCATCACTTTGTCATAGGCCTTTTCCAAATCTACGAAAGCGCAATAGACCTTCTGACCCTTGGCCAAAAATTTCTCGGCTATGCATCGCAAGGAAAAGACCTGATCCGTACATCCCATACTCTTTCGAAATCCCGCCTGTGCGTCCCATATTTTCTCATCGGTTTCTTTCACAACTCTTTCAATCAACACTTTTGCATACAGCTTGCTGACAACGCTGAGTAGGCTAATGCCTCTGTAGTTTTTGCAGTCTTGTTGCGAGCCCTTACCCTTGTATAGCGGAACTATGACGGCCTTGCACCAATCGCTTGGCACTCGACCGGCACTCCAGTAACAAGCGATTGCTAGGATTATATTGAACGGTATCGGTGGTTTAGCGGGAGTTTCCTATGGGGTTGAATCAGGTCGTAGAAGATAAGTGAATCTTATACATCTTGGTCTGAGAGCACTTCCAGTCTAGTGGTGGCATCTCCGCCTTCCAATCCCAAGGTCATGGGTTCAACAGGGCACCATTTATTGTTATTTATTTATTTACTCTAAAACGGTGAAGGAAATTGTTAGGAAAGCGGCATGTCGTTAAATCTAACAATTTCTAAAACATGTGTGAAGTCGTCGAAAGGAGCATAATTTATCCTACTAATATTATAAACGCGAAAGTTTGTAAGTTGGATGGATGGATGTTTGTTACTCTTTCACGCCGGAACGATCTGGATGAAACTTGGCAGAGAGATTCATTGTAGTCTGGAATAAAACATAGGCTACTTTTTATCCCGTGCGAATACCGGGATTTAAATCTGCGCGGGTGAAACCGCGGGGCGCAACTAGTTATTTTATAAATGCGCTATCTGAAAATGGCTCTACGGTGACCCTCTGACGTGATCAGAGCCTGTGTTTACATGAAAGGAGCTTCTTTGGGGTGCACTTAAAATCCTTTACCACCCTGTTCCGAAAAACTAGTGACACTAAGAAGATAATCTTACCTATCATAATCGGGCTGCCGTGCGTCTGAAAATGATGCACCAACTCCGGCACATAGCTTTGCAACTCCTGTCCCGTATTCGCAAACACGATCCGTGACGTCACGCCCAGGAGTGTCTCGAGGCAGAACATGACTTCCGTGGAGCCGATCCACTGGCGCGAACCCACGAACGAGGAGGGCTTGTCACCGATCGTCACGAGGCATTGCTGGATCTCGCGGTGGGAAGGGATGGGCGCGGTGCAGTAGCCTTGGTACCTGCAAGTAGATGAAATTATTGATCGGAGAATTCAATATGTGACAATTGACGACCTCAGTGGCACAGCGGGCGAGAGTCCGCCTGAGACGCATGAGGTTGCGGGTTCGATTCCCGCCTCGGAACAAATTTGTGTACGATCTGCAGAAATTTGTTTCGTTGGTCTGGGTGTTTATGTATAATAAAAAATATCTATCTATGTAAGTATATGATGTATTAAATATATTAGTCATCTAGTACCCATAACACAAGCTTTGAGTAGCTTACTTTGGGGCTAGATGATGCTGTGTGGATTGTCCAGCATTATTTATTTATTTATTAATTCTTTTGGGGAGCCAATAGAAGACATTTAACATGGATAGGAGGAAATATTAGGATTAAAAATTAGAAGTTAAAAATAAACTCTGACCCTAACTTGTCAGAGGGCAACACCCTACTAGTGACAATAAAAAAGACATTTTGATGATCGTAGGAATCTGAAATTATTTTCGAAAATCCGCAAATCAGGACTGACCCTAACTTGTCAGAGTACTAGTTACAATAAAAAAAAGACATTTCGAAAATCGTGGAAGTCCAAAAATTCTTTTCGAAAATCCGCAAATCAGCAGAAATTTTTGGAGGCAGACAATTGCCGGCAGGCGATTTTTAGAGTATCTATGTACAGAAATGCCCTGATCCAATTATTTACATTGTAACTCTAACCCCCGGTTCCTGAAAGCGCGAATAACACTAATCGGCTGTAAAGTCACTTGCTATCTCTATCTAATTTGAAGTAGTAGAAATAGCAAGTGACTTGATAGCCGATTAGTGTTGTTCGAGCTTTCGGAAACCGGGGGTTATTATTCCAATTTTACGCAGGGCACGTGTGTGATTTACGAGCCAATGCTTTGCTATAGGATCTGGTTGTTCCAACCAATTCAACATTAAAAACTCACCTAAACCATGAGAATATAGTCTGCATCGAGCGGTACGCACACCCCCAGCCGTCATCATTGAAGTTGTCCTGCATGTAATGGTAGTAGGCATATCTGCCGCGGACCGCAGCCACCGTGACGTCAGGCCTCGCCTGCGAGGGCACGGCCTCGTGAGGGTTCACCAGGCGCCCGTTGGCTCGCTCCAAGTGTGCGTTACCGCGTCGGAAGATCGGCCGGCTCAGTGGTAACGACAAATGTTCGTGCAGAAGTCGCCTTTCTTTTTCTGGAACATAACGTCCGTTTGATTCCACATCTCTATATTGTGCTTATAGTCAGCTCGTACGTACAAGTAAACATTACTCTTCGGTGAAGGCAGTATAATCAAGATCGAGCTTCACTTCAGGTAAGCTCACTTGATCATTCAAAAATATTCCTAAAAGTTCTAAAAAACAAATTATGATAGATAACCTAGACAGATGATAATCATCTATGTTCATCACACAAATGTTTGTTCTCGGTGGGGATCGAACCCACGGCCTAACATAATTTATGGATCACACATCCATAAATTATGTTATTGTCTCTTGTGATAAAGGCAACAAGTCTAATCCCAACTAATATTATAAATGCGAAAGTAACTCTGTCTGTCTGTCTGTCTGTCTGTTACGCTTTCCCGCTTAAACCTCTCAACCGATTTTGATGAAATTTGGCACAGACAATCTTTAGACCCTGAGAAAGAACATAGGCTACCTTTTATTGCGAAAAAAAGAGATGAAGAGGTTAAAAGTACGCAGACGAAGTCGCGGGTACCAGCTAGTATAGAATATAATAAGTTAAGGTGAAGACAAGAGCTAATGTGACTCGCTCGCACGTTTTAACTTGTTGAAGGATATAAAATCTAAACCCATTATCGAAAAATCGCAAAAAACCATTTTGTGTGCAAATCACATTGCGCACAATTTAGTAAAAAAATCATTTTGATTGTTACAAGTTTTCCTGCTTAAAAGTTTACTTTTCTAGTTTTCGTAGATAAGCAAACTTGCATCAATCAGAATGAAATTTTTACCAAACTATGTGCAATGTGATTGCACACAAAATGGTTGTTTGCGATTATTCAAAATTGTGTTAAGTGATTTTATATCTTTTAAAATGTCGAACAGTGCGAGCGAGAGGTAATTTAGGTGTTGTCAACGCCTTAAATACTTACCCATGCTCTCATCAGGAATGGCTTTAGGCACCACCCTCGTGAGAAAATGCCCCAACTCTTGCGGCAAGTAGTGGAATGACTCCGGCAGACGTAATCCTGCGCCATCGCCGATACCTTCTTGACCTGCCGAACAAACACTGATGATGCATTTTTTTCTAAACAACAATGTAGACAAACAAGCTTACGGCTCGCCTGATGGGAAGCGGTTACCGTAGCCTATGAACGCCTGCAATACCAGAGGAATCACAAGCGCGTTGCCTACCCTTTAAAATTTTTAAAAAGCCCTTTTTGTAAAATGAAAAAAAAATCCATAAAAAAATTGTTCACCTAAATAATAATAAAAATGCATTATTATAAGTAAGAAAAATGTGGGTATGTGCCAAATGTAATGTTTGGACGTACCTGTGCTCTGACTATCCCCCTTAAACATCCTCAAAGAATATTGAGTTAGTACTTGGTACTGAGATATCTGAAGGGATATCTACCGTGCCTGGGAATCAAAGTCATGAAGCTGTTTCAGTTTTTTTTTCAATATGCAATTACGCCAACGCTAAATAAACAAGCCAACAATTGTCAGTTATGTATGATAGATAATTTCTCACACTCACATTCAGTTTTTTTACTTTTATGCAGAGCTATATTGGAAACTTGCATCGGGCTTGTTTTTTGCTATAAATACTACGTTTTTTTAGCAAAAGTATATAATTAATAAGGCCGTTTGCACGTTATAAAACACGGATACCATACAAGAAAAATGTTCAGTGTCGCGTGTCTTATGAAAATGTCCACCAAAATTTATTAGGTATTATTAGGGGTTTTATAGTATTTACCTTCCTTCTTATTACATATAAATAGGTAAAAGTATATTATTATATAAAAATTGTATTAAATGTGTAACCAAATGGTTTCTTAGTATAGTAACACGCCACTCCACCTTTTTGCACGCCCAGGAAGACTGGTAGACAATGCTATTAGCATTAAGTCCTCCTAGCACTACGTTGTTTTGTGTGAAAGTTTTAAGTAATAAAATATATATATAATTACCTAACTGCTCCAACAGTACACTCTCCAACAGTCTGAGAGATCTACAGGCTGCCTCGACCAGCACAGTATACAGATCCAGTAGCTTCGTGCTACGATGGATCATCGCTAGTGTGTCTATCCGGAGCGGCATGCTTATACAGAATGAGGCTGAAACATAAGATACAACAGTCATAAAAGTGCACACAGTTATAAAACTAGGATAAAAATTTTGTCTCATTTTTATTTATGTACATTTTATTAGCCAAAGTAGAAGCTTGTTTTTCTTCGAATGTTTTTATTTGAATATAACATTTATAAGACCAACTAGTTGCGCCCCGCGGTTTCACCCGCGCAGTTTTAAATCCCGCTATTCCCACGGGATAATAAGTAGCCTATGTGCTATTCCAGACTATAATCTATCTCTCTGCTAAGTCTCAGCCGTTCTGTCGTGAAAGAGTAACAAACATCCATCCATCCATACTTACAAACTTTCGCGTTTATAATATTAGTAGGATAGCCTTTTTATATTTTAAAGATAGTTTGCAATGGTCTGCAGAATTAGATGAAATGTATATGTATTTTGTGTCTATACTACTGTGTCATATGTATTTTGAAAATACTTGTCATTGAATTAGAATTCTAACTCAATGATTAAAATTGTTTATCAAAACTCAATATCTGTTTTGGAACTTACGCTTTCTTTGTGTTGTCATCATTTTAACGGCAGTTTTTATAAGTTTCTCTGACAAAATATCTTTTGTGGCTTTCATTATAAAATTAATTGGTACAATATCCTGAAAAAAATAAGACATTCTTGAACCCTATTAATTAACAATAAATAATTAACAATGGTATAGGCCACCAATTACAGTAATGATAAATTGTACTCTTGTAATAATTGTAGATAATTGTCGGTGGACTGACGACATTGTTAGGATCGCGGGTAGTCGGTTGATGGAAAGGGTTCAAAATCGTTCTTCCTGGAAACGGATAGGGGAGGCCTATGTCCAGCAGTGGACTTCTGTAGGCTGCTGATGATGATGATGAATAATTGTATGTGTACGATGCAATTTATTGACTAACTGTGTGGCCAACTAAAAATCTAATAATTTAGATGGATTATGCTACGACTTACTATAACATTAGTAATATGCTTTTTTTTCTTAGGCTGCTCTGGGCTCATTGAATCTAGAAGTTCTCCCACAGTAGCTTCCACACTAGTTCCGGTCAGCCCCACATCAGATGCCACTCCAAATAGGTACACTGATGTGTTATCAATGTGAAATGCTACTTGACCTGAAGCTATCTAAAACAAGTAAGGCCTTAATTTACTTATAAAATCTCAAATTTTTTTATAACATTTCAAAAGTTGTAATCGAGTTTGACTTGAACAGACCACCTCCCTTTGATATGGAGCTGCACCAACGGGCACTAATCACTCTCGATGAGAGTTTAAGCAATGTTCTAAATCATAAATAAAACATTTATTCTCTTTGTGGATCCAGGTAAGTTAAAAAAACAGATGTAATCGTTTTAAATAGAACACTGGATCCTGCCATTAGGTGTACAAAGGATTTCGTCAAATAGTTAATTGGATATATACATCTGATAATTCTCTGATAATTTTACCTTTTTCCTTTTGCTCTGCATCATATTCTTGACACCATTGATGGTGGCCTCACAGGTCAGTGGAAGCACTGTATTAAGACGCACATGAAGGAATTGCTTCCATAGTTCATCCATAGTAAGAACCTCATACTTTGTCTCCTCAAATTTATCATGAACTATGAAGTGTGCCTTTAGCTCTTTCCTTTCATTCATGATTATGATCAGTGGGTTGTCAGTTATGTCTACATCCTGAAATATTTCAAAAAACAAAGAGAAATAAACATCTAGTAATTCCATCCCTCACATTTTCATATATGGGCCCAAAATAAGCAAAAACATGTACTATGGTAACAATAAAACCTATGATAAAACAAAAAGTATACTTTTTTAGATCATACCTAGATGATTTAATTTGTTATTCCTAAATTGTATATCTTTAGGTGATCCAATCATTAGTTATTCCTGCCTTAAGTTTTATTCTTTTAAAATATAAGACACATGTTTAGAAATAATATTAAACTAAATTCACAATCACAATTTTGTTCAGGCTGTCACACCCATGATGCACACATACATACCTGAAGAATTTCTTTTACTAATGTTCCAGTAGAGAGATCATCCTGAAACTTTACAACACCACATAGTTCTATCTCGGCAGGAAAGTTAAGCAGTAGTTGGTTGTATGCATGTTTCTCATTTTCAAATAACTCTATACTTAGTCCTACTACCAACAGTGTTCCATCGTACATGAGCCCGTAGAGACATCCTGTACTTTCACTAGTCTCTAATTTATAGAGCCTCTGGAAAAATACAAACAGTTACCTAATAAATTTAACTTTTTGGCCAGAAGTAAATAGAAATATTGATTGACAAAGTTACGTAGTGACGTACGAGGTTAGATTTAATTAATTTACGGATTTAAACTAGGTGTTCAGTATTTTTAGAATTTTATCCATATTAATGGAATTGTTTCCTAATTAATTGATGTATCTATCAGTGCAGAAATCGGCGTAAACTCTTAAAATAGCCACAAATTTACCTCAACAACACTGCTCGTTATTTTAAGACGTGGTGACATTTTTGAAGTTTGACTTAATTTGATTGATTGTCTGATTGATTGATTGTTGATTGTAATACCAAACTTTACCAAAGCTCGTGTGCTACCAGCTGACTCAAGTGAAATTTCTCAAACACTTAAAATCCTCCCGGAAATCATTTATATTTTCCTTTTTTTTATTGCATTTCCCATATTCATAAAACAACAAATATTCTGATTTTAAAACCTGAAACCCAAATGAAACGAACCACATTTTCCTTTCACCGACCAAATTAGACTGAATATGTACATAGGTACCCACAGTAAAATAATCATGAAATAATTTAGTTTGGCACTATAGGTATATGCAAAATCTAAATTCCTTGGACAAAGGCAAAATAATTCTATTTAGAAAATGATAGGACTTTCCATACATTTCCAACGTTCGCCTTCACCTCATGTGGTCTTGTCTTGCCACCTGTCTTGCTCATACATGCAAAACTCCTACGTGTAGTTCCGATTTTTGTCAAACTTTGGTGTGATGTTACCCCGGCGCGAGATATGGTGATCACCAAGGAATTTGAATCTTATTCAAATTCCTTGGTGATCACTTAAGGCGTTGACAACACCTAATTTACCTTTCGCTCGCACGATTCGACATTTTAAAAGATATAAAATCACTAAACACAATTAAGAAAAATCGCAAACAACCATTTTGTGTGCAATCACATTCCACACAGTTTGGTAAAAATTTTATTTTGATTGATGCAAGTTTTCTTGGCAATTTTTACTAAACTGTTCGCGATATCATTACACACAGAATAGTAATTGTCAGGGTTGCAAACTTTTAAGGCCTCTTACTAGAAGGCCTTAAAAGTTAGCCTCCTACTAGGAGGCTCCTAGTGTTGACTCCAAGGAATTTGAATACAAGTCAAATTCCTTGGTTGACTCAGGATCAAAACTAAGTAAAGAAGAAGTTTATGTCTATGTTTATGAGTCAAAGAATTTGAAATGATTGCACCTCATGCCTGTGTTGACATTGACTATGTTGTTGTGACATCTGTGTCAGTGGCTGTAGGCTTGTGGAATGCACTTCCCCTAACTTAGATTATGTACCTATCTAAGTAAGTCCCCTAAGTATAAAAATGGCGTCCTCAAAACCCGTTTTCAAACGCCTTGTACATGATTTCTATTTTTCGACCACATGAATACTATTTATTATATTTTTGTAAGTGTATATGTAAGTATATTATAGATAGATATATATATTAGTTTTTTATTTAGTTTATAGTTTTAGGAAATATGCTACCATATTATTATTGTGAATGTTAGTATAATTAAGCACGCCAACCTATGTTCTTCTACCTGTTAAGGTTGGCTGGTAGAAAATGCGGTCTAGCATTAAGCTCGCCTTTTGTACTCTGTTTTTAGTGCAATAAAGTATTAAATAAATAATCTACTTGTGTAAATCCAAGGAATTTTAATCTATATTCCTTGAGTAAATATTCAGTCAGAACTCCCCAAAGTATCATCATCATCCTAGAGTCATCACATCTATCATAGAGGTAATCAAGAGTGTCCGCCAGTCAATTCCTACCTAGGTAAAAGTTTCTAACAAACATAATTTTGAAACTACTGTTAAAATTAAAAATCATTTTTTGAAATTTATACACTATTTATTTTTAGTAGAATTTTCGTTGTGATAGTTTTTTATGCAGACATTTATGGCTTCTTCAATTATATTTGCTCTTGCTTTTGCTATTTTCATGGCTTTCTCTTGGGATTCTACAGATAAGTTGCTGCCTCCAAACTTCTGTGTTCCACAAAGAAATCCTTTGTTGCAGCATACTATCAGGTTAGACCCAATACCTCCACAAATATCTTCTTCATAAGCTGATGGGTCAGTCAATAGAACATTACTGAAACAATTATCATGAAACAAATGATTTTAATGAATCCTTTGCAAAATAAAGATTGCAGGAACAATGTTATAAGGTACATTACCAATTTTTCATGTTATGGATGGCAAAACTAGTGGGCACAGGAAGTCCCTGAACTGCTAACTGGTTTCTTACATTTGGATCCACCTTAATTTCTTCTGTTTCGACATCGTAACTTACTGTTGGAAGTGTTACTATGGAAAAACATTTAATTTTGATTAGTGAATATTCCAGTCTTATATTATGCTTTTGTGTTTAATGATAGGTAGGTACTTACATGTTTTTAAGCTTGCCATCAAAGCAATCAAACATGAGTCTACCAGGCTGCCATCATTGTTGATGCAGATAAGATCGCAGTATGCCACCCATGCCAGTTTGTCCTGTACTATGCACAGGTCTTTCAAGTTCACGAATTTAGAGGTGTTTATAATATCATTAACGATGGTGCTTGTGACTTGCGCGATATCCGATGGTGGGCCTGGTTTGATCTTGGAAGAACAAAGAGGTGGCAACTCCACATTAGTCACAAGAAAACCGTTTTGAGGTTCCTCTGCTTTTGGCGTAGCCAATTCCTGTGAGTAAAGATGTTAGGTTTTGATGTTGTTGTGCTTTGTTTTATTCAGTTTATAGCATAATTTTGTTACCAATTTTATTCCACAAACAACAGTAGTGTTTCCACATTTTACGATAGCGGATGCTTCGGCAGTCTTTATAGAATTTACATTTAACTTAATGCTGCGCAACTCATGATGTTCTCGCCCATCGGTTCTTATGTTCCTCGTAAGATAATCTTCGAAATATTTTATCGGATGGATCAACCTGCAATAAAAAGTAAGGTTAGTTACACTCGCGCTTCTTTACTCTCTTTCGATTACTTTGAATTATTACAAAAAGCAGGAGAAACATGCTTACTTAAAAACCTCAGACATTATAATTGCATATAAATAATTTGGTTTGATTGATTCGACTCGAATTTTATGTAATTTTATTGTAGGTAAACAAAACAAACACCATCAGTGACAACCAAACCACTTCATACAAGGTGACAGACAACAAACAAAAAGGAAGGAGATCAGATAGTGCTGCCATCTTGATTATTTAAAAAGGGGTAGTTGAATGAATTGAACAAGCCAGATTGAAAAAAAAACGTATGTGAGTGAGCAGCATGCATGACTGTGAGAAGTTGATTAATTGACAAAATATTTGCTAAAGAGATACGCATTTTTTCCGCACTGTGAAGTTTCGTATACGTACCCATTCAAAAAGGGCTATATTGCTAAATAATTCCTGACTATATACAAAAAAGTTCACTTTAGTGCTGGATCCAGCGAGAAAAGGTCGAAGGGAAAGGTGGCAGCACAATATTTTTTTTTCTCCGTATTATATGCGTTAGAATAAAATCTATAGGACCATACTACCTCGTCTGCCATTGTATATTGTATGTATTGCAATGAAATGATCAATTTCTAAAAATCATCTCATAGCTAAGTTTTTCACTTGTAAGCTTGTAACCAATAAAATTCACACAAAATTGCTTATATACTTGAATAACATAGTAACAATTGGGAGTTTTGGGACAAATCTTTGCGACATGTACCTTTTCCTACCTTTTCTACCGAATTGATTGAATGTACAAAATGTCATTTTGATTTTGACAGTTGACACAATTAATTTGACAATATTGTTTGTCAATTTTTTGACATTTCTTTTTAGGTTGTTTGTGGAGCACGAAACTCCTACGGTGTGTGAAATATAAAATTATCTAAAATTATCGACATCTTCTTCTACGGAAATAGATGTTTTGTTTCCTAAAATTGCCCACATAAATCCCTGGGAGTTGTTAAGTTCAATATTTTTAGTCCAGAACTTAATTTCAGGTCATAATGGCTAAACCAAAAGGTGAGAGGAAAGGCAAATCTGCCATCAATGAAGTGGTGACCCGTGAATATACAGTGAACCTACACAAACGTCTTCATGGCGTTGGTTTCAAAAGACGTGCCCCTCGCGCTGTCAAGGAAATCCGTAAATTTGCCGAAAAACAAATGGGAACTCCCGACGTACGAGTGGACACTCGCCTAAACAAACACCTTTGGTCTAAGGGAGTCAGGTAAGAAGCCGGCAAAGCCAGGCAGGAAGCCTGTTAGCCATTCTAGAGTTTGGGTTGTAGTACTTACCAGTACAGCATTCTTTTATCTAATATTATGAATGTGAAAGTTTGGATGGATGGATGTTTGTTGCTTAGGGTTGGCTATAGCAATCCTTGTACCTGAGTTGAGGGTTGGGGATAGGGGGGATGCAAGTGGGGGTAGATGGCAAGTCTTCCCCTTGAGTCCTTTTTTCTAGGAAATGAAAAAAAATAATTTTATTTTTCAGGTAAGTTACTAGTTAGGTTAGGGTTTTTTTTTATATGAAGAAAATTGGTAGTAATATTTCATCTCTATGACAAAAAGACTCAAGGGAAGGAATTCTCATTAGGTTAGGGTTATTTTTTTTTTTTTTTAAAGTGAAGGAATTTAAAGAAATTTTTTTTTCATTTTCTAGAAAAAAGAACTATAGGGAAAGACTTGCCATCTACCCCCACATGCTTCCCCCCTATCCCCAACCCTCAACTCAGGTACCAGGGTAGCTATAGTTTAACCGTTGCTTAATAATGCCAGAATGGATCTGGATGAAATTTGACATAGTATAGTATAGATTATAGTCTGGAATAGCACATATGCTACGTTTTATCCTGTGGGAATACCGGGATTTACAACTGCGGGTAAAACCGTGGGATGCAGCTAGAACATAATATTGAATGTTTTTTATGTTTGGGACAGTGACTAGACAACCTGATTCAAGAGAGTAGACAGCTACCTTACCTCATTTATCTCACCGATGTAAATAATTATTGCTCTTCCTATTTCTCACTGTCTGGTTTTATCCAATATTGTTGATGTAGCCAAAAAGGAAAAATGCTTAATTACACATTTTCCCTCTTTTGGTTTGTATTTTCATAAACAAAACATCTGTCACATGGAAAGTCTCGCACCTGGTATGAATGTATGTACTAGTTTACTTAACCTAAAAAAATTAATTATATTGAAATTTGTTTCACACTAATTTGTTGAGATGTTTGACGACCTCAGTGGCGCAGCGGACGAGTGTCCGCCTGCGACGCTAGAGGTTGCGGGTTCGATTCCCGCGCGGAACAATTTGTGTACGCTCTGCAGAAATTTTTTTTCGTTGGTCTGGGTGTTTATGTATAATAAAAAATATCTATCTATGTAATTATTTAATGTATTAAATATATCAGTCATCTAGTACCCATGACACAAGCTTTGAGTAGCTTACTTTGGGGCTAGATGGTGCTGTGTGAATTGTCCAGCATTATTTAAATAAATATATTTACATTTCCCTTGATATGTGGCTGCGTTAGGTTGTAGGATGTGGATTCAAGGTCATAGGTGGGTAGGTAGTACTTTAGTCAAAGTATTTTATTGCATAAATACATGTATGAGAAGATGTCACATAATTATAATAATGTCCAATGAATGTATTCTACTTAAAACTAGGCGTGCAATATTTTTGATTACAAGATAATATATAAAAAGACAAAGGAAAAAATACCTACAGTCAATAGAAACAAATTTAATCAATTACCTACCTACATATTTAATCATAAATTATATTTATTATTTTGTTAAATGTCAATAAGGATACAATGGATTCATAAATTCATTCATGTCATAAAAAGTAGTTAGTAGTGGGTAGATTATAATCTCAGTAATAAGAACTCACAGTCACCCCTTTTGTGTTTTATAGAAAATCATTCCTATGTAAAAATTCCCAGTACAAACAACCTTTTTCCTCCTTTTCAGAAATGTCCCCTTCAGAGTACGAGTAAGGCTGTCACGCAGACGCAATGATGATGAAGACTCTGCCAATAAGCTATTCACTCTAGTGTCCTATGTGCCCGTTGCATCCCTCAAGGGTCTGCAGACAGAGAATGTGGATGCTAGCCAGGAATAAACAATTATTTTAAGATAATCACTGCAGTTTTCTTTCTCATACTGGCTACATGGAGGTAGGTTAATACATGCAGGGAAAACTGTTTTAAGACTTTGGTAGAGACTTAGGCCCGTATTCAGAAACAGTGCTTGAGTTTGAGTCGAGCCTCAAGCATAGACTTAAGCAGAGATTTGATTCTAGAACGCTGCTTGAGGCTCGATTCTTTGATTGGAGTTCACATGAGTTTTGCATATTCTGAAACGTCACTCAGGCCGAATCGTTGCTTGAGCATCTGTCACTTTTCAAAGAAAAACGAGACCGATGCTCAAGTAGGGTTGCGACCATGCTTGAGTATGACATTTGCCTTGGTTGTTGCTTGGATACGAGTAAACAATGGATAATATGTTTGAAGAAGTGAACATTTTTGATATCACTAAAGAATTGGCTTTCCGTCAGGTAGGTCTGTACGATATTTTCGAGATATCCCAGTGACCCTTTTGGTAGGTATAAATGTACAGTTGATAAAAGATAAGTTGGTATGTAAGTACATACATGGTATGTACCTATCGGTTTTCGCAAGATGTAGTAAAAAATGTAATTTTGCCTATAGGCAGTGAAAATGACGAGCATCCAGAAAGCGAGGCTGTCCAATTCCTCTGGAGTAGCAAATTTTAGCATTATGTTTGCGTTTTCACGCTATCTACACACCAAATTTTTATTCGCCCTTCATGAGGCGAGGCAGGCTAATGTCAATAGCGGTTATTCTACTTTTCTACCTTGACCATGAAAGTAAACACGTTCCGTTGCACGTAATTTATTGTAAAGTCATCCATTACACTACTGCATCAAAAAAAAATACAATTAGCGTGTCAAATCTAAGAAATTTTTGTAATAATAGGTACAAGGTCGTTAGTGACCAGGAACAATAACTACAGGTTAAACTCATTATTTTGATAGTTCATATAGCCCTACGAGAAATTTAAATTTATTTTAATAAATGAGATATTGCTAATTTCTAAAATTTTAACTTTTAAGTCATGCGTAAAACGGACCGATTTTCGAAGCAAACGAAAGGCCTTTAGAGTAGTAAGTCTTAGTACAGTCTAAAGCTCGGAAAATTCAATTCTCTACATACCTATTGTATACACATTTACAAATAACTGTTATTGAGCTATATCATCATGGTGGTCTTTCTACACAACACTATCTTGTAGAACTTAATTGGCATAATGTATGTATGCTGCCTTGTTATAATATTATTTCGTTGTAACAAGGATCATACAAAAGAATGGTAGAGCAAAGAAAGAAAAGAAAGAACAAGGTAAAAAAAGTAAGAATAGTTACGAAGCTCCAGGTGGCTCCAGGGGCTTGATATTTGTTGCCTAGAGCACATGTAAATGGTTTAGTTCAGGTAGGTACATACATAGTTGCTGGGTGTTAGTTGGTATCACATGGACCCTGCATAGGGTATGGCAATGTGGAGGCAGGCCGAGGTTTAAACTATTACCTATGCACATAGTTTTTCTTTTAATTTAGCAACTGTACATATAACTATGAATTAAAAGGCTGTGTTTACGGAACTACTAAATCTAAATAATAAAAATGTATGCTACTATACAATGCTACAATAGTATTTCACTGACACTCATAAATACATTACTGAACGGAACTGTGTCGGCACTGTTGTGTGCGTATCCTACTAATCCTACTAATATTAAAAACGCGAAAGTTTGTAAGTATGGATGGATGTTTGTTACTCTTTCACGTCGAAACGGCTGAACGGATCTGGGTGAAACTTGCAGAGACAGATAAAAGTCTGAAATAGCACACTTTTTGTCCCGTGGGGATACCGAGATTTAATTAAATCTGCGCGGGTTAAACAGCGGGGAGGGAACAACTAGTTGGCCATAATGGCGATGACAATGACAAGAGCTTATGTACCTCTTGCTCGCACGTTTCGACATGTTGACAACCAAGTTGTGTGCAATCCAAGGAATTTGAATACAAGTGTGCAATCACACAATGCACACAGATAAGTAAAAAAAAAACACCTTTAAAAAACAACAACAATACATACCTACTCAATACATATTTACGACTGGTTCCCTATAAGTCGAGTCCCTTTACGTCGAGCCTAGAAAGTTCTCTCTTTTATTACCCCTATGTCGAGTTTTCCGCACAAATATTTTGAAAGAAAAATACTCTCAGACTCGACGTAAGGGGACTCGACATAAAGGGAACCAATAATATTTACTTACCTACAATGCATACACATACAAACAAAGATACCTGCCGACTGAAAAATACCTAAATCCTTAGGTACCGCTTTTATCAATCAAGCTAGCAATCCCTGAAGCCTGTAGGCTGTACATAGTGCGGTTATTACGGAAGGAAGGACAGCATTATCTCTCACACTCGAGCGAGCTTCGATCACTGCCTGAACGACCTCGAAAGCCTTGTTAAGGCGTAATGACATGAGAACAACCGAATCCTCCCCGCTTATATAAATAACTTTTTTTATGCAGGTAATATGACTATTCGCGTGAACAGTGATTTTATGTGTGAAAGGTTTTGTTGGAGTTTCATTCATATTAATATAATTGGGTGTTATATTGTAGGTAAGTATATACCTTGGTATGTAATTTGCAAAAAAGTTTTAAGTATTCTATCAGTTATTATTATTGGTGTCCATAGTAGGTACTAGGTCTCTATAGTTTGGGGCTAGATGGCGCTGAGTGAATTGTTTGCTAATATTCACATGATTAACATGGGCCTCGTTTATAAATATTTCGATACTACCGGTTGTTTCTGGGCAACATTTTATACTTTTATCAAAATAAATTAACGACAAATATAAATAGTTCAGCAATTTAAAATTCAGACGTGACTCTGACAACCCTCTAGACCTCCACAAAGATTTTGAAAACGAAGAGAGGCAAAAAGACTCCGTCGTGAGCATTTCGTTTGAAATAGTTTTGTCGTAGCACGTACGTAGCATTGCTACGCCACGTAGCATACCGTAGCATCAATAGCATGTAGCAGCTATCCGTGTAGCACTATGATTGCTATAATTTTCCTCGCTTATCTTGTAAACGGGCATCATTGAAATGCAATAACAAGCTTAGAAGAAATAATGAAGGAAAAGACTTACCTATTCACCATGATTATAATTTATCGACCTCTATAACGAAATCAACAGCAGACAAAGCAAACCTAGTTGTACTAATGTCGCTTGTGTGTGAGCGGGGGAGTGACTTCGAGAGTTATGGACTTTCCACATTTTTGTTCGGCTCGCGTCTGTTTTCGTGCAGGTGAACTTGATAAATATTTCACAGGATTTTACAGCTGTGAAATAAATGTTTGGCGACGCTTTGTCGGGTATTGTACAATTGGGTAAACACAATGAAGTTCTCACCGTATTTCAATACACTAGGTACCTACCTAGTCATAGTTTTGTTTTCTAGTCTAGTAGACATACTTATTCTCTGGAAACTAGAAAAAAACTAAAAGTATAAGACTGACATAATTGAAGAACCTTAATAAGAATACACATAAACGATTGACTGTGTGACCTACTTCAAGTTGCTCGTTAATTGACCGAGCGAGCGAAGCGAGCGAAGCGTCTCAGTTTCCACATTGGCCAAAAATGCGTTTGTCCGGATGTCTGTCTGTCTGTCTGTTCTCCTCTACAGGTCGCATTTTTGAACCGATCTGGACGAAACTTGGTACACAGGTTATATGACTTATTAGAATTTTTTTGTCGTCGGGGATTTTTGATTGGAGGGGTACTTCCCCCAAAAAAAGGGCAAAAAGGGGGCTATTTGATATACTGGATATCTCAACGAAATGAGATCCGATTTCGGTTATTCTTTTTTTATTTGAAAGGTAGTAACTATAAGTTGGTCTCATGAAAGTTTGGCGAAGATCTGATAAGGATCTTCAGCATGATGAACAGGATAGCTCATCAAACAATCGATGGTTTTCAATCAAATTTGAGAGAAACACAAAGGACCTCATTCTACACAAGATGATGCAAAAAAAATCAAAAAGATCAAAAAAATCACAAAACGGAAAATGTACTTGCACATTACATTCCTCAAATAGCACACTTTTAGTATGCTCGCGAGGTCTACAGCTCCCAGAGCCACTAGTTTTAAGGTAATAACCGGCTTTAACGTTAGAAATCTGACTATAGAATAGACGTATAGAATTTAGTGTCGAGACAAATATTGCTAGCTGACAACCTCTGTGGCGCAGCGGGCGAGAGTCCGCCAGCGACGCAAGAGGTTGCGGGTTCGATTCCCGCCTCGGAACGAATTTGTGTACGATCTGCAGAAATTTGTTCCGTTTGTCTGGGAGTTTTTTATGAATAATAAAAAATATCTATCTATGTAAGTATATAATGTATTAAATATATCAGTCATCTAGTACCCATAACACAAGCTTTGAGTAGCTTTCTTTGGGGCTAGATGGTGCTGTGTGGATTGTCCAGCATTGTTTATTTATTTACATAATCACGTTTACATAACGGGTTTCCAAAATTTGTCTGGGAAAAATGAATCGTGCACAAGTGCGAATGATAGATCCCGGATCCTGCAGTTGGTTTTTCTCGTTCTGACACGGAGGCGATGCGACCTACATAAAAGTTCAAGATTAAGTACATCGCAGTCCTCTCTGGCTACGAATAGATAATTTACTGCTAGATGACCTTCGGATCCAGTAGATATGAGGGGAGTGCTGGGAAGACAATGTCGTACATATTTTAAGCGGGCACGCCCCGTTCGCACAAAGGCGTAATTTATAGGGCCGCGCGGAGACGGGCGGCTGAGTTATGTGCCGACGATAGCGACGAGCTTTTAACTGCCTAATGGGCCGATTTACCAGACCACCTTGCCTGGCCTGCTCTCGAGCACGGCGGCGCCAGGGAGCCGATAGTCGGACGCATTTATATCGTAGCACGACAATCATTATTAAAATATTGAAAAACCGACTTCGATGCACTCGAAAATACACTCATACCTACTATAACTGACGACCTCAGTGGCGCAGCGGACGAGTGTCCGCCTGCGACGCAAGAGGTTGCGGGTTCGATTCCTGCCTCGGAACAATTTGTGTACGATCTGTAGAAATTTGTTTCGTTGGTCTGGGTGTTTATGTATAATAAAAATATCTATCTATGTAATTATATAATGTATTAAATATATCAGTCATCTATAGTACCTATGACACAAGCTTTGTGTAGCTTACTTTGGGGCTAGATGGTGCTGTGTGAATTGTCCAGCATTATTTATTTATTTATTTATTTATAGCTCAAAAACTACTAATACTCTTCAACCGTCCTTCAGATACTACTAGAACTCAAAATTCAAAACTACGCTTCAGATCCGACTCAAATTTAAATGGGACTACATGACAAGCAACAGGTTTCAATTATAAAAATATCTCAAATAGCATGTGACTTGACAGCCGATTAAGTGGTCGGGCTTACAGAAACCGGCGGTTAAACTAATAAATTACTTATAAGAAACCCAGGAGATTTCCTTTAGCCAAAGCCCTTTATAAAGCCAAGAAGCTGAACACCGCTGCTGGACTGGGTGATGGTCATACGTGCGAGCTGACCTTTATGTTTTTCATCACCGTATGATTGTTTGCAGTGGTATTTTGCTCGCACACAACAATTGTGATGTTCGTAGGTATTGGTTGAGAGTAGTAGTTTTCGCCAAGTTTTTCAATAAAACACAACTCTCCGAGACGACGTTTCACTGTGGGGGTGCCCTGTTTACGGCCGGTGTTCGCTACACTACCTACTATTCAATCCACGGAATTGATCAAATTGTACGGAAAGAACTGACCACTTTTATCTGCTTACGGGAAGATGGGGGAATGCCGATCACCTGAGAGAAAAATTTGTTTTTCCATTTGTCTTATGTTAGTTTTGATGTTTAGATAGTCTGCCTGCTCAAGCGTTACAACCCCTGCGCTGGAGCGTGCTCGCTGTGTTCTAAGGCACCTTATTTAATACGTTATTGGAGTGAGTGGTATTACCCGACATGATCGCCAATACCCCTGCTTGGGGAAGCAGCAATATAGGGGTATATTGCTGATATTATATGGAAAAAACCCAAGTGCATTAAATAGTTCTATGTATTTCCTTTTTTGATAGATAATCACCAATTCTATGTAGGATTGCAAGCTTAGATGAGTGTAGTTCATTAGTCAAGATATTTAGAAACTTATTTTAAAAACTTTACACAATAAATAAATTGAAGTTCTTTCTCATGTCATCTTTCACATAGTCCATCCATCTTTTCTTTGGCCTAACTTTTTTACATCCATCCACATTCATCCGTATAATCCACTTTCGGATCTCGTCTGAAAACCAGCGCTGTTTATCATCTATGGATGATCTGCAGCATTTTGCTGAGACGGGACCTGTTTGTAGCACTTTGCTTAAGGAGGACTCTGTACCATAGCATCTTTTTATATACCTTTTATTTGTCTCTTTAATTTTAACTATTAGTTTGTTACTAGCTTGTAAATTTTTGATCTTCATAATTATGTTTGTGTGACAAATAAAATAATTTTCTTTCTTTCTATAATTCTTCTCATTACATGACGACGAACAAAACGAATAAAATAAGTTGTATACCTACGTCCTAACTCCTTTCAACAAAGGATCACAACACAATACCTGAACGTTTTAAATTTTTCCTTACAAAATACGCTGCATATAATTGAGTTCGAACAAACGATATCTGGTACGTGGGCTCGAACTGGAGCATAAACACCATGCACTTGAAAAGTGCAGCGCGCGAGGGCTCTCAGGGCCGAGGGTCGTTAAGGCAGCGCTGCCCCTCCACTAGAAACATTATTCAGTTAGCTAAGCATCTTCCACCTTCATGAAACTTCAGGAAACTTCTTGACATTTATAGAATAGAGTAGAATATGATATTTGACTCTTAGACACGGGTGCAGCATAACAGACATAAAAATGGAAACATGCAAGAAACAGATTGGTAAGAAGGTATATACATAAGAATAATATTTAATTAATTTAAGAAGATATTTTACCAGCATTTACTGAGCTAAAATGGTTAGCTCCAGCTTAATGCCTCTACGCGCCGCCGGCCGCCCTGGGGCGACGATGACGAACGTACAGTAAAACACTTAAAATACAATAGGGCGGCCTTATCGCTAAAAGCGAAAACTTTTATCCAGACAGCCTTAGGATGGAAAGTTGTTACAAGCGGATGGCGGTGCACGAATATTTGAATGTGTGAGCGATAGTACTACTAATGTGTAGGTGCTGCGAAAAAATATGTAAAAGGTTTTTTTTTTTTTTTTTTTTATACAACTAGCTGATGGAACAAGCAGATGGCCCACCTGATGTTAAGTGGTAACCATCACCTATAAACAAAACATTGCCCCGTAGGTCACGCACAATAGGAACGTGCCCTACGATGCACTGCCCTGCGTCCATCAACTTGAGGCATACAGATGTTAAGCCTCATGTGCCTGTAATTACACCGGCGACCACACTCTTCAAACCGAAACACAGCGTTGCTGCTTGGCGGCAGAAAAAGACGTGGTGGTAGTACTTCCCCGGACGAGCCCTTCACAAAGAGCTCTACTACTCTTAACAACAATATAACAATAGGTAACAATTTATAGTTGACGAAAAGTTAATTCAGTGATTTTCCGTTACCGCCGTACTATAACGGTGACGCGTATTATAATATATGTCAATTCATTTAAATATAGCAAACTGTGCGATACTACGTCGTTTCTTAACAGGGAAGCGTTTAGGTCGGGAACTGCAAAGCGCAATTGTTATAAATGCTATAATTATTTGAACGTCAAATGCATTTGGACGAAATATTATTTAGCAACCACGAAAACAGATATTAACCAACCACAAATTTATGAGCAATCGTTTATTATTACTGAATTCATAACTGCTGTACAGCTAATAGAGCAATCGTGTTCTAGCTAATACGGAATTTAAAATGACTAAACATAGGACAAATATTACAATTAATTAAATATTATAAGTAATTGCATATTATGCCCCAAGTTGATGGACGCAGGCAGCATTGTTGGGCACGTGCACGTGCGCGACTTACGAGGCAATATCACTTAACATCAGGTGGCCCACCTGTCATCTGCTTGTTCCATCAGCTATTAGTAAAAAAAATCAATTTTTGCCGTACCTTTTATAACAAATATTTGCCCAGTTGTTTGGGGTATGACAAAAATAGTCCATTTGCCCTCTACCTCAAATATTTATTGTACTACATATCACCTTTTGAACCCTGATTAACAACCCCTTGGCCCGTTTAATTCGTACCTTAAAGACCAAATACAACCTGTCTATCTACTGAAATCCTAAACGATTAGATTTACGGTTCGACGGTTTGTTTGCTCAGACATCACAATTTATATAAACATACACAAATTCGTCCAATTTGTTTGAGAACCTTCGCTCGCTTCGTTCGTCACAGAACACAAACCCGGGCTACTTCCGAGTCCTGCATCTAGATATCTACGACCCAATTTGGCTAATTATAGGTTAGTACGATCCTACATAATTTAATTCTACACCAATCGTGTTGAATTATTCACCATCCACTTCATTTTGATCCGGTAAACCTAAAAGAAAGAAAGAAAGAAAGAAAGAAAATATATTTATTTCGTCCCACAAAACAAGTAGGTACTTACTTAAAACTAACAGAAAATAAAATTATAACCTACACTAATAAAGGACCTACCTACCGTTGTGCGGGGCAAAAAGGTCACGTCTCAGCTTAAATGCTGCACTAAACCTAGGTACCTAGGTACCGTAGGTACAGTGCAACGCTGGTTTTCAGACGTGGCCTGGCCTAGTGTGACATGCGACCGGTAGACAAGTAAAACATATATGCATCTATCAGAGATGAAACAACCGTTTCCTCGAATGGTATCGAGAACAGTATTCGGTCCTGTATCGCATGTAATTGGCTTGCAGATTAGCTAGCAGTCGCTCTAGGGTGTTGTAGGTTAGCTAACAGTCGCTACAGGGTGTGGGCGGATCGATGCTCGATGTGACACAGTGTCCATGGAATTGCGAAATCAGGAAGTGTCGGCATCATGAAATTACCAATACAATACAATACAGATAAGCGAACGTCTGCTACGTTCTTTATTGATTGAAGCCACAACAGTAAATTTGAATTAGAATTACGGATTACGGCAATATACAGGGTTACAGGAAAAATCGTGCTAGATCCGTTAAGGGCGTGGAGTACCCATAATTTCTGACTTATACAGGGTGTATAGCGATATAATTATCGCCGTGATCTGTAATTGTATATTAGATCAGTATAATCGGGGGCAGCGGCCCCTTCTACGGTTACGTTGTGAAAGTATATGCATAGTCTAGTCTATGTCTAAGTCTATGATGGATCAATAACTAGGCAAAGAATTGAGGGACTAGAGAGAGGACTGAACAGCGGCTGAATAGTCAGCGACCTGGTTCAAAAAACCGCTGAACGCGGAAGGTTCAGGCCTGAAGGAAAGGAAACACGACCATGTAATAAACCTTCGTTCTGCATGAGACTATTAACTAAAAGAAAGACGCCATGAAAATAATAAAGGATATAGGGTCCTACTTAATAAAAGCTTCATATGAATGTTATGCAAACTGTGCAAGCTATGGTAATCAGTAATTAAGACAACAAATACGTCGATATTGAAGACAAACGTGAGTTGAGAGATTACCATGGCAAGCAATGTAAAGATGTCGAGGATGATGTGATGTGATACTCATGTTTACACTAGCAAGATTTTAGAGCAGATTCGCATAACTACAGCACGCGTGCCCCCATTGCTTGGTACCTCGGAAAGTGATCAAGTCAGTGCCAATCTACATCTATCCGTGACGCAACCATCCACGGTAATCCACTATCAACCTTATAGTTTCCTCTAATGGTAATCGTACAAAATCAATTATTACAATCCATTAGTGCTTTCCGTTCTTTTAATTCCGTAAGTGCCACAAGGTTCAACATTCAGAATTGAACTTCGTAACACTACATCATCAATAACGTCCACTTCATGAAGAGATTATTATAAGCTAGCGACCCGCCCCGGCTTCGCACGGGTGCAATGCTTTACTATTATACATATAAACATATAAACATTTCTCTTGAACAACTCTATCTACTCAAAATCGCATCAAAATCCGTAGCGTAATTTTAAAGATCTAAGCATACATAGAGACGGATAGACAGACAGCGGAAAGCGACTTTGTTTTATACTATGTAGTAACGAGCTTTTATGCTTACAAAATGAATTTCCATTTTACTACCTAAGAGAGATCTAAAGAAAAAGAGGTCTGAGTTCGGAGCGAATATTTACTTGCAAGAGAAAAGAGAATACAATGGCAAAAAAATCAAGGTTTTCCTCTATTTTCGCGCTAGAGGCGGTTTGTGAGGACTGCATGCACTTGACCCGATGTAAAACGCATAACAAAGGCACTAGTAAAAGACAAGTGATTTAGAGCTGAGCTAGTAGTGTGTGCAACCTTTTCGCGTATGAAAATATGTATAGAGAGTTCTGAGATCCACGAATTGCGAGTTTTTCTCAGAAAACTTCTTTTTTTTTTTCTTCTTTTTTTTTATGGCTCCTGTCATAGACAATCTTGCCAATGTCAAGTGATTCTGAGATTATACTCTTTGTAGTTATGTTTCTAGTCACGTCAGTCCAAAGTCGAGTCAGTCAATTGTTTTGAAGAAAATGGTGGCGGTTTCTTCAAAACATTTGAAACATTTTCGGTCAAATCACGATATCACATAATGCACTTTCATTGTTTCTTTCATTGAATTTGAATTGAATTTGTGCTAAGACCACAAGTAATGTTGGTTAAAATACCACCAAAATTACACAACACAACTCAAAATAACACTAGAAAAACAATTAAAATGAAAATGTTATGTTGCTTCGTTAGATGACAGAAAACGAATACTCAGAAAACTTAGCAAATGTCTTTTATTTTTCAGCTTTTGTTTGTCTTACGTTTTATGAATTGTCAAAGTCAAAGTCAAATAATGTTTATTCAATAAAATCACAAGGACCATCTTGAACCGTCTTAAGACTCTGGTGTAGCGATGGGTCGTACTTGTATTAATCACGTACCAGGCCTAGGCAGCGCTTCCACCTTTGCGTACCTTGTTCAGATACCAGGTCTTCAAGTACTTGGATAGTTTTATGGACTGACTTGGATCATAGCATAGTACGTACTCGGCCCGCAGCAAGCACCACCATTCCCACGGTATTTTAGTACTTTGGAACTTCCAATACTTAGCGCAATGCGCAATACGTACCTACGTAAAGTCCGCGTCACGCAAAAAGAACGCCGGAAGGTGTGGGGGGGGGGGGGGGTTGATGCCGCGAGTATTTTGTATGCGCAAACACATCCCCTCCACTGTTTTCCAGCGTTATTTTTGGTTGACGCGCACTATAGGTACTACGTAACGTATATCTACCTACTAGTACTACACATACCTACTTAAAAAAAGGTACATAGGCGAACTTAATGTGTAGCGAGCGTAGCGTTACCTAGGTATATACTCTTTGGTGTGTAGGTAGGTAGGTATGTAATCAACTCGGGAATATTTTTTTCCTAAAAATGAAGGACTTGAACGATGTACCTAGGTACCTACCTACCTACGCGTTTTTCGCGACGCGGTCGGGCATATTTCCGTCGGCCTAAACTTTAATCCAGCAGTGGAGGCCCAGAGTTCAGAAAAAGGTGGGATACGCTTGTTGAACTCTCTGAAGAGAACTAGAAGAGGAAGGTACCTAGGTACCATAACTAAGCAAAGTTAAAACTCCTAGGTATTTAAACAGTTTTTATAAGTAAGGCTGTAAGTTTGTAAGTAGGTAAGTAAGGTACTCACAGAAGTTAGTAAAAATGACTCATTAGGTACCTACTGCACACACAACACAACGCACAATAAATAAACTGACGAATAAAAAAGGACCCAATTTACTCAATTTGAAAAAAAAATCTAAGTACGTGCGATAATGTATCTTATTCTTATGGTATTAGGAGTCATAGCTGTAATATTATAATGGCACTTGTACGTTTTCATTTTGCAAGTTCAAGAGTTCAAGGTCTTAAATCACAATCAAAAATGCGTCTTATGTATATGTATCTACCTAGCTACTAGCTAGCCTGCATAATACAGAGCGAGGGTGACGTATCATTCCTTCTTACTTGCCCGTGAACTGCCGCCGCGTGGCGCGGCTCGGCGACGCGACGGGACTCGGGACCTGACCGACCGACATCTCCTCCTCCCTCCTCCTCGCTCATCGCATCGCCCCGCGCCCGGCCTTGTTCAACAAGGTTTGCGCGTACCAGGGCGACGCGATGCTTGCCTCGAAGTATCAATGAAAATACCTGGTATTTATACTAGGTCGAGTAAATACGCTTCATCCCTACAATCGACACGTACCGAGTCATGCGAGTACTACCGGTACCTACCTTGTTCGACCCAATAGTCGAATTAGGTACGCGTAATCGCATGGAAATACCTGGTATTTATACTAGGTCGAGTAAATACGCTTCATCCCTACTCTGGTGCCAGTTCCACGCGACCAACACCGAGAAGAACAGGCAATTGCGGTTTACCTTTCGTTTGTTTGGTTTACCAAGAATATATTTTTCATCTTTATCCTACTACTGTTTATTAAAAACGCGAAAGTTTGTAAAAATGGATGGATGGATGTTTATAACTCTTTTACGCCGGAACGGCTGAACGGATCTGGATGAAACTTGGCAGAGAGATAGATTATAGTCTGGAATAGCACATAGGCTACTTTTTATCTGTTTATTTTATTTTTTTATTAGTGTGAAACCGCGGGGCGCAAACAGTTTAAATTAATCATTTAATAAGTTTATGAACATCGTGAATGTTAAAAAACGTAATAATTAAAATATAAGTTATAGGTATATAAAATTTCAGGTATATACCTGAAAAACTTATAAAAAATGGATCTCGTCTGGAAAGTCGAGATCTTGGAATATTTTTTGTGAAAAATAAACGAGATGCAATTCACCTAATTCTAATTTGATGCCACAAAAATATGGTTCGCGAGTCGTGACCCAGTTGTCTAATTTTAACATTTTTAACGATCGCACTTACAAAGAGGTTGGTACGGAATCCTCGTGAAAATTTACGTTTCTAGGGTTTCGAACTAAATCAAAAAGCCCATAAAACAGTTTCAGCTTGTCTTTAATTAATACACCTATATGCATGACCTCCTTCTTTAGTACTTCAGCAAACACATTTATTTATTACAATAAGAATAGAATAATTGTGTTATTTGGATTTTTTAATTTTGGTTTTTTAGTTTTATTCTAAGGAGCATACTGCGTGTTTTAAAAATATACATTTGACACAAGATTATACTTCAAGTTACCCATAGTTTTTATGTTTTAACTTTTTATTTATTTAGTACGATTAAATTTCAGCTGTATGAGCAAACAGTAAAGTTGTTCCAATTAGAAAAATCGAGCACTAGACTATAATACGTACATTATATTATATCAGTTATCTAGTAAACATAACACAAGCTTTGAGTAGCTTACTTTGGGGCTAGATGGTGCGTGTGGATTGTCCAGCATTATTATTATTTTTTTAATATCTAACTATTCTTTGAAACTGGGAAAACACATCAACAACATCATATTCATAACAAAATAAAGCTAAATTAAAAAAAAAAAACAAAACATTATCTAAAGCGAGATATATCGACTTTTAGTCGCGAAATTGGAAAAGGTCTTCGAAAAGGGCTGAAACTAAACTAAATATTTCAAAATATTTTACGTGTTAGAAATTTATGTGGTCAAGAATGTATGTTTAGCTAAGTCTTTTGTGTATTATGTAGAATGTATGTTTAGCTAAGTCTTTTTTGTATTATGTAAACGCTGCTACTATGGGTCGAATGTGCTCATTTTCTAGTGAAACTAGTTGAAAAGGTTTCATGGAAATGAGGCTGAAATGTGTCGAAGATACATAATGCAACACACTGCGGAAGGCGGCTGGAGAGCTCTCCACACGAGTATCCTCGCACTTAACACACAAAACAGGCCAAACTACCGGCCTCAGAGTCACAGATCAGTCAGAAGTAACTTTGCTTTCTGCTTTGTAGGTAGCAGGTTCGATCTCCGACCAATGACAAACATTTGTATGACCAATGACAAAGATTGGAAGATTGAAGACACATCGAAGTTAATAATAATTATCGAATAGTAAACGATGACGTCACAGATGATTGAATGTAGAAAAGGTTTCGCGTTCAGTAGCCATGATTAATGGTTGTTTAAGGGAAGTGACGTCGCTACTCATTTTGGATTCTCTGGACGCTTCCGCTTTCACTAGCTTCCGTGTTTTGACAACTGAATAATTGTACAACTGAAATGTATCTTCCAATTAAATTAGAAAGTTTGATGGAGGTTCCCGATATAGATACACAATAAATAGGTAGGTACTACATATCTTATCGTTTTCATAGTACGCCGTAGAGCTACGCCGTAGCTACCAGCTACGACGTAGCTGTCGTTGTAGCGTCTGGCTTCATTATGGCTGACAAAAGTCAGGCAACTTCCCTGAATAACTGAACGTTGTTCTTAAAAATCGACAACAACCAGGATTCAGAGAATAATATTACCTACAGTGGTTGTTGTAGACCTTAGTATTTTAGTAACAATCTAGTGTTGTAAATTATAGGCACATGCGGCTTGATATCGGTATGCCTCAAGTTGATGGACGCAGGGCAGTGCATTGTAGGGCACGTTCCTATCGTGCGTGACTTACGAGACAATGCTCTGTTGTTTAATTTTGGTTTTAATTCTGGTGATGGTTACCACTTAACATCAGATGGGCCATCTGCTTGTTCCATAAGCCAGTTGTATAAAAAGGCTCAAAATAAATACAATGTTCCGTAAAATGTATTGCTGATTCACATCGGACGTGTGTTCTGTTGTTATATCGGTCGAGTGAGTAAAGTGAAGTGAAATAAATGAAATGATGTTACACACGCGATTGAACAAATATTTCATCAACTTGTTGCCCCAAAGGACGCGGAAAAAATCATTGGGATCATATATTACACTCAAGGGATCGGTCGGGGTATACAGGGTGATAACAAACCACGCTGAAAAACGGAAGACGGATGCCACAGCTAGGAAGTAGGGCATAATATCGACAGAGAGACAAAGTATTAAATTATGATAGCTTCGAAATCGTTCTGAAACATAACTATCAATGTTTTCACAGAGTTATAGGGTCCTGGCCTGGCGCTAGTTATCCAGAGATTTATGCTGAAAAAAATACAACTTCCAATAATAAACAATGTATATTTTTAAGCCTAATTTAGATTTTGTTTATTTTGGTTGTATTGTATCTAAGCACGGATTGGAGTTTCCGTTTAAATTCGATTTTGCTTTGCACCCTGTATAGTTTTATCAGATTTTTATTACAGATTTTGTCAAACAAATACAACACAGTTTCCAAACATTAAAACCTTTTTGGGAAACACAAACATATATTTCATTTCCATATATAACTGAGTTATGTAGTCCCGGGGCCAATTAAAATAAAATACATACATACATACATAAAATCACGCCTATTTCCCATCGGGGTAGGCAGAGATCACTGATTTCCACTTGCTACGATCCTGACATACCTCTTTCGCTTCATTCACTCTCATAACATTCTTCATACATGCTCGTCGGTTTAGGGTACTCTTGACCTGGCCTTTCTCTAGAACGTCTGCTATCTGATCTAGATTAGGTCCACCGAGATCTTCCCCTCCCAACAGTCCCCCCTCCCTTGATTTACCTTTTCATCAATCTTCTTTCATGCAGCCTCTTACCATTCCCAAACCATCTTAACATACCTTTCTCTACCCTCATCACTGCGTCTTCTTGCACTCCAGATTTTTTTCTAATCTCACTATTCCTCATTCTATCACTCAAATTGACACCACACATACTACGTAGCGCTCTCATTTCTACTGCATTCACTTTACTCTTTTAAATAAAAAACTTGTAAAAATCAAAAACATAAATAAATTATTACAGAAAAAGTCCTATATTTCCAGAGTTTACAGGCAGAGCCGGTTTATATGAGTTAATGTAATGCGCATTTCGCCCGGAGCGGCGCTAATCGCAAACGGGCATATTTACAGTCCTGAGGGAGAACAGCTGATAATGCTGCGTCCGCCGATGTTGTAAAAATATATCATTTCCATGCTATCTTATTATGTAACAATGTACATTTTTCAGCACCTAACCCTGGCCAGTATTCTCTTATCTGTGCCTGGGCTTCTTTTTATAATTTTGTGAATACGAAAAAAGCTATTTAGTAATACTAAATACTTCTAATAATGCTGATGGACCAAGCCGATTGTCCACCTTATGTTAAGTGGTAACCTATAACAAGTGATCACCCATAATAAAACATTTAATACGCGATATATGACCTGCCTCACAATGCACTGCTCTGCGTCCATCAACTTGAGGCATACATGTTAATCCGCACATCCTTTAAACCAAAACCACGCAACGCTGCTTGACGACATAAATAGGCATACCTAGTGGTAGTGGTTTTCTTATCCGAATGAGCCACACAAAGAGCTCTGTTGGTGATATAAAAAGCAGTGTCGTGTAAGGTAAGTAAGGTGTGGGCAAATATTATAACAAACTTATTTTAAATAATTAAAATAAGTTTGTTATAATATTTGGCCAATTTTGAATTTTGAGTAATAAAAATAATATGACATCTAATTGGTTTGACAATGGTGCCAATTCTGTTTAATTTTCCTAACTTATCCTAATTTGAAAGCACTAAAAATATTGCCCCCCCCCCCCCCCTTTTCAAAAGACCGAAAAAAGATAATAAATAAAAAAAAAACATAATAACTGGCTATAATTTTAGAGCTGTCAGATTATGTTTATTTAGGATAATCCAACAACAGAATCGACACCAATGTCACATTCTTTTGCAGAGGTGACATCATGTTCTTACTTCGTACATTTTTAACTTGTAGTCCTCTAACTAACATAATAACCGATCAAACGATGGATGTAGTACCTAGTTAACCTAATACAAATGACCTGCCGTGCCTGAGCGCATAATAGCCGTCTTTATTTCTACAGTAGGCACAGTAGGTATATACCCTGCATTGTATCCAAATGAAACTGAAGCAGCTTCACGACTTTGATCCCCAGGCACGGTAGATATCCCTTCAGATCTCTCAGTACCAAGTACTACCTGAAGATTCTTTGAGGATGTCTACGGGGGGTAGTCAGAGGTACGTCCAAACATTACATTTGGCACATACCCACATTTTGTATCCAAATGTAATGCTATAATCGTCTTTAAAAAATTATATGAATAAGGAACATTACCTTCTGAATGACTGGCTATAAAGACTTCAAACGCGGACTAATCGTGGCTTCCGACCTTTTTGGAAGTCCTCAAGTACCTGCCGAAACATTCTCTTACTTATTGAACCACAGGATTTTTAATATTAAGATCAAGTGGAAAAGGTATTGTATCAATTTTCATAAATAAAAGAATTCAGGCAAATGTTCAACACAAATTTCGTTTTAAGACTTCCGCTTGTAATCTTTGAACTGTTATGGCGGGTTGAAAAATACATTTAGATTGTTATAACAAGGATCTAAGACAGTGAATTGTTTTAAAATAGAGGTTTTTGTTATCTGCTTTTTAAAATTTTGGGGTTCCGTGATGTATTATCACAAACTAACTCATCAAGAAAAACCGACTTTAATAAATACACTAAATATACACTCATACTACTATAACTCAAAAACTGCTCGTCAGATTTGACTCAAATTAAATGGGAACACATGATAAATATCAGTTTTCGTTTAAAAAAAGAATCATCAAAATAACAGATTTTGATGAAAATCTGTTCAACCAGTCAAAAGTTATGAGATAACAAACACATAAAAATAAAGTCGAATTGAGAAGCTCCTCTGTCTTTTGTGCCTTTTGTGGCCGGTTATTAAAAGAAACGTGAAGAATTTCTAATTTTTTATTATCTGTTTCTGTATTTTGAGTTGATTGGGCGTTGATACGTTTGTGTTGGAAAAACGCTTAGGTATTGTCTTATATAATAAATAGAACATAGACAATGGCCTTTATAGCTATTATGTCAGGAACAATGGCAAGCCCATAAATATTGACCTCAATTCCGGTTGATAACATGTAATAATTGATTAAAGCCCATTATTGATTAGTTCCTAGTTATGACCTCGACTGGTTACCGAAACGAAACGACCGAATTTGCTGTACCAGGATATCCGATAAAGTATTATCCAAGTTACTTGATGCTTGACACAGTTACGACTCAAAACTAGAGGAATAAGTATTTTATATAGTTGTATTTCTAATGGTTAATTGATTGTATATATATGTAAATAAAATGATTTATACCACGAACATTATGGTAAGATAGTAATGAATAAACTATATCTTAAAAAAAAACTGATGACTGACCTTCTGACGCATGGAATAAGTTAATTCAATCAAAACTTTGACATCCAGCATTCACAGCAAATCATCATATCATCATCACACTAATGATTGTTCTCGGTGGGAATCGAACCCACGGTCTACAGCGCAGAAGGCAGAGTTACAACCATCACTGAGCTGTGAAGGCTGTCAAATGTTAAAATTTTGGATTGATTCTTCCCATCTTATGATTTTTTAGCTCTTTGTGAGGGATTTTTGTGAAAATCTCGAGCAATTATAAAATAAATAATGAGAGGGCTCTAGACCAAACACATTAACGTTGAATAAAATATTCTAATCTCTTTAAAAGGGTTTTTATTTTATCTGCACCTAGCTTTAAATAAAATTGAGGCACAAAAAATTAAGTAGGTACCTATAAAGTTTATTGAGTTGCTTTATACGTTTCTACGAGTATTTTTATGGCATTTCTCACAATGAAACATTGCTTAGGAGCGGAGCGCGCTGTTGCGTTTTATGATTGCCCTCTTCATGCCTAGGTTATGGAATTTTGTTACCTAAGAATAAATTAAAAAAAAGTTTTTTTATAAATCGAACTATGTAATCTTTACTTTTACATTTAATATTTTTCATAATTTAATTTAATAAGTGTATTTAAGCATATCGGGAGCATGTCAGTCGTAGCTAAATCAGTTGATAAACTATAATGGCGTACGAAGGTAGCTACTCTACCGATCCTAACAATCTTATTCTTTTATTTTTAATCCTTTAATTTAACAATACGTTTAACAAAGCACTCCTCAACTGGATCCTGACACATTACCATCATATTCATCCATGCAACGCTCAAAAGCTGTATCTTATGTTGCTTTATAATAATACGCGCTTGAAATACTTTCTTATTAAACTTCTAATTACACAATACGTTTACCAAGGCACTTCTCAGCTGGATCCTGACACATTACCATCATATCCATCCATGCAAGCTGTATCTTAATTTGCTTTATGCTAATAAGCGCTTGACAAAGGAGCAGTCAGCGACTAGTTTCGCAGTTTCGAATCGCAGGTGTCGAACTGAACCCTGTGGAGGGGTCCTGTCAGGGCTGGAAGGCTGTGGGGGGCCTCAGTGTCGGTTGCTCCTCCGCGCCGAGCGGTCGTCGCGCGCCGTCGCACACCCCCTTAATCTAATCAGTGTCGCATAAACTGACAGTTCACGTGCATACCAACTTTCCGGAATACTTTACATGACTGATCTGGTATGATGGCGTTATTGAAAATATTAAGATGTTTGTTTTGACTTGGGATAAGTTGCGCGTTTATCTTTGTTTTGGTTTGCTTGGTTGTTTATATATTTTTGCTTGTGTTTTGAAATTAGCATCCCTTATCGCTGTCACAAAATAGTGAAACGTATTATGTAGTTTAGATATTTACGGGCCTAATGTTTACAATTAACCTGAAACATACACCAACACAATATTTGTACCTACACAGCTGATAAATTTTCTAATTAATAACATAAACTAACTTAGTTGGTTAACAAAGGAAATTGTCTATCATCAATACAATAGTAGTTTAAAAAATATAGCTTTGCCTGCATGTTATGGCATTTCAGTGGCAGCTTGTTCAAACTAGGTTTTTGACCCTCGATTATCATAACAGTGAAGGTATTGCGAATATCAAGTACCTACCTATGATTTTTTATTCAAGTAGTTTTATATGCTCAATGTGTAGGTATGTGTTCTCCGTCATTCTAGTCTTTCACGAGGAATATACTCTAGAAATGCTACGCCGTAGCATGCTTCGAGGTAGGGCCGATTTCTGAAAAATAAACATTCAGTTGCCTTATCCAGCGGTTTGGGTGGTTGGGAATAGAGAAATTTATCGCAAAACCTACATATTCAACTCACAATACAACTCCTGAATCATAAATCATTCAGGAATGGATGGAGAATCATTTCAAAACGGAGTGCATTTTTTTAAACAACTAGCTGATGGATCAAGCAGATGGCCCACCTGATGATAAGTGGAAGCCATCACCTATACTATAAGAAAGCATTGCCTCGTAAGTCACGCACGATAGGAACGGGCTCTAAGATGCACTACCTTGCGTCCACAAACTTGAGGCATACACATGTTAAGCCTCATATGCATATAATTACACGGGCGACCACACTCTTCAAACCGAAATACAGCGTTGCTGCTTGGCGGCAGAAAAAGGCGTGGTGGTAGTACTTTCCCGGACGAGCCCTTCACAAAGAGCTCAACTACTCCTAAATACTAAATAAACGAACTTTGGCACTACCAAGCAACTGATATGTAGCAAATACTGACAAATAACTCATCCAACTAACATTTGTTACATTTTGTTTATAAAAAATACTAACATTTGAACAATAACAGGAGCGCACCCGAAGGACTATAGTGGGACCCTACGTCTTCTTATCGTATTCGTTATCATTTAGAGTTGGTTCGAAGCTGGTCGTGGACCAATATACAATTATCTTAGAAATGTAAAACAACAAACCAAATTAATCACTGTTTCATAAAACGGTTTAGATACAACTTATTTTTCACAAATAGCCACTTCAGACGAAAAAGTTCAAATCCTATTTAATTCCTCCAAGTGGCGATAAGCGGATTAAAATATAATTGGAAAAGCGTTTCGAATAATCTACGTCAGCAACATTTGATGCCGTGACAGCTGACAGAAATAATCCTACTAATTCTGATACTGCGATTTTTATTTGTGTGCGCGCTACACGCTAGCAAAACAACTCCTAGTACCACACGAATTCCAAATTATTATTAATTTGTTTCAAATTTAAATCCATACAAAATCATCGTCATCATCAACATATGTTAGTCCACTGCTGGACGTAGGTCTCTCCCAAAACGCGCCACTGAGTCCGGTTTTCGGCTCTTCTCATCCAGTGCTTGCCAACTACATTTCACAGATCGTCACCCCACCTTGCTGGAGGGCTTGGCTTTTTATTTTTATTCTAGACAGGTTGTTTAATCAAAAGAATTGAGCTCGGTTCATACTAGCCATATTCGTATCATCATTATCATTTGGTTTGCCATGGCGCGGCGTTGAGCTGCTTACGAGTATTTGTAAATATAATTTATTAAATTCTACTTTTTTACCGCAAAAGAGTATGAAAATTGGGAGTCTTATCACGCGGAATTGGCAAATGAACGCCTAGCGACTATTATCGAATATTATGAAGTTTGATAAAAACCTCATTATATCATTAACTATTAATATGAATAGGCCTGCTAATAAGGCTTTTCTCAGAGGTCAATTCTAAGTCAAGGTCGGTTGGGGGACGTTAAGGAAGATGTGACTTTGACAGAAGTCATTATCTTGATATTAATGATATTATCACAGACATTATCTTGATGTTGACATGCGTCTAGACGCTTTTATAATTAAAATTTTACTTACAATTGAGCTTTTTTTAGTATCAGTATATTTTTAGGCGTATTATATTATGTTTAACATTGTCAGGTCTTAAGGCAAAGTATTTTGAGATTTAAAACAAACAAAATGACTCATAAAATTGTATAGGAAAAATGGATCAGTTTTCGTATCAATAGTTCTACCATTGAACTACAAAGCCAAAAAAAGTATTGACAGCTCCATGAACCAACAGTTCCATGAAACTAATGGAAGTTACCAGATATTATTAGTTCTATAGAACAAATGGGCTAGTTTTCGTTTCAATAGTCCTACCACTGATCTATAGGGGTCAAAAAGTTTGAACAGTTCTAACAGTAATAATAGAACAAAAGGGAGCTAGTAAAAAAAATGACGTCCATGATTTTATCATATATCACACATAGAAACACAGCAACGCTGCTTGGCTTTTACTATGACTTGCGCAATAAAGTTGGTCCACTAACGAACACTGTAGAACAAATTGCAATAGATCGTTTTCTCAGCGATTTATATTTATCGAACTTTTATAAGTGACTTCGTTTGGTCTTTGTATACCGTTTTCATTGTGACAGCGTAACTTGCTCGGTCGATTAATATAGCTACTGGGATATCAGAGCACATAAAGTAGAGCGACAGCAGACAATTGATCGAGATTTGAGATCGATTTATCTATTTGTTTAATTAAAACTGCATCATTCAATTACATTTTTAGAAAGAAAGAAACAAAGAAAACATATTTATTTCGTCCCACAAAACAATTAGTTACTTACTTAAAACTAACAGAAAATAAAATTATAACCTACACTAATAAAGGACCTACCTACCGTTGTGCGGGGCAAAAAGGTCACGTCTCAGCTTAAAAAGAAAAAAAAAGAAAGAGAAAGAGATAATTACAAATAAAATAGAAACAAATAAAGAAATACAAAAAAGGGAATAATAAATATACTACAACATGTATAACAAACAACAATGTCAAACTAAAACTTAAATAACATTAAAGGGCAGTTAGTTTCATTATCTTTGACATCACTTGACACTGGCAAGATTGTCTGTTAGAGGAGGAGGTTAGAAAAAAAATAACAATGTCAAAAGAGTTTCTTGTGGAGCACCAATCAATATTTGCAAATATCGGCCAGCAGGTAACTGATACTTCTATAACGCTTTTGCGGCATGACGATTAAGATACAGTATTCAATTGGCACCACACTGGAGGTTCCGTAATTGTACAACATTGTAACAAGGATCATACAAAATTGCGGTAGGGCCCAAGCCATATGTTTCTTGCCTGTTCTTCTAGGCTTTGGTTCGTGGAACTGGCACCTAAATTCACTTAGTTTTCAGACTTTTCAAAATGATCAATTAGGATGAAGCATCTGACATTGCGTATTAGTCGAATTGCGAGAAACGTTACTTATTAATCCTTGTGTATTGAATAAAAACCTTTCTGAATAAATATCTGTTATGTTTTTTTTCTCTGTGTTCTCTGTGTGTTGTGTGTCAAATAAATGTTTCTTTCTTTCTTTCTTATTTCTTTCTTTCTACTTTGACTTTTAGCAAGTCAAAAAGTCTAAAATCTAAAAAAATAACTAAAACTTTCCCACGATGAACTGTGTATTTGGATTAATTTATTATCACGTGTGAATTCCTGCTACTACGAGTATAAGCAAGCGTTATGTGCATGCGGGGTAGACATTAAGATAGGATACGCTTTTCCATTTGACTTGACGTGGGAACTGTGTCTTGTCATGAAACAACAACTTTTTGAGGTTATTCGACAAACACAATACCGCTTTTCTTCTTTTACTAGGTAATAGTGGGATACAAACAATTAAATAAATAAAATTATAAATAATGCTGTACAATCCATACAGCACCATCTAGCCCCAAACTAAGCTACGTGCAAGGCCAAGATGAACTCAAAATGTTAAAAAAATCCATAACTGCTTCTTTTTAAATACTGTATAACTAACATCTTTAGTTATACAATATTTAGCAGTATGTAGCAGTTTAAATTTAGCAATAAAATGTGCAAAATAAAGCATACTGTAGGAGAAGCTGGGGTAATGGCAATCATGTCGGGTAATACAACTCACTCCAATAACTTATTAAATGAGCACGCTGCAGTGCAGGGGTTGTAACGCAGCAGGCAGAGTTTCTAAACCTTAAAACTAACATAAGACAAATGAAAAAATAAATAGAGCATTGTTCTCTCAGGTGATCCGCATTTCCCCATCTTCCCGTAGTCGTGAATCGGCTCAGTATGGGCACAGCTCTCGCCATATCATGTTCAATGGACAGGCAAAGCCGGCTCAACCCTTAGCTCACAACCGCCTGAATTCTGAACACCTACTGTGAAGCCAATCAATAATCACGTGCTTACATTTGAGGATAACTCTGGATGAAGCGGCGATGGGCTTACCTGTCATGTACTGGAACTACTGCAAAATGTGGGTTAAAGCCAATTGAAAAAATACTTTCTTAATTATTAACCTTGATTACCATATCCCTTAGGACAAAAATCTTTATTAGATATATAATTATAGTAGTTATGTGTCTAAATGTATAAATGTTTGAGACCATGTCCCGAAACAAGGTCCCGAAACACACACACAACAGACACAGAAATAAAAACAGATGCAAAAGTATTTTGGATCACATATGGACGCGGGAAGTGCATCGTAGGGCGCGTTCCTACCGTTTTTGCATTGATTTATTATATGTGATGGTTACCACTTAACATCAGGTGGGTCATCTGCTTGTTCCATTAGCTACTTATATAAAAACCTCTATTAGTAGTCTAAAAATGTTTTGTTAGAGGATGGTTACCACTTAACATCAGGATGATCATTTGCTTGTTTCATGAGGTTCTAAGGTTCTTGTCTACTTCGTTTTTCTGTTTGTGGACTTTTATGAAACTAGGAGTTTACGAAAGAAAAAAGTAATAAAAACGAGAAAATATTGAAGCGTCTCCGTTGTCTAGCCGGCAGTTTGTCAAGATTTGTGCGATAACGGGTGGAGACATGCTCACCTATATCTCTGTTTCCAAGAAACATTTCACGGAACACATTATGTAAGGTAGTGGCTTGTGGGTTGGTTCTGAAATTATACAGGGTTCAGGAAGACAAATTTCAGGATTTTCAGGACGCTTTCGTGATTTTACGGCTCTTTGTGCTGCCATCTACATAATCTCTGTTCTTTTTATATATTTTTTAATTAAATTTTTGACATTCTAATATTTTAATTAACCTATCCCTTAAATTGTTGTTTTTAAATAGTTGTGTTTATATTTCGTTGTGAGCCTATTGTTATCGTTAAATAGTTGTATATTTCGTTGTTGTTATTGATATTTGTAGCATGCACTGTAACTTTTAAAATAACCAAATTTGTAGTGGTTGGTTAAATGAAAAGAAGGGAGCAGCATGAGCTAAGTATTGTGTTAAGTTAAACTCGCCACAGAGACGACCAAAGTATGATGGGTAGAGCTAGTTTTTCTGGTATTTCGTTTGGTTTTAGGAGCTATTTCCCGTTTCTTCGACATAATTTTCAATATGTATAGTTTGAATGAATGAATGAATGAATGAAAATACTTTATTGTACACCTTAAAAGAAAAACAATAAGTACACTAAAATAAATAAGGAATAAAACTAACTGTACAATGGGCGGTCTTATCGCTGAGAGCGATCTCTTCCAGACAACCTTTGGATGGAGAGGATTGTAAATTAAGGAAGTTGGTCGCAGGTGCACGAGAAAACTAAGTTGACAGTAAGTAAACAAATAGATCACATAACACTATAGATAGTTAGAAAGATTATATACTATTATACACTAGTTTGTTGGCATAGGTAAACATAGTAAATTGTGGGTACGTGTTTTCTGGCGTTAGGTAACCGAATTATCTTAGCGAACCTAAATCTAGCATTAGTTTAAGGGCTATGTAAGGGCTTTTAGTTTAGTTAGGTAGATTTATAAAATAACTAATAAGAATGTTATTATTAATAGTTGTTGTAATTGTTAATACTCGTAACAGCTAAATATTAGAATGTTAATAATATTTAGTTATTATTAACATTCTGTTACTTTGTTATAATTAATGGAACTCTATTTCTAGAGTTTTCATAACAAATTTATTCTCATAAAATAGTTCCCAACTCTGAATTCTGATTGTGTAATTCTGAAATGTGCAAGATTTATATATGTATTTTACTATAATTTGTAGCGTAGCAATTACCTCATCGGTGGTAACTGATGTCCAATAAAAGCTAAACGCCTACATGAGCAAATATTACCTACTTTGGCGGTTTTTTATCGATCGGATGTGATAAAAGCGGATACGAACCAAGTTCTGCGGTCACGTGCATCGAGCTAAAGAATAAGTAATAGTACTCAGGGTCGTATTCAGGACAGACCTGAATAATTCCCGAAGTATTCAATGCGTGGGTATGTGCCAAATGTAATGTTTGGACGTACCTCTGACTATCCCCCTTAAAAAATAAATAAATAAAATAAATAGACATCCTCAAAGGATCTGAAGGGATATCTACCGTGTCTAGGGATCAAAGTCGTGAAGCTGTTTCAGTTTTATTCAATGCGATACAATTCTTGTAAACAAAATGTTATGATGGTAGATTTCCCAAGCCGTCTGCTAGTTTTTTGCAAGTGTCAACAATTCAGCATAGGTTTTTTATATGAAACAACAACGTCCTTATTGAGTTAAATATAAGGCTAAATTGTCGTTGTCAAAGTCAAAGTCAAAATAATATGTTTATTCAATAAAATCACAAGAACCATCTTGAATCGTCTTAAAACTAGATGACTCTAGTGCCCGTTCCACGCACCAACACCGAGAAGAACAAGCAACAAACCTTGTTGTATGCATCATATCGCATATCTATCATGAAGTTTACGCCAGGAAATAAGTCTTCCTATACATTTTTAAGAACAATTCTGAAAAGTGTTATAATCTATCTATCTATCTATCGTAAGGTAAAAAAAATGAATTTGAACCATCTATTCAAATTTTCGAATACAGAGAATAGTATCATAAATATATGCCAGTTAGTCTTAGACTGTTCATCTCACGTTTAAAATTTGGAAGTATTTGAATCGTAAAACCCTATCATTTATAATTATTATAACTACACTTTCCTAGCCCCTACAACAAGTCCTGACTACAGCCGTTTTATCACGCGAAACTCCGAAACATATCCTCCTGAGTCGTGCTTCAATTTCTCAACATCTGTCTTGCCCCATGACTTGACTTCCGATCAAAGCATGTATTAGATTATCCATAGCTATAAACGTTGCCAACTCCGAAGAAGTTTTTGATTTTTCTATAGATTTCAGATTAATATTTATTCTTCAGTCATCTTAATAATATTGTTCTGCTTCCGAAGCGCTCGTGGCGAAGCTAGCTCAGTCATCGCTAGAGTCTTGAGTTAAAAGGTTTTCATGAAAATCACAAAAATCACTTTGAATCGTTTTGGATCTCGTCCTAAATCGACTAAGAGTGGTCAACATTTGAATGGACGATTGCTAATTGTCGTTAACATACTTTTGTACTTCACTTTTGTCATCTCACTAGTTTATTTCAAAACAGAGTGGTGAAATGATTCCAGTGTACCTGAAAGTGACTCCTATCACGCACTTACCAACCTACTCGCATTAAAGATAACCTACCATGTAGAGTCTCTCAAAATTATCACGCTGACGTCACGAGACGGTGTCTTGCCTGAGACATGTGTTTATTTATAGAAAATATACAAAAATTATAACTTCACTCCTACGAATCTACACTCAGACAAGACAACATCCTTTACCATCCAACTTGGCTAAAGAGATGAGATGTAGTAGGCTTGCCCAGCACCTGTACCTTCCTCTCAGCTTGGTAGGCTTTTTACGATGAAAATAATCCACGTAATGAGCCCAATTTAGACTACGTGGAGCGTTAAGGTCCCCTCAGGCGCGTTTTGGGATTACCCGTTCTGCGATTGCGTTTTTGCGATATCTGTTTTCAGTACATTTTGTATTAGGACGCGGACGAAGTTACACACTGCTTCGATAAGAACGCGCGTTTGAATGTAGCAAAAAGGCTCTCCCCCACCGGCGCGATAACAACGCGCGTTTGAATTTGCCTACATTCAAATTCAAACGCGCGTTTTTATCGCAGCAGGCCACGTCTGAAAACCAGCGTTGCACTGTACCTACCTAGGTTAGGTGCAGCATTAAGCTGAGATGTGACCTTTTTGCCCCGGCCAACGTTAGGTAGGTTCGCATGATTGTATTTTCTGTTAGTTTTAGTTTAGGTAAGTACTAACCTATGTTTGTGGGCCAAAATAAATATGTTTTCTTTTCTTTCTTTTCAGCAGTATTGTATTATTATACGTGCGCGTGCTAGAGCGGGCATGTGTGGGTAAGCCTAATACCAACCGCGCGTTCTTATCGCGCGTTTTTATAGCACCAATGGGGGAGCCTTTATACCCTTCAGATTTCTATTATATTATAATAATACTAGTTGAGCACATACTAGTTGAGCCCCGCGGTTTCACCCGCGCAGATTTAAATCCCGGTATTCCCACGGGATAAATAGTAGCCTATATGTGTTATTCCAGACTGTAATCCATCTCTCTGCCAAGTTTTATCTAGATCCGTTCAGCCATTCCGGCGTGAAAGAGTAACAAACATCCATCCATCCATCCATCCATACTTACAAACTTTCGCGTTTATAATATTAGTAGGATAAAATCTTACGAAGTTTGATGAAGAGTACTATTTGCATATTTCTACATATTTGTATATATATTATTATATTTATTATATATATTTTGATTCTTAGACCACTGTTTCTATGATGGTATAATACTATTCAGAGGTAGTGATTTGGTTCAGTCGAGCTTTCTACAGAGCGCAGATAAATCATAGTTTTTGTGCAATTGCAGCGGCAGACAGCTATTTAAACGTCATTGTTCAGAAGCTGAGAGACTAATATTTGTCTGAAAACACTGTATTTGTGTCTCTGACGGTACGTTGTGCAATCACTCCATTGAATTCTGTTCTAGTTACTGTTCGCAAACAAGTTCTCAAACAAGGATAAGAGCCCGAATTCGTGTTATTGTGTCTTGGAGCTGCGTCAACATCTATGGCGATTCGCAGTGCATGCTAAACATTCTGTTAAAACTGTATTTCATTGTTTATTAGAGCAAGAATACCTAGCCAGGATTTAAAAACAATTACACGAGTTTTTTTTAAATAATAAATAATGCTGGACAATCCACACAGCACCATCTAGCCCCAAGTAAGCTACTCAAAGCTTGTGTTATGGGTACTAGATAACTGATATATTTAATACATTATATATTTACACTAGTTGAACCCGCGGCTTTGCTCGCGCCAAGGAATTCAAAGTTTCATACAAACTTTCATCCCCTATTTTATCCCCTTGGGGGTAGAATGGATCAAAATCCTTTCTTAGCGGATGCCTACGTCATAACATCTACCTGCATGCCAAATTTCAGCCCTATCCGTCCAGTGGTTTGGGCTGTGCGTTGATAGATCACTATGTCAGTCAGTCACCTTTGAGTTGTATATATTTAGATAGAAGATAGATTAGATATTTTTTATTATACATAGATATATATTTTTTATTATACACAGAAAACACCCCGACCAACGGAACAAATTCCTGCAGATGTACACAAATTTGTTTAGAGGCGGGAATCGAACCCGCAAACTCTTACGTCGCAGGCGGAATCTCGCCCGCTGCGCCACTGAAGTCCTCTTGAGTGAGATTGATATTGACATTAACACTAATTTACCGCTGGGGTGTAAAGGTTATCGAGTGGCGACCACGAACAGGAAAACGAAGCGTGGTACGCCCTCCTACCCTATGGCTTGACATTGCTAGGACCGCGGGAAGTCGGTGGATGGAAAGGGCTCAGAATCGTTCTTCCTGGAAACGTATTGGGGAGGCCTATGTTCAGCAGTAAACTTCGTGAGGCTGATGATGGTGATGATGAATACTAATTTTATTGGAGTGCATCGTAGGGCACTTTCCTATCGTGGCTTATTTACAAGGCAATGCTTTGTTATAGGTGATGGTTACCAGTTACCACCTAACATTAGATTGGCAACCTACTTCAAAAAAAATTTTTGTTTTTTTTTTTTTTTTTTTTTATAATCTATAGGTAAAACGTTTGACCGCAATCTCACCTGATGTTAAGTGATGATGCGGTCTACGGTGTAGCACGCTTACCTAGAAGAAACCTATTCACTCGTCTCTTGAAAACATCCAAATTGTACGCTTCCGGAAAAACCGACGCCGGTAAGGCATTCCACTCTTTGGCTGTACGCATAATAAAAGTAGACGCAAAGCGCTTTGTGCGAGCAGTAGGGATGTCAACCATGAACGGGTGTCTCATCTCCGTACGTCTGGTGGTCCGATGGTAGAACGGGGATGGGGGAACCAAGTTATGGAGTTCCGTTGCACACTCTCCGAAATGTATCCTGTAAAAGACCGATAAACAGGCAACTTTGCGGCGATGCTCAAGAGTCAGGAGCTTAGACTCGAACAACGTGTAACCTATGAGCCTTTTGGCTCGCCTCTCAATAGTATCCAAGGCCTCAAGCTGGTATTTGGCAGAGCCATCCCAAAGATGAGAACAGTACTCCATACACGACCGGACTTGCGCTTGGTACAGATAGAGAAGCTGTCCCGGTGTGAAGTACTGCCTCACCTTCGATAATATACCTAGCTTCTTTCCAGCTGTCTTGGCCTTGGATTCTATGAACGATCCAAAATTCAGTTTGCTGGTTAACGTAAATATTGTATATGAAACCTCAGTTTAGTAAAGCAAGTTTTCTCTACCATATTCCATCAATAAAAGTGAACAATTTTCAAAACTAGCAACATAATTTTTAAATTGTTTCAGGAACCGGTGCGTTCATGTGAATTACGAGCCCCGTGACATCTGCGTGCCAACAATCAGCCTATTAGCCAACAACTGATACACAGCCGATTGCAGTCAATTACAGTTAAACAATAGGCCTATGAGTGCTTCGTTTATTTTGTTTTATTATAAGGACTTTGTCAAAGTTACCGGAGACTTCGATCGTTGTGAATAGAAGTAGGTTTGTGTGAGTGCGTGTTGAGACTGTGAAAGGGCTGGTTCAACTGTGCAAAGTTTGATATTGTATTGGGGTAAGTACCTCCCTACTGAACTAATTCACCCATTTCAACACGTATATAATGTGGTTAGAAGTTGTTATATCACCCAAAAAGCTTGGAAATTTGTGATCTAAATCGTGAAGTTTTTATATTGAATTAAATATGTTATTTATAAAAAAAAAACTTTCTGCCCTTATCCCTGTTCCTGCCATGTTTGCCTAAAGGCCATCGACGAGCGAAAAAAACCGCGGTCTTATGGCTCGTCGGTAAAGCTCTAGTCCTTATGGCGACGACGGACGGACTAGAGCTTAACCAACGAGCCATAAGACCGTGGTTTTACTCGTTCGTCGATCAGGGCCTTTTTTTTTTACAGCACTATCTAGCCCCAAAGCCTTTATGTTTGCATTGTTGAAACAACTACAAAAAAGATTATTTCTGGTCCAGCTGATAAGAGCTACTTAAAACCACCTAAGGCTCCCATTGCTCGAGTATGTCACAATTGTTAAGGAACAAGTCCTAAGGTGCACTGCCCTTTGTCCATTAACTTAAGGTATTCAGGGTGATAAGGTGCTATTCCTCGTGTGTCTCCTTTATCATTTCACCCGCTCCCTTCAAGCTGAAACAAAATAAAAATAAAACAGTTAATTGTTTTTCGAGTGCAGTAGCTAAGCACCCAAACATAATCCTTGCATCAGCGTGTAGTGCACCGACACTGGAACCGGTTTGCGAAGCCTGCAAAATATAAATTGCCCCGCTCTGAAATTACCCCTACGTTTTATGACACAATACTAGCGAGAAAAAAGTTGTGCATCCGCTTCATCGTCTCATTTTTCAGAGTTTGTTTATAGTTGTTATTTTTGCAAAACAGATAAGTTAAGGTGCATTTTGCACAGGAAATGGGTTTAAACTCTCTATATTTTAGTGATAAAGGTGGCATGTCCTATGAAAATAGCCAAATTGCCCAACAATGGGCTGCTTCAGGTGTTGATATAATGTTAAAGTATAATCAGCGGTCAAGTAGCAATGTCAAGATCAAGAGAAAAGTACCTACCAAAAAACTCTACTTCTCCACCATATCAACATCTCTTGTCTCCTGGCATGTATTATAATTAATGAACTACGGAGCTTTTCTGCAAGATTTTTAACAACTTTTTGTGGAACGGCTTTAAACGGTTTACATTATCACTTACAAAATAACAAAAACAATACAGCCGTGTCAAACAGTCATCCCAAAAGAGTTTCTATCTGTTATAGCAGCGTCCTAAGAGCAGTGCTTACACTCAAAGTTCACGCACGGCGCATTAAATAGAGTACTCTTTATAAAGAATGTAGTCCCGAGATGTGGTTTAGCTAAGAGACAGGGTTCACTATCTGCCCTTACAAGGGGACTCCATCACAAAACTCATTTGGCATTCCGCCACAACAATGCCTCGTGTGGATGCGAGCAGTTTTAAAATACCTGCTTTTTTGCCCCGAAGTTGGCGAGGCCAAATATTCTCAGGACACGATGAACAAAAAATATACGGTTTGTCGATTAGTTAGCTACTGCTGTTCGTTATTGTTATGTAACCGTGCTTCTAATATTTTTACATAGGTATTTATAATTTACTCACTTATTTTTGGAGAAGTGTAATGCACGTGATTGCTATTGACGTGATGTAATCTTATCTAAGTTCGATAAGATCGTTTAGAGCAGTGGTGGCCAACCGGTAATTCGCAGGTGTTAGGTAACTCGCAGTCTATAATTTAGGTGCCCGCAAACATAGTGAATTCTATGATTTTGGCTTGCTCATTCAGCGCTCTGGTGATATGGCGCATCAGGACACAGAGACTGAGGAACTTCGATGCCAAAGGCACTTGCCGTGATCGTAAGCTAATAAGTACATAGATCATTATAGAATGTTTTAGTTGGGAGTTGAAAACTTTTGAGAAAAAAAAAATTCAAGAGTCTGGAGCAACCTAATAAAAACTAAATGCTCTTTTGTTCAGAACGGACAAACTGTTAAAACTGTACCTTACCATAGCTATACGAGTACGATCTTTTTTGTACTACAGATATACATATAATAATTTTTGATTTCTGAAGAGAGAAAAAAAGCTTGTACTAAATGGGAACCAGACAATTGATATAATACTCATAACTGACTGATTATATTATTATAAGTTCATCACAGAAATGGTGGGGCGGACGACTCACGACCAGCGCATAAGGCAAAGTTGGATAATTAATTATTATCCATTAGTTTGTCGTGAAACAGTTTTATATAATTATATTAAGTAACTGCCACTTTTGGCTACTTGGTTTGTTATTAATTAGCGTATCTTTCCCGCGTTCACCATTTGACCTACTTACAGTATTTCGTGAGAACGTGACCAAAATAATTAAGGAAGAAAAGTTTAATTACCACCTAGTCTGCTGAACTTTATTAGTGCTAGCCCACGGTAGAGGCTCACGGACGTGTGGTCTGTTCTTTCTGCGACCAATTTGAGAGCGGCAGATCCTCTGGTTTTGGTGTTCAAAATCTAAGCTTTATGTGTGCTATTTTGATTTCACACATATTGTAATAACCAATCCAAATCCTCCAGTCGCACTCTTGATGCCTTAGGAGGTAGAACCGCTAGAACAGCCAGCGACTAAAAGATACGCAGACCGGCACGGCATGGCAAATAATTTAAATTTTTACCAATGAACATTCAAACGTATAGGTATATAAATACGATGTAAATTGTTATGCTTGAAAATGATGACGTGGCATCGAAAGAGATTTCATTGATGCCACGGCGTCATCCCATTGAAATTCCGGTTGGCATAGGCCATAAATCATCTATTTACGACGAGGTCGAATCAAATAATGTAATATCCAAATTTAACAGCTGTGAAATGAAACCTATTATTGTTGTTTATATAATTATATAATAGATTGTTGGTAACACTAGGATTAAATACTGGGAAATAAAAAATACTACTTACACCTACACTATAGCAGTATGTATGTATACATACTGCTATGATAAATATATAAAAAAAATATAATACCTCAAATGTAATAAAAATAACTTATTGAGAGTATTAAATAGATATCCTGGAATTGCTAACAGAAAATGATAGTGCCCATAAAGCTAATGGCTTTAAAACTGTTGAACTGAGTGAAGTGCTAACGCGCTTTTGATTTTTGAAAAGCTACAAGCGATTATCGTTTTACCCAATTAAATTACCTAAACCAGGACTCGTCAAAACGGTAAAATATTCGCATTTACTTAAAATAAAGCAAAATATATAAATAATTCGGTTGAATGAGCCGGCAGCGAATGGTTCGTTAGTTCGACGGTGTTGAGCTGCAGTTGGAAAAACGGGCGACAGCAAATACGAAATCATGGTTCTGTTGGTGCCTGTACCTTGTGTAAACATGGAGGTACTACATGGTAATGGGAACGAAGGTTAGGGTAGATCGGCCAGGTTTACTCTCGATGAGAAATGTCATAATAAATACATAAATTTTAAAAAGTTGCAATCGTTAATCATTTGACACTTTGACAGCCTTCACAGCTCAGTTGGTCGTAACTCTGCCTTCTGCGCCGTAGGCCGTGGGTTCGATTCCCACCGAGGACAAACATGTGTGTGATGAACATAGATGTTTATTCTGTGTCTGGGTGTTATATTATATTATTATAAGTATGTATTTACAAAAAATAAATTTAAGTATTATATCAGCTAACTGCTTCCCGTAGTACAAGCTTTGGCTTAGTTTGGGGCTAGATAGTGCTGTGTGGAATGTCCACCAATATTTATTTATTTAATATCTGGGTGACTAGCTGGTGAATAGCTTGCCTCGGTTGCTGAATCTTAGCTAGAAAAAGATGTACCTAGGAATCTATTAAAAAAAAAAGTTTTATCCGTGTTTTCAGGCAATGAAGAACTCAACTCATGAAAAATATGACTCTTCCTGACATTCTGATTTCCTGTTCGAGTTTTTTTTATGTTGGCGAGTCTAATACTATTATTTTTTAAGCTACTTCAGTAGATGGTGATGTTCAGCAAACGAGCAAAGCTCGGTCACCCAGATATTATTCTTTATCAGAGTTCACGTCAAAAATATGGCATATTTTAATTAAAAACAAGCACCTCATAACGAAGTGAATACTGTTCCTAATGTATGAAATAACTACCGTTACATTTAAATCTTCATTTTTGCTTTTGTAACGGAAATGAAAGCGTCTGCAATTCGATATGCATTGTATTCGCTCCTACTTTTAATCAAGTTGATGCAACACACCGTGAGTGCTACTCGCCTTACCTTTTTTCTCAGAGATTTTCAATTACCGTCCGTTCGTTATTTATTTACAAATGTAAATCGAATTCTTTTCTTGAATTATACCTACTGAATTACCAATCAGGCGTTCGTTACTTTCACAGTTCTGGGCTACCTTTATTAATATGCGAAGCTGCCTAATATTTCTGTGAAACTGAAAACCCGCGAATCAATTATGCAGAAGGTACAATTTCTGCTTTCCTTAAGTGTTTTAGTTATTGAAATTTATGCTTCGGAAGAAGAGGCAGTTTAAGCGTTTCTGTTACTGCCCCGGTTGTTGAAGACAAGTTTTGCATAAGTTTTTCTTCAACTCTCTAGAGCTTAAAAACTGTTTTTATTTTCCGTTTTGTGGTGAGCATTCAAAGCATTCATGCTTTGCAAACGAAAAGTGTTTTTATGATGGTCGGCTGTAGACACAATGCACTTTTTACGACGCATTTTTTTTTTTTTTTTTTTATACAACCCGCCGACGGAACAAGCAGATGGCCCACCCGATGTTAAGTATTAACCATCACCTATAAACAAAACATTGCCCCGTAGGTCACGCACAATAGGAACGTGCCCTACGATGCACTGCCCTGCGTCCATCAACTTGAGGCATACAGATGTTAAGCCTCATGTGCCTGTAATTACACCGGCGACCACACTCTTCAAACCGAAACACAGCGTTGCTGCTTGGCGGCAGAAAAAGGCGTGGTGGTAGTACTTCCCCGGACGAGCCCTTCACAAAGAGCTCTACTACTCTTAAGACTACATGACTCGTGTCCTGCTGATGTCATGTTGTAGGTAAATTAAGATTAACCAAATTAAAACATGCAACCGTACTTACATGGGATTTATGAAAATGCGGCGTAAATTTGTATTGTTGAACTTATTTAATTTTAAACAACGAGTTTATCTAGAACTCTCTAATGAAGTTTTTATTTTATATCGTGCTATCGCTAAAATACGAGAGCGTCCGTTATTGTGTTCACCAGCGGAATCCGCAATCGAGTATACTAAAACATACTCTAAATTCTGATTGAAAATCAAATAAGCGGCGTGCGTGAGATTTTCATTATGGTTTCTAAATGGAAAAACTGTGTACGGTTTGTGTCATCGCATATTCATGGAGCATTTTCGTAAGTCGACCTCAAGATTTGCGCACCGACTGGGTAAACAACGCCTAATGGAAGGCTTTGGGGGTTACGTGACGTATACATTCAGTCCACCGCTCGGCAGTTTGATTCAGCGACGAACCTCGGTTGTAAAAACCCTGCGTTTAATTAGGGACAAGATTGAGCAGTTTGCTTTCAATTGCGCAGTTAAGGGTTATTGCTGACCGAACGATATAATCGCTGGTAGCTGTTATGTCTTGATTCTTTGAATACTTACCGGATGAAAACCTTAAAGGAGGTTCTATCTATCTTTCTGACAAGCTTCTAGGATATTAGGGCTTCTTCTCCATAACGCCAAGTTACTCGGTTTGAGCATATTTCACTAATTGCTGTCCTAAGATATATATTCGGTCCACCGAGCTGAGTGTTTGCTAAAGTTGGAAAGTAACTTCCAAAGTTACTTATTCCGTAGTTATTTAATTCGAGGACAAGAAGAAGACGATAGTTAAGTTAGTTACTGGATGTCACGGTTATAAGTTGTTTCTATGCCTATCACGTTATCATCACTACATAGTATAAAACAAAGTCGCTTTCTCTGTCCCTATGTCCCCATGTCCCTATGTACGCAACGGATTTTGATGCGGTTTTTTTTACTAGATAGAGTGATTCAAGAGGAAGGTTTATATGTATAATAAATGCATGATATATGCACCCGTGCGAAGCAGGGGCGCGCGGGCGGATCGCTAGTTTTTGATATTTCAATAGCCGAGTATCGATATGAACCTTCATATTCTTCAATAACCGCTGATAGAGGAAGATACTTCAAAGAACAAATCTAGCTTTTTTAACAAATAACGGGAGAACTTTCTTGCCCGCTTAGCATTCAGAAGGTAGAGTTTGCAAACTTTTTGAGGTGGTCTTTGTTAGGTGAGTAGGTGGTGTGGTGTACTAGGGGTGAATAGGGGAGGTGCCTTGGCACATGCGCACATTTGCTATTTGTTTTGCTTTGTAATTGAAAACTACGAAAAATAAAGACACATTTTTTTTAAGTAGTTTGTTAACCTCCATTTTGGTAATTATTAAATACCATTAAACTAAGCATTATACTTGCTCTTATTTACTAAAATACTTCTTTGCACGCTTTGAATAATTAAGAAATGATGGAATTAGTATCTCGTTTACTAGTTTTATTTATTTTGAACTTATTTATTTATATAAGAATGTCACGGTTATAAATTCTTCTAAATTCTTACCTTAATTATCAAAATTAAATATTCCAGCTGTGGCGCAACACTAGCTGCGCACGCGCCCATCCCTAGCGCAACCGGTCCTGGACGGCGGAGACGCAGGTAGCGGCGCGCGGGGAGTAGCCGCCGGACGAGGAGCGCAGTCAACGCGAGCACCGCCAGTTCATCGCAACCCCGCTTCCGCGTTGAACCTATGCCGCTTCGCCTCGCATAATTCCAACCGCCATTTCGCTTTCCCGCTATTTGTACTAGCCTACGTATATCTCTATACGTGCTGTTGCATTATATCACGCCCCTTCGCGTTCGCGTCCGTCGGTTATAAGCTGTGTCAACTTGCTTTCGCTTGCCTACGCTTTGGACATTACACGAGTATTATTTATGTGAAAGCTGCGTGTATTATTTCTACATCCTGTCAGGTAACGATAGCGACCTACACGTAGCTACCCCACATATTGGTGACCTGTTTTACGACGTGTACCTACGGAATAACCAAAGATGGAAACCGACGCGAATCCCGAAAGTTGTGCGCGTTCAATGGTTGATCGTGTGTCAGTACGACTTCCACCATTTTGGGCCGAGGATCCGGAAATATGGTTCGCCCAAGTTGAAGCACAGTTTGTGATATCCAGAACTACTGCGGACGAAACGAAATTTTACATGGTGATTCAACAACTGGACCACAAAATCGCACGAGAGGTACGCGATATTATTACTAATCCTCCGAAGACGGACAAATATGAAAAATTGAAGCTGGAATTAACCAAGCGTTTGTCGACCTCTCGGGAGCAGCGTATTCGTCAGTTGCTGACGCATGAAGAGCTCGGAGACAGGAAGCCGTCCCAGTTTCTCCGGCATTTACGGTCTTTGGCGAGCGACGGAGTGACTGATGATTTTCTGCATAGCTTGTGGGCTAGTCGTTTACCATCGCATGTACAAGCTATAATAGCGTCGCAGAAAAGTACAAGTCTGGATGAAGTAGCAGAGTTAGCGGACAAAATCTGCGAGGTGACGCCGTCAGTTTCTACGCATGTCGCGAGTACATCGAGCGGCCATTTTGATGCTATGTTGAAGCGGATGGAAGACGTTATAACGGCAAAAATTCAAACTGAAATAACGGCTCAGCTTGCTCAACTCGACTTGCGTGGTCAGCGAGGACGCTCTTACCAACGTCGGCGTTCCCGATCGTCTGGAAGATCCAGGAGTAGAGGTCAGAGCGACAGTAAAACCCCAGGTATGTGCTGGTACCATGATATTTATAAAGAAAAGGCTCATAAATGTAAACCACCTTGCAATTACAATGAAAATAAGCAGGAAAACTGTCGTGGCAATCAGTAGATGCGGCGAATGATTGCTATTCCATGAACAGTCGCCTATTTGTTACCGATAAAAAGAGCAAGGTTCAGTACTTGATTGACACAGGGTCAGACCTCTGTGTACTTCCTCGAAGTTTTCTTCGTCAGTTCCGTAAACCTACGGGATATGATTTAACGGCTGCAAACGGAACAATAATAAATACCTACGGTACTCAAGCCATGCATTTGGATTTTGGGTTGCGAAGAGATTTTACCTGGAATTTTGTAGTAGCTTCGGTTGATAGACCCATTGTTGGCGCTGATTTTTTATCGCATTATGGTCTTCTTGTGGATTGCAGGAACCAGCGACTTCTAGATAGCGTCACCAACCTTACCGCTCCGGGCTCACTGAAGACTTGCCAGATGTTCAGCATCAAAGCTGTATCCGGTAACAGTGAGTTCCATCAATTATTATCGCAACATCCAAATTTAGTAAAGCCGTCAGGCGTGTTTCGTGAAACTAATCATTCAACAGTACACTACATAAGAACGACGCCAGGTCCGCCAGTACACAGCAAACCGAGGCGTTTAGCTCCAGATCGGCTGAAAATAGCGAAGGCTGAGTTCGAGCAGATGCTGCGAGATGGCACAGCTCGCCCGTCTGATTCTCCGTGGTCGTCAGCGCTTCACCTGACGCCGAAGAAGGATAATGGCTGGAGGCCCTGCGGGGACTACCGTGCACTCAACGCGCGTACGATTCCCGACAGGTATCCGATCCGGCACTTGGAGGACTACAGCCATAAACTTTCGGGATCGAAAATTTATAGTAAGTTGGATCTCGTAAAAGCTTACAATCAAATTCCAGTTTTCAAAGATGACATCCCCAAGACATCCATCACGACGCCGTTTGGCATGTATGAGTTTCCATTCATGACGTTCGGCTTGAGAAACGCAGCCCAGACCTTCCAGCGGTTCGTGGATGAAGTTTTGCGCGGTCTGGACTTCACATACGCGTATATTGATGACATCTTAGTATTTTCTAGAAACAAGGAGGAGCATCTTGATCACCTAAGCCAAGTTTTCCAACGGTTGGCGGAGTACGGCCTGCTTCTCAACGAATCCAAATGCGTTTTAGGAGAAAAGCAGGTACAGTTCCTTGGTTATACTTTGACAGAGCACGGGACGTGTCCTATAGACGCCAAAGTAAAGGCGATACAGGATTTCCAACCACCCACTACAGTTAACGGTATGAGAAGGTTTCTTGGTATGCTTAATTTTTACAGACGTTTTATACCAAACGCAGCCACAGATCAAGCACCCTTACACGACATGATTTCTGGTCCTAAGGTGAAAGGGACTCAACCCCTATTATGGACTCCTAAACTTCGTGAAGTTTTTAATAAGTGCAAAGATAGCATAGCTCGCTCTACCCTTCTTGCGCATCCTCAACATGACGCACCTCTCGCCCTCGTTACTGATGCATCCAACACAGCCGTGGGTTCGGTGTTACAGCAGATGGTTGACAACGACTGGCAACCACTCGCTTTCTTTTCGAAGAAGATGAACAAGGCACAGACGAATTACAGCGCATATGACAGGGAGCTTCTAGCAATCTACGAGAGCATCAAGCACTTCCGTTTTATGGTTGAAGGAAGACATTTCGTGGTGTATACGGATCACAAACCCTTAACTTTTGCATTTGGTCATAAAGAAAAGCAATGTTCCCCGAGGCAATTTAATCACCTCGATTATATTTCTCAATTTACGACTGATATAAGATTTATTGAAGGGAAAAATAATGTTTCAGCTGATTTCCTGTCGCGTTTGGAGAGCATTGAAAAATCGCCTGACCTGGAGAGCCTTGCCAGAGCCCAGCAGGTTGATGACGAGCTACAGGAAGTATTGGAAACTACTCCAACCTCTTTGAGCTTAAAGAAAGTTCCTGTCCCAGGTACACTTTTAACTTTATACTGTGACACTTCGCTGCCGACGCCTCGTCCTTTCGTACCACTGGAGCTGCGTCGACAGGTATTCAGATCACTACACAGTCTCAGTCACCCAGGAGCAGCAGCGTCGATCAAACTCGTCACTGAGAGATTTGTTTGGCCCTCAGTTCGCAAGGATTGTCGACTTTGGACCAAGTCATGTGAAGCTTGTCAGAGAAGTAAGGTTCATCGGCACACTTCTTCACCGCTCAGTAATTTCAAGCTACCAGCCGCTCGATTCTCCTTTGTCCACATCGACCTGGTGGGTCCTTTGCCCCCGTCATCGGATTACCGATACTGCTTGACTGCAATCGACAGATTTACCCGGTGGCCAGAAGTCATACCTCTGCAAGACATGACTGCCGAGACAGTGGCGAAGGCATTTTTTGAAACATGGATTTCAAGATTCGGCTGCCCTCAGTCAATTACAACAGACCAGGGTCGTCAATTTAATTCACGTTTGTTTAAATCGTTGACAGATTTGTGTGGTGTCCAGCTGCGGCATACTACGGCCTACCACCCCGCGTCCAATGGTATGATCGAGCGTCTGCACAGGACTCTGAAGGCTGCGATCATGGCGCACGAAGGAGCAAGGTGGACGGAAGCCTTGCCGTTGGTTCTGCTCGGGATACGGTCCGCGTGGAAGCCGGACATACAGAGCTCGGCCGCTGAAATGGTGTATGGTGAGACTTTGCGGTTGCCTGGTGAGTTTTTTGACACTCGTACACCAACATTCACAACAGATTCGAATTTTGTTACACTGCTCAGAGAACACATGACACGCTTGAGGCCTAGTCCAGCATCAAGATACGGAAACAAATCTGTATTTGTACACGAAGATCTCAAGACAACCACACACATATTTTTACGCAAAGATGCATTACGAGGTGCGTTAGAACCTCCTTACACTGGCCCACACAAAGTCATTAAGAGAACTGATAAAACTATCACCGTAGAACTTCCTAACAGAGGACCTGTCACTGTTTCTATAGACAGAGTAAAGCCTGCATATACGCTGGCAGAAAATGAGCAGGAAGCGACACCTAGTCGTATACAGAAGGACGGTTCCCGTGTTACACGATCGGGCCGTCGCGTAAACTTTCCCGATTTTTTTCAGGTCCCATGACATTGTTTCTCCAAAGGGGGTGGTGTGGCGCAACACTAGCTGCGCACGCGCCCATCCCTAGCGCAACCGGTCCTGGACGGCGGAGACGCAGGTAGCGGCGCGCGGGGAGTAGCCGCCGGACGAGGAGCGCAGTCAACGCGAGCACCGCCAGTTCATCGCAACCCCGCTTCCGCGTTGAACCTATGCCGCTTCGCCTCGCATAATTCCAACCGCCATTTCGCTTTCCCGCTATTTGTACTAGCCTACGTATATCTCTATACGTGCTGTTGCATTATATCACGCCCCTTCGCGTTCGCGTCCGTCGGTTATAAGCTGTGTCAACTTGCTTTCGCTTGCCTACGCTTTGGACATTACACGAGTATTATTTATGTGAAAGCTGCGTGTATTATTTCTACATCCTGTCAGGTAACGATAGCGACCTACACGTAGCTACCCCACACAGCTATCATTTTTATAAACATAATCGTAATGACCTGAGGACTACAACAGTATTGTAGTGACACACGATTTACGTTTCGACGGAAATAGTGTGCATGTGAAAAGGCACTAGAGGTTTATCACCACTTGTGCTGCTTGTGTAGCCGGTCAACGACATTCAACACCATTGCTATTCGACATAAAAAAAGTCAACGATAACAATTTTACCGAATGCTTTCTTTCTTTGACGGAGTTCGTCCAGTACCCGTTAAGTACTCGTAGTTTTTCGTTTATGATTATGTTCACAAAGTATCTCCTTTCCTAACCTAACTTTTCGCGTTTACCAATTACCGCCCTAGATATTCTCAAAGAATTTTGAGTTAGTACTTGGTACTATAAACTCTGAAGGGTATCTACCGAGCCTGGTTTTTAACAAGGAACAACTCGAGTTTCACTAATTGGTACTTGTTGGTTGCTAATTTGGCACTAATTTGTTGTCATATCAATATAAACTGATAAGCGTTTGATTGAAGGTTAAGAAGGTACCGAGCAAAATTATACAAAACAACAGTCACCGTTAAGTCGATTTTATCAATGTTATTGCAGTAATTAATATAAAACTATGTAATAAGTACCACATTGAACGTATCTACAATTATTCCGTGGCAAAAATATCAATTTATACATCGTTTATAAAAAAAAAATACGCAAAGTTGAACAAAAAAAAACCAACAGCGTTCAGTGGGTTTGTCAGTTGTGTTTGTGATTTCACGTAATCACGTTACTAAATATCAATATTAATAGATGACATGCTTTGACGAAATGTGAGATTTGCAAGCGTCCGTTGAACAACTAATTAATAATCTAATTTAATATCCTCACTTTGCCTGTTTATCTTGGTAATACGATCCTTTTGTTCATTGAGTAGCAACGTCCGAATAACTCAAAACTGAGTTTGCTTGATTAATATTGAACAATGAAATGAAATTCTAAACATCCTTTCAAAATGTATGTTGTTATTTGCCAAGTTATAAGAAAGGTTTACAAAGGCATTGTACACTTCAAACATGGTATTTAGTTAAACACCCAGACCCCAAACCCAGAATCTTAAAGTAATTTATTTAGTAAAAGAGGATTATGGTTACGTAGTAATTTTGCTTTCTTTAACTCTAACGGAGAGTGATTGGTAGGTACTAGTTACTTAGTGTATCCATTGTGATAGATCAATACCACAAAATATGATTGGTTTTCCAACAAGAACCAATGCCCAGCTCGCCAGGCAAGGTGAGCATATCGATCCTACTTGATTATTTTCATATGAGCAACCATTCCAACTTTTACGACTGTCTATGTCTCTTGAGAGAGGTATCTTAGTCATTTTATGCTCACCCACATCTTGCTTAGGTGTACTTACTCTCTGGGAAGTTCAACATGTGAGTCCCTGCGGGCTCTCATAAACACATACCGCACGTAGAGTATCTTTCCATATTCCATTTCCATATTTTCTCGTATTTGTTACGCCTTCATTATTGTGAGTTTATATAAAAGTAGGCTAACAGATATAAAGATTTCAATCAGTAGGCGCTAGTACCAACTACCTATAGTTGACTGCAACCGGTTTTACACGTAAACGGGCCTTAAGGCGGTGAAAAGGTGAAAAACAAAGTTTTCGCAACACTCGATAAAGGTTTATAGGTGTAATAAAAATCAAACTGCTAAATAAAAGAAAGCGAAAAACAAAGGAAAGTTGGGTTCGGGAGTCGGGGGCTGCGGGTGAGACTCGGTCGGCCACTTTATAGTTTTAATATCGCGTGGTGGTGTCGCACTACTACACGCTTTTACTACAAATTAGACTGTTTTTGTTCAAACAATAAAATTGTTTGAATTATTTTTATTCAGCTTCATTGGTATGAATTTTACTTGGTATTTAATAAGGTATTAAGATGTTACCGCAATATAGTAAACTCCACAACCTTTTTATGCAATTATTAGGTATGCTCTTTTTGACTTATGGTGTTCGAATAATCGTGTCGTTTATGCAAAAGTTATGAGCAACGTCATGTTAAACATCAACACATTTTAAACATGTTTGTAACCATTAAATATATCTTTATCCATCGGGCCATGGTGAATCCCTTTTTATTATAATAAAATATATACGGAGCGAAATGTCCGCATAATAACCGATGATTTATTATTTCCTGAAAGTGTTTTATTAGCGACGTTAGGCTTGAAACTTACCTTACGTAACCAAAGAAAGTTAAACTAAATTTTGTACGAACTACAAAATAAATAAATAATGCTGGACAATCCACACAGCATCATCTAGCCCCAAAGTAAGCTACTCAAAGCTTGTGTTATAGGTACTAGATGACTGATATATTTAATGCATTATATACTTACATAGATAGATATTTTTATTATATACATAGAAAACACCCAGACCAACGGAACAAATTTCTGCAGATCGTACACAAATTTGTTCCGAGGCGGGAATCGAACCTGCAACCTCTAGCGTCGCAGGCGGACTCTCGCCCGACATGTTGACAATTCTAAATTTAATCTATATACGTCCTCTGACTACCCCTAAGCAATATCAAAATGTGGGGTTAGATAGTATAGAATACAAATTTATTTGACAACAACACACAGAAGAAGCATACAGACAAGAAAGGAAATAAGGCAGTAGGTATAGAATACACAGTAGATGATTTGATTTGAGTGAATTCATTTTAACACGCTTATTAGTAATTACAATCTAGTTCTTAACATTTTCTATTTTCTTATCCTTTAATAAATAGGTTTCTGGTAAACATTTGAGGTACAAAATATACTGCCGAACACAAGACAATCAAGATTGAACGTCACTTGGTAAGTTCGTTTAATCATTTAAGAAAAAAGAACAATCAATCTTGAAGTGCGTATTGGAAAAACTTCTGATTAGGACTGATTTGGTTCAGTTGAGCTAGATCCAGATCGTTAATGATAAATAAATATCGGTGGACTTTCCACACAAGTACACAACACTATCTACGACAGGTTGAATTAAATGTCAAAAAGCTAAAACACCTTTATTCTCCGACAGTCACTGAAGAAAAACCTACAAATCGCTATTACTGGCACCGCAGTATTGGAAACTCAAACTAGGTTTGAGTTGACTTCATAAAATAAAATTTGTAGTATGAGAAATCATTAATCATTAATTTGTAGTATAAAGATATCTATGTAAGTATATAATGTATTAAATATATCAGTCATAACACAAGCTTTGAGTAGCTTACTTTGGGGCTAGATGATGCTGTGTGGATTGTCCAGCATTATTTATTTATTTATCCTTTTTACATGACCCACACAATAAAATAAGCAATTTAATCTAACAATCACAAAATTTATTTATTTATTTCTCTCACATAAGCTTACAAAATCTAAGATAATCTAGTTAAATCTATATTAAATCTAGAACACGATTTTTTGTTAAACTCATTTGAGAGCTGGTGCCCAATAAGGTTTTAAATTAAAACCTGTTAACAGGTCACCAGGCCCACCTTTCGGCCAATGTGTTATAAAATCACAAAATGATGACATATGGCTATGGGTTGATGGAGGCGAGTACCTAACGTAAAACTCCCAAACGTGGATGAAAGTTGCTAAAAATCTTGTGCTGGTGTTTTTTGTTAAATGCGCCATCTATAAATGGCACCACGATGACCCTCTAGCGTGATCAGAGCCTGCGTTTACAGAGTTAATTTTGATATATATTTTTTGTGTGTTGGTTGTGTCTTGGTTCGTGTGTTGTTATTGCAGCTTCACCTCTCGGCTTAGGTACACGAGTACCTAAGCCGAGAGGTATTGTAGCAGAGTGCCATGTTTTCGTTTTATATTTTTCTGGCTGCCTGAGGCTATCTCTCGGGGCAAATAATTTCGTAAAGGCTACGTGTCCTCCCTCGCCACTGAGCCGGTTGACCTGGTCCGCCTAAACTAGGAAACCAGATTGGCCGGTTTTCACTCACGAGACTAGATGCTTGTCTTTTTATTTTTTCGGTTTCGACGACATTGTGGCCACTGGAATGAGACTGGCAGCAAATTTTGAAAAATTCCGCTGACAAGACCACCGCCCGCACCGTTACACACGTTGCACCGCGTGTGCGTGAAGGCTTCTCTGACCAATTAGCACGCCATGATAAACGTGATGCAATTATGTTGACCTCATCAAACAAAATACATTATTATTGATATTTATCATGATGGAAACCAGATATCTGATACATATGTTTATGTTTAGGTATTTGTTTAATAAACACGATTGATAAAATAGACTACAAACATAACATGATAGACGCTAAAGTTATAATTTAAATAACAATAAGAATTCACATGTGGGTATGTGCCAAATGTAATATTTGGACGTACCTCTGACTACCCCCCTTAGACATCCTCAAAGAATCTTGAATTAGTACCTTCTTGGTACTGGGAGATCTGAAGGGATATCTACCGTGCCTGGGGATCAAAGTCGTTTCAAGAATTCAATAATAGCCAAACATTAAGTAAAAAAAAAATTCACAGCAAATTTAATTACGTAGGTAATTTTTTTTGCTGTAACATTTTAATAACAAACGTCAATAAAATAATAATAACAATGAAAACAATAATATAAGTGTTGACAGTGATATACAATTTAAATTTAATGTAGTCACATTGGATTTAAATTATTATAAGTAGACAATTGGTATAATACTTAAATGAGAATACCTGCAGACATATCGACAACAAGTAACCTGTCTAAGCTTTGGCATACAGCTTTGGATGTGAAGGTTGTTAGTTCTGCTCAAGTCCCATAAACTTAAGCCTTATCATAAGTTAAGGATTATGCAGGACTTAGATTTTGGCAACGGTAGACGGAATCATGCTAAGCTAAGGTCTGGTCTAACATAGTGCGGAGCGGCAAGCGGCAACATTTAGCATGGTTGCTACAATAGTAATAATTAGGTTGCAGGAATAACTGAAAACTGAAACAGCTTCACGACTTTGATCCCCAGGTACGGTAGATATCCCTTCAGATCTTCCAGTACCAAGTAGGTACTAATTCAAGATTCTTTGAGGATGTCTAAGGGGGGTAGTCAGAGGTACGTCCAAACATTACATTTGGCACATACCCACATTTTGCAGTAGTTAGTATTCCATACGTGACAGGTTGCAAGCCCATCGCCGTTGTTAGAATACTAATTGGTTTCCTCACGATGTTTTCCTTCACCGTTTAAGAACACTGGCATTGCGCACATAAATTTTTCGATAGAAAAATCCATTGGTGCACGACCGGATTCGAACCTGCGACCTTACGATCGGAAGGCGGGGTCACTCCCACTAGACCACCAGTGCTCTAACTGACATTTTGAAATTAAATATTGCAAGAATCTTCTAAAAAGTCAACAAAAAAATTGGTCATCTGCATGCCCAAGGCTTTCCCGGGACGGTTTTTAAAGCTAATCGAATCTCGTCTATTAAAAGTGGGGTTTTCTCTGTTCCGTCATAAAAACAGTACCTACAGGACTAAAATTACAATGAGATTCGTGTTTTACTAAACCGGCTGCATTTGTTTTGACATCATTGCACTAATAATACGCAAGACAAATGCTTTTGAAATATAATATTGGATGTTCTTTTACGCGGACATGACCAAGTTATAAACATTTCTTATCAGGCTTTAAAACCGAAGTAAACATCATCATCAATCTATTGTTGAACATTCACCCATGACGTTTCACTGGGTCTTTAAATCCCCCATAATCCAAAAATAGACAACTTCAGAGAATTCCACAATAGAGTTCCTTGTAACCTGAAGATAAGAATAGCCTCTAATCCTAACCTAGCTACTTACATTGTAGCTCTTAACATCACCGAGGAGGTCAGTAGTAGGGATTCCAATCAGCTCTAAACAAACAGTTACACATACTAGGGTACTGCAGCTTGCTTTTACAAAAGTTCCATGCATAGACTCCACGCTGTCTTCACATGTACTCCTCAGCTCTGTATCCATTATACTAAATCCAGTGGTACTCAATACAGACTTTAGAAACATCCAATTTACTCACATAAATTATAGTTCAAGGGAACGAAGGGTATAAAGTAAGAGTGAAGGTGACGTCAGCGCCCCACATTCTATTTTTTACGATTGGACGCTATCAGCTCTTCTTGTGAGATAGTGGATCACGCACGTCTGAACGACGGAATAGAAATCGATATCATTGAACCTTCGAGTAAAGGTTTCCGAACCAAGCGTTACCATTCCACTACTGTATTTTGCTGATGGAACAAGCAAGCCCATAAATCAAGTGGTAACCATCACCTATAATAAAGCATTGCATCTTAAATCACGCTCGATAGAAGTGCCCTACGAGACACTGCTCTCCGTCAATTTGAGGCATCCGTTCAAATTACAACGGTATTGGACACCGATTCTTAGTAATAATTAAAATAAGGCCTCATGTGACTGTAATTTCACCCTTTTTCTGCCGCCAAGCAGCGTTGCCGTGTTTCGGTTTGAAGAGAGTGGTCGCCGGTGTAATTACAGTCACATGAGGCTTAACATCTGTATGCCTCAAGTTGGTGGACGCAGAGCAGTGCATCGTAGGGCACGTTCCTATCGTGCGTGACTTACGAGGCAATGCTTTGTTATAGGTGATGCTTACCACTTAACATCAGCCATGATGTTAAGTGGCCAAGGTATAGCGAGCCCTGTGTTTAAAAGTCTGCCTAAACTATAACGAACGGAGTTTTTGCCTGGTTGTTAAAAGATAATTAATATAGCCAAAGTTTATGCCTTTTGTGTCTAAAAGACGTAAACTACGATTTAGGGGACATCTATAAAGTAGGGAAGGTGACGCCGGTGTCCTACATTCCGGCTTTTTATGGGAGGACGCTATCGGCCTCATCTCGAGAGAGCACTTTTAGGCATAAATCAGGTTGCTACTGATAAGGACCGCTCTACCAGCACTTACATGTGGATATGCTTTTTTAATATATTTTTTACTAGTTGCGCCCCGCGGTTTCACTCGCGCAGATTTAAATCCCGGTATTCCCACGGGATAAAAATTAGCCTATTTGCTATTCCCGACTTTAATCTATTTCTCTGCCAAGTTTCATCCAGATCTGTTCAGCCGTTTCGGCGTGAAAGAGTAACAAACATCCATCCATCCATCCATACTTACAAACTTTCGCGTTTATAATAGTAGTAGGAAGTAAGATCTACGTTCTATTACTAGAAACAACAGATAAACTATTGCATTGGTTGGTGCTCTGAGTTTTGTTTTGAGAATATCAGTGTCCACCCCTCGTAAGAAAGATTATAGATCTCTTATAGATTTTTTTGGGATTTAAATATACGTTTTTAATGTTTCTTTTTCATTGCATTATATTGGATCATGATGATGATGATGATGATGATGATGATAATAATAATACAACTATAAAACTTTCATTATTCACAGTGCTATTTTTTATATGTTTCCTGTCGCTATACGGCGCTCACCGGATTGCTGTGTAAATGTGCCCCGAGATAGTGGATCACGCACGTATGAACGGCGATACAAAAACTTGACCTAGTTTTAGCATTGCAACTGTGAATGGTTCAGTTTCCACACTGAGTCCCAGATGGGTTTACTCTGTTTGTTTTTACAGCGAAATAAACACAAAGCGCATAGCATAGCAAAAATACCAGCAAGTTGGTAAATTAGTTTTAGGTACGTATTATACTGTTATGAGTGGGTAACTGAATTGAAAAAAATATGCAGTTGGTTTTATAAACAATGCACCCGGAGATTGCGAAAACGCGGATATGAATCAAGTGTTTGAATTTCTATGGTATTATCATTGAACTTATTAATACATTTATATTTCATTAAAATATGTAATAAGTAGTAGCGACCAATATGAATAAGAGTGTATGTATTTTAGTATAGTATATAAGCTATCTGATTCCCATAGTACAAGCTTTGCCTACTTTAAGGTGAGTTGGTGTTGTATAAAGCCTTCAATCATTTTTTTTAAAAATTCTGACTAAAAACGGGGAAAACTCAGTAATATCTTTGTTTTCGGTCAAACTGAAGCAAACAAACATCAAACAAATAAGAATTTGGAGCGCAGTTGGGAATCTATAACTCAATGGTAAGTTTGTGGAAGTTCGCAAACTCGTGGCAAAGTAGGAAGGTACTTTGCTCGGGAGACGGTGGTATACAATACAGTTTCATACAATATCTATTCTGTATGTATCAAAGTAAAAACAATAAATTGTAAGTCATTGTGCAATTTATTTTAAACTTTGCAACATAGTTTATAAACTTATGGAGATGGCCTGAATAGGAAGAAAAACTATTAAGTTTCCTTCACAAAAACTTTACCAACCCCATTATGAGAGTACGAAATAAATTTTATTTTTGAGAGCATACCATAGAAATCAAATGTATTCATTTGAAATGACTAACAAAACATAACCAGAGAACGATCAGCAACAATACCGACAGATAAGGTAGGTTTTACCTTTCAAAAAAAGAAAAACAAATTTAATAAACTAGGTAGCTACTTAGGTACATAGCCTAAAGGAAATTCGGTCCTAATCAGTCCCGAACCGTGCTGAATGGTGTATCAATCACTCTATCAAATAATGAAAGAACCAAAAAAATGGTTTTACGATTATTATTGGAAGATCGATTCTTTAATACAACTGAATTAACCTTCTCTTCTTTTTGATTCGTCGGTTCAAACTCGTATTGCTTTCAACTAAAACACATTGCATACAATGTATTTAAGAGTAGTAGAGACCCTTCACTCTTTGTGAAGGGCTCGTCCGGGGAAGTACTACCACCACGCCTTTTTCTGCCGCCAAGCAGCAACGCTGTGTTTCGGTTTGAAGAGTGTGGTCGCCGGTGTAATTACAGGCACATGAGGCTTAACATCTGTATGCCTCAAGTTGATGGACGCAGGGCAGTGCATCGTAGGGCACGTTCCTGTTGTGCGTGACCTACGGGGCAATGTTTTGTTTATAGGCGATGGTTACCACTTAACATCAGGTGGACCATCAGCTTGTTCCATCAGCTAGTTGTATAAAAAAAATACAAACAATAATAAGAATCGTAAAAACTTGAATTGAAAACCGAATGATTGGATATTTTGTTTCAAAGTTATCAACTGTTGTTTTACTGAACTTTCGTTGCAAATTAAACGGATGAATTGTATCCGTTTATTTCATTTACTAAATCGATAAAATAATCGGGCTGTTTCCGCCCGTTTTCAGCACATTCCCGGTTGTTCATATTGATTACAAGTAATACAAGCAAAGCGACATGAGCATTTTCCAATTTGAGCGCGGTGAGCTTTTACGCCGACAGCATTACGTGAGCTGAAACGTGAGCAATAAGATTAAAAATAAATTATGTTCCGTGTAAGGGCGGCCATAAAGAAACTGGCACGTACCTTGTTCCACTCGTAAAAGGATGAGCGAACCTTTGTTTCTCCTAGTGAATATCTAAATTATAAACATGTTTAGATATTTGTAAAATCATCTATTTACAAAGAAAATTACAATTAACATGTTCAATTATTTACAAAATACATATATGAAACAGTTGAGCTATCTGCAGACCGTTGCAAACGATCTATAGATAGCTCAACCAATGTGCCAATTGGAAGCGTACCCAAGACACTGGCTGCATTGCCACGCTGAATGGCAATGATGCGCATGTAATTTTTATGACACAGTAATATTATAGTCGAGTCAATTTTCTAGCGAATAACCCATAGCTTAAGGCTCCGGTGACAGCGGCTCGCAATTTCGAAGTGCGATTGGCTATTATTTCATTTTATTTCATTTCGGGGAGGTTGTTTGAAAAAATAACTCTAAAGAAACACGCATAAATACTGTTCGAACACAAATAATACAATAATATAAGGGAAACATGCCCGAATCAGAAATCATTTTGGTATTAGTATGTTTGGTCTTACGTTTACCTAATACCAAAATGATTTCTGACTCAAGCACATTTCCCTTATATTATTGTATTATTTGTGTTCGAACAGTACTTATGCGTGTTTCTTTAGAGTTATTATTTCAAACAACCTCCCCGAAATGAAATAAAATGAAATAATAGCCAATCGCACTTCGAAATTTGCTTGCCGCTGTATTCGGACCCTTAAACACAAAAAATAATTGGTTCTTACTAAAATTAGTGTTTATTGTTTTATCATCTAAGTAGCGAAATCTAAATTGACTGTCGGACACATTTGGGTGAATCAACTTTTAAGACACTCCTTTGACAACATTATGAACAACTAACAATAAAAAATAAATCATCGAAATATTATGAAAATATACTGTAAAATATATCTATTTTTAGGTTTTGCAGTGGGGCACGACATCTAAGCTAATATTAACGAGTTTTTTTAGAAAAAGTGACGAGGGTGCCTCATAAATATCCATTGCAACGCTGTAGAGCGACAATAAACCTACGCGCACCAGCTGAGAACTTAATTTAGGCTGGGGGGGCGGTAAAGCTAGGTAGAGATTTTTTGATCATACCAACTAAATATTAGACAATAATCGCCTCAGATGACACCAAGGTAGGCGTCATCTCTTGATAACGGTCATGAATTTTTATCGGTAACTCTGTAGAACTGATGTTTTGATCAAAGTTTGGGACAAAAGTTTGGATGCACGAAAAATATAAAATATTTGTCAAACTTTTATAAATGTTAACTTTAAACGTAAGTTTATCTTTTTCTGAACCATAATATTGGGTAAAAAGGCTGTGCATTCATACCTTTTTTTTAAGATACGTCCTAAATTGTATCGTCATCTAGGCCTGGGGACACATGTTTTTTGTATGGATAGTGCTTATGTTCTGCTGAGTTACCATAATAAAGTCAAAAATTTTCCTATTAACTATAAAATACTATGAAACTAGCATGTTAGGAAAGGATCTAAGTTTACGTTAACATCAAAACAAACATATTTTATAAGGAAATTAGGATTTTTATGCTCTTTGCATGACAGGGACACAAAAGGAGTGCCTTAAAAGTTGATTCACCCATTTATACAATTTATAACAGGGATGCTACACGCAGTTAAGTAAGAGCTGTGAACAACTGATGAGCTACTGCGGTTTTCTCGACCTGAATAGTTCAGTGAAATTCAACGAACACTCAGTTGGCCTTGTGCCGAAAATTTCAGCTAAATAATTTGTGATAACCGCTTTCATTTATTCAACTTTCGGCTTAGATTCCGTGAGTAATATTGTCGGTTTCACCATTACTCTGCGATGCGGTGAGCTCAGCTACGATATTATAGAGCAGTTTTAAATAAATTCAAAGTAATCAAGAGTACAGCTCTTTGTGTTTGACTCATCTGAAGAAATACTACCACCATGCCATGCATGGTTTGTAGGGTGTGGTCGCTGGTGTAAGTACAGGCACATGCAGGCAGAGGCTTATTATCTCTATGCCTCAAGTTGATGGACGCAGGGCAGTGCATCGTACGGCACGTTCATATTGTGCGTGAATTACGAAGCAATGCTCCAAAGTTTTGAAGGTTATGGTTACCAATTGACATCAGGTGGGCCATCTGCTTGTTCCATCCGTAAGTGGTATAAAATATAGGTATTGCTATTTTTCAAAACTGTGTTCATGTTTGCTAGTTTAAATGCCAATATAATTGCGTTCAGAGAAAGAGGTGGCGCGAAAATATTATTTTACTGTGGGAACTTTTTACAACTTTCAGCTGCTTCCCTCTGTAATTTGTCGGGGCCGCGGTAAAAACGTAAGAAGTTTACGAGTGTTAACAATTTAACGCGATGTTCGAATTTACGGCGAATAAAATTTTTGCATAGTATTTCTTAAGTTCTATACGATAGATGACATAAATTGGTAAGACTGTGAAGATGGCAGGCACGGGAAAATCTAATACCTTTAAACGAGAACTTTTTAAGAGTAGTAGAGCTCTTTGTGAAGGGCTCGTCCGGGGAAGTACTACCACCACGCCTTTTTCTGCCGCCAAGCAGCAACGCTGTGTTTCGGTTTGAAGAGTGTGGTCGCCGGTGTAATTACAGGCACATGAGGCTTAACATCTGTATGCCTCAAGTTGATGGACGCAGGGCAGTGCATCGTAGGGCACGTTCCTATTGTGCGTGACCTACGGGGCAATGTTTTGTTTATAGGTGATGGTTACCACTTAACATCAGGTGGGCCATCTGCTTGTTCCATCAGCTAGTTGTATAAAAAAAAAAAAAAAAAAAAAAAGAGAATTTCTTGTATATATATTTATTTATAATCTGAATCTCGGGAACGGCTAACATAATTTTCATGAAATTTAGTATGCAGGGGGTTTTGGGGTGATAAATCGATGTAGTTAGAGGATTCATTTTTAGAAAATGTCGTTTATCCATGTTTTCAGGCAATGAAAAATTAAGCTTATGAAAAATATTACTTTTCAAGACATTATTAAATACTAATACTATTATTTTTCAAACTACTTCGGTAGGTGGCGTTATAAGCAACCGAGAATATCTACCGTGCCTGGGGATCAAAGTCAGCTGTTACATTTTTTTTATTCATCGTATAAGCGCGCGTGCTGTAATCTATCACGGCTGTCTACTGGCGTGTATTAATGGATAGTGAATAAATTTGAAGAACCATTGGCAGCATTTTGTGAGGATTTGTTCATGGAGGTTAACTTGAATTTACACATCTCTAATCTTATTTAAATAAGCAGTTGCACGAGAGTTTCGAGAAAATTGGTGTTCTAGTGGTAGCTGAAATATATATAATAAAAATATGAAGTTAATACATACTTATAAAATTGATTAAATTCCAAATATGTGCATTCTACTCGCAATTATGTGGGTAGGCTTTCAGTTACTCCGATGAGGCTGGAAAATTCGTTACTTACGTAGAGTTTCGTTTTATCTCGCAAGATGTGCTTTTGTAATCACATTACGCAAATGAGAGGGAACTCAGGGATGGCCGAGATACGCCCCGAACCCAACAAACGTATAATAACAGATTATTTGACAAACTTGTGTAAAAAACTGTTTTGTCTTATCTTTACTTCTTGTCGTGTTTCTTTGGGAACAGTGTGGTGAAAGGATGTTAAGTGCGCCGTTGACTCAATAAATTTATTATATTGATTTAACAACAATCTGTTATGCAGTATTTTACTAAAATAGTGCTCAAGAGTTAATTCTTTTCTTTCTTTCTTTCTTTCTTTCTTTCTTTCTTTCTTTCTTTCTTTCTTTCTTTCTTTCTTTCTTTCTTTCTTTCTTTCTTTCTTTCTTTCTTTCTTTCTTTCTTTCTTTCTTTCTTTCTTTCTTTCTTTCTTTCTTTCTTTCTTTCTTTCTTTCTTTCTTTCTTTCTTTCTTTCTTTCTTTCTTTCTTTCTTTCTTTCTTTCTTTCTTTCTTTCTTTCTTTCTTTCTTTCTTTCTTTCTTTCTTTCTTGCTTTATTTCTTTCTTATTGCTTTCGTCTTGCTTTCTTTCTTTCTTTCTTATTGCTTTCTTCTTGCTTTCTGCTTTCTTTCTTCTTTCTTTCGTTTTCTTCTGTCTTCTTTCTTTCTTCTTTCTTTCTTAATAAAATGCAGTTAATTAAGATCAGTTTTTTTTTTTTTTTTACAAATAAAACTGATTAGAGTTGCATAAACTGCGAGTGTTTTAATTTATTGAATAAACGAAAATAATAAATTGCACACTAGCAATTATAACTTGCAGAAGTTAAGCTTTCTCAGCAACTTTCATTTCCTTGTACGTGCTACGGTTGCTACGTCGTAGGACCCAGCACACCCAATTAGAACTGAAACTCCCGTGCTATGAAAAACTAAGAGGAAAGGTAAGGTTTAAAAGTTAGGTCCACTATCTCCTTATTGAGATAAGTTACGAAGTCAAGATTATAGTAAACTACGATACAAAAGTAATACTCATTATATAAGCTTTATTTAAGACACCTACGAAAATTACATTTCTAGGCTCTTATTGACAATGGTCGCTTAGCGCGCCAATAGCTTATCAGACCAATAACCATCTTTTCGATGACATGAAACTGACAGTGACAATAATACTCTATAGAACCGCTATAAAATGGATCTATATTAAATTATACATAACAGACGAACATACATAACACGAGTAAATGTATAAACAAAATGGAAGACACAAAAAACCATGTTCTATTTATATATCAGAGCTATTCAAGATTTGCTTTGTGTACCTACGAATGAAGGCTCAGAAATCGTTTTGGAAAAAAATATGCTTCGCAAAATGTGTTGCACTTCTATGTCCTACAATCCGTAAATATTTAATACTTGTAGCTTGCTCGTAGCTTGCATAGCTTGAAGTGCATTTTAAAGTAAATAAATAGGTCTTTTTAGTTTTTATCTGATGTCATCGTAGCTTGTAAACTTTTGCAGCCTGAAAATGATTGTTGTTTCCCATAAAATGTTAAAGCAATGATGATGGCGTGGCAATGACGCTGTTCTTTTTAACATAATGAAGTTAGTAGTAAGTACTACTTAAGTAAATTAGTAGCTTTTGAGAAAATAAAATGAATTCCTGATAAAGAAAATGAAGTCAAAGTATTATTTATGTATTAGTAGGATTTTTTACTGTTTGTGAGTCTTATGAATTACAATTGCGTATGGTTGGGGCTACAGTGGCGACGCATAGTCCAAGGTCCAAAAACGAGGGTATCAATTAAAAGGCAGGCCTAGGGGCGTCTGGCTGTCATCCATCACGCGGCCGGGCGCCTGACGTAGACTAATGAAGTGCGATTTGATCCGACACCCGCGGTCTCACTGATCTCACATTCATTCACAACTTATGCAGTCACTGAGAAAAACAACCCACTCATTAGGTTGGCTATACGACTTATGTTTTATTCAGTCTAGTCGGCAACTCGACTAATTTAAATTTTAAAGCTGCGCTGTTTAGTTTTCTGATTAGGTGTATGTATCAGTAATACAGGTTCAGACTAAGAAAAGCACACATTTCTTATGAAATGTTGAAATAAGCGTTCTTGTTTTTTGTTCTAAATTCAGCGTTCTGGATAAGAGCATAGTCATCCGAATGACGGCATCTTTACTTCAATAGTTTGTAAATTGCACGCGACAAAATATGACAATTTATAAAATTTTGATATCTGGAATTTAGAAGGCGACTTTGTAATTATATAACCGTTACCGACAAGATTAAATAAAAGTGGCCAAGTTTTTTTTTCTTTCGTATGAAAAGTTGTTTTTGCCTTCTTTTACTGTCACTACCAAGTTATTTTGAAACAGTGTGGTGAATGGATTTTAAGTGCGCCTCAAGGAGGCTCCTTTCAAGCACTGAACTGAAAAAAATGCAAGATTTTTATGTAGTTGTTTTAATAATAAGCGCATGAGGTAAAATTTTCTTTGTTCAGATAATTGCAACTGCTATAGCGCCATTTGTGGAGGTCAGCTCTGGTACACGTAGTACGGTGTAGGTGCGGCAATTTAGAGATGTGGTCAGAGAGTGCTGGTGGTTTCGTGGTAGCGGCCTCACCTGCCGATAAAGGTCGTGGGTTCAAAACCAGTCGTGCACCAAGGAGTTTTTCTGCTTAAAAAATGTCTTCTCTCAAACGGTGAAGAAAAACTTCGTGAGGAAACGTGCATATCGTAGATGCTAAAAAGTCCTACAAGTGCCTACTTGTAGTAGGCAGTGCAACAAAAATGATAAACATATGCGTAATCATATCATTTTGAAATACTATTTACTACTAAATCTACTACCTGTAGGTACCTTCCTACCTGTGCTAGGTTAACCCCCGGTTTCGGAAAGTGTGATCAACACTAATCGGCTGTCAAGTCACTTGCTATTTCAGCTATTATTTCAAATTAGATAGAGATAGCAAGTGACAGTTGATTAGTGTTGATCGCGCTTTCAGAAACCGGGGGTTAATCGTTTAAAGATTGAACTATTAAGTGATGATGTCGTTATCAAATACGAAAACATTTGAAACTTCTGCAAGTTCTCTGTGCGTCCTATCTCAGATTGTTTGCATTCGGGTTCTATTCTCGGGGCGACATGAAACAGAAGTGTTGTAATAATTGTTCTGAATTCCTTTTCCGCTCAGTTTAGTTTCGATTGTGAGGGCTTTAGAGCCTACTGAGCTTTCAGAGTCGTTCGATGTGGCTTTTGAGGATTGCGAAATATCGGAAATGTCTTACAACGTACCCGTTTCAGCGTTCTGTGTGGGACATAGGTTTGTGACATACTGAAGCATTATATTTAGGAGAAATGCTCTACCTACGTTTATATGATAAATGTTTGTATAGTTTGTCGTGTACACTAGCGATGGAACATGAAATGTTTTTTTATACAACTAATAGCTGATGGACTTTGGAATCGTGCGTGACTTACGAGCTTTGTTGCAGGTGATGGTTACCACTTAACATCAGCTTGTTTCATCAGCAAGTTGTATAAAAAATGTTTCAGAGTGTTGGACGCAGTGCAATGCCAAATGGGAACTGTTCTCGATGGACATGCTCTATAAAGTAGGGTCAATGTTATAGCGAGAGGTAACGACTTAACATCAGGTCTCTATGCGTGTTTCATCGCTTTTTGTTAAAAAATATATGACCAGTAACTTCGCTATTGAATCGCTGTGAGAAGTCATGCTCTGTAAACATTCCGCTACATCAAGTAGAAGCACCAAAGAAAAAGAAAAATACTCCTACAAAGGTAACAACATTGCTTTGAGAAGAAAAAAATTATTTTTTCCCTAGCTTGAAATTTTGCAGAGCCCGTCTACAATGTTAAACGTGCCTGGAAAAGTGTGCTGTTGTATATGAAAGTGAACTCGACCGAGCCGCGAAAAATAGCAACAGAGCGTTCATTATCATCTCTCTTTAATATGATGGCAGTTGGCAGCCTCCCGCACTACTACTCGGATAATTTAGTTTCCGACTACGTGCCATGACTCTTTAGAGGGTATCCTGGCAACTTATGCAACTTCTAACTCCTTTAATTGTGTAATTATTTAAAAACGTTAATATTACGAGTATGTTATACCACTATTACTGAGCCAATATGTAACTTACTAGTATAACAGCCGGCTTCTCAAAGCTTGATCAAAACCATCAAAACTAATCGGATGTCAAGTCACTTGCTATCTCTCTCTAATTTGAGGTTTCTCGGATGAGGTATGATAAATCTATCTCCATACATTCAAGGGCAATGTTGAAAAATTCTCTCAAAAACGGCGTGTCGTGGTCTCACCAACGTTCAACGACCAAATTATTGCCAATTCTCGATAGTGCGCCCACGGGGTAATAGCTGAAATGGCGAGTGATTACATCTGATTACGTTTTATCAAGCTTTCAAAACCGGCCGTAAGGCTTTTAATTGATAAGATATGATATACATACCCATCAATAATTTATTATACAATGACCAAGACAAGTCTCGAATGAAGTCGACAGTTACGTATTTTCGCCAAATCTTAGCCTCTTGGGACGTTGGAATAAATGGATTTACGTATTGTGTATTGCGTATATCGAGCCAGACTTCTAACGCAAGTCGCCTATTAAACTAATAGATTAGGAAATAAATTCAAGGCAGCTTAATGGCTCTGACTTAATTTATTTAGCGTCAGAGGATGGAGTGACGGTAATTTAATTGTAAGGGGATTGAGGCCACCTTTGAGGATACTGTGAGTGAACGCTTTTATATGTAACGGCATGCGTAACGTGTATCAAACCTTTTTATATTATTATCTTCACAGCTCAATTGGTGCTCTATCTTCTACGCTGTAAGGTTTAAGTTTGATTTGCAACACAAGGAGATGACCCACCAGATGTTAAGTGCTAACCATCACTTATAACAAAGCATTGCATCGTTAGTCACGCACTATATGACCGTGACCTACGATTATAATAGCTCAACGAGGAGCATGTTTGGCTATCACCAATTTGTTTACTAATATTTCTAAGTTGTGAAGTTGTAATAATATGTGTATGTGCTTTTATATATTATCAGGCACCTCTTTTCTTTAGTGTAGGATAATTAATATTACATTACATCTGAAACAACTCTCTTCCTCAGAACGCTTCCGCTCTTTCGAAGAGTGCGTCTTCAACCGGAGGCAAAAGACCTGAAGCAAGCAATAAATTCATCACTTGTATGTCACTAATGCAAACATTTCCGTGAGGATAATAAATTATCCTTCGAAGTGAAATACATTACATGGATATTTATGAGGGTGGTACGCGTATGTAGGCCATACATCAATATCTTGTAGTATGGATTATGTATGGATATCTCTAACACGAGAAAATGGATCAGCAGAAAAATTAATAAAAAACTTTTAAAGGCTTTTATTCATGTTCTCTGCCATTTTAAAGCGGCTCTGTAGCTTGATTTGTATCCACTGAAAACGAGGTTTCGTTCTGTCGTCAGTTATATGTTCACAACATATAACTGACGACATAGATCCACAATCGACTCACGGAAAATCTCATTAGGAAAATAGATTGACTAAAATTTTCGATTTTTTGACAGCACGACGCTAAATTAGCATGGCAAACAGCGATAGTGGTGACGATAGTGGTGGTAATATTCAACATAGTTTGTGAAGGAACGATTGCTACTGCTTCTGCTATCGATGTTGCTTGTTCTTAGGTAACTGACTCGCTGATTGGTAATTGGTTTTTGTAATAGTTATGCAACTGATAGCTCATTGCAATCGCATTTTTACGTTTAATATCCTAGTAGCCTTCGAATACGACGTATTCACACACACACACAGTATTAACAAAATAAAAACAGTTTGCCGTATCATTTCTTTATAAATAACGTACAATTACTAGACGCTAATTTAAAGATTGTTTGAGTGATACTCTAAATAATATGGTTCCGACATTTTGGGACAGTGAAAAACAACCAATTGATTCCAAAGGTTTAAACGGATTCCATATACTGTCTCAACATTACTCATTTATTAGTAGTCATTAAACATTAAACGTGGTATTTCGTACCCTTTTCTGAGGCCCGGGGGCGTGAGCGGCCCACGTAAAATTAGTTAGTATATATATCTACGCATGTTTTGGTCGCGTTTACTAGTACAGCACTTCCGAATAAGTGTAATATAATAAGTTTGACGGGGCTGGGTGACGTTAATCTGCTTGCGGCGGGTACATAGAGGTATGATCTATGTGGAAATGTGATTAAGGCGTTGACAACACCTAATGTACCTCTCGCTCGCACGATTCGACATTTTAAAAGATATAAAATTGCTAAGCCTAATTTTGAAAAATCTCAAACAACCATTTTGTGTGCAATCACATTGCACACAGTTTGGTAAAAAAATCATTTTGATCAATGCAAGTTTTCCTACTCAAAAGTTTGCTTATGTACGAAAACTAGAAAAGTAAACTTTTAAGCAGGAAAACTTGCATCGATCAAAATGAAATTTTTACTAGACTGTGCGCAATGTGATTGCACACAAAATGGTTGCGATTTTTCGAAAATGGGTTCAGTTATTTTATATCCTTTCATAAATCAAAACGTGCGAGCGAGAGTCATATTAGCTCTTGTCTTCACCTTAACAACCGCATCAATCAGGTCGTTACAAGTTTATGTATAAGCACCACTTTCTCTAGCTCTGTACACCAGTTGGGCGGAGGTCACAGCGACCGTACGCGGATGTTCTGGTGAAAGTTTCAAACCACATATTCCCGAACTATGTAGGACATTTTAAGGTTAAATAATACCTATAAACCTAATAAAACACGCAGCAACCACCAAATGGGAATTTTACTACACATATTTAATTGAAAACGTACGCTACGTTTAGGTATTTATTGTGTATTTGGCACTAAATAGTTTTAATAGAACTAATAAATTCTATCAACCATGCCATTTTCGTTTTCATCTCATTTTACTTACCGACAACAATTTTTTTACGTATATACTTAGCTCGTGAAACATTTTATCAGTAGTGATGGCACGTTGGCATTGCGTTTCAGTTCATAGTTCCGACATAAAGCTCGCTCTCAAAATACTTGTATTCTCATAATTGCATTTACGTAGAAAGCAGGTTACTGTATCCGCTTGCTGGCACATAAATATAGCTTAAATAAAATCACACTGGATCTAATATCCTTATAAACATTTTTTTTTTTTTTTTTTTTTTTACAACTAGCTGATGGAACAGGCAGATGGTCCACCTGATGTTAAGTGGTAACCATCACCTATAAACAAAACATTGCCCCGTAGGTCACGCACAATAGGAACGTGCCCTACGATGCACTGCCCTGCGTCCATCAACTTGAGGCATACAGATGTTAAGCCTCATGTGCCTGTAATTACACCGGCGACCACACTCTTCAAACCGAAACACAGCGTTGCTGCTTGGCGGCAGAAAAAGGCGTGGTGGTAGTACTTCCCCGGACGAGCCCTTCACAAAGAGCTCTACTACTCTTCATAAATAGGCAATTCTGATAGGTTTAAATGAAAGAATACGGGGAAATAGGGTTCAACACCGTTGACCTGTTTTCTATTGCAAAATCCAGTTTTACGTTTAACTTACAAATGTCTGTGTGTTTTACCATCTCATCCAAGAGCGAAGCTTCTAAGCTAAATTCTTGACTCTCGCTTGCGTAATACCGCCATTGTAATAGCACACCTTTGAAGATAAAATCCTTTCATACTACCACGTTGCCTTTTCGCGGTCTGATAAGCCTTGAAAGGGAATTGTTGGAGAAATTAAATTTATAATTTAGAATATCCAACTTGTTTTCATGAATGTTCTGTTATTTTGTCAGAGGTGCGCACGATTTGAAGTCTTTCCGTAGCTATTTCGTAGCACTCACAGGGATTCGTTTTCTGTCATCTATCGAAGCAACATAGCATTTTCATTTTAATTGTTTTTCTAGTGTTTTTTTGAGTTGTGTTGTGTAATTTTGGTGGTATTTTAACCAACATTACTTGTGGTCTTAGCACAAAGTGTAAGCATTTGAAATGAAAGTATATTATGTGATATCGTGATTTGACCGAAAATGTTTCAAATGTTTTGAAGAAACCGCCATCATTTTCTTCAAAACAATTGACTGACTCGACTTTCGACTGACGTGACTAGAAACATAGCAAAGAGCATAATATAATCTCTATCACTTGACACTGGCAAGATTGTCGATAGACAGGAGCCATAAAAAAATAAAAATAAATAAAATAATAGCACTCACAGTAAGCCCAACTGATTAAGACACATTCAACATGTCATCATCACAGTCATGGTTAGAATGGTTTATTTGTCGAACTCGTAAATTTATTTATTTAGCATTTAAACTGAAACTGAAACAGCTTCACGACTGGCTACCTCACGATGTTTACCTTCACTGGATCACTGGCATTGCGTTCATAAATTCGATGGAAAAACCCATTGGTGCACGACCGGATTCAAACCTGCGACATCGGAAGGCGGGGTCACTCCCACTAGACCACCGGTGCTTTCCTCGATTATGTATTTATTGAGACATTAACATCATTACAGGTTTTATATACATGTTTGTATGCATGTTGAACTGAGAAAAGTGAAGCAATCGTGCGAAAGAAGACAATTTTACGACTTACTTTGACATAATCTAACTGAAACTGACAGATGTCAAATGTGGCCTATTAATTTGGCTCCACTATAATCATTCTTCTAATATAGCCACACAAATATACACAATGTGAATGAAACACTCATCATCGCGGTCGGTAAACATGACTCGCAGAGCAAATAGCTAAAATTCGTGAATGCGAAACGTTCGGAGTGGGCAATGTGAGCTGTGGTGGGTTGCGTGCCGCAAGGTCTAACCCGAGTAAACACACATCGTCAGTAGTCAGGACAGAGAAAATAATGTCATGTTTGTTTCCTTTGTTAGTAAATTCCATTAGTTATCGTGTAATAAGAAATCGTTATAACAATGAATACAATAATTTACAAAATGTACAAAATTTACATAAAACGGTGGGTCTATCCGTTGCGGATGATAAGATAGCTCAAACGATCTAAATCTTTATTACAGTTGATAGCTTTTTATAATAAAGAAAATAATTACATGACTTACGCCATTAAATCATAATACGTATTTTTATTATCAAGCACGAGATTTTCTTAGTTCTACGTATACTTCAGAGGCGATTCAGATGGGGTTTTCTCACGACTTTAGTAAATGCGATATTAGGTAATTAAAAGTCGGGTTGCTTTTGCATAACCAATTAAAATTATGGGATTTCTTCTAGTAACTGACAAATGTTTCTAACCCGCCCGCGCGCCCCTGCTTCGCACGGGTGCACATATTATGCATGTATTATACATATAAACCTTCCTCTTGAATCACTCTATCTATTTAAAAAAACGCATCAAAATCCGTTGCGTAGTTTTAAAGATTTAAGCATACATAGGGACATGGGGACATAGGGATATAGGGACAGAGAAAGCGACTCTGTTTTATACTATGTAGTGATATACCAAAATCAGCTTATAAATGACAGAAGCCTGGTATTGATAGGGCACGCCGCTACGCGTTGCACCGGGGCCGGGGCTTCGGCGGAAGTTGTCGCGTTTCCGCTATAATTCACGCATTGTAGCAACACTGTCGCCCGCATGAAGATGTCTGTATAAATAATGCATAGCGTAGTGATACAATAACCTTATATTTTGCTCGAATTTCGGCAGGTTCATCGCGTTGATTCATATGCATCCCTCTTTGTTTGTCTTTCCATCACTGCTAAAGACTTGTGAAGCAGTCTTATTAGAGTTTTTATTGGTATCTATGATTTGCACGACTAAGTCAATAAATAAAAATGTCCAAAGCCAATATCCATAAGTAAATATATCCAATAATACAAATGCCCATACGTAAAAATGTCCAATAATGAAAATGCCCATAAAATAAAACTGTCCATTAATAAAATATATTACCTATGGAAAGCCGACCTATGTTTATAGTCATGGGTTAGAGTTCTTTAATGTTTCGTTTTAGGGGCGTTTCACCATCTATTTTGCCGAAGCTAAAAGGCGCTTACCTTTATCCAAGCTTCAAGCATTGTACCCGTGAAACTGCAGTATTCGGTGCATAACTGTTATTGTGTGATGTTTTGAACTCTCTAAATACTTTCGAGCTCAGCCATCGCAGTTTTGAGAAATATATTTAAAGCTCCTGTTCGACGAGCGAGAATACCACGGTCTTATAGCTCGACGATGTATCAACGCAATACCGTGGTTTTTTTTCATATGATTGACCTGTAACCAATAAATGACCTGAAATGACTGTTACCAATAAATTGATTATTCTGATTATTATTATTCATATAACACTCGGGGTTAACAAACTATTTTTGATTAAACTTTTAATTTACATTTAAGCTTCACTGATATTCTCTTTGAAATGAGTTAGTAAGGTTAAATAAGACGCGCCATTACTCACCCAAATGTAAGATGTATTTCTTTATTAACTCAGGGTTTACATTGCCCTCTAAAAGAGCTAATTAGTTTTAAAAATGAATACATTTTTATCTTATCTGTATTTAATCATATAAAATTTAATAAGTTATTGTAAATGGTGGTAATAATAAAAAACTTTAATCATTTTGAAAAAAACCCAAATGAAGATATCATAAACGAAAATATGACCCATATAATATAAAACCTTTAATAATATGTTTTAGTTATTATGGTTATTGTATTATCATTATTATTTTTAAGGTTTTTAGATTTAGATTTTAATCTTAGGCATATGAAATTAAACGAAATTATTTAGGTGTGAAAAATATAAAACTAAAATATATTAAAATTTATTGAGTAAGTAAAAGTTGTACCTACCTATTGATACTGAATTTATGTGAATAATTAAATAATTCCCTAAAAGGTTCTTTGTGAAGAACGCTGTGAGTTGTATTGTTGCCAAATAAAAGGCTTTTTATTTTGTGATTATTAATCACATCGCTATGTCTCTAAGTAATTAGCTAAATGGCATAACAAGCCTTGAACAAAGAAGTTAAAACTTATCGAACCTTGTTTGTGTTACCTTTTGAACAATTTCATTCAAACCAAATCATTTTATGTTCTAAAGTTTTCGGTTTTCTAAAGTTTAATCTTATTATATAAGTCAGATATTTCATCAAAGAACTTCCTTTATTTTCATCTTAAATCAATAAATACATACTTTTAAAAATAAATACGTACTTTTTTTTTCTATCTATCTATGTATATAAAATAAATTGCTGTTCGTTAGTCACACTAAATCTCGAGAACGGCTGATCCGATTTGGCTAATTTTGGCCTTGAATTATTTGTGGAAATCCAGAAAAGGTTTAAAAGGTGAATAAATGTTAAAATGCTCGGAATTAATGTCCGATTGAGGCTGTACGAAGTCTGCCGGGTCAGCTAGCTGATTATATTTTATTGTGGTGATGTTACGTTTTCGTGGGGTTACTTCCATGGTAGGTAGGCCGACTTCACTACATAGTATAAAACAAAGTAGTTTTTTTTGTCCCTATATCACTATGTCCCTATGTATGCTTAAATCTTTAAAACTACGCAACGGATTTTGATGCGGTTTTTTTAAAAGATAGAGTGATTCAAGAGGAAGGTTTATATATATTATAATACATGCATGATATGTGCACCCGTGCGAAGCAGGGGCGCGCGGGCGGGTCGCTAGTTAAATTATAATATGTATTTATCTGCTGCAAAAGTATTTGTCTCGGTTGAATGGTATTTAGGTTATCCTGTGGAGGGTTAAGCGTCGGCCACTGTGCAACTCTCACAAACTCTAAATAACAAAGTGGGGTGAACCATCCTTTGCTGAAAACAAATAGCCGACCTTTTGCCTTCTTTATGAGACCCTTGTTAACTTGTCCTTAATACATTATTTATTTTGTGCCGTGCGACAAAGTTACTGGAACATTTTTGTTAATTTATTTATTATTTTCTAATAAGTTTTGGGGGAATTTGACTTTGGTTTTATTTATTAGGAGATTAGGCGGCTTTAAAAAGGGTGTTGTTCGTTTTTTATACAGCCATTCCTTTTATATTATGCTGACAATATGTTATAAGCTCAATAACTCATCATTTAAGTAAGTATTATAGGTTCCTTCTTTTTAAGCCGAATTAAAAAAGGAGGAGATTCTCAATTCGACTGCTTTTGTATGTTTGTTACCTCATAACGTTTTACTTGGTGGACCGATTTTGATGATTCTTTTGTTTTTATCAAAAGCCGGTGCTTGTTATGTGGTCCCATTTGAATTTGAGTCGGATTTTGAGTTATAGTATTAGTGTATTCATTTTCAGTTCACTTAATGTAATACCAGTTATTACAAGCACCCGGTCTACATGATATGGAATGGTTACCATCAGCTATAACAAAACATTACCCTTCAGTTCATTACATACTACATATATAAATAAATAAATAAATAATGCTGGACAATCCACACAGCACCATCTAGCCCCAAAGTAAGCTAATCAAAGCTTGTGTTATGGGTACTAGATGACTGATATATTTAATACATTATATACTTACATAGATAGATATTTTTTTTTATTATATACATAGAAAACACCCAGACCAACGGAACAAATTTCTGCAGATCGTACACAAATTTGTTCCGAGGCGGGAATCGAACCCGCAACCTCTAGCGTCGCAGGCGGACTCTCGCCCGCTGCGCCACAGAGATCGTCATAAATTTGAAGCGTATCCACAAGTTTAAATCTTCATGTGCCAGTAATTTCAGCATTCAAACTTAAAACTACAGCACAACGACACTGCCTAGCGATAGAAATAGGCACAGTAGTATTTGGTTAAACTGTAACTACCCTTGTACCTGAGTTGAGGGTTGGGGATAGGGGGGATGCAAGTGGGGGTAGATGGCAAGTCTTCCCCTTGAGTCCTTTTTTCTAGGAAATGAAAATAGTTATTTGTTATACAAGAGTGCAAAGTTGCTTTTTAACCGCGTGCTCAATTTTGATGACCGAGCAAGCGAAGGATTCTAAAATTTAATCACGAGCGCAGCGAGTGATTCAAAATTAGAATCCTGAGCGTTAGCGAGGGAATCAAAAGAGCACGAGGTGAAAAATCTTTGCACTCGAGTGCAACACGTAACTTTTCATTCCACCTCAGCGAGGAAATGACTAAATGCAAAAAAAAAACGTTTACAATCACATGCTGGCGTCAAACAAACTTCCTCGTCGCTAGAATCACTCATTTTAGATTTTTCACTTGTTTTCAAGTTTCTCGTTTTTAATAAAAGGTTTAACAATGACGTGAAAAAATGCCGCGTAAAGAACCGCGTACAAAGCAAATTGAATAAAGAACACCAAGAAGGTTCCGAGTCTGAGTTTTTAACAAATTAAAAAAAAGTTGTATGATATATTCGGCATCATAGAGGTAGCAGTAAATAGGTTTAATGTTTTTTTTTAATTCACAAACTTAGTGCACACGATGTTCTAAATTCAATTTACTTTATCCTCTAGAGAATAAAAACGGCTTTTGCACTCAGATATTGAAGAGCAAAATTACTCTTGCCGAGATGGTGGGATGAAAAAAATATTACTTCAAATTTCTTAACTTAAAAAAAAAATAACCCTCACCTAATGAGAATTCTTTCCCTTGAGTCTTTTTGTCATAGAGATGAAATATTACTACCAATTTTCTTCATATAAAAAAAAACCCTAACCTAACTAGTAACTTACCTGAAAAATTAAAGTATTTTTTTTTCATTTCCTAGAAAAAAGGACTCAAGGGGAAGACTTGCCATCTACCCCCACTTGCATCCCCCCTATCCCCAACCCTCAGCTCAGGTACAAGGATTGCTATAGCCAACCCGTAGTATTTTTCAAACGAGCCCGAGTTTTAGGTCTAACCTAAGCACAGAATAAATAATAGGAGCTCCTTCATAAGCCACTGGCATAATGGACTGTAATTTTTAACCCGATAAGTCTAACGGCTGTAAATATTGGTTGAAGACCATCCTGCAGCGGCGCCGCCCCCAAGCGCAGCTTAGTCTTACCTGATAATAATTAAAGCCTGAATTGTGGGCACCGTCGCAATCTCCTTCAACAAAATTAATTCAGTTTCCAGCAAACAAAGAGTAACGACTAAATTAAAACTCATTGCGGCCATCATTGTCCGTTCAAAAGAGATTGTATCAATACGCCTCACTAATTCACACAAATTGCTAACATAATGGTCTCAACGGTCGCAGGGTGCTCACAAATTTAATAAAGGTATTCAAATATTCTGAGACAATGACCCGCGAGAACCGATGGAATTAATGCCAATTATATTTCGTTGGATAGCACCTAAGTGTTTTCATTATATATGGGGTGAAATAATCCTGTGGGGGAATGACTCTAAATATTTTAGTTTTACATAAAGGCATCAAACCTTTAGCTTTCAAATAATTGTAAATAAATAATTACTGTTACATTAAAAATATTCGTTGCGTACCTATATGTGTGGTGTAACTTTGAAAAATCAATTGAGAAACATAGTGTCACGGAGTCATCTAACTTTAGGACTTTTCAAGGTGATCCTTGAGATTTTATTGCATAAATACATTTTGACTTTGACTTTCGTGAGAGCTTTATGAAGTAAACAAATATAGTGGTGAGAATGGCTTTTATTAATTCTTATGTTGTCAAAAGATACAGTCGTTTTTTAAGATTTGATTTAGAGATCAAATCTTTATAGCACATGAGCGTTATGTTAGATAAAAACCTTTTTTCGTCCCGTCGGTCGCCGCAGTGAATGCTAACCATTGCTACAACCTGACATTTACAAAGATAAGAAAGAAGGATAAACAACGTCGTCACTGCTATATTTGCTAGAATGATTTTTCGTTTGCTACTTACATTGAAAACAGGTGCAGGAATAGTTTGTTTGACCTGTAATGCCGGTAAGGTAACCAGGATGGTGAATATCTCTGTATTACGGGTAGCAAGAGCGAGGCGATAAGAATTATAAGGTTGTCTGAAAGTGATCGCTTTCAGCGATAAGATTGCCCAATGTACTTTACTTTATATTTTGAGTGTTTATGTTCATTTTGGTTTACAACAAAGAATTTCATTCATTCAATATTTTAGGAACAGTTGCAATTTGAAAAGCCTGGACTTGTTTATTCATTCGTAGAGTATCACGAATAAATATATATTATTATTATATTCGTAGTAGAGCCTGATACAACGGAACACGAATAGTTATTCCTTTAGGTAGTATACGAAAGATTTCCTTTACTTAGGAAAGTTCGGTAGCTCACGCATTTCATGATAAAGGTAATGGTTAGCATAAACTCCCACTAGTTAGTTGCTAAGGTCTTTTGGATGAACACTATTACTAGACCCAATAGCAATTCTTCTGATATATACTCAAATCAGCAAATCATATTGACTGACTTCGGGTTCGATTCCTGCCTCGGAACAAATTTGTGTACGATCTGCAGAAATATGTTCCGTTGGTCTGGGTGTTTTCTATAATACTAAAAAACATCTATCTATGTAAGTATATAAGGTAGTAATCAGTTATATAGTACCCATAACACAAGCTTTCAGTAGCTTATTTTGGGGCTAGATGGCGCTGTGTGCAAAAAAAAAGAAATATCCAATGACCCCTGCTTTCTATATGACTGCAGTTCGCAGTCGCACGAAGAAAATGTGTTTGATTTATCTGCACTTGAGGCCGGACCTTCCGCTTGCTATAAATTTTATTGTGTTATGATTTAGGGACGCGTACGCGATTTTATGGTAAACACTTTGCTCTTTGTATTTGTTCGCTGATTTATTTTGCTAGGCCGCCGTACAGCGGGAAGCTGTCGCTCTTATTTTTTTATTATTTATACTAGTTCGTCTCAAACTGAGGTTTCACTATCCACTCTAGTTTAAATTTATGCCAAACCCTGTTTGGGTTGAACGGGCCTCTGTCTACCTCGTACTTGGTATTGTAACCACGTTTAGCCTATCCGCTAAAGAGTGCAGTAAAAACTTGGCTTCATCATTACACAAGGTCACTGTCTGACTGATTACTACTTAGTACCTACTGGCAGCCACTAGGAACGGAGTTTTGAGGGTTGCCAAAGTCTATTGACTAATTTCTGAAGATCTAAAGGACGATCGATCTATTAAAAAAAAAGTACGGAACATGTCCATCAATGACGCGTTAGACGAAGTAAATTTTTCCTGTCTATACTTTATGTATTACTACATACATTGTTCTTAGATTCATAACTACAACTACATACATACTAAGTACACTCTGCGTCAAATACTCTGGTTCAAAAAAAAAAAGAAAACCGTTTAATAATAGGGGTGCAATACAATGATGCTTTTCGCATCCTTATGAAAATGCCTCGGTTCTGCAGTGCGTCAAGCTATTCGCTGATGCACGGTTTCTGGATTTCTTTGTAATTATTCGCTCGCGAGTAGCTTCATCCTAGAGTGACCTTAGGTACCTATTTCAAATATGGAACTCAACAGTGGGTGGGACTGTATAACGTTATTTATACAGATCACATTTAAAGGTACAACTTAAGGCTTCCGGTACATAAGGGCGGAGACAGCTAATAATTAGGTACCTTAGTATCTATATGTTTGGGAATGAATACTCTGAAATTTGTACATAAAAATTATTCATTATGAATGATCATATACGCTATTTGTACATTACAACTTATTCATTATTATGGTCATTAAGCTCTTTGAATTAAATTGCTACTTTGTAAATCGTTATAATTATGGTTTGAAACTCCGCTATCTCCTATTATTTACAAAGAGTTTGCAAAGCTCAAACTTTCTCATAAATAAAACGGCACAGTTACAGATATTAACACTGGAATCATTAAAAGTTTTGAATTTCCATAAATTTGGTAATACTTTGAAGTTTGCAAAAAACTGAGTTTTGTATGAATAAATTTTAAGAGTGCCTTGAAAGTAGCCGCATCGCGTTGGCAGCGCTTATAAAGAAAAAACGCGCGACTGCAGCGCTACACCCGCGCTGCATTGCATTTACAAAAAAAGTATTATAGGCATTTTTATTTTAGCTATCTGGTTCCTATACTACAAGCATTACAAGGTAGCATACAAGGTAGATTACAAACTTAGTTTGAGGAATGTTCACGAATATTTATTCGTATATATCGTATATATATAACGTTCGATCAAATAATATGTGTATGGTTTAGTAATTACTTTTTTATTTGCAATTCAAATGACCTACTACTATCTGCGTATTGCATTATTTTATCTGTAGCTGCTTGCCAATAAGCTATTACATATACTTTTTTTTTTTTTTTTATATGAGCATTGTCTTTTGAGTAGTATAAACTATTGTACCTACCTTATTTCTACATAATTGGCAGCGCCCTACAAGTATTCGCCTAATAAATTAGCATGAATAAATATCTCTAAATCTAAAAGTTAAAAAGCTGCACGGCAAAAGTGTAATTATTGCATTTATTCACGGGAATCTGTGCCCTGTACTTAAGCTCGTTTATACGTGTCATGTATCTGCCTTGTTAAGATGTAGCGTGCAGTATCGTGTGTCACCCCCGCTCTGCTCTGTTATTTCCGTCAGCTCAGTAATTACCCGTGTTTGCTGCCGACAGATTCTATTAAATTAAATGGATCGAACGCTATTCCATTCCTACGTTCCGCATATTGTTTTAATTTAAGCCTCGGATACAATTACTAATTGGATATTGAACAAATTTAATTATTTACTTTCATGTTCTTCTTCGCTCCGTTTATGGTACCTGTCCGTCGTTCGACAGACAATCTATCCAGTTTCAAATGATATATTTAAGTCAAGTCAGTCCATAAAGTGTCCGAGGCGGCCGTCATTTTTCTTGAAGAAAATGGTGGCGGTTTTCTTAAACTTTTAAAACATTTTCGTTCAAATCAGAATATCACTTGGTATGCTTTCATTCCAAATATTTATTTACACTTGATGATGCTTAAACGTCAAGTAATGTTGGCTAAAAACTCCACGAAATAATACCACAGAACTCAATTAACAACAATGAACAAAGTGAATTCGGGGATACAACACAAGAAATGAAGCAGTTTTATGGCCACTCTTTTCTTTGTCACTTGATTATTCCGTGGGAATAAAACGAACAAAAAATGCTTGTTCTGCAAATACTTGTTTTAGACTAGCTGTTGTGGTAGATACACATGGTACCTATGAGTACCTAATACTTACAGGTCAATTGGGAAAATGTGCTAATTACTTCAATGTGATGCATGGAGTGAGTGTGCTTGTACTGTGGTCAAATTGCATCCATATAGGTAAAACTTGTGGTTTAAAGCTATTAAGATCAACCACATCCGATTCCATGAAACGTTCAGTTGGTTTGATTGAGCATTCAGTATACAACAGTATTAATTATTGAGTCGCTCGATGGCAAGTATTTCTGGCGTCAGCGGCGGCGTACACGATATTATTTGTGAACAACCAAAAAGATTTTAGAAGTTGTAAAACTTTGGTAGATGTCCAGAGGCAATAATATAATGTAAACAAATCAACGAATGTGTATAAGAGTTCAACTTATAGAAGCTAGTCTTGGTCTTATGATTGACAGCAATTCTAGAGCTTCCAGTTGCCCTCCTGATGATTGGATCATTATCAACAAGTTGAATGCGTTAATTGGTAATCGTCATATAAAAAATGACAGACTTCGCCTCTAAGTCACTCGAGTGTTTCTGTAATAATGTCAAAATAATGCTAGATCTGTTTCTTCGTGCGGGAGACACACACATGGGACTTATATTCCTATAAGAAATATTAATATTGATATTGACACATTCATATAGTTCTGTTTATTTGCCTCTCATTCGTCATAGTCATCAGCGCCCTATTGTAATCCGGTGATTGCTAAAATCTATATCCAAAAATACTACATATACGGCATATAGCTGTATGCTGCCGTATACGGATCGATTGTTTAATGATAATTAAACAATCGAGTGACCTAGAAGCGAAGTCTGTTATTTTCAATTGCCTTAAAAGATCAGTTGGTAGTAAATCTGCCTTCTGCGCCCTAGGCTGTCGGTTCGATCCCCGCGCCGATAACAAACATAGATAATTGTTCTCTGTCCGGATGTTAATATCCTACTAATACTACTACTGATATAAATTAGAAAGTTTGTGGGCTTTTTTTTTGTGGAATTTAATTAAAGTAAAGAAAAGTATTATGTGAAATTTTTGTAGAATTTAATTAAAGTAAAGAAAAGAAATGGTGGCCCAGAGGCGCTCAGCGACCACGAGGCAGACCACCCGCCCGATGGTCGGACGATATAGTAGAAATAGTTGGACGGCAATGGCAAAGACTGGCACAGGACCGGAGAGAGTGGCGTTTTAAAGAGGAGGCCTATACCCAGCAGTGGGTGCATACGGGCTGAATAGATAGATAGAAAGAAAAGTAAAAACATATTTATTGGAACTAAAAATAAAAATAAGCGAGTAAGTACAAGATAAAAATAAGCGAGTATAACGAAACTGCAGAAGTAAAAAACTATGTCGCAGCCAGTAACGCCCTCCTCTTGGCAGGTGTTTTCCAATTTAAAAGATAAATAAATACGTAAGTATTTCAAGTAAGTGTAACATAAGAATCCAAAAGTACCTACAAATACATTTTATTGAACTAAAAATATAACGGAAATACCTTAAAAATTACAGGTCTAAATTATTATGATGTGGGGTGTGAGTGTGTTTGTATATAGATGTAAGTGTAGTGCGTGTATGAGTGATTGTGAGTTAAAGTCCTCCTTTGTACAGCAGTCTCGTAAGAGTCTGGGCAACGGGAGATACCGTGTGTGTTGGATTAGGGTGTGTTAAGGCGGTGGGTTAGAATGGCATCCATTCATATACAAGCATTGGTAAATTCGGGGCTAGACAGTGTGTGGAATTTCCACTTATTGACCGAGCGAGCGAAGCGAGCGAAGCGTCTCAGTTTCCACATTGGCCAAAAATGCGTTTGTCCGGATGTCTGTCTGTTCTCCTCTACAGGTCGCATTTTTCTACCGATCTGGACGAAACTTGGTACACAGGTTATATGACTTATAAGAATTTTTTTGTCGTCGGGGATTTTTGATTGGAGGGGTACTTCCCCCAAAAAGGGGCAAAAAAGGGGGCTATTTAATATACTGAATATATCCACCAAATGAGATCCGATTTCGATTGTTCTTTTTTTATTTGAAAGGTAGTAACTATAAGTTGGTCTCATAAAAGTTTGGTGAAGATCTGATGAGGATCTTTAGCATGATGAACGGGATAGCTCATCAAAAAATCGACGGGTTTCAATCAAATTTGAGAGAAACACTAAGGACCTCATTCTACACAAGATGATTAAAAAAAACAATAAAAATCAATAAAATCGAAAGAATCAAAAATCGGAAAAAATATATCTACCTACCGCTAAGCCAGTGAATTGCTGACTTTTAGTGTGCTCGCGAGGTCTACCAGCTCACAGAGCCACTAGTATTGTAAAGTGGAAATTCGAAAGTAAATTAGTTTTTGTCAGACAGAACGAACACTTCAGCGTCGAGCTGATCTAAGCAAAATTTTGATTTATGGAACATTCATAAGTTTGTATACTTAGTGATACGAGTCATAGGTATTTTCTTAGTTGATATGACGGCTAACACGTCTTACTACCAAACTTTTTAATAGCGCGAGTTCCGGAACTTCCAAATCACTTTTCTTGACGAAATCGCGTAAACCGTTTCTTGTTCATCATCATTACACGCTCGTGATTTCATATTTTGGATGACTTTTCAAACTTGTGTGTGCGTAAAATAAAGGAACTTTGAATGAGCTGATTACTTTTTCTAACAAGAAAACAGACGCTCTTAGAAACAACTGCGATAAAACACAATTACCAGCGTTTATTAACCAATCCCATTAAGATAGCTTATGGCTTGATGCAGGATGGCTTGATATTTTTATACTACTTGCCGATGGTACAAGCAAATGATCCACTTGATGTTAAGTGGTAACCAACAAGTAAAGCTCGATAGGAGCGTATCATACGATGCACTGTCCTGTGTCTATCAACACGAGGTATAAAGATGTAAGGCCTCATGAGCCTGTAATTTTATCAGCAACCTCACTCTTTATAAATAAATAAATAATGCTGGACAATCCACACAGCACCATCTAGCCCCAAAGTAAGCTACTCAAAGCTTGTGTTATGGGTACTAGATGACTGATATATTTAATACATTATATACTTACATAGATAGATATTTTTTAGTATACACAAACACCCAGACCAACGGAACAAATTTCTGCAGATCGTACACAAATTTGTTCCGAGGCGGGAATCGAACCCGCAACCTCTTGCGTCGCAGGCGGACTCTCGCCCGCTGCGCCACTGAGGTCGTCTTTAAATCTAAACAGCAACGCTGCTTGTACTTCCCCGGACTAGCCCTTCATAAAGAGCTCTACTACTCTGTACTCATGGTGTTTCACCTTTTGAGAGCAGTGTTACCCCACTGTTGCCCCATAATAAGTACCTTTATCACCCCCCATAATAAGTGCCTTTACCTCATCGATCGAAAGCCACTGAATGGTTTCAGGTGGATTCGGTCAGCGAAAGAAGATCACTGCTAATTTAGATAACGAGCTGTCTGATAGAGTGAGCCTTGATTTAGCTGGCCTCTACGCTTTGCGCGACGTAAAGGAACACTTCCGTGTGTTTGGTAGATTTACTGATTATTTTTAAACCTTTCGGAAACTCTACTACTGTTACTAGATTATACTTTTTGAGAGATTGTCACTACTTTGTTACTTGTTGTTTATTTTTTTGTTAAATTATTCCTGACAAGCCAAAGTTTTATTTTGCTGCTGTTTGTTTGACCTGTTTGCTAGAGAGTACTAGAAGTTTTTGTTTTGACTGACCACAGATTGTTATATTCCGGCGGACTGTACTTTTATTATTGTGTTTTTTCTTTATTAAAGTTTTTATTCTCTCTATAGTGACGTCACCCTATCCAAGGCTCTGACTGAAAACCAGCGCGGCTTGGCAAGGTTGGCTACCTAGGTACCAACTTTGCTAAGCAGCAAAAGCTGAGTTAGGGCCTTTTTGGCATACAGTACGTACCTACGCACTACTCTGAACTGGACGGGACTGGCCGCAGACATTGTTTTTCTTTGTGTATGTTTGTATGTGTGTTATGTTTTTTTTCTTCTATTGTAAGTAATATGTTTTATACCTACCTATTGTAGTTTCCTGTCCGTTCTGTAATTCTTCATTTCTTTTTTTTTCTGTATGTACTTATGTGTGTCAAATAAATGTATTTTCTTTCTTTCTTTCTTTAACAATGTATTCTGATTCTGATTCCTATAGTTTTAAAAGGAGGGCCTTTTATTTAAATACTCCCAACGATCAGCATCCCTGTGCTGATCGTTGGAAGTATTTAGATAATTATATTTAGTATTTAAATAATACTACAATTTTCATATGATGTTTATTTCATTTTCAAACAGAAAAGAACTAAACGGCAGCTGATAGACAAAAGTACAAAGCTTTTTCTTGATTATTAACAAAAACATTATTTTGCATCCGAAAATAAACAACAACCTATTCATTGGGTAACTTCATCGCTAACGTATGTACAAAAAATATAGCCCTACAGTTAGTACAGAAAAGGCAGTAGTTAGTGTCAAAAAAAAAATATTGTATTCGTCTATTATTTGTAGTCTAGTCTACTATGGAATAATAAATAATAATAATAAATATTGGTGGACTTTCCACACAGCACTATCTAGCCCCAAACTAAGCTTATGCTTGTGATATGGGAACCAGATAGCTGATATACTACTTATATACTTTTTTTTTGTAATGTAAGGTTTAATTTATTTTAGAACGGAAATGGTATATTTTTAAAAGGCTAGCACTGGCCACACTGACGGCGGAAATGTGGTAGTTTTGCGGTAGGGGGCGCACCGGTGGACTGAGAAGGTTGGCAGACGGCATTCGGCGAGAGACCGCTAGTCGGAGCGGACGAGACGAGGTGCTAACTTGTAGAGTTGTTATATGTGATAGTCTATCGAGGATAATTATACATTAATAAGTGAATACAGTTGTTGTCATTTGCTGAGAACCCTACAAATCAGCAAGTGGGATAACGAAATTTCCGTAAGTAACGTCCACTTGTTCTGTGAGCATAGTTTTATTTTTCCATGAATACTTTCACATTCTGAGTCGGTATTTTCTTTGGAAAGGGGGCTTGAATAGTCACATGTATCAATAGGGGTTTGATTTTGAGAATTGCATACTCTAGCACGTGATTATGTTCTTGTTATAAAGGTAGAACAAACTAGACAGCTCAATTTAGGTATTTTATTTTAATTACATCAGTCTTAATCCGAGGTAATCCGGGTAATCATGTGATATTTCTGCAGTTTAATGTGCTCATTCAATTTAAAGAGTTATGAAGTTTAGATTGATCGAATAATTTTAATAACATTTGTTTTCTTTTGTTTTTATGCGCGTTCCACTGAGAGCATGGACAATCGAAGCATCGTCGCATGGGCGCAGCCACGATGGGCTGCCTGACGCGGCGCCACGCCGCAATGGACGCAGCCACGAATGGCTGTCTGACGCGGCGACACGCCGCGATGGACGCGGCCACGACGTGCTGCCTGATGCGGTGCCACGCCGCGATGGACGCAGCCACGGATGACTGCCTGACGCGGTGACACGCCGCGATGGACGGGGCCACGGCGGGCTGCCTGCGGCGGCGACACGCCGCGATGGACGCAGCCACGGCGGGCTGCCTGACGCAGCGACACGCCGCGATGGACGCAGCCACTGCGGGCTGCATGACGCGGAAACACGCCGCGATGGACGCGGTCACGGCGCGCTGCATGACGCGGCGACACGCCGCGATGGACGCAGCCACTGCGGGCTGCATGACGCGGCGACATGCCGCGATGGACGCGGTCACGGCGGGCTGCCTGATGCGGTGCCACGCCGCGATGGATGCAGCCACGGATGGCTGCCTGACGCGGCGACACGCTGCGATGGACGGAGCCACGGCGCGCTGCCTGAGGCGGCGACACGCTGCGATGGACGCAGCCACGGCGGGCTGCCTGACGCGGTGACACGCCGCGGTGGACGCAGCTCCGGCGGGTTGCCTGACGCAGAGCCACGCCGTGATGGGCGGCCAGGGATGGCTGCCTGACGTGGCGACACGCCACGAAGGACGCAGCCACGGCGAGCTGCATGACGCGGTGACACGCCGCGATGAATGCAGCCACGGCGGGCTGCCTGACGCGGCGACACGCCGCGATGGACGCAGCCACGGCGGGCTGCCGGACGCGGCGACACCTGATGCGACAACAGCTGACGCGGCGACACGCCGCGATGGACGCAGCCACGGATGGCTGCCTGTCGCGTCGACACGCCGCGATGGACGCAGCCACGGCGGGCTGCCTGATGCGGCGATACGCCGCGGTGGATGCAGCCACGGCGGGCTGCCTAACGCGGCGACACGCCGCGATGGACGCGGCCACGGCGTGCTGCCTGATGCGGTGCCACGCCGCGATGGACGCAGCCACGGATGGCTGCCTGACGCGGTGACACGCCGCGAAGGACGCAGCCACGACGGACTGCATGACGCGGCGACACGCCGCGATGAACGCAGACACGGCGGGCTGCCTGACGCGGTGACACGCCGCGATGGACGCAGCCACGGCGGGCTGCCTGACGCGGCGACACGCTACGAGGGACGCAACCACGGCGTGCTGCCTGACGCGGCGACACCTGATGCGGCAACAGCTTACGCGGCGACACGCCGCGGTGGACGCAGCCACGGATGGCTGCCTGACGCGTCGACACGCCGCGATGGACGCAGCCACGGCGGGCTGCCTGACGCGGCGATACGCCGCGGTGGACGCAGCCACGGCGGGCTGCCTGACGCGGCGACACGCTGCGATGGACGCAGCCACGAGGAGCAGCCCGACGCCGCGATGCGCCACAGCAAGCGCAGTCACGAGGGGCTACCAGATACAGCGACGTGCCGCAATGGACGCATTCACGACGAGCTGCTTGAGACCGCAATGCACCGCGGCGAGTGCAGCCACGAGGGGCTGCATGACACAGTGTCGCAGCACAATGGACACCACAACTAGGCGTCTCCTGGCGCAGCTACGCGCCGCGAGAAGTGCAGCCGCAAGGGATGCCGGTGCAGCGGGTGCAGCCACGAGGGGCTGCCTGACACGGCGTCGCACCACAGTGAACACCACAACTAGGTGTACTGGCGCAGCAACGTGCCGCAAGAGGTGCAACCGCATGGGAAGCTGCCGCTGCGGGCGCAGCCACGAAGGGACTGCCTGACATAGCGTCGCACCACAATGGACACCACAACTAGGTGTCCTGGCGCAGCAACGCGCCGTGAGAGGTGCGACCGCATGGGAAGCCGCCGCAGCGGGTGCAGCCACGAGGGGCTGCCTGACAAAGCGACGCACCACAATAGACACCACAACTAGGTGTCCTGGCGCAGCAACGCGCCGTGAGAGGTGCGACCGCATGGGAAGCTGCCGCTGCGGGCGCAGCCACGAAGGGACTGCCTGACATAGCGTCGCACCACAATGGACACCACAACTAGGTGTCCTGGCGCAGCAAAGCGAAGTGAGAGGTGCGACCGCATGGGAAGCCGCCGCAGCAGGCGCAGCTACAAGGGGCTGCCTGACACATCGTCGCACCACAATGGACACCACAACTAGGTGTCCTGTCGCAACAACGCGCCGTGAGAGGTGCGACCGCATGGGAAGCCACCGCAGCGGGTGCAGTCACGAGGGGCTGCCTGACACAGCGTCGCATCACAATGGACACCACAACTAGGTGTCCTGGCGCAGCAACGCGCCCCGAGAGGTGCGGCTACAAGGGATGCCGCTGCAGCAGGCGCAGCCACAAGGGGCTGCCTGACACATCGTCGCACCACAATGGACACCACAACTAGGTGTCCTGTCGCAACAACGCGCTGCGAGAGGTGCGACCGTATAGGGAGCCGCCGCAGCGAGCGCAGCCACGAAGAGGCTGCCAGACACAGCGTCGCACCACAATGGACGCCACAATTAGGTGTCCTGGCGCAGCAACGCGCCGTGAGAGGTGCGACTGCATGGGATGTCACCGCAGTCGGCGCAGCCACGAGGGGCTGCCTTACACAGCGTCGCGCCGCAATGGACTCCATGACAAGCGTCCTGGCGCAGCAACGCGCCGCGAGAGGTGCGGCCGCATAGGAAGCCGCCGCAGCGGGCGCAGCCACGTGGTGCTGCTTGACACTGCGTGCTGCTGCTATTGTAGCAGCCACGACGGACTGCCTGACACCGCGATGCGCCGCGGTGGGCACAGCCACGAGGGACTACCTGACAGCGACGCGCCGAGAAGGATCAGCGACGCGCCGAGTAGGATAACGCTGCAACGGGTGGCCCGATCGGTGAATGTTGTTTAGCTAACTTAAAGTCCTGGATATAATTAGCAGATGGCCAGCGCTACTCCCAACGCCAGGAATGTTCTTAACGTTAGAGCTATTGTTAAAGCTGAAGTTAAAGGTACAGCCAAGGGTAAAGCCGAAGTTAAGGTTTAAGCTGAGTTAGGATTCCAGTTAAAGTTAAAGATTCCAGTTAAAGTTAAAGATTCCAGTTAAAGTTCAAGATTCCAGTTAAAGTTCAAGATTCCAGTTAAGGTTAAAGATTCCAGTTAAGGTTAAAGATTCCAGTTAAAGTTGAAGAGAAATTGATGAAGTTTAAGTTAAAAAGAACTTGATTAAGTCAACGTGCAATAGAACCTGATGAAGTTAAAGAGAAGGTAGATTCCAGTTAAAGATTTCAGTTAAAGTTAAAGATTCCAGTTAAAGTTCAAGATTCCAGTTATGGTTAAAGATTCCAGTTAAGGTTAATGATTGCAGTTAAAGTTATAGACTCCAGTTAAAATTAAGGAGAACTTGATGAAGTTAAGGTTAAAAAGAACTTGATGAAGTCTAAGTTCAAGAGAACTTGACGAAGTAGTTAAAGTTAAAATCAAAGTAAAGATTCCATTTAAAGTTCAAGTTACTAGTTAAAGTTAAAGATTCCAGTTAAAGTTAATGATTCCAGTTAAAGTTATAGACTCCAGTTAAAGTTAAAAAGAACTTGATGAAGTCAAAGCTCAAGAGAACTTGACGAAGTTTAAGTTAAAGTCAAAGAGAACATTGAAGTTTCAGTTAAAGTATGAGAACCTGATGAAGTTAAGGTTATAGTTCAAGTCAAACTAAACTTGTTGAAGTTACAGTTAAAGTCAAACTTGATGAAGTCACAGTTAAAGTCAAACTTGTTGAAGTTACAGTTAAAGTCAAACTTGATGAAGTTACAGTTAAAGTCAAACTTGTTGAAGTTACAGTTAAAGTCAAACTTGTTGCAGTTATAGTTAAAGTCAAACTTGTTGAAGTTACAGTTAAAGTCAAACTTGATGAAGTCACAGTTAAAGTCAAACTTGATGAAGTTACAGTTAAAGTCAAACTTGTTGAAGTTACAGTTAAAGTCAAACTTGATGAAGTTACAGTTAAAGTCAAACTTGTTGAAGCTACAGTTAAAGTCAAACTTGTTGCAGTTATAGTTAAAGTCAAACTTGTTGAAGTTACAGTTAAAGTCAAACTTGATGAAGTCACAGTTAAAGTCAAACTTGATGAAGTTACAGTTAAAGTCAAACTTGTTGAAGTTACAGTTAAAGTCAAACTTGATGAAGTCACAGTTAAAGTCAAACTTGATGAAGTTACAGTTAAAGTCAAACTTGTTGAAGTTACAGTTAAAGTCAAACTTGTTGCAGTTAAAGTCAAACTTGTTGAAGTTACAGTTAAAGTCAAATTTGATGAAGTCACAGTTAAAGTCAAACTTGTTGAAGTTACAGTTAAAGTCAAACTTGATGAAGTTACAGTTAAAGTCAAACTTGATGAAGTTACAGTTAAAGTAAAACTTGATGAAGCTACAGTTAAAGTTAAACTTGTTGAAGTTACAGTTAAAGTCAAACTTGTTGAAGTTAAAGTTACACTTGCTGCAGTTAAAGTAACACTCGATGTCAAGTTAGAAGTTTTAGTTAAAATTAAAAATTACGGTTAAAGTTAAAGGTTACGGTCGAAGTTGAAGGTTAACTAGGAGGTTTACTAAGAGGGGAACTAGGAGGTTTACTAAGAGGGGAACTAGGAGGTTAAATAGGAAGTTAACAAGGAGGTTTACTAGAAGGTTAACTTGAAGAGAAACTATGAGGTTAAATAAGAGATTAACTAAAGAGATTAACTAGGAAGTTCACTTAGAGGTATACAAAGAGGTTTACTAAAAGGTTAACTTGAAGTTAAACTAGGAGATTAACTAGGAAGTTTACTAGGAGGTTAACTAGGAGGTTAACTAGGAGATTAACTAGAGAGGTTAATTAGGAGATTTACAAGGAGGTTAACTAGGAGATTAACTAGGAGGTTAATTAGGAGATTTACTAAGAGGAGGTTAAATATGAGTTCGAGTAGGAGGTTTACAAGGACGAGGTTTACCAGAAGGCTAAATAGGAGGTTAACTAACAGGCTAACTAAGGAATTAACTAGGAGTTTAACTAGGTGAAGGTTTACTAGGAGGTTAACTAGGAGGTTTACAAGGAGATTAACTAAGAGGTTAACTGGTAGATTAACTAGGAGGAGGTTTACTAGAAGGTTCACTAGGAGGTTAACTAGGAGGTTAACTAGGGGATTAACTAGGTGAAGGTTTACAAGAAAGTTCACTAGGTTAACTCGGAGGTTTACTAGGAGATTAACTAAGAAGTAAACTGGTAGATTAACTGGGAGGAGGTTCACTAGGAGGTTATCTAGGAAATTAACTAGGTTAACTAGGAGGTTAACTAAGAGGTTAACTAGGCGGTTAACTAGGAGGGTTACTAGGAGGTTTACTAGAAAGATTACTAAGAGGTTAATAAAAAGGTGATTTATTTTGGTTAAAATTAAAAGCGTAATGGTTAAAGTCAGAGGTTTTAGTTCAAGTTTAGGATTGTAGTTCAAGCTTGGGATTCTAGCTGAAGCTTAACATTCTATTTCAAGTTTTGAATCCTAGTTCAAGTTTTAGACTCTTGTTCAAGTTAAAGATTCTAGATCAAGTTTAAAATTCTAGTTCAAGTTTAGGATTCTAATTTAAGCTTAAGATTCTAGTTCAAGCATAAGATTCTGGTTCAATCTTGGGATTCTAGTTCTAAGTTTTACAGTTAAAGGTTTATCTATAGTTACAAATACTGTTACAGGTAAAAATATATGTAAAAATGTTTTATAATTTCAAGGTTTGATAAATTTAAGCTTTGTTAAGTTCAAAGACTGAAAGATTCAAGAATTGATTAGTTTAGATCAGTTTGATAAGTTCAAAGTTTGAATTGTAGATTCAATTTGTAAGAATATGATTGTAAATGAGATCGCCTAGGTAGTCGCGAAAAGAAATTAACCCACCGAGACGTTTCTTGCTTGTTCTTTTACTCGAGATGGGTCGGATAGGGTTGGAACAAGCGTAATCTTACTCTTAAGATTGGAGATGATCTTGCGATCTCTCATTAGTAATATTAGCAGACATGTTATTTAAAGAAATGCTCTTTGCCGAGTGTAAGGTTCCACCGGGTGCGTGTATGAGGACATACACGTCGTCAGGATGGTCGAGTGTAAGGTTTAATTTATTTTAGAACGGAAATGGTATATTTTTAAAAGGCTAGCACTGGCCACACTGACGGCGGAAATGTGGTAGTTTTGCGGTAGGGGGCGCACCGGTGGACTGAGAAGGTTGGCAGACGGCATTCGGCGAGAGACCGCTAGTCGGAGCGGACGAGACGAGGTGCTAACTTGTAGAGTTGTTATATGTGATAGTCTATCGAGGATAATTATACATTAATAAGTGAATACAGTTGTTGTCATTTGCTGAGAACCCTACAGTAAATACTTACGTATAATATTATATAACACCCAGACAGAGAACAAACATCTGTGTTCATCACACAAACATTTGTTCACGGTGGGAATCGAACCCACGGCGCAGAAGGCAGAGCTACCACCAACTGAGCTACGTAGGCTGTCATAATATGGCTGGAAATAAAAGGCAACTGATATTGTGTACACTATTCTGTGAAACTTTACCTTCCGTGCTAATTACAACTATGTTACGACAAGGACGGTACCTCACCCCAATCAAGTACAGTTGAGGTTTCTGTGTGTGACAGAGTGATGACAGATCTCGAGCCTCAGCTTCTAGCTTTGTAATTATATCAGTTATCTTGAGTTTTGCTTCGTTTGCGGCTAGATGGCGTTGTACACAATTTATGGCAATAGTATTAAACGGAGACGTAGACGCGACTAAAAGAGACCGTAGTTCGTACAGTCGTGCGTCAGGGTCATTATATTTTGTTAGTATATAATGCCACCTTTGCCCATAAATTATTCTAGAACTACGGTACTGTGCTGATTATTTATTTGATTATTTGATTATTCTGGGTTACGATAATTTATATAAAAATGACTAATAGTAATCTTAAAAGTAAAATAAATAAAAGTACTTAAAAGTAAACCTCCTTTAAATGTAAATTATAATAACGGTGTGCTCACATGCACATTATGTGCCAAAACTTTTGAAGCTGAAATCGGTTACTGCAGTCATCTTAGAGCGAAAAATTAGGCAAATGAATACATAGCAGACACAATGTTGCCGTAGTCGAAACCGGCATGGGCGACATCATCACACTAATATCGTAAATGTGAAAGGTTGTATGTATGTATGGATGTTTGTTACTCAATAACGCCAGAACATTATAAGTATACTAGCTGAACCCGCGGCTTTGCTCGCGCATGGAATTCAAAGTTTCATACAAAGTTTCATCCCCTGTTTTATCCCCTTGGGGGTGGAATTGATCAAAATCCTTTCTTAGCGGATGCCTACGTCATATCATCTACCTGCATGCCAAATTTCAGCCCGATCCGTCCAGTGGTTTGGGCTGTGCGTTGATAGATCACTATGTCAGTCAGTCAGTCACCTTTGAGTTATATATATTTAGATAGAAGATAACGCTATAAGTAGCTGCAAGTATTCGTTTGAAAAGTTCATGCGAGAAAAGCTGTAGGTACGAACGGTGGTATACAAACGTCCATGCATTGTTGTTAAGCACTCAACAAGAAAGTTATACGCTGGCTGCATGACATGAATTTGAATTCGCTTCATGCGATCAAAAGTTATATCTAGTGATATAAAAATGCACGTTATTACACAAAAGTCCATTCACTATTTTCAAATGCTTTTTCTATTGAACTTATCGGTTATTTGAAATACTTAAAAATATGAATGCAGAAAGTTTGGCTCTCGCGTCAGAACGAATATTAAACCCATCGAGCTTATATGAATAACTAGTTGCGCCCCACGGTTTCACCCGCGTAGATTTAAATCCCGGTATTCTTACGTGATAAAAAGTAGTCTATGTGCTTTTTCAGACTATAATCTATCTCTCTGCCAAGTTTCATTGAGATCCGTTCAGCCGTTCTGGCGTGAAAGAGTAACAAACATACATCCATACTTACAAACTTGCGCGTTTATAATAGTAGGTAGGATCGCGTTTATAATAGTAGTTGGATGTTATGAAAGTGAGTAAATTGATGTGGTATCTAAGGATAGTTGGAAGTGGAAATCAAACACACAACAAAACAATTTCTAGCATGTTTAAATATTTTTGAAGATGTAATATCACTGAATGTAAAAATTGCTAACAACCCAAGTTACGATTAATAACATCAAAGTATACTATACAAGCAAATTTTTCCTCAAACAGAAACAGTAAAAATAACGGTATGATATACTGTATGATATTGTTTGTATGGTTACTCCTACTCATATCCATTATGGCTGCACGTATTTGAAATGAAATATACATTTGCTAACCTGGCCCGTTTAAATTCGAGTCGAGTCGAGAACCACGCGAGCGAAGTCGCGGACGGGTGCTAGTTATAACAAAATATTATGCATACCACACATTTACGTTTTTGTTTTGTCATAAACATGCATAAGTTACCCGCTATATGCAACGCGGTCTTACAGGGAAAACTGTGTAAAACTTAAATCATGAACACGGAGTGAAACTTTGAAACATTACCGGCATTCATTTGACGACCTCAGTGGCGCAGCGGGCGAGAGTCCCGCCTCGGAACAAATTTGCGTAAGATCTGCAGAAATTTGTTCCGTTGGTCTGGGTGTTTATGTAAAACAAATATATATAAAACAAAGTCGCTTTCTCTGTCCCTATATCCCTATGTCCCATTGTCCCTATGTATGCTTTAATCTTTAAAACTACGCAACGGATTTTGATGCGGTTTTTAACAGATTCAAGAGGAACGTTTATATGTATAATACATGCATGATATGTGCACCCGTGTGAAGCAGGGGCGCGTGGGCGGGTCGCAAGTGTTTAAAAAAAATATCTATCTATGTAAGTATATAATGTATTAAATATATTAGTCATGTAGTACCCATAACACAAGCATTGAGTAGCTTACTTTGGGGCTAGATAGTGCTGTGTAATCCACACATTATTAGCCCAGCATTATTTATTTATTTATTCATTAAGTTACCAGCGCAGAAGCGGCAATTATCCAAAATTTAGATAGTTGTCCACTGATGCGCAAAATAGAGCGAGCTTAAAATCGTATCCCAAGGCGACTACAAAGGGGCGTGCGGCCGATTACGGTCAAATTATTGCTGTCATTACGGGCCCGGACCTCGATACCAGTGATACTCGTAATCGCAGGTTGTCCCCGCATGTGTACTGCAATTTGACTAGTCTTACATCAGAATAAAACGTAATAAACCTAACAGTAATACGAAGACAAAAAAAAATTACAATAATCTTCAACCCTTTTGCAATCGCATATCAATGATCAATACAAGTTCCTACAACAAAACTGCTGCTGCTGCAGAAAATTCGAAATAGTAAATTTGCAATCTACACTCACTATTGAAACTACATTTGAAATACGTTCACGTCCATAATCCCCTACCAAACATGCCCAACCAAGCTACGACTGGCGTAGCACTGCTACGAAGCTACGACACGTAGCATCGCTACAATTTCAGATAAGCTGCACGTTAACGTATGCAATTGATATCCCACTGAGCTCAGAAAGGATTCCTTTCGTAAAACCCACTGGCCCAGTGCGAGTAACTCACGGCCACGAGTCGGGACACGGACAATAATGGGGGCCATAATTTGCCTGTAATGGGCCTTACACTATCGCACTGTCGGCTCCGCCAAAAATAAGATTCTTTACCTAAATCTTTTGTGGTGACACTGAAATGAACTTGCTTAGCTTTTGAGTTTTTTTACCACTTGTTAGTGAACAGACCGTTGTCTCACCTGATGGTAACGCTGTACATTACGTGTTAATCATGTCACGCACATATCAGCGTCAATTGACTTGAGGTATACAATTATGTACCTATTAATTAGGAACCTGCTTTAGCAAAGGTGGCCAACATGGCCATACCGAGTCCCAATTCTACTTAAAACTACCTTTTAACCGGCTATTCTGATATCCAGCGTATTATGGGTCATACCCGTAAAACAGTGGTTGTTTTCGACATTTGCTACTGTGTAAGAAGAACGTGATACTTACGGCATAAAAATTGTTGTAAGTTGAAATAGAAATAAAAAACCTACATTTTTCGTCTACTTATTTTAACTGATGCGTAATAAGAGTTATATTCAATCAGGTGATGTTGATGCAGTCCAGTTAACTAAGTTCAAAGACTGCTGATGCTCATACGAACGACAGAAACTTGCAATAATATGGATATTTTACGACATTATTTAGCAAAAGAGGACATTGCAAAAGCAAACGAAGTGGCAGGCGTGGTCAGTGGGATGTTCTCGAAGCTAAGGCCCTATCTTAATTAATCTTGGGCCGGGCCACAGCTTTATTACACTCTTCACGCTTGGTTTAGCAGCTTTTGGAAATCACTCGATTCGAAACGTCTGCTTCAATGATTCTACTTAATAGCAATTCAATTCGGTATTTTCATCTGTTTTTGCTACTTGCTTTGAAACTTGAGTTATGTTTCAACAGAATTACATTTTTTACCGACTTCTAAAAGAGGCTGAGGTTCTCAATTAGACTGTTTTTTTATGTTTGCAACTCTTTACTGAGTAGACCGATTTTTATGATTTCGTTATTAATCGAAAGCTGGTGCTTGTTTTGATCCTATTTAATTTGAGTCAGATCTGACGAGTAGTTTTAAAAGATGAAATAGTATGTGTGTATTTTACAGTGCATTCGAAGTTGGTTTTTTCTTGAAAGTTATATTTATCTCATGAATGGCATTCTACACTTCTGCCACCTGATTAAAATTCATTCTACTTAAGGCGTTGACAACACCTAATGTATCTCTCGCTCGCACGATTCGACACTTTGAAAGATATAAAATCGCTAAGCCTAATTTTGAAAAATCGCAAACAACCAATTTGTGTGCAATCACATTTCTTTCGAAACAGTGTGGTGAAAAGATTTTAAGTGCGCCTTAAGAGGCTCCTTTCGAGCACTATGAATGAAATGAAATGAATGAACTCTTTCTTGTAAATACTAACACCCAGTTACCCGCCTGAGACATGTCTAATCAGACACCTTAAACCATAAATGTGTCTGATATACTGTAATCTAGAGCAAAGTTAATTTATCCCTCGGGCGAGATTACTTCAAGCAAATTAGCCAACTTTTACGCAAGACGTAGTATGATTGGAAACGTACAATTGTAATGCTGAAAAAAATAAGCCTACAAAGAGTCCAACGACCGCGATGACCGCGATGATATTTGTAAACCTATCTATAATTACAATTTACTAGCTAACTCCAACTGCAATCGTCTTGAATCTAGCAATTGCTATTCTTCAATTTTTATTAGATTTATAGTGCTTACTACATCTAAGGAAAAGATTCCAACGATTTTCATGCATATTAGTGTGCATGAGGTTTCGGGGGCGATAAATTGATGTAGCTAGGATTCATTTTTAGAAATTGTTTCTTTATCCGTGTTTTCTGGCAACGAAAAACAATAAAATAACTAATAAATATGATTCTTTCTGAAATCTATTGCCAAGTAATAGGTAATCCTATAATTTTTTAATTTTAGCTACTTCAGTATGACTCTTCCTGACATCTGCTGGCGAGCAATAGGTAGTACTATTATTTTTTAATCCACTTCAGTAGTTGGTGTTTGTTAACCGAGCAAAGCTCGGTCTCCCAGATATTTGTCCTAATAAGAGATAGCTCAAAGTTTCGGCAAAGGGCATTCATTTATAATTCAAGAACGTACGTTGACAAAGTAACTTGCATGCTTGCAACTTGCAACTTGCATCTTGACATGCAGAAATGAAGGGAAAATTCTAAGAAAAAGAAAAACATAAGTAGAAAATTCCTTGGGAAAATTTATCGTTGTAAAAATAAGAAAGGGACTGCAATATTTTTAGTGTTGTCAAAAAAAGATGTTTTAATTCAAAGTGAACCTATCATGATTCGTTTTCTGTCATTTTGCGAAGCAACATAGCATTTTCATTTTAATTGTTTTTCTAGTGTTATTTTGAGTTGTGTTGACTTTGACTTTGTTGGTATTTTTACCAACATTAGGTACTTGTGGTCTTAGCACAAAGTGTAAGCGTCTGGAATGAAAGTGTATTATGTGATATCGTAATTTGACCCGAAAGTGTTTCTAATGTTTTGAAGAAACCGCCTCCCAAGGAATTTGAATATTCAAATTCCTTGCCGCCACCATTTTCTTCTAAACAATTGACTGACACGACTTTGGACTGGAGTGACTAGAAATTTTTATCTCTGAATCATTTGACACTGGCAAGATTGTCTATATAGACAGGAGCCATAAAAAAAAAGAAGAAAGAACCCATCAATCATTATTTACTGGCCTATATACCTATATACCTCTCCAATACTTCAATTCTGTGTTGGCTCGACGTTTATTTGATGTACGACTATGAAGGAATGCTCGTGGTGTATATTTAGGCTGCGAAATTGTGTTTGGTATATTGCGTGTACAGTAAAATAGGACATGTACGACTCTCTAGCGAATACCTTTCAAACATTCATCTTCCCTCTATTTAATGGTTTTGGAAACAAAACCAACTATGTAAAGGATTTAGTACCTATTGTGCAAATTGTCGGTCGTGCAATTGAAACGAATGTTTTTCTATGTATTAAAAATTTAAATAGTAAAACTTTGATCCTCAGGAAATCTACCGTGATTTCCCCTCAGATTTCTGAGTGATAGCCTGATTTTGGAAGATGTCTAAGCGGGGTAGTCAGAAGTACCTACGTCTAAACATAACAACATGTGGCATATACCCATATTTATGTTTAATATGTTATTTTTTACACTTTTAATAATAATAAAATAATATCGTATAAAATAACGCCCACTAGCGACACTTTAGCGAGTTTTCTCCTTGGTGTCAACTTTATATTTGGTCTAAGAAGGGTATCGGTTGATGTAGTTCAAGCGCCACTCAACAGATGGTGCTGCAGGACGAACAGGCTTACAATTAACTTGGCAAAATTTCTCCTAGATGGCGCTTGCTCTTACCTTTTTGCTTTCAGGTGTACAGCTCACTGCAATATTATTTCCTTGTATATTAAAGATTTTTTTTATGTAACATTAGTTGTTTTCGAAATTTATAATTTTGTTACTGCTATAAAAAATATTATTTATTGTTGTATGTACTGCTACGTTGGAAAGAAAGGAGTGACTACATGTGATGACGGATGATAGAGGAAAGTGGCGAGAAAAAACCTGTTGTGCCAAGCCCACATATAGTGGGATAAGGGCTAGAAGAAGAAGAAGTATGAACTGCTACGTTATTATTAAAAACCCAATCAAATATATTTTTTGACCTTACTTACAATTTTTTTTCTTTGCGTACTTTAACTACAACTTGATTTCCTATCAAGTTGTAGTAATAGGAAAATATTTTTACCACATTTTCACCATAAACTTGTGCCATAACACTGCCCGCTAATCACCACTATGCAGTGACACAGTTCCTCCAAACTTATTTGGTCGAACAGAAATGGGTGTTCTGAGTGGCCCTCTGACACTGACTGTCAATATTGGGCCCTTGTTGGGAAACTTTTCAAAATTGGAATTCCAAAGTTAAGAGACGTGCCGGCCTGCACGGGCCATCTCTCAAAGGAAATTCGAAAGCGGGCCATGTGTTTACGATGGAATTGAATTATTTGCTTGTGTGTTATTTTGTATGTACCCTAGCTTATCCACCGTGAAATTATGTACTGTATAGCGAAGCGAAATGTTCCAATTCCTCTTAAAAATCCTGTTAATGTTTGTATCAAATTGTATAAAATCAATCTCGCGGGAATACATCCTTTTGTGTTCCTGTTGCTTTCTTTCCAATTATGTAAATACAATTATCTAAATAAGATGAGTCTACTAATATAATATAGTATTTATGATATACAAAGTAAAACTATATATAGTATGGGTTGTTAGAAGATAATTACCATTTATATGGTAGGCTATATACACCATTTATATGTGTGAATAGAACATTATGTCGCAGCAGTAACAGTAGTAGTAATAAATTCAAACTAAGAGCTCACAAAAGCAAGTCTTTCAACACACTAGGGGATGTAAGGCTGCTTACATGAATGGACACTCGTAAAAGATTTTCTTTCAAAAAAGATACTACCGAATTTTACAAAATTTACTTTACTGAACTGTGAATCGTAATTACTATACATTAATGTACTATTTCAGTGTTACTATGTATTAAATTTTCACTAGAATGTGGATTATTCAAATATATTTGATCTATGCATCTAGTTGATGCCTGTCAGTACTCGATATCAGATTAGCCACTTCCTGGATTACATTAGCGGACGTCGCTTCCATTAATGAAAGGGCAAGTTTATCCAGTGAGCTTAAAACCGTCTTAAAGGGGTTTTACTTTAATAATTTTGGTCTAAGTAATATGTATTATTTTTAACTTGTCTGGCTGTTATATAATATTATAAGTATGTATTTACAAAAAAAAAGTATACAAGTAGTATATCAGCTATCTGGTTCTCATATCACAAGCATAAGCTTAGTTTGGGGCTAGATAGTGCTGTGTGGAAAGTCCACCAATATTTATTATTTATTATTATTGTATGAGTACGAAGCAAAAGTCTTTTATCGATTATTAAGAATTATGCATATTTGAAACAAAAACTGTATCTTTATTTTTCAGTTTTTTAGAAGTATAACTCAGTGTGGATAGTCAAACTCTATAAATAAAAATAAAAGGGCTGGTTTATCTTAAATCAAAATCTGTTTTCTCATAACGATTAATACATTGCTGTTTGTTTTTACTAAAATAAAGAAACAAATACTGCCTGTTAGACAAAGACATTTTTATTCAGTACTGAGGATCTAAACCAGGCAACGAAGAGGTTTTGAAGTCGCCTCCTACTGGGCTCACGTCATATAAAGTTTTTTTATGCCTATCGAAAGAAGAAGAAGCCTCAAAAATAACATTTTCAATGGTATTTAAATAATGCATAAATAATTTATTTGTTTCAATGGTGTAGGTACTTACAAAAAGATAAAAAATATAAAATCGGTAGAAGACAATAACAAAGACACTATAATAGAAAAAATTTAAAATAATAAACCTAATTTCAACGATTCAATTTAAATTTTTTAATAATTGCAAGAGTTAAAATTCAATTATCAATAATTTCAACACTGTGACGTAGACATATCAGCAAAAGCTGCTCGTCTATGAATAATAAAAAAAAAAGAACTCATTCCCCATAGCTGGGATGCACAAAAATTAAAGCACAGGGTGCACTTGCCTTTCCTCGACTCTATCCAATTACGGAGCCTCACCGTTGAATAGTCATGCAGATGAGATTTGGCAACATTAATAATGTAGGTACAGGTATGTCTGAAATGTATCGGTCACATTAATGGATTAGGTTGAATGTCATGCCTGTGAGTTTTTACCGTTTTATCAGAAAACACCGACAACTTCACACTGCGTGCGCGGCGGTGTTTGTGATGGCAATTCATAGTTAAATAAATATATATTGGTAGACTTTTTACACCATCATCGCCGTGAAGGCTGAAATAAAAAAAATCTTCTTGTATATCTATGAAAACTCGCCAAAAAATACCCAACTTTTATTTAGCCACCCATGATGCTTAGTCGTTAAAAATTTCTGGTAAAGTGGGTAGTGCATAGAGGAAACGCTGGGAAGAATATTGAGCTTGTTAATGTTGGCTAAGCTCAGTTTTTCTAATCATGCTCATGAGGTAAATTACTGATTAAAAACAGGATTTTTATTAATATTATAATATTTATTATATTATATATCTATGAAAATTCATAAACTTAAAACAACACAACATGAAAATTCAAGAAATTTAAACAAGTTTAATTCATAAATTTTTTTTCTTTGTCAATCAATTTGTCGATGGATTTTTCGGTGGTCAATCAATCAATTAAATATTTCATACAGATTTTGGGCCTATAAAGGTCGTATGAGGAACTTATTGAAACTTTTCATTTTTTTTTTAATTTAGAATAAATGTTTACGTAGGCTTCCATTTATTGATGTTTCTACTACGTAACTCAGATAATTATTGGATAACGCTAAATTAAGAGCAAATCTCAAGTTATACACAATTAATTATTCCAGGAGTATGTATAGGTCCACGAATAAATTAACACCTAATTTCACAGCAGTAATACCTATATCGATACAATGCGCTACGCAGGCAACGTAGGTACCGACCTAGCCTCAATACGTATGTACCACGTGACGTGCATTATGTGGGATAATCCATTGAAGCATTAAGCTAATTCAATGCTGAAATTGCAATAGTAATTATGTCAGTTCGATGGTTTGGAGTTTTCTTGGAAATATATTAACATGGAATATGAAGTACCCTCAGCTTAGTTGGTTTGATTAAAAGAGATTCATCTCTGTTGTAAATGTATCAAAGAAAACAATATAAATTAATTATTTATGATTTTATTGGCGCGTGGCCGTAACACCATGAACTCAGTTTTACAAGAAGAAGGGGAGGAAGGGGGAAGCACAGAGTGAGGCGAATAATCCCGTATCCCACATCTGCCATCGATTTCATGCATTCCAAAGCATGATAGATAGATAGAAAACTCTTTATTGTACACCACAAGAAAAACACAACGTTACAATAATTAGTTTTAACGCGAAGTACAATGGGCGGCCTTATCCCTATGAGCAATCTCTTCCAGACAACCTTTAGATGGACAGGACTTTAATGATGATCATGATATTGATGTCGAAAGAAAAGTCACTCGACTTGTCCAACTTAATCGGAGAACCCACTGGCCCCTGAAACAGTTGGAACCACGGAACAGAGAATACCGTACAAATGGAACTAGTTATGTTACTGACACGTGCTCAAAAATAAGCTTGCTTATTTTGAGCATGCTCAAAAATCAACCGACGTACGACCAAATAAGCATGCTTATTACAGCAACGCATAGACACACGTGCTACTTTATGAGCAAGGCTCAATAAAAGCATGCTTTTTGAGCACGTCTGTCCGTACCTTTAGGATTTATAACAATTTGTTAATGCTTTTATAGTGTACCTATTTGTTTGTATTGTGTATCCTCAAGCTAACTCTAAATTCAGCTATGCGTTTGGCTCGTCTGATACGTCCTGACGCCAAACGTGACGTGACTGCGGTTGTAAATCCGTGGCAATGTATGTTTTTGATCACGTTCAAATATAAATTGTATTTCATTTGACTGGCTTAGCGGTATTCTATACACTAACAAAAATAGACCTTTAAAGCCTCACCTTAGTCAGTCCCTCTGTCTTTTGCCCTCTAGGCCGTGGGTTTAATCCAAACTTTTATGTAAAGAGTTTATTCCCTTGTTTATTCCCTTTCTTAGTGTAAAAAATATTGGATCTGCTATTAGCTTTTCATGCAATTTTGCTATATTGAGGCTGAGTAAAATAATCGTTTATTTTTTGTCAGCATAGGTTGTTCAAGTATGTGGTTCTGAACTGTGTGTAGGTTTACACAAAATCTGAAAAAATCTGACATTATAAAGATCTTTGTTATTTCTATTAGTGCATACTAAACACTATAAAACTAATAAAAAATTGTTTTTTTTTTTTTTTTTTTTTTTTATACAACTAGCTAATGGAACAAGCAGATGGCCCACCTGATGCTAAGTGGTAACCATCACCTATAAACAAAACATTGCCCCGTAGGTCACGCACAATAGGAACGTGCCCTACGATGCACTGCCCTGCGTCCATCAACTTGAGGCATACAGATGTTAAGCCTCATGTGCCTGTAATTACACCGATGACCACACTCTTCAAACCGAAACACAGCGTTGCTGCTTGGCGGCAGAAAAAGGCGGAATTGGAAGGAATTGTTACTTGAGGTCTTAGCTTAAAGTGTGAGCAATTGGAATCAAAGTGTATTATTTGTGATAGCTTGATGTTATAAAAATGTTTCACAAGTTTTGAAGGACACCGTCACTATATTCTTAAAACAAAATGACGGCTGAATTTATCAAGGACCAACTTGACCCTGACACTGCCTGCCAGTGTTTGGCGAATGACAAAGTTATCATAAACCGAGAGAAGAAAAAGATAACAGTTTCTTATAAAACTTGCTTCAATCAAGAAACTAATCTTAACTGGCAATGCGAATCATTACTTCTCACAACCACCACAAACACGACCACAAAACCAATATTGCAAAGCTTACGAACATAATTATTGTCCTGCAGCTAAACTTCAAACCGAGACTTCAACTTTCGCAATAATCACTACAACATACACTAGTACATTCAATCTAGCTTTCATGTATTTCTGATATAAAATGGCTTGTCTTCATGCAAACTACGTGTAGCAAGGAAATAACGTACAAGATGCAGTTTTAATACAGCGTCGCGGCCGCGTCTGGCTCGTAATTCACACGCCTGTCTCGGCCCGATGGGCTGACGCTTATTTATACGTGACAAGACTGAAATCACTGTTACAACTAAATAGTTTGAAAATCCGATCTTCAAGTTTCTCACCTTGTGTGATTATCAAGAAATTTAGATACTTCTTGTTCCTATGTGATTACCTACTATTCTTTAATATATCAAATTATTAGTACCTAGGTAAATTCATAAACCATTTTTGAAAGAGCAAATTTTTATATTAAAGAAGTTAATTGGTGTTATGGCTCTATGACTAAAAACATGAACTTTCTTAAATATAATATGCTGCTTAAAAATGGTTTTTGAAAAATACAATCTGACGTACAAATTGTGCTAATAGGCTAAACCAACGTGTTCAACCTGTCTGCGTCCTGTGTGTGCGTGTCCTTATGTCTGGCTAATCTCGTTATTCAATACCTAGTACCGAAATAATAGACATTAAAGGCCAGGAACGTATGGAGATAACACATTTTGTACGTGGCCTAATCTAAAGCTGGCTTCTCACGGCGCGAGAAATTACGACTCGCCGCCAGCTCGAACCTACGCACCGTGTTAAGGTATAGCTCGAGGCGACACCGACGCCGACGCAACGTTTGAATGTGTTAGCTCGAGGCGACGCGCGCTAGCGGAGCACGGCTAGGCCCGGCGCGACTTGACTGCGTATTCTCGCGCCGTGAGAAGCTACCTTTACGTAGCAATCGCTAAAATCGATTATGAATAGTGCGATCGGCTACTGGTATATTTTAGCATAAAGACAGATTCAGTCGTAGTATCTCAATAATAGAGTAATACAATTATTTGGTTTGGTTATTGCAAAACACAAGAAAAGTATTTTTTGAAAATCATTTTGATACAAACGTAATAGACAAGAATAAAATAACAGATCGCAAGAACTTCGGATCCTACAATAAAATTGTTGGTTTACTGCACTCATTCCTCATTTAGTATCGGTAGAATAAACAGAAGTGGTTCATTAGAGACCCGTCGGTAGGCATAGTGCTAAATACCGAATCACGGTTAGACAGGACATCTATTTAGTTTGAGAAGACGAGGCATGTTAAAATGAACAGTTTCAGGTGAAAGTATCTAATTTTCATTCACAATTATATAATTTCCGTGCTTATTGAGTATAGATATAGATTCTTTTAATTATTCTTTTTATTTTCTTAATTTAATTAATTCAATTATATTCTTAATTTCTTTCGTCATTTAGTAATCATCTTCCTTTGTTTCGTAAATTTCAATTCTGGAATGGCATATCGTTGAATGATTATTTTTCAAACAAGGTCTAGATTTTGGAGCTAGTGGGATTTCCACTAATATTTATTAATTTTATTTAAATGAAAAAACTGTTATAAAAGCCGTGTCTGTGAGATAGAGACGTGTTTGCGCCGCCGTCGGCACAGTCTAATAGCGCGTCTGATGGCCGCTCGGTTTAATATAAAGCAGATTCTCTGTTTACCCGTCTGTGTCGCAGCGTTAATACATTCTTGATTACTTTACACTACTCCGTTTCCGTTATAACTATTTGTTACTTCTAGGTGATAAATTGAACTTTTGCTTTATTGTATTTATAATCTTTGTTTACTAATACAACTTTAGTATAGAAATGCCTTGCTCTTATTTTATTTTAACTAGACCGTAGTTTAGCAAAAATCAGGGAAATTATTAAAATACACGGTGGAGGTGAAGGTAGAGTAATTATTTCCTTCCTTAAGCTGAAGTGGAAGGCAAAGTAGAAGTTAACAAGCTTTTTTAGCTGCGAAAACGAATTCATACTTTGTTTGTAGAATAAAGCTATTCATTATTTGTTACGTTAAAGTGCGTTAGCCGAACATACCGCAATCCCTGCCATAATTATCAGTTTTAGGAAACATTAAATTAATGAAGATCTTTATAAAAAATCGCCAACCACAAATTCTTGGAGAATACCAATACAATTGTCTTAACAAAAGTACTTAATCAGCCTTAGGAAAACTTTGTTTGGGCTGGCGAAAAATTGTTGGACGGCTGTCAGCCTCTTAAGAGTAAGGTCCTTTTATGACAACTTTCACAGCTTAGGTGGGAGTAGCTCTGCCTTCTGCGCCGTAGGCCGTGGGTTCGTGAGAACAAATATTTGTATGTTTTATATAGATGTTTGCTCTCTGTATGGGTATTATAATAATTGACCGAGCGAGCGAAGCGAGCGAAGCGTCTCAGTTCCACATTGGCCAAAAATGCGTTTGTCCGGATGTCTGTCTGTCTGTCTGTCAGTCTGTCTGTTCTCCTCTAGAGGTCGCATTTTTCAACCGATCTGGACGAAACTTGGTACACAGGTTATATGACTTATTAGAATTTTTTTGTCGTCGGGGATTTTTGATTGGAGGGGTACTTCCCCCAAAAAAAGGGCAAAAAGGGGGCTATTTGATATACTGGATATCTCCACCAAATGAGATCCGATTTCGATTATTCTTTTTTTATTTGAAAGGTAGTAACTATAAGTTGGTCTCATAAAAGTTTAGCGAAGATCTGATAAGGATCTTCAGCATGATGAACAGGATAGCTCATCAAACAATCGATGGTTTTCAATCAAATTTGAAAGAAACACAAAGGCCCTTATTCTACACAAGATGATGCAAAAAAAATCAAAAAAGTCACAAAACGGAAAATGCACTTGCACATTACATTCCTCAAATAGCTCACTTTTAGTGTGCTCGCGAGGTCTACAGCTCCCAGAGCCACTAGTATTACAATTATGTATTTACAAAAAAGGTTATTTTTATGTATAATATCAGCTTTCGGGTTTCCATATAGCTTTGGCTTAGTTTGGAGCTAGATAGGGCTGTGTGGAACGTTTACAAATAAAAAACTTATCTTTGTATCTGTCATTTTGTCTGTTTGAATTTATACATTAGGTTTGTGATTGATTCACCAACACGAAGAAAGCGCGAGTAAGTAATCTATAACAATGAGAGAATATATCAATAAATTAATACGAAGATTTATAAATAACTGATTGTTGTTTCAAGCATCCACTCGAAAATCCAATTTACCGACTCGTTTTATTTGAATTATCGGAAACAACGATTGTTCTTGAGATAAAATCAACTGTTGCCTTACAGTATTTACAGAACGCTTTGTCAATAAGAGCGCTAGATGAAAGGAACTAGGGTTTACTCACAGATGTTTTTTGATAAGATGTATGAAATAACTCAGATAAAACTGTAACATTCTGAATTAAAGGGAAGAGCAGGGGGAACCATTGTTCCTAGCAAACCATAATGAATATGTGTGTATGTAAAGTAAATTAATAAACGAATCGTACTACAAGATCGTAAGAGTAGTAGAGCTCTTTGTGGAGGGCTCGTCCGGGGAAGTACTACCACCACGCCTTTTTCTGCCGCCAAGCAGCAACGCTGTGTTTCGGTTTGAAGAGTGTGGTCGCCGGTGTAATTACAGGCACATGAGGCTTAACATCTGTATGCCTCAAGTTGATGGACGCAGGGCAGTGCATCGTAGGGCATGTTCCTATTGTGCGTGACCTACGGGGCAATGTTTTGTTTATAGGTGATGGTTACCACTTAACATCAGGTGGACCATCTGCTTGTTCCATCAGCTAGTTGTATAAAAAAAAAAAACTACATCACTACATAGTATAAAACAAATCCACTTTTGTGTCCCTATGTCCCCATGTCCCTTTGTATGCTTAAATCTTTAAAACTACGCAACGGATTTTGATGCGGTTTTTTTAATAGATAATGATTCAAGAGGAAGGTTTATATGTATAATACATGCATGATATAAGCACCCGTGCGAAGCAGGGGCGCGCGGGCGGGTCACTAGTAAAAAATAAAAGCAAATACATCACACATAAGGTTTTACATACACATACAGGAGTTTTACCTAGTGGATCCGCGCTCACCTCGAACAGGAGGTTTCAAACATGGCGTCATTTCCACTTACCGAAACCCTCATTATTTTTATATAACATAGTATAGTAGGTTCCTAAACACTTAATATTGCTTGAAGTTTGAAATTTCAACTACTCCGAATAAAGTCTGTTCATTTGTAACAAATAATTCTTTACAGAGTTGTCAAGTATAGAATTTACGTCGTTCAATACAGACTCGCGATCGGCGCATAGCGTCGGCACTCGACATTGCTCGATCCCGTGGATTAGGCCTTCATCACGCGCGCCAACTTCTTATTTATACAGGGTCCAAACGACTTGTAGGCTGTTTATTACAGTTGTTGTTTTCCACTTACGCTTTGGTAAAATATCGCGGCGATCCGCGGATTATGTGTTTTAGGAGTTAGGATTACTGTTGCAAATGTAGCAAGAAAATTGTCATAACCAATTCGGTTATGACAATTTTCTTGCTGCTTTTGCCGTGCCAGAATAACACAGAAAAATAAGCTATTGTCAATTCGTGTTAGCCAGAATTTCAGTTGGAAGTATGATTGTATGTTCCTGTAATTACACCGGCAATCTGACTCTATTAAACTAGTGGCTCTGTGAGCTGGTAGACCTCGCGAGCACACTAAAAGTGAGCAATTCACTGGCTTAGCGGTAGGTAGATATAATTTTTCCGATGTTTGATTCATTTGATTTTATTGATTTTTATTGTTTTTTTTAAATCATCTTGTGTAGAATGTTCTTAGTGTTTCTCTCAAATTTGATTGAATCCCGTCGATTTTTTGATGACCTATCCCGTTCATCATACTAAAGATCCTCATCAGATCTTCACCAAACTTTTATGAGACCAATTTATAGTTACTACCTTTCAAATAAAAAAGAATAATCGAAATCGGATCTCATTTGGTGGTGATATTCAGTATATGAAATAGCCCCCTTTTTTGCCCCTTTTTGGGAGAAGTACCCCTCCAATCAAAAATCCCCGACGACAAAAAAATTTTAATAATAAGTCATATAACCTGTGTACCAAGTTTCGTCCAGATCGGTAGAAAAATGCGACCTGTAGAGGAGAACAGACAGACATCCGGACAAACGCATTTTTGGCCAATGTGGAAACTGAGACGCTTCGCTCGCTTCGCTCGCTCGGTCAATTATCTTTCAAAATGTTGAAAATTGCGAGTGAGAGGTACATTATCTAGTAGTTATCATCTAAAAAAATACTTTTTTATAAATCAGGAACTCTGTTTATTGATCTTTATGTTTTGTCAACAGATATGTTGACATGAGATGAGCACGTCTCGGATGGAGCGGCCGGCGGGGCGGCGCACTAAGGCCGGCTCTCTGTCCGGCCTGTCCGCGCTGCCCGCCGGCGGCGGCGTGCGGCGCCAGCGCTCGCTGGAGTGGGCCGGCGCCGGCGACCGGTACAGCAGCAGCGACGACGAGCGTCCGCCGCAGCCGCCGCCTCTCGCCGACCATGTGTTCGCATCACTGCTGGCACACGCAACCAAGCAGTTCGATAGTGAGTAGTCACAGTAGTTTTATAGTAGGCATAATATAGTCGTCACCCATGCACTAATTGTTTAAAGTAAAAAAGAATGGCGTCACCACTTGGATGTGGCAACATTATTATTATTTCCTGTAGGTCCTTCACCTACGCCCTTCATTTAGTTTAGAAGGACTGCTTCAGCTAACTCGATATTTCCGCAGATTGGGTTACCTTGGGAGGTTGAGGTTACTAATACGTTCATAAGAAGTCTTCTTAATTATGATAGAACTTTACGTACAGGGTAAGTTCGTGTAATCATTAATTATATTCATCCTTCGTATTCGGTATTAGTAACGTAAGATTAATCTAAGAACACTTGCTGCGGTGCGCAGCGACCGTAGTAAACGTGAAACTTAATGCATAAAAAATAGTTGGATCATTTTTTTTTGTCTTTAAATCTTTGTAATGCCATTAACAACAACTTAATCGATTGCGATTTTACATAACTACTACATTCAGTGGTTTTATTTCTTCAAAAATGTTCAATTGTGCGAGCGAGATAGCGGTGCGCCGTATGCTGCCCCTTAAGTAATTTTCTTTCTACGGGTGCTTTTGTCAGATACTTTGTTTTATACTACATGCTGATGGACCAAGCAGATGACCTCAGCAGCAGCCAAGGCCAAGGCTCTTGGAACCCGATGTTATGGGGTCGATGTTAAATCACCAATAACAATGCATTGTTATTGGTCCCTACACCACCGCCCTGCATCCATCAACATAAGGCATACCTACAACAGATGTCATGCCTTATGTGTACACAATTTTGTACATACCTATGTGTATAATACAAGCCACCTCACATAACGTATAATATAGTAAGGGGATTACCCTATTGCTATCACGGCGTTAGCGTTCTATAAATGTGTATTGTGCAGGCAAGCAGATGCTGCGAGCCATGCCGTGCAGGATCAGCGTCGAAATAAATTTGTTATTCACTGAGTGACGCAGCCGAAGGTCCGCACTGAGCCTTAACAAGTGGCATCGTTAAGGGGGCCGCGGGCTGCGGGGGATTGGCAACGTATCTGTGCAAGGCTTATGTCACTCCTATGGATAAATCAATTATGGTCTAAGAGTAGTAGAGCTCTTTTTGAAGGCTCTTTTTTACCACCCTGCCGTTTTCTGCCGCCAAGCAGCGTTGCTGTGTTTCGGTTTGAAGAGTGTGGTCGCCGGTGTAATTACAGGCACATGAGGCTTAGCATGAGATAATATAAGAAAATTCTTTATTGCACATAAATAAAGTGCACTAGGCGAACTTAATGCTAATTAGCAGTTTCTTCCAGTTAACCTTTGGGTTTTGTGCAGTGGGTGGTAGTGTGCATCAAGTTGATGGACGCAGGGCAGTGCATCGTAGGGCACGTTCCTATCGTGCGTGACTTACGAGACAAAGCTTTGTTATAGGTGATGGTTACCACTTAACATCAGGTGGGCCATTTGCTTGTTCTATGAGCAAATTGTACAAAAAGCCAAATGATAACGAAAAGGCGAGAAAGAATAGTGGCTTGTGTGTTTGAAGTGAATACTTTGTGATTGTTACTATTTAGCATCCTGTGTAGGTACGATGTTTACGTTGCAATTGATAGGGGAGCGACTTTGTGGTTTCCATGTGGTGAACTTTCCCTGAGCAGCGTTTCTGCTCTCTTCTCAGATATTATAAAACTTTACGACATCATTTGGAAAACAACTCTAGGTTTCATTGCGAGGACACATTTTTATAAATTTTTTTAAATTAATTTGCGATTCAATCTTATTGCACAGCTAAGTTTCCTGAAAAAAAAAATAATGTACAAGTTACTAGTTTCGCCCCGCGGTTTCACCCGCGCAGATTTAAATCCCGGTATTCCCACGGGATGAAAAGTAAACTACGTGCTATTCCAGATTATAATCCACCTCTCTGCCAAGTTTCATCGAGATCCGTTCAGGTATTCCGGCGTGAAAGAGTATCAAACATCCATCCATCCATCAATCCTTACTTAACTTTCGCGTTAATAATAGTAGTAGGATGGTGCATATTTAAGCAAATACATGTCATAAGCGATAGTTTATCCGTTACTACAAAAATTCTTTATAGCTATAACTAACCTAAGCTAAACTTTAACTACATATTTATAAACATTGTGATGTGAACCAAACGTGGCCAAGTGACTGTCACAAAATAAAATCAACTATAATCATCGACTCGAAGAAAAAACATTGAAAATTTTTACTAATTCTTTAAAACTTTTAAAAGTCATAATATTAAGTAGGTTCGTTTTAAAGAATTTACTAATTACCAGACGAAGGTAGTACATAAAGGAGGTTTAAGGCCTAGTGCCTAGGTTAGCGTTGGATACCTAGGTAACCAATATATGCTACATACAAACAATTTAGAAAACTATGCATGTTTGAAAGCGCATCGTAACGTTATTACGAGTAGTAACAGGTAGCAAACTGGCAGAATTTGTAATGTAACTAATTAGGAACTTTGCAGCACGCTCGTGTATCGAGTTCAATCTTCAGTCTAACCTTAGTTTAAACGAAGATATGCATGAATAGGTACATTTACCGAACGAGCAACATTATCGTAAAGGTTTATGTTATGCGGTATTACGCGTTTAGTCTTCTTTACCTAACTCTATAACACGACAATAGCCTTATCTTGTTGGGTTTCGACTTTCAGATGGTTACACTTTTATAACACGAAAGCGCCTTTTTATTTAGGTTTGTGGATGTTTAAGTTTTATGTAGGTGGCGTAGTTTGTTAAAGATAAAGACAAAATAGGCGATGGTGTTGTCTACTAAATATTTTTTTATTTTTGTATGGTGATTTTAATTATTTTGACTTTTTTATATAGCAAGGTCATGAGCATAAAGATTATATAGCAAAAATATTGTTTTGTAAGTCAGGCATGTAAGAAACTTGCTCTAAGGTATACTGCCCTGCCTCCATTAACCTCATGTGTCTATAATTCTACCACCAGTCGTCATTAGCTCTAGTAACAAAAAATCTGAACATTTTAAATCAGCAGACTTGTTCCTGCCCTTATCCCATTTCATGTAGGGTCGGCACAACAGGTTTTTCGCCACTTTCCTCTATCATCCGTGATATCAGTAGTTACTCCTTTCTTGCCCAATTCATTTTCATACAATCCAATCTTTTCTTTGGCCTCCCTCTACATCTTAATCCATCCACATAAACCCCTAACACTCTTTTCGTTACATGACATTCATCCCTTCCCATAACATGCCTATACCACGCTAACCTATTGCTTCTCATTTTTTTCAGTCACTAGCACCACTTTCAAACTGCCTTTAATAATAAATCAGTAGGCATTAATATGCTTAAAAGCAATGATCAGTATTAGGCATCATGGCTGACGTTTTTCAGACGGCTCGGGTTGAAAATGGCAGATTTTCAGTCTACGTCGAATACCTTCAGCGATGCTACTACGCGACTAATCGCAATAATGCCTGTTTGGAAGTGTCAAAAGAACTAAAGGGGTGCCACTGCAGTATGAGAAAGAACCTTCCTATATAACTTCTCGCTCTCACATTTTAGGGATTTTAGAACTATGGTCCTAGCACTTTTGGTTTGATCTTTTACATTACCTGTTATGATGTTAATTAATTTAATACTATAAAAATAATATTATTGTTAAAGAGAATGCTTTGTGAAGGACTCGTCCGGGGAAAAACTGTGGTAGTTTTCCTACATGCCTTTTTCTGCCGCCAAGCAGTATTTCTGTTTTAATTTTGGTTGCCTGTGAAATTGCAGTCACATGAGGCTTATAACCAACAAGTTGATGGACGTGCGTGACTTACGAGATATTTTTTTTGTTATTGTAGGTTACCACTTAGTATTAGATACCCCATCTTCTTGTTCTATCAACAAGAAGTATAAAAAAAAGTTAAATTTCAAGCTCTTTTGTATACATCGTCATAAATGCATGCGTCAAGGTTCGAAACGAAAGCTCGTCTTGAAATTATAGAAGTTGCCAGTATGTTTGGAAGTTTTAGTTGGAGTCATGTGTAACCTTTGAGGGAAAACAAACATCCCGATTTTAACAAAGGATGTATGCCGTCGGTCGACGGAGATTCTGAAATTTCTGAGATCAGCTATTACGCTGTAGGTTATTGGTTTGATTTGAGATCCTCACCGAAGATTTACATTTGTGTGATGAACATTCAAGAAAAAAAGAAAAAAAAAGACACTAAATCTTTGATCATGACACAAAATTTAATCCAGGACTATCCTAGCTGATTAAGTAAGAAAGGTACCCTGGTAGCTCATTGTTATCAATGCATATGCTATAAGCTGCTGGCAGTTTGGTTTCAACTTTTCACATCATATAATCACGAGAGATGCACATATTCTCATATTCCAGGCGAGCCTGAGTACTAAGTGGGAAATAAGCTCAGGTAAGTATTGTTGGCAAGATTGGAAACCATAAGGCGGCGTAGTTTCCATTTCTTCCGTATTTTTCTAACACAAACGGTATCGGTGTATTATTAGAAGCAAGCCCAGTAAGTACGCAATATCATCGGCCACGAGCGCGCTCGAATCCTTACAGGCTAGACACAGTTCTGAAAGAATAACTAGGTCTTTAGAGGATTTACCTAGGGAAAATATTGAGAGGAAACTAGAAATACCAACATCTTTTTCGAAAGAAACTAGTGTAACGATAAGCGAACATCGGCGATGGGCTTGCATCCTGTCGTGCCTGAGGATCGAAGTCGTGAAGCTGTTTCAGTTTGGTTACGTGAGAGTTCTTTGTAGGTCTAGGTAAGTACTTGATAGTGTACCTTGATCCGAAAAAAAAGAGATCAACCGAGTACTTTCAACCAAATCTGCTGTATCGAAACGGCTAGATTGAGCTACGAATGAATGAACTTCTCCATTCTTTTTTACAATATTGTGTGGACATAAAAATTATAATAATGATGATGATATTATTATTATAATTAACCGAGTTCGTTACTGTCATTTATGAACTATATTTATACGTAGCACTTAAATCTGATTGTTTAAATCAGCGCCTTTATCACAAAAGAAACCAACCAACACAAAGGGTTCAAGCTGTTTTCTTTAAATGTGGATTTAAATAAGTGCCTTTGTTTGTGTGATGAACGTAGATGTTTGTTATCTGTCTGGATAAAAATAATTATAACAGTACGTAATTAAAAAAAGTAATATAATTATCAGCTATCTGATTTCCATATTACAAGATTTGCTTAGTTTGGGGCCAGGCGTTGTGTAGAATGTCCATCTATTTATTTATTTATTTTCTCGATATTTTCATGGGCTGGACACGTCGGCCGCATGCCCGACACATTGTGGGCAAAGAGGACCACCGGCTGGATCCCACAAAATGCAAGACGAGCTTGACTGCCACCTAAGCTCGTGGCCTGTTATAGCTGAATAATGAAGCTGTTAAATCGCGAAGAGTGGAAACAAGGAAGGGAGGCCTTTGCCCGGCGGCAGTGGGACCATAGCGACTAAATAATAATGATTAAAATATTTTCATGTGACCAGGCCAGCTCTCTCTCTAAACTGTGGCTCAGCTCTGTTATTGCATGGAAATTCTTCGGCGTGCAACTTCATTGAGCATCTCTTTTGTATAAAGGCTCGCAATGTTCCCGCCTTATTGTTTTTCGAGCGAGCAGGGAGGCACCTGGTTACCCTCCCGGCATCACAAGCAGTTAGGTTTATTCAATTAAGCCGATCTAGTGGATTTTTTGTAAGAGTTATTCGAGAGATAGAAGTAGCGAGAAGTAAAATTTGTTTTAGTGGCAAATGAAAATAGACTTCCAGCGCCCAATATCGAACCATGTTTTAAAAGTATTATTTTAAAGTATAAAGAAAGAAAGAAAGAAAATACATACCTACTAATATCACAGATGCGAAAGTTTGTAAGTATGGATGGATGGATGGATGGATGTTTGTTACTCTTTCACACCGGAACGGCTGAACGGATCTGGATGAAACTTGGTAGAGAGATTGATTATAGTCTGGAATAACATATAGGCTACTTTTTATCCCGTGGGAAAACCGAGATTTAAACCGCGGGGCACAACTAGTAAATGATATATAGGTAAACCGGAGTTGTAAAAAATAGATTATACTCATCATTACCGAATCAATACTCACAACAATCGATGTATATTGTGATAAATTAATGCTTAAATTAAGCTACCAGGTACAGAAATAGAATTATTAATGTTTTTTTGAACGAATTTGCCTCAATGGAATCATGATAAATGAATTTCAGGTGACAGGTGGTTTTGCGGCGCTAGTACACTTGGGCACAAAACGCTTGTATTGTTATAAGGCAATTATAATTAAGTTATCTCGTAGTTGGAATCCATAAGTGTTATTATAATAAATGAAGAAGAGTTTGTTTCAATTGTTTTAGTTTATCTTCATAGTTTTAGTTAATAAGAGTACTAGGTACTAGGTAGGTTACTAGGTTACCTAGTTTAAATTATTTACAGCTGCAATACCTCATGTGTGAATGCTGAAATAAATAAAATCTTGTCTTCAATTTGCAATTTACTATAATACCGACACTATATAGAGTTCTGTGTCTTGTACAACCACTTTATCGGTGGCTGTACCAGCGCTAGCAAACATTATTATTGACTGAATATTGAGTTATGGTAGGAACGGAAGTAAACGCGATGTCGAGGTGGGACTTCGTAATAAATCTATTGGTTAGTTCATTTATCAGGGGTTTACAAGAAATAGATACTCCATTCAATGATTATATTACTATCATCATCGTATTCTATTCAACAACATAATCGAAACATAAGGGAAATTATATAATACTATTAGTACTTACACAACAAAAGTATATTTTTCCCATACTACAAGCAAGCTTTGGCCTAATTCGGGGATAAATAGTGCTGTGGAAAGTCCATCAATATTTGTTTTATTTATTCATACGCGATAAATACTTGTGTAAATATATAATGTATCAGGATCACGAGAGTTAGTAAAAAATTCAATAAATCCTATTAACATCGTACGGCAATGAACCATACTTAGAAAACACAAACAAAAGGTCGGCCCGTACGACCATCTCTTGAATCATTCTTATTTCAATATTACTTTACTTTTTGGCCATAAAGCTGACTCTATGCATTTGATATAGACATTGACATAAAAGTAATATTGAAATGAGAATGCTTCAAGAGACGGTACGGGCCAAGGAATTTGAATACGTACGGGCCCAGTATGTAAAGTCAATCTAAGAAGTCCCTTTGTTGTTGAACAAGATCTAAACTATAAAAGGCTAAGCTTTGAATTCCTATCTAATCAGATTCACGTCAACCCTCATCAAATATTTTGTACATCGTTTCATTAATTAAATTATTATGGATCTTCTGATCCCACAATGAACCGGCGACAAAACGACCAAGATGCGGGCGCTATCAATGAAAGCAGCGCTGGATTAGGCTTTAGTTTTGGGGCTAAAGAGTGAGAAATCGGCCAGGTTCAGAAGCCATACATTACCGAGGAATAAGTAAAACAACAAATTCAAAAATGTCATGTTATTTTTTTACATATTTGACATATCGTGGTTTTGTAAATGCTAAGTTGCTAAAATACAGCGCGTATTCTCAAAAATCATTCACTCACATTGTAGGTAGTGTAACTTACGAATCTAGACAGCCCACTGACCTCAATAAATAGACTATTACATAAGACTGTAATTAAAGATTTCGTTGAACAGTTTGAGATCAAAACGAACGCAGGGGACGGAAGCTAGTAAATCCTAATTTGCTCTTATTTTTTATCTTGTTTAACGAACGAAATATTTTTATTATCCACAAAGAAAGCAAAGATAGCTGTCCAATATAAGGTGGAGGTAGATCGATATATACATTATATTGTATATTATTTTGTATATATATTATATTGTAAATAATATATAATGTAAATTGGTAATGTATACAGGGTGTCCGGAAGGTCGATGCAAAGCCGTGAGGAGGAGGGGGGGGGGGTAGGTCACCTCGTTACGCATCTATTCAGGCTAGATTACCTCAGTCCAATGTCGACGAATTCCGAGTTATCATAATATCCATGATTTTTGAAAAATTTAGCAAAATCATATGCTTATTCGTTCATAGTGTTCAAACAGACAGTAACTAGTGCCTAACAATTTGTTTGCGTCCTAGCATAATGTGTATTCAATCGATAAACACCAAAACAATCATCTGTATCCACATAACTGACTAAATGGGAGGTGTTTAATAATCAAAAATTTAAATTTCTTTTTCTCGTAATCTAGCCTGAATAGATGCGTAACGAGGTGACCTACCCCCCCCTCACGGCTTTGCAATGCATCGACCTTCCGGACACCCTGTATATCTTGTTTGTAAATTTAAAATGTTGAGCGTAAATTCCTGTTTTGTGTTTGTGGTTATTAAATTCGAAATGTTTTAACTTTGCACCTAGGTATAGCTATTTAGCACAAATTTAAGCAAAAAAGAATAAGAACTTTGTTTTTATTCTTTTGTGCTTAAATTCTTTGAAGTCGAGAAAAGCTACCAAAAAGCAATTTTATTAATTACCTAGTACGAGTCAGGAATTTTGCAAAGTTACGACAGGTCTGTGTCACTTCTGATCGTTGCTAATTGTAAAGTGAGCTCTATTGTAATTGTGGTTTAATACAGAATGGCTTGAACTCAGTATTATAACTTTATGATGAATTTTATGATAATTTACGTCATGGTAGTATATTTTCTGACCTACCTACTTGATCAAAAATGACGACGCGACGGCCGATTAATTATTTCAAAACGTAAGGTAATAATATTATTGTAATTCTAACAATATTTCAATGATGACGAGACTTTTGTAATGAAAGGAAAACAGTTTACAAGCACTTTTTCAATGTAGGTAGTGATATGTATAGTAGGTAGTAGGTACTTACCCACTGAAGCAGTACTGATCGTTGGTATTGTAAGTATTCTGTGGTTCCGACTGTGAGATCCCTTTCTTTAGACGATCCATTATCTTATGAAGATTTAGAAATTCCTGCGGTGCGTCTCCGTCGGCGTCGCGGCTGTACCTTCGCCTCTTTTGTAAGTTATGGAGGATGTGGTATCCTTTATCATTTAGCTTTATTTGGCTCTGGAATTAAATAATTTTAAATCATAACTTGTAGGTAAAAAAACTGTATTTTATCATGAACTTTACGATTTGGAACGACTTTTCCTAGAAAAAAATGGCGATGATTTTAACTTTACTCGAACCAAATGAGGTCAAGCGTAATTGTAGTCTCGTAACTAAAGTGCTAGAATATTTGAATTACATGTCCTACAAAAAATGTGTTGCCTTTGTAGTTTATGAATTCCTAAAATTAACATTACGAACGGAACTTTGGATCTCACTTCACCTTATTAATAAGCCATTACACACTATTGACTCAACATTAATTTCAATGTAAGCCCTCTCGAAAAATAATAACATGTTGCTTAATGTTCTGGAGTTGAGAGCTACTATAATACTTTAATATTATGAGTCCGCTGTATGTTTCGGATAATAATGGAAACACCGGACTAAAGTTTTTCTGTGTGGTTGAGCTAGTGAGTAAAACAACTTTTTACTGGCCTCATAGTTCAGTTGATACTTGGTAGTAAATCTGCCTTGTTAAAATATAGGTTGTAGGTTCGATTACCCAAGAAAAATATTTCTGTATGATTATTTGTCTGATTGCTATCACGACTTTATTGCAAAAAGCTGTAGATATAAGGTATTGTGCGCGTCACGCAAAAAGAACGCCGGAAAGAGGGAGAGGGGGTGTGATGGCACGAGTATGTTGTATACGCAAACACATCCCCTCTACTGTTTTCCAGCGTTCTTTTTGGTTGGCGCGACCTATACTTCAGTAATAACTTATATCTTAGTATTAACTAGCTTGGATATTGCGTTAATCCTACTAATATTATAAACGCGAAAGTTTGTAAGTATGGATGGATGGATGGATGTTTGTTATTCTTTCACGCCAGGACGGCTGAACGGATCTGGATGAAACTTGGCAGAGAGTTAGATTATAGTCTAGAATAGCACATAGGCTACTTTTAATCCCGTGGGAATACCGGGATTTAAATCTACGCGGGTGAAACCGTGGGGCGCAACTAGTAGCCTTATAATTATGGTATTAGTGAGACTTGAAAGGGGATAGAAGTTATAATCTTCAAGTTTGCCGTCCAGTGTCCGAACCATTCTAGCGGAACCTTAGTTCAAGCGGAGCGGCGGCGCTGAGAAAACAAAGGCCGGAGGGTCGACTGCCCGAGGCTCGCAGTTAAGTTCCAGCGCTTGTTGGTGAGGTAGCACGGGACGCAAGAGGGCGCTAAAGACAACTCCTTTACTCGTAAAGCGAGAGAATGAACGTATCAAACAAACGGTATTTCTGGGACGCCTTGTATAATATTTTGTAGCAAGGATCATACAAAAAAACCGTAGGACACAAGCCGTAAGTTTGATCCTGTTCTTCTAGGTTTACTCCCAGTTTCTGAAAACTTGATCAACACGAACCGGCTGTCAAGCCTCTAGCTATTTCAGCTTTAACAAAAGAGATAGAGATAGGAAGTGACTTGACAGACGATTAGTGTTGTTCGCGCTTTCAGAAACCGGGGGTTATTCTCCTGGAATTGGCACTTAGCCTACCCTTAAAACGTTTCACAATGGTCCTTGTGATTTGATTGAAATAGTACCTTCTGACTTTGTTAGTAATATACATGATTACCATAAGAATTTTTTATTCGTTTTATAGTGTTTACTATACACTTAAGGAAATCACAAAGATTTAATAATGTTTAAAGTTATTCTCTGAGCGGGATTTGAACCGAATCCGATAATACAGTAATTACTTGGTTGGCAGTAGAGCACCTGCTGTACAGTTTATCCCAACTCTAACTTTAACTCTTCTGTCAAAAGGCCACATCGGCAAGTAAAGGTACAAGGTTTCTGTACGGGTCATTAACAATTCATTACGTTTTATTTGGAGAGTAAAATGTTCTAGTAATTAATGGCTTGGTGTGCAAAGTTGTTTTAACCTACACGTGTGTGGAATATTAAGTTGTTTGCTTTTCGAATGCTTTTGGTTTGATATGTTTGAACTTTAGAGAGCTTTCTCTGTTTAGTGAAATAAGTGGGCGGTTAAATAATATCATAAAAGTTCTGTACAACTCTCGAATATATACGCAAAACGTATAACTAGTAGGTAACGTAATACCAACCAATCTAAGCTAGTTTAGTAATACAATTTCAAATAAATAAATACACCCACAGCACCATCTAGCCCCAAAGTAAGCAACCAAAGCTTGTGTTAAGGGTACTAGATAAATGATATATTGAATACATTATATTATACTTACATTGATATATATTTTCTGTTATACAAAGAAAACACCCAGACCAACGGAACAAATTTCTGCAGATCGTACACAAATTTGTTCCGAGGCGGGAGTCGAACCTGCAACCAAAAAAGCTGACTGAAACCCTCCGTTATAGCTAAGCGATTGCTTTGAATACCATAGCAAGATCGCGGTCCCAGGAGCTCCGAAGTGCTTCGATAAAAATACTATTAGTAACAATACCGTCTGTATAATTATTTTACTAAAAATAAAAACCGATTATTGTTATAATGGCAGTTCTATGTTGATTTATAATTGCATCAAAAGCAATAAACATAAAAGTGTCCTGCAAACACAGGCATCACAGAGCAAAGTGCAAGGATTAGACACGAGCCCATCAATTACCCGTAAGCCGAGGCGCGTGCGTACAGCGCGAGCAAACCTATGGGGATTATTGAAAATTTCTCTGCACACGCGCGTCATGCACACGTATCTGTAAAGTACAGCGTGTAAGGGGCTTTACTCAGTTCATATCGCATAATATGAAGCGTAAATGAACCTTATATCGAAGCATGTATGTACATTATTATCTATACTAGTAGCGCCCTGCGGTTTCACCCCCGTAGTTTTGAATCCTGGTATTCCCACGGGATAAAAAGTAACCTATGTGTTATTCCAGACTATAATATATGTATCTCTGTACCAATTTTCACTAAGATCCATCCATCCATCAATCCATCCATCCATCCATCCATCCATCCATCCATCCATCCATCCATCCATCCATCCATCCATCCATCCATCCATCCATCCATCCATCCATCCATTCATCCATCCATCCATCCATCCATCCATCCATCCATCCATCCATCCATCCATCCATCCATCTATCCATCCATCCATCCATCCATTCATCTATCCATCGTACACAAATTTGTTCCGAGGCGGGAATCGCACCCGCAACCTCTTGCGTCGCAGGCAAATAACAGCGATTTTATAAAAAGATTGCTAGTTAAAACTATTTTTAATTTAAATCTTTTATTTCTCTTTCCTAAAAAACTTTGGAAAACTTCCCACCATTTCTTCCCACACCAACCCAAAAACGTAATTTAACCAACGACGATGCTCCGTGGCTGCGGCCAGGGACATTGTAAAGTTAACTCAGTAATGTAATTACACAGATGTCTGATTTCTACGACTAATGTTTCATGAACACACAAATATATGCCAAGTCCACTTTAGAGCACATTCGACTTGCGATTTTTATTGTAAATGAAACAAGATAGAGGAAGATGCATCATAATAAGGGTCGTAATCCTACTTCCTACTACTATTATAAACGCGAAAGATTGTAAGCATGGATGGATGTTTGTTACTCTTTATGTTTATCCCGTAGGAATACCAGGGTTGAAATCTACGCGGGTGAAACCGCGGAGCACAATTAGTATCTAAATATTACATTTTTTAAGTACCTCTCATATTAATGGTGTATAAACTAATTAAATTTAATTGAAAGTTTTAACCTTAGAATTAAGTTGTAAAGAAAAAGTTTTAAACTCGTGTGTGTTTATCCTTACACAGATTTTTTTATTATAAAGCGCATGGAAACACCGTTTTAATAATTTTTTCCTGTGTTCCGTTTTTAAATATGAGTAAGTGAGCGTGTGCCTGAATTACTGTTAAGGCGTTGACAACACCTAATGTGCCTCTCGCTCGCACGACTCCACATTTTTAAAGATATAAAATCACTAATCCCAATTTTGAAAAATCGCAAACAACCATTTTGTGTGCAATCACATCGCACACAGTTTGGTAAAATTTCATTTTGATCGATGCAAGTTTTCCTAATCAAAAGTTTGCTTATCTACGAAAACTATAAAAGTAAACTTTTAAGTAGGAAAACTTGTATCGATCAAAATGATTTTTTTACTAAACTATGCGCAATGTGATTTCACACAAAATGGTTGTTTGCGATTTTTCGAAAATGGGTTCAGTGATTTTATATCCTTCAACAAGTCAAAACGTGCGAGCGAGAGTCACATTAGCTCTTGTCCTTAATGTCTATGCATTTGGAATACTGATTATTCAGCTTCACAACGGCGAAGTCGCATTCGCGTGAGCTCCTTATCTACAGATATTTAAATTCCAGTCTGAGCCTCAAAATAGTTCAAATTAAACGGAGCTTGTAAATTAAGTGTTGCTATCACGCAGTCCTGGAAAATACCTCTAAGTGCTATTTAGACTATCAAGTAATATAAAATACAGAGGTAATGAATTCAACAGGACAAGATTGTTGACTAAGTACCCACAGTTCACTGGTGGCCTAGCGGTCCGCCTTTCGATCTTGAGATCGTGAGGTCAAAACCGGACGTGCACCAATTAAGGTGAAGACAAGAGCTAATGTGACTCTCGCTCGCATGTTTTGGCTTGTTGAAGGATATAAAATCACTACTCCTATTTTCGATAAATCGCAAACAACCATTTTGTGTGCAATCACATTGTGAACAGTTTAGTAAAAATTTCATTTTGATCGACACATGTTTTCTAGTTTTTGCAAACTTTTGAGTAAGAAAACTTGCATCGATCAAAATGAAATTACGAGCGAGAGGTAAATTAGATGTTGTCAACGCCATAATTACTCTGTTGAAAATGCAGTGCAGTAATCTTAAACAGTGAAGGAAAACATCTCAAAAAAACCGTCTAGTTTTCGAAATGAGCCTCTTTGCGTCTCAAATGCTCTTTTCGTGAACTAGACCAATTCTTTAAATCCTTCAACTATTTAATTTGTATCATCATTACGCACGCATAAAAAACTGGTGATTTTCAAACTGTCTAGGTACTGATGATAAATGAATCTGCAATTGTACTGCAAAAGTCAAAGAAAACAAAAATACTCCAAAACAAAGGAAAAAACAGTTTACCTTCTATAATTTGCAGCAAACATAAATATATAAGGCAGCGTGATGAGAAATGGCGGCGGATAGGGCTGCGCGATGACTCTCGGGGGTACGGCCAACGATTGAATGTGAAAATTTTATTTAAGTAATTTCAACAAGGATTCTATTATTTTTCCCCAAAGAATGATATTAATATTAATTTTCAACAAGGCGTTTATCTCTCTAAATATTGAAACGTAGGTCCGTAAACTTATATTCGTGTCAGAAACACGTCTAAACTTGTCCCCATGTATCTAAATTTGCACAAAAAATGCGAAAGAATTTACGTTTAGGAAGGAAAGTAAATCTAAACTAATCATCTACGCTCTTATCTTGTAAAGGTTATTTAATTTGAAACACTGCTTAAAATTACTGCTGTAAATGTTTGTAATTTACTCAAAAGTACGGATAGTTTATACTCTAGTTATCTTTTGACAGATTTTATAACAAATAAAAAAAAAATAAGATCCGTTTAACCTCCATTTGCCTGTCAACCTGATTTTTAAATTCACTAGTTATCTTTGATGTACTGTGTACCTACCTGTGTGTAGATCCAAGAGGATATCTACCGTGCCTGAGGGTCAAAGTAAAGCTGTTTTTTATCAGTCTTCGGAAATAATGTAATTGCGAATATTCACTGCTAACTAGTAGAAAGTTTATATGCGCGTAAGTACTACGGGAATAAAAATTGCATTATTTAGCCCTAAACAATGTAACCTGTACATAAATGGGTATAATACGGAAACGCAGCCTGATCCAACCTTAAACACAAAAGACTTTGAAAAATGCTAATTTCAGGGTGGCAAACCTCCCTAGACTCGCCTGGCATTTAAATGCAACGTAGCTCGTCAAAGTTTGGTGATTTGCAAATGAATGCTAGAAACTTAAATTATTCTCATTCACAAGCGCTTTTTTAACTAAGTTGCTGTGCGCCAGGTTTGACCTTCCGGACTTCCTTTGATCTTTGGTCGAAGTATTTTCTTTTTTTTTATACTTCCTGATTGAACAAACACATGGCTTACCTGATCTTATGTGGTAACCATCACCAAAACACTGCCTCGTAAATCACGCATCATAAATATGCCCTGTTTTGAATTTAAGCCCCATGCCTGTAATTTCACCAGTAACCATACTCTTCAAACCGATACACAGCAGCGCTCTTTGGCTTTTATATCAAACTAGTAGCACCCAGCGGTTTCACCCGCGTAGTTTTAAATCCCGGTATTCCCACGGGATAAAAAGTAGCCTATGTGTTATTCCAGACTATATATTTCTCTGTGCCAATTATTTCCATCAAGTACCGTTCAGCCCTTATAGAGTAACAGACACCCCTCCATCCATCCATCCTTCCATCCATCCATCCATCCATCCATCCATCCATCCATCCATCCATCCACCCATCCATCCATCCATCCATCCATGCTTACAAACTTTCGCATTTATAATATTAGTAGGATTGTAAAGAAAATAATACCACTTCAAACTAAAAAAAGAAAATAAAGTTAATAAAGAAAATAATATTTGCTTACTCTTGATAATCCATTCAAACAATATTTTGTTATACCTTAAAGGCGTATCTTAATATTTCTGTTGAAAGAAGTCTCTGGGAGAGCTCTTAAATTAGTCGTTTAAATTTTCATATTCAATCCCGAGCTTTACTAGAGGGAAGAATCGCAATCGAGAGTCAAACATGCCAATTATTTGAAACTCTGACTATAAAAGATAAAGCCTAAAATACTGTGGCATGTATGAGAGATTAATTTAGTATTCATTCGGATAGGTAGAAAAAAATCGGCTTCAGTAACCAAAGTTGTGCTGAATGACTCGTCCCAAAGTTGTATAAAGTAACTATGTTTTAGAGCAAACGGGAAGTATGGTTTATGTTTTTTAGCTTTACTGCTGCGCGTTTAAATACCTTTGTAATGTATTAATAAAATAATCTTGAAGTTACCTAGTTACTAGAGAATCTGGTATTCCTACGTGACTGGTTGCAAGACTATCGTTGTTTTTAGAACACTAACTGGTAACTGGTTTGCTCACGATGTTTTTAAAGGACAGTTGAGGACAGTTGTCTTAAAAGCACTGGCTGGCATTGCACACATAAATTTTCGTAAGAAAAAGTCACGTTTTGAGTTTATTGTCTATACAATAAATACTTCGACACTGTGCTTATATTTTTGATATCTGATTTGAAATTTGATTTAATTTGATGGGTAGGATAATTTTATTGTTTAAACAATAAATACTTCGAGACTGTGCTTAAATTTATGATATCTGATTTGATAAAAAATATCTGCAGTTCAAGATTCAGGTGTCCACGCGGAGTTTTGTCAGATAGAGTCATGTTCTGAACAGCGTGTTTGCGTTGGAGCTAGATTTTCAAATTATCACGAAAAGCCTTAGAATGTAAATTGATAATATGCCCTGACAACCAAACAACAGTAGCAATATTATACCTACTTAGCGGAGGAGCAGAGAGCGTTTATGTTTGAGCTCGACTTGTTTGGAGAAGAAGAAGGCAGTGCCTACGGGCGGGCAACTTAGCTTGCAAGTCAGGGGCGACTAGCAGCTAGTTCACAACACATTGAATTCAAGTGAAATCACATCAAATAATCCACTTAGGATTATAGCTAGGCGTGCTCCACCTTAGACTGCATCTTCACTTTACATCAGGTGAGAACGTCTAGCTATCAAACAATAAAAAAAAAGTAGCAATGTGTAATGTTGTATTGAAAAAAAAACCTTGAAACTAAGAAACGTAGCACTTTGTAGTAAGTACATTTATCGGGTTGCCACACCACAAACATTGATTGGTTTTAAACTAGAAGTGACTGTAAAATATCCACAAAGTTTTTGATTTTGAATTAATAATGTTTCCGAAAATTGGAAAACCGCATTTAAATAAGGAAAATAAATAATAAATAAATAAATAAATAATGCTGGACAATCCACACAACACTATCTAGCCCCAAAGTAAGCTATTCAAAGCTTGTGTTATGGGTACAAGATAACTGATATATTTAATACATTATATACTTACATAGATAGATATTTTTTATTATACATAGAAAACACCCAGACCATCGGAACAAATTTCTGCAGATCGTACACAAATTTGTTCCAAGGCGGGAATCGAACCCGCAACCTCTTGCGTCGCAGGCAGGCTCTCGCCCGCTGCGCCACAGAGGTCAAAAGATAAAGAACTGTTAAAAACTAACTGAGAAGGTTTTGGAATGTGAGGGAGATTGTGAGGGAGCACACGGTTTTACCAATAGCGGTCAATTTTAGATAACAATTCAAAAAAATCAATTTCTTAATGGAATCTACAAATGCACGAAACACAAAAGATACTACTTTCAATCATGATCGATCACACTCATGTTTTCTCTTCTGTATTTATTTACGACAATCAATCACAATCTTGCGTGGACAACGCTTTCATTACAAAAAGCGATGAACCCGTACTTCCGTTTCTTGTTGGCAATCGTAGATAGGTAGGTTGTACGGTTTCACCCTACATTTAGTTATACGCACGCGGCGATTCTCTGTAGGTCGCACGCGCTGCACTTTTACACCTTCAAACAACTTAACGTTAGTACGTGACCTACTCGCGCAAGAGACACTACCAAGGGCAAGATTTGCCACCTAAGTCTTGTAACTTGAACTTTACATTATACCCGAAAATAGTGAATCTTGTGTTTTTCTCGTACTCAACAACATTACCAACAACCAGTGAGTGGGTGCTAACTACATCAACATACATGTAAGGTACAAGACAACGCTTTTGGCCCTTACATAGGTATTAGTCGTAATTAGTAATAATTCTCGTTTTTTTAGTTTTTTCAGTGTCTCTAAAAGTCGCTAGTGTTACATAATATGCATAAATCTTAAACTAACAGATAAAACTGTGTTTTTATCTGTAACTTAAAGTTTCAAATGTTAATATGCTTATGGAAAAAGCAGGCTATTTTTTTTATATAGAAAAGAAAATCAATAAAATCTCAATCGCGTATTCTTCATATTATCTGATCAATACACAATTCAATTGTACAAGTACAAACCTATATGGAATGTAATAGAACAGAAAACAAATTTTGTCTCTTAAATATCTAAATGTGTCTGTGAAGTTAGATGGGCTAGCTGTTTACCACCTGTGCTGCGAAAGGGTAGCCTCCGCTCACCGCTCCGCGGCGGCTTCGCAGTACACAATTTGTTTGTTATTGTTTAGAATTACCCACCAAAGCAGACCGCATCATAAATTTCGAAGTTTTCACCCCCAACTTTCATACTGACCTATTTGTACAAAGTGGTGAAAGTTATTACGCCAACATAACAATAATTAAGTGAATTGAATGTTTTAGTGGATTTCGTAGGTTATGGTTTCTGTCTAATAAAATATTATTATTTAGAGAGGTATTATTATTAGAGAGGTATTATTATTGTCGGTATTATTATTTAGAGAGTATTATTTAACAAAAGAGATAAATGGCCCGAGAGTTTTTGGGCAGTAACCATACCTTATATCAATCGCATACCTCATTGCACTATCACTTCTATCACTGAGACGTAAAGTTGTCCCTGTACGATAATAGTACTTCCCCAGACATACTACACACGAACTCTACTTTCCACTAGCAACAGATATAAACAAACGCCCTGGCTAATACTTTAATTGAAGTTGCGGTAAAAATAAAAGTGTTATTGCTAACATAGATTTTTAATAACAAAATGAACCACCAGCATTTTAATAACAATTACATAATATGTAGTGAGAATTATTTTTCCCAAAAGGACCGAAAGTATGATAATATCAGGGTTTATTCTGATAGCGCGGATCTCTTGAATTTGAAATAAACCCTAAAATACAATTGGAACGCCAGTCAGTCTAACTATAGCTATATAACGCATGCGGTGAAAGATATTTTATATTACACCTCGGGTTACATTTTTTAGGTTTTAGTAGGGATCCCTAATTTTTTCAGTAATAAATGTAGCCTATGTTACTCAGGGATAATTTAGCTTTCTTATGGTGAAAGAATTTTTGAAATCGGACCAGTAGTTTTCGAGCCTATTCGAAACATACATACATACAAAGTTTTCCTCTTTATAATATTAGTGTAGATATATTTACATATCGTTTATCGGCCATAGATTTCTAGCATGATGTTAAACCCTCTGCTTCTCTGTGACTGCATTCTGACAGTGACAAAGTTCCGACCCACGCCGCCCGCAGTGATGCGTGCTGAGGCCCCTTGGCTAGACCCCACCTCGTAGGCGCGCACTGCTGAGATCCTGATGGAGGCAGCTCCACGCCAGGTGTGGTCATGGATATGTATCGTGTTGGTGGAAGCTGACCGGATGAACTGGGCTCTGAAAAATATAGAAAAATAGGTGTGGTTACATAGTTTATTCAGGTTGTGGTTCAAACAGTTAGTTATTATTTTATTCGGGGTTGGCTATAGCTACCCTTGTATCTGAGTTGAGGGTTGGGGATAGGGGGGTTGCAAGTGGGGGTAGGTGGCAAGTCCTTCCCTTAAGTCCTTTTTTCAAAGAAATTAAAAAAAAAAATCTTACTAGATAAGTTAGGGTTTTTTTTTATTTAAGTGAAGAAAATTGGTAATGATATTTCAACTACTAGACAAAAAGACTCAAGGGAAGGAATTCCCGTTAAGTTAGGGTCATTTTTTTTTAAAGGGAAGAAATCTGAAGTATTTTTTTTCATTTCCACGGAAAAAGGACTTAAGGGAAAGACTTGCCACCTACCCCCACTTGCAACCCCCCTATCCCCAACCTTCAACTTAGGTACAAGGGTTGCTATAGTTTAACCTTTAATTGCTATTATTTCAATATGTTAATGAGCACCGGTGGTCTAGTGGGAGTGACCCCGCCTTCCGATCGTAAGGTTGCAGGTTCGAATCCGGTCGTGCACCAATGGATTTTTCTATCGAAAAATTTATGTGCGCAATGCCAGTGCTCTTAAACGGTGAAGGAAAACATCGTGAGGAAACCAGTTAGTATTCTAACAGCGGCGATGGGCTTGCAACCTGTCACGTATGGAATACTAACTACTGCAAAATGTGGGTATGTTCCAAATGTAATGTTTGGACGTAGCTCTGACTACCCCCCTTAGACATCCTCAAAGAATCTTGAATTAGTACCTACTTGGTACTGGGAGATCTGAAGGGATATCTACCGTGCCTGGGGATCAAAGTCGTGAAGCTGTTTCAGTTTCAGTTTTTCAAAAATGACTCCTAGCTAGATAAATTTATCGCCGCCAAAATCCCCTGCAATCTGAATATTTTCATGTTGGGAGCCGTTTCCGAGATTTAGATTAAATAAGTAAATATACAAGAATTGCTCGATTGGTTTCATAATATAACAATAATTGTGTGTGTGTTATCGTCATAAATAAAAACTTTTTCTTTCTTTCAAATAAATTCTAAAACCTTAAAATAGAGGCTTACCTGTGCAAAAGCCTGTTTCTAGCAACAGCTGTACCAACATCGATTAAACTCGTATCAATTTCAGGACTGGTAGCGAGATCCGTGAAACCGCAGACAGCAGCCACGATAACTAGGACGACGGCAAGAGTTAGTGTGAATTTCATCTGAAAATTATAATGTCCTGAGTATAAAATTGGGTTCCAACCTTGTAAATAAATACATTTTTGTAAAGGCACACGTGTTAACAAAAAAACATCCAAACATAGAACCAACGTCTTCACGTTTGGATGTTCAAAGGTCAAAACATAAAGAATCATATTCTTTATGTTGTCATCCTCGTAACAATAAGGCAGTGTGTATTACCTACTATGTTGTTAATTTAAGGCGAAAATCTTTAGCTATCATGGTAGATCTTACCTTAGATGTGTGTTGTAGTTACTAGTAGTAACTCACTGTGAAACTGAAAATCTTATGTCAAGCATGTCCGAAGAAGTATTATTTATATGCCTAAATTCAAGATAAAATTGATATCTCTGATTATGTGAATCATAAATAATTAGATAAAGTATATCATTTATGCTGCACTACCGGAAAATTATCAATTTAACGCATAATTAACCCAGTTTCAACACGACAAAGAAGAATTCGAACACCGCTCATTGACCGAGGAACTAACAATAGAAATCATAGTCGGGGACTTATCTAATCCAAAGAACTAATCATATAGATTTTATGATCATAACATTCACAGATTTTTTTTACGACCTCAGTGGCGCAGCGGGCGAGAGTCCGCCTGCGACGCAGAGGTTGCGGGTTCGATTCCCGCCTCGGAAAAAAATTGTGTACAATCTGCAGAAATTTGTTCCGTTGGTCTGGGTGTTTTATATGTATAAAAAATCTATCTATGTAAATATATAAATAATGTATTAAACATACCAGTTATCTAGCACCCATAACAATCTTTGAGTATAGCTTACTTTGGGGCTAGATGGTGCTGTGTGTATTGTCCAGCATTAATTGTTTATTTATTTTAGTATATGACTAGATTCCGAATGGGTATTCAGCACCCAAACCCTGACTTTAAGTCAAATTGAAGGGTTGTTTTTTTATACAACTACCTGCTCGAATAAGCAGAAGGCCCACCTGATGATAAGTGGTAACCATCACTCACTCACTATCCTGGCGCATCAACCCCGAAGTGGGTCTTGGCCTCCGACACAATAGCACGCCATCGGCTTCGGTCCTGCGCCGCCTCCAGCCAGTCCGGTGGAAAGACTTGAAGTGAGCGAAGGTCCTTCTCCACCTCGTCCTTCCACCTGTATCTAGGTCGACCGACTGGTCGTCGGCCAACTGGAACTCCAAAGTAGGAGTGGTGGGGGGTAACCATCACCTATAACAAAACATTGCCTCCTAAGTCAAAGTCAAAGTATATTTATGCTTTGAAATCATCAACTTGGGGCATACAGATGTCATCATGTCTGTCATGATGTCTGTCATGTCATGGGTCTGATCATGATGCGAAAATTATTCCTGAGTGGCTACGGTTCAGAATTTTTCATGTCCACAAATTTTCAAGGAGGAACTGTTCAACATCCGCTAAAATTAGAGCGTCGATTGAGATTTACAATCATCAATAGTTTATAATATTAAAATATTGTGGGTATATGTCATAGGTAATTTACCCATATCACTATTCTTTATCGTAAGGTAAATCACCCTCATCGATTTTGTTTGTGTTTATTATCAGCTTAAGTACGCACACTTACGAAAAATAGATCAACGATGCGAAATCAAAATGGTTACCAATACCTTCTTAGTATCTTACCTACCTAAGGTGAAGGCAAGAGCTAATGTGACTCTCGCTTGCACGTTTTGACTTGTTGCAGGATATAAAATTACTAAACCTATTTTCGAAAAATCGCAAACAACTATTTTGTGTGAAATCACATTGCGCACAGTTTAGTAAAAAAATCATTTTGATCGGTACAAGTTTTCCTACTTAAAAGTTTGCTTTTCTAGTTTTCGTACATAAGCAAACTTTTGAGTAGGAAAACTCGCATCAATCAAAGTTAAATTTTTACTAAACTGTGTGCAATGTGAATGCACACAAAATGGTTGTTTGCGATTTTTCAAAATTGTATTTAGTGATTTTATATCTTTCAAAATGTCGAATCGTGCGAGCGAGAGAAATATTAGGTGTTGTCAACGCCTTAAAATCTATTTTTATATTTGTACTAGCGACTCGCCCCGGCTTTGCACGGGTGCACAGTATTTCTCTACTACTTTATACTATAACATAGTTATAGGTTTACCTATTTTAGAGCTGAAAGCCTACGTGAAATGTCCAGTATTTATTTATGTAGGATTTCGACCAAACAAAAACCATGAAAGTGTTCCTCGACTTTTCATAGATGATGAATGATAGCAATAAGCTTATGAAAGCATTGTTTCAGGCGAACAAAGGCGTATGTACGGCTCAGAGGCTGGCGATGAAATACCTCGGTTCGTCAGTAGCCCGCAACGACAGGCCTCGCCGTTCCCCCACGAGAGTACCAACCGGCGGTACTACAAGAGAAACAGAAATTCAAAAGGTATTATTAATGTATCTAAGAAAAATTCACGCTCAACATACGTGCAGAGTGACAGGCTTGCTGCAATCTCATGCTCAACATACGTGCAGAGTGACAGGCTTGCTGCAATCTCATGCTCAACCTGCGTGCAGGGTGACAGTCTTGCTGCAATCGACACAGGTGAAACTTCGTATGCAACTTGAACGCGTTGTTGTGGTATGTTGGCTTCATAGACAAAATTCTGTGATCTTGTTATGGAAATTCACTAAACTTGTAAATAAATTTCTAAGATATCAATTAGTGCAGTTAAAACAGACCCGCAAACCCCAAATTATGTAAATATTATATGAATAGACACCATTAAAAGAGAATATTAATAATGATAAAGACATGAGAAGACGAATGCACTGGTCTTGTGGGAGTGATCCCGCCTTTTAATCGTAAGATCATAGATTCGAATCCGGTCATGCACCAATGGATTTTTCCTATTGAAAAATGTGTGTGCGCCATGCCATTGCTCTCAAACGGTGAAGGAAAACATCGTGAGGAAACCAGTAAGTATTCTAACAAAATAGGCTTGCAATCCGGCACGTATGGAATACCAATGTCTACCGTGACTGGGGATCAAAGTCGTTAAGCTGTTGCTGTTAATGACATGGTAAAAATTTAGTAGACCCGTAGGTAATTTGGTATAATTATTACAGGGGAAGAAATATTTAGTGGTGATACCGGCACCATGTCTCGACGGCGGGAGCGACGCGCCGAGGACTTCGTGCACGACAACAATGCACGAAATACACGCCTCTGCCATAACAATGGTAAGAGTTACACTGTTACATGTAAAATTGTAAAATGTTCAGTAGGGTTTTGTCGCCAAGCAGCGTTTCAGTTCGAAAGGTGTGGTTGCTGGGGAAATTACAGTTACAGAATTAGGTTCGGCTTATTAGTGTGCCTCAAGTTGATGGACGCAGAGCAATCCTTCGTTTAAAACATGTGTCATTTGCTTGAAAGGAGCATCTTTAAGTTGCACTTAAAATCCTTTCACCACACTGTTCTGAAAGAACTAGTGACACGACAAGAAATATGTTGTTACATAAAAAAGTAATATTTATGCATCATTATCAGATATCATTATGGTTCCCTTAATACAAGCTTGCTTATTTTGGAGCTAGCTAGTGCTCTGTGGAAATTCACCAATATTAAATCAGTTTTGTTTAAACAACGGGCTGATGGAAAAAGCATATGGCCCACCTTATGTTAAGTGGTAACCATCACCTATAACAGAGCATTGCCTCGTAGGTCACGCTCGATGGGAACGTGCCCTATGATACATTGCCCTGCGTTTATCAACTTGAGGTATACCGATGTTAAGCCTCATTTACCTGTAATTAGCGACCATGCACACTCTTCAAACCGAAACACAGCGTTGCTGCTTGGCGGCAGAAAAGGCGTGGTGGTAGCACTTTCCCGGACGAGCCCTTCACAAAAGCTAGAGTAGCTTAAATCAACCAAACTCAGCACACAATCAAAATATAGCTGCGATGATATGATGCTGCTTTGCCCTAATAATATTCCGTAATCATAACACGCTGAGAAATGTACGGTATTAATGAGGTATGTAGTCGGTTATGCTAGACAGGATTCCAGCTTATTATTGTGGAATTCAGATCAGTTCTGATTGGCTCAACGATTATAAAATATCTAAATGATAAGTTTAGCATTCTAATAGGCCCAGCGCACGCCAGCGGAGACGCGGCTAAGAGAATTTTTTGGCTTATATGTAATTGTCGACATTTTTCGCGTTAAATTAGTATCGAAAATCGCGCGTCCCTGTCTGCGTCGTGTTTCTAAGAGTCGTCGCTTCGATAATCTTAGAAATTATTGTGTTAAAGATTAATTGATTTTCGACCTTATTTCAAAACATATAGTTAACATAATTATAGGTTACTATTTATTCAGAAAACTACATGAAGAAACAAAACAAACCTTTTAGTTACCGTAAATATAAGAGAAAATTTGAGGTGTAATAAGTTGTTTACCATTATTTAAACACAGCACCGGTTGTAAGAGCACCGGTGGTCTAGTGGGAGTGACCCCGCCTTCCGATCGTAAGGTCGCAGGTTCGAATCCGGTCGTGCACCAATGGATTTTTCTATCGAAAAATTTATGTGCGCAATGCCAGTGCTCTTAAACGGTGAAGGAAAACATCGTGAGGAAACCAGTTAGTATTCTAACAGCGGCGATGGGCTTGCAACCTGTCACGTATGGAATACTAACTACTGCAAAAAGTGGGTATGTGCCAAATGTAATGTTTGGACGTACCTCTGACTACCCCCCTTAGACATCCTCAAAGAATCTTGAATTAGTACCTACTTGGTACTGGGAGATCTGAAGGGATATCTACCGTACCTGGGGATCAAAGTCGTGAAGCTGTTTCAGTTTCAGTTTAAACACAGCATTTTTTCTGCTTCATGAATGTTCTTATATTTATTATATGTAAACACAGAAATGCCTAAATGAACCCTCAAATTACTGTATAAACGTACGTGCACATACCAAGCTCTGAGAATACGCGTAGCATGCGATGGATGCCTTTGATAAAGACGCCTGGCATAGTTGGCATCGGCACTGTAGATGTAGGTCTGTAGGGCGTTGATCCCGTTGATCCCAAATAAGGGCAGTGCATCGTAAGGCACGTTCCTATTGTGCGTGACCTACGGGGCAATGTTTTGTTTATAGGTGATGGTTACCACTTAACATCAGGCGGGCCATCTGCTTGTTCCATCAGCTAGTTATATAAAAAAAAAAATAAGGACAAAAAAATTATATTAGTATTGTAGATTGGTGGATAACAATCGTCGCCTAGCAACCAAATAGGTATCAAATAATAAGTTTTAGATGTAAGTAAGTAGAAAGACGACCTCAGTGGCGCAGCGGGCGAGAGCCCGCCGGCGACGCAAGAAGTTGTGTGTTCGATTCCCGCCTCGGAACAATTTGTGTACGATCTGTAGAGAAGTTTGTTCCGTTGGTCTGGGTATTTTCTATGTATAATAAAAAAAACTATCTATTAAGTATATAATGTATTTAAAATATTAGTTATCTAGTACCCATAACACAAGCTTTGAGTAGCTTTCTTTTGGGCTAGATAGTGCTGTGTGGATTGTCCAGCATTATTTATTTATTTTTCATGTCAGACATTTCTGTACCAGGTAACTCGAACGGCCCAAGCTCAGAACGAGAGAGCGAGTCCCCTCCTGAGCCAGCGCCGCCCGAGGTGCCGCCGCGGGGGCCGTCGCTTCACGTCACGCTGCGTCACAGGCCGTGTGAGCCGTCGCAAGAACCGGACCGGCTGTACCTGTCTGAAGGTAACTCTAGAACACCAAACAGAGGAAAGCTGTGCACTGAGCAATGAGGGAACCCTTCCTGACTAGATGCGATTGCGGAGCTCCACAGACCATGGCTCACTTACTGACCTGAGGGCGTAGTCGTTGTTTTGGTTGACACATTACACGCGTGTATGGTGTACACTACACGCAGTTTTTGTATGAAAATAAGAAAAATCGGTCGTGTCCGCTAGGGGCGATTTTCTTATTTTCATACAAAAACTGCGTGTAGTGTACACCATACACGCGTGTAATGTGTCAACCAAAATTGCGACTACGCCCTCTGTCCCTTGTGTCCCAACACCTGCAGTGTTGGGACACAAAGGGACGATCTTAACAAGGCCACCGACAACGCAGTAGAGGAGCCAAAGCATTATTTAAAAATTGTCTAGTATTCCATTGACACGATAGAAGAAGAGGAAAACTTAGTCTGGGATAGTAATGGCAGTTGCCACTCACGAGGTCTACTCATAGAGGATGACATGGCAAACTTAGCATATGGCACATTTCATGTGTTCGAGACTGAGAAAATGTCTTATTATCTTAATACTTTTATAAATACGACGAGTGTCTGTCATTTGGATCGTGTCGTACAATCCGTCTTCTAATTTAAGAGCAATGCCCTTGTCAGCGTAATGAATGCAATTCTACGCTCGTATACATTCCAAACGATTTAATTTTGAATGAATTTGACTTGGATGACTAATATTCTTGAAATGAACGTAAGCTTCTGAAGGAGAGAGAAGCATTTAAACTACACCCTTAGGTACACCTAAACCGGTCATAATGAACTTCGCGTACGAAGACACGAATGGTAGCAGGTGAAAAAACCTATGAATTACGTAAAAGCGAGATACTGAGCAAGAAAAATCACAATCAATCAAATTGTGTAATCACAATATTTCACACAGGGTGAAATGTGATATGATTTTCATTAGCAGTTGTCATTCCTTTACTTAACTGAAATACCATAAATTAAGAATTAACGAGAACTTTTGCAAGATAGTGATAAGGCAAAGGCATTTATTTCCGAAGGCCTTGTGAGTATAGGTATAATCAACAGTCTGGAGACATGAATGCTTACAAATTACAATATCTACAAGCTACATATTCAGTAGACACGGTTGAATCTTCATACGAGTACGATAAACTTTTGTGATGGGAATATGGATTTAACATAAATATATTATTTCATTTTTGGAGAATAGGTTAAGGAAAATGTCCTTGAGACTTTTCTGTAGGCGTTGTGAGCTGAAAGCTTCATTTAACACTGATTACCTTTAGAACTTTTACATGATTTATACCGTACCTAAGCTATGATTATGTAAGTGTGATAAGAATTTGAAGTTGTTCTTGGGTCATGTTTAATGAAACATGGTTGTATTTTGATGTAAATAATATGATCGTTTATGTGTTTCAAAAAACTTATTTGGAAATACAAATAGAAATAACTTTAGTGTAGGCTAAAATAGAATACTAACTACTGCAAAATGTGGGTATGTGCCAAATGTAATGTTTGGACGTACCTCTGACTACCCCCCTTAGACATCCTCAAAGAATCTTGAGTTAGTACTTGACACTGAGAGATCTGAAGGGATATCTACCGTGCCTGGTGATCAAAGTCGTGAAGCTGTTTCAGCTGTGTTTCAGTTTCAGGCTAAAATGTTTCTTAGAACGGTGAACGGTGCTGGTACTATCACAATTAGAAATTTATTGATGGACTTTAGTTTTTTGTTTTCGTTAACATTCATCCAACCTTAATGAGCCCTAATTTTATTATCTACACATAAAGAGAGACTCTTTAGATAAACTCTTCTATACTTTTACTTGTCTTACTCAATTGATCGGTCAATTCTGACACATGTGATCAGTTATTTATAAATTTTGTCTAGCGAGTCATACATAGGGCTTATGCTAGTAAACATAGTTTTGTTCCGGGTCTCTGTCATCAAAATTTTTCAGAAGAAAATTAAATATTTAAAGTATCTATAAATATTTTCTGATAGCACATGCACGAGTAAATGGAATACATGCTATATTTGGACCCCTGCTTGTACTAAATCACGGAAAAGACCCTACAGCACACGGCGGGTGGGCACTCTTCTGATGAGTTAGCTAATTAAGTTTCCGCCGTAAATGTACAGACAACTTAAGTAGGCCCTGTTCTATGTACTTGGGCAGGAGTTTAATCGAATCGCATAGTCCTTCGCACAAGTTTACTTGCTGACAAATTATCCACTTGATCTGTACCGGAGCGAATACGTAAAGAACACGTTAATTTCTTTTCCATCTCCTTTTGACGATTTTCCTTGTTTACAAGCTGTACAGCCTGCAGTTATTAGCTTAGGCGTCCGTTGAATTGAAGATTTTTTGATCTTTTCGATGGACAAGTAAGCAAACCACAGGTAAGATCAGGGTGGAGGAACGAACCTGCTAAATTTGATTTAAAGAAGAGCTCGCCGTCGCTTTGATGTGGCGTCCGGCCCCCTGCCTCGGGCCCCTTCTCACATCTCCCCACTAAAATGGCGCGCACTTACTGTAAAAGTTTCACCGTAATTTAATTTTTATGATACGGCATTGTAAGCATCCCACTGAGCTTTTTATTTACGTCGCACTTAGCGACCTTCACTTTAATCAACCTTCGTAAGAGGAATAAAAATTATGGATATTCACAAATAGGTTAATAAGATTATTAACCGATCATTACTGGGAATATCAAGAAATTCAGCGCTTGCAAATGAATTAAGCAAATCTTGATTCAAACAAGAAAATAGCTTCGAAAGGTCTTGAAAGTTTAATGGAATCGAACAGGCCGGGCGGAGTAGTACCTACCAAGTTTCGCGGTGACAAATTGGGCACTTGACCCGCGCAGCCTCCAATGCTTGTTTCTCGAGGACCGTAATAAGTTTAACTTAAAGTAAACTATATTCCATTCCATATAATTGGCTTTTCAGGCTTCTGTTTCTTACTTTTGGCATTATATTATCATTGATCGACGCATTTTATATTTAGCTTCAAGATTGTATTTTCTTAGTATTTTTAAGGTAAAATTGTAGTAGCAGAAACCTAAAAATATTTTGAAAGTTGTCGGCGGCCTTCCCCTTTCCGCTTGATAATTTAAAACTCCCTCGGGATTCAGTCTAATTTAATTTTTGATGCTATATTTTTGTGACGTGGAGTTTTCAGTGAAAACTTGTAATGCAAAGTCAGAACACAGTGGTCCTACAACGTTTTTATATCAAGCTTTCTTATATTATAACTATGTTTCTTATCCTGAGTTTTTATAATAAGCCCTACGCCACAACAACTAACTTTATGAAGTTTGGTCTGTTATAAGAAAAAAACAAGCTCTACAAGCTACCATCATTTAGTCAATCTTGAACTTAGAACGAGTCTATAAAGGTGATAACCAAAATCTATAAAGGTTTTACGTTACGTTTAGGTCGTAAAAATAATGACTAAAAGCAATTATTAAAGTTGGTGAGTAAGGGTGGACATAAAATATTATTCTTACCTTAAAATATTATTCTTTCTTTTGTTGCCTGTGTCAATAATGGGTTATTTTATTCGCAATCTCATTAAACGAGTTTCCAACTGCGGTCGCACTGTAGTATACGGCATCGTTGACTTTGAAAGCCTGCGCCAAGATGGAGACAAAAAAAATGAATGTATTAGAGTAGAGAGTATGTATGTAACCAGAGTGTCAGGCAATAGGATTAAATAAGAGAACATTGTAAACTAGTGGCTCTGGGAGCTGTAGACCTCGCGAGCATACTAAAAGTGAGCTATTTGAGGAATATAATGTGCAAGTGCATTTTCCATTTTGTAATTTTTTTGATCTTTTTATTTTTTTTGCATCATCCAACATGTGACCAACGATTTTATATTTTGTTATAATCTAAATACTTAGCATTTAATTTTTCTACAAACCAATTTTACAAGATTTCGGCATTATGTAACTGAGATTTGACTCCTGTCGTCTCTATTCCTGGACAACGATTATAATTTTTGCCTAGCTCTATGGCTACCACCCACGTTTATTTCTTCCTTTTAATAGCGGAATAAAAATGTTATTGCTTCGTTCAACATCGCGGTGAAATTGATATAACTGGAGTATTCTTTGTCGCACTCTGCAGTTTCATTTGAAGGATTTTTATTCCACAGTACACGGTAAGATGTACTAAAAGTTGAGTTTTTGCTACATTGAAGTTGAGGCCTTCAATTAAAAAATATATGAAAATTTGGGGAATTTTATTAAATACATACAAACATTAAATAGACAAATATGTATAAAAATACAAATATTAATCTTACTTAATATACTTTCGATATCTTTATATGCTACTAGCTGGTACCCGCAACTTCGTCTGCGTACTTTTAATCTCTTCATCTCTTTTTTTCGCAATAAAAGGTAGCCTATGTTCTTTCTCAGGGTCTAAAGATTGTCTGTGCCAAATTTCATCAAAATCGGTTGAGAGGTTTAAGCGGGAAAGCGTAACAGACAGACAGACAGACAGACAGAGTTACTTTCGCATTTATAATATTAGTTGGGATAGTTGGGATAACCAGCAGTGCAAGTACCGTTCTTATCGATCGCTTAATTTGACACTTAGAATCGTCAAAATTCTTTAAAACTTGTTTTATCCATTGATGAAACCATTTTTAGCGAATTTTTGACGATTCTAAATGTCAAATAAGCGATCGATAAGAACGGTACTTGCACGGCAGATATATCATCATCATCATCATCATCATCATAACCAGATAAGTATTCATACATACACTTAAGATAAAACAGAATATAATGTTTACAAAAACGATGTTTTATATCGAACAACATTGTATTCGATTTTTTTCCTAGAGAGAAAAGTTTTATATAATCTTGATCCGTTACATAAAAGTTGTAAGTTGTTCGCGTCTCGGCGGATAATCGAGTTTATACTTGGAGGGCCGCCATCAATCATTTATCCTCTGTGCGATGGATGTTACGCTCTACGCGGGGAAACTTTAAAGTGTCTCAAGTAAGTACGAGTAACTGTGACGTTTCACGTATATACCCAAACGTTGTACATGGCTGTAATTGCGAGACCTTTTCTGAAGAGTTCAAGTTTGAAGTATTTTTTATCACAAACTGTAAACTCCCAAGAGTAGTAGGGCTCGAAAAGTACAACCACCATGTGTTTTTCTGCCGCCAAGCAGCAACTCTGTGTCTTGGTTCGAAGAGTGTGCATGGTTGCAGGTGAATCACAGGTACATGAGGCTTAACATCTGTATGCCTCATATTGATGGACACTGAACAATGCGTCTGAAGGCACGTCCTTATTGTGAATGACTTACGAGGCAATCCTTTGCTAATAGGTGATGGTTACCACTTGTGGGCTATCTAATTTTTACATCAGCTAGCTAAAATATAAACTCTAGAGTCGTCTTTAAAATGTTTCTCTATTCATTACCATATTATCTCCTACAAATTGTGTCTGATTCTTAACCCAACATGCAATATAACAAACATTAACAATTGAATTGCTAAACAAACATAATGCCCCTAGTGAAATTGAAGTAATGGAATAATTTTGTACACAGTTTCAATAATTTAAAGTCACGTCTAAGTCAGAAAGTCTAATGACCTCTTCAATCGAATAAAATTTATAATTATGTTTGTGCTTGCGAATAAATAATTATTTATCATTGGTTCGTACCTATAGGTAGAGAATACATAATTGTATATTAAAATAAACAGAAACCTACACCCATACTTTACTGATGATGGTGTGACCTAGCTGGCAACTACTCGTATGCTAATCAAACTGTCTATCAAACGAATAATGTACAGATAAATACTAGAACTGATAAACAAGCCATCGACCGCACAGTCATGCAGGGCACGAGTGTTTTATGAGCACTTGAGAGGCTTCCGGAACACAGACAAATGCGAGAATCGCAGTCGGAACTTCTTGTGTCATGACATTCTAAAGGTTAAAGATGGTGTTATTTCTTTGTGTCTTTTTGTTATTATATTTATCTGCCCTTGTGTAATCTTACTACACATTTATTCAAACTTCCATGGTTTTATAGAACTGGATGAAAACCCGGCTTAAATCGGGTGAAATATGTCTCTTATTAGGTACACAATCTTTTAAAAACCAAAGGAAATACTTTTGTAATTATCGGTTTTCAAGGAGCATATACAAGTCATAGATTCGTATAGCATCGTTCATTGTGTTTAATAATTATAATACATTAAACTGCAAATGTTTTTACTTACGAATTTTTTATTTAAACATAAACTTTCTAAACAAACTAACATAAATTAAGAAAATATTTGGATAACCGAGCTTTACTGCAATCAATTATGGATGGCAGACAGTGTCAGGGCAATTTACAGCAATGCTTATAAAATAATGTTCCTGCCTGTATATACCAAAACCTATGTGTGGGTACTTTCCACTTTTAAGCTTTATTGTAATAAAACAACAGCAATAAAGTGTAGACATTAAACCAACATAATTTTCATCTGTAGGTACACTTCAATATCAGTTTGTTCACGGGCATAAACGGCACGACGAGGCAAAATTGTTTCGACGTTCATTATTCCAGATTTTAATCAAGAGAAGTCTTATTGTGAAAAGACGTCTGGCTTCGTCCCGTTGTCGAGCCGTCCCTGATCCGTCCTTCCTGACTGTTAGGCAACTGTCTAACAACTTGTCACACGACGCGCATTTAACATTTTAAAGATGTAGGTACAATTACTGAAGGTACTCTTAGGTATGAAAAATTGCTAACAACAAAGTTTTGAAAAATAACATTACAAGCTTTGGCTTAGATTCCAGCTATATTTATTATCACTACGTAATATAAAACAAAGTCGCTTCCCGCTGTCTGTTCCTATGTATGCTTAGATCTTTAAAACTACGCGACGAAGTTTGATGTAGTTTTTTAATAAATACAATGATTCAAGAGGAAGGTTTATATGTATAATTCATGCATAATAATAGTTGACAAACACTGTGCACCTGTGCGAAGCCGGGCCAAGTCGCTAGTTAATTATCAAAGATTCTGGAAAAAATTGATACAATTGAAAATTACTTAAACATAGTCAAACAATTTTTTTGCTAAGAAAAGTTTTAAGGTCTAAATGGTTTATTTGATCGAGGGTTGCGCATGAGTGTGAATTTTTATTGCTCTCATAACTCAAAACTTAGACAAGATTTTCCATCTTTAAATGTCACAGCAAAACACCTGACAAGATTATTTTTAATGAGCAAAAGAGAAGATGGAGTCCGAACACAATAACCCAGGTAAAGAAGAAGAAGATGCATTAAATTGACGCCGTTATGATGGAATTACGTCATGTTGTCAATTTATTTGGAGCTTTCTCACAGTAAGTCGATAGCGAAGGCAGGACAGCGTCTGTAATGGCCCAATATATCAAAAAGGATTAAGTGTAAATGAGAGTTGGCTGCTGACTAAACTTCGTTGTAGGTACTGTGTTAGGTGCATGACTTGAATGTGTCGTAGAAATTAGTCTAAATGGCAGTCTTTGTTCCTCTAAAAAAGGTGTATTGTCAAACCTTGATCAAACGAAATATGCGGATTTTAGCCAAAATATATGAAAATGGTTTTTTGTCAGCCTTTTGTGTATAGCCTTTCTGTAAAGAGTTGTTAGAAGCGCAGAAAGTAACTATACGTATAATTTGAGTACAGCAAATATAGTTTTTCGAGAGATAACAAAAACGTATTCCAGTACTGTTTTACGTGTTCTGACAAAACCTGTAATGCTCCTAGAAAATTGCATCATAATTATGAACGTCAGTGAATATTATATATTGTAGTGTGGTGTAGGGAGGTGCCCAAGCCTGTGCGTAACATGATTATAAAGTTCGTCGATATGCGCCACAGCACTCTGTGGCAAATTATATTTACTGCTACTACATGAAAATATAATTACCTAGACAGTAAATGGAGGCATGCGCTTGGAGACGCCAGTTTAAAGAAGATATTAACTTAAAAGGAAGGTATAACTCGATTAAATCCTCAGAAATCAGGTGTTTTTAATGTTTTGTGCCAGCTGTTTTCGGTCCTTGGGTCGTGAAGGAAGCTCGTATTTGTAAGCGTTCCTAGTTTTTTCCACTCGAGTGCCAATGTGCAGACAGTCTGGCGGTAAGCGATTTGTATGCCCCGCATTCCAATTGAAAGGTTTTTAGAAAACTTTGTGTAGACTTTTAGCTGTGGCTGTTTTTTAGAATTGATAAGAGAATATAATTATGTTTGTATGTATAAAAACATAGGTATAGACATAGGACACATAGTTACGGAGTAAAGAAATAACGATTAAAACAAGTTTTTCTACCAAAACCTTTAATAAGTACTAAAACGCATGTTTTGGAGAATGTATTCAAGCTAATAAAAATAGAACAAAACTTATCCCCTCTAAATGAAACATGAAATAGCAAAAAAATTAAGCTCAATACACTGTTATCAAGATCCGGTATCAATTTTTTATTGTTTGCACGGTTCCGTTCGCTCAGTAATAAAGCGAGGGAGCCTTTTAAAGTCAGTTTTAAACGTGATACATTATCGAAGTGGTGTGCTTTAAAGCTTTCCGCGGTATCGCTGCGAGCGACTCTCGGATAAATGATTGATGGCTGACGTCACTGTGCGCTATCACGCGCGACTTTCACTTAGGTGCAGAAGAGGGTACAACGAAAATATTTTACATTCCGTGCCAACTGTCGGGTGAAACGAGAAAGCGATCGGAGCGACAATGACATGCCAGCCATTACGCCGTCTCCTAATACCACCATTTTGCTCACAAATCAAATGTGTCTGAGAAACTTTTCTGTTATTACGATCTCATCGCACGTCTCCGAGTGATGTGCTATTTTTATATTCAAAGTTACAAACCTAGGTGTTTCATTCCAACTCGATATTGGCTCCACCGGTCCGCCTCTGCTACTCTAACTTACAAATAAGGTTTGACGGGAAAGTTTCTCGAAATGATTCGGTGTCTGTTTGTATATCATTTCCTTATTTCAAAGTATTCAAATGCAGGGAGGCTAATGTGGGTAGTCGGCAGACATGTGACGCGCCGAAGTTAGCTTTGAGCAAAACTTTAAAGTCCTGCAAAGGTTCATTTGAATGGAACTTGGAGTATAATTTGCATACTTATTCACATTATCTCTGCAGTACACAAACGCCCTTTCATTATCAAATTCGCAACAGAGAGGGAGAGCACGCAGACGGAATATAAAGCTGAACTTGAAAGTGATTATCACCGAATTCTATGCAAAAAATGTCAACCGATTAACAATGCAATTTGGCAGCACCTCCAGAATTTTAAGCAGATACAGCGAATTTATCTTTGATATCAAAATTTAAATTATATTTTATATCAATATTCTTTGATTTCATTATTTTTATACTACTACATAAAAAAGAAATCGAAATTAGTATTTTTGCAAACCAGCTCCTACTGTACACTTATGGCGTCATTCATAATGATTTAGTTGCAATAGACTTTTTATTTATAGCACTTTATAAAAAAAATATGCCAATCCGTTTTCACGCTAGTGGCTCTATAGCCATAGCTCTATACCAGTCCACTAAATGTGAGTGAAATTTGAGATATCCGATTATAATTTGATATCAAAAGAGAAACCTGCGACAGCCAATTTCGTGCTACGCGTTACGAAAGTACCGGGGCGCATGGCGCGCGGCATTGGGGCGATGCTGCTGCGGTATCCTACACAGATATATTCATAGTCTGGCACCAGACACGCCTACGTACCATAGTATCCTTTTTGAACGAGACGAGGTGGAAAGGTGCACGTTAAAAAGGCATCGAAGTTACGGATGACGGATGTGTGTTATAGAAAGAAAATATTGTAATACTGCTTGCTCTACCAAACACAACCTGTGTGCGCGTCTAAATCCACACCACTGAAACGCATCGCAGGCTCTTGACCGGTATTCTAGCTCGTATAATAAAATAATTGAGATGCATTTTCATCCATTTTTGTTAGTTTTGGTGGAGGGTTGTCAGCGCGGTGCTAGCGTGGAGATAATTAAATTCAACCCTTCCTTGCCGAGTGGAGGAAGTACTCGTAAATTAGAAAACTAAACTGTGGATCTCACCCCGGAATTCAATTAGCCGCTAATCATATCTGGAGGGCGTGAGATCGATCGGGGCCACCCTTTCGTGTCTGCACAACTCACTTGAATCAAAGATTAGATTTCATATATTAACTTAAATCCGTGTAGATTGGCACTATTGAATCACGGTTCTTACTGGGGTTTGAGTTTATATCCTGTGATGATAACTTAAGTAACTATAAAGAAAGGGCAACTCGCTACGTAAATAATTATTTTGTTTTAGATAAATGAATACAATTTTGGGCGAAGTTATAACGCCATTTAATCGGCTGTTACTTACTTTTCACAATCTCATTCAAATCCCACATAAATCTATCATCTAGTACTACAGTCCTTGTGAGCCTGTAGGTGAAAACGTAGTCTTTATGAGTGCCATACTAGAAAAGTTGACTATAAAAGTTAGGTTACTGCGTATTCCAGCATAATACGAGTAGATTAGTGCATGCATGGATCTGAGAACACTCCACTTGAATGTGAATCGAAAATAGAGTATTTGTGCCCCAGCTTAGTAGCTACTCGAAGTAATTGCTTGAATAGAGATTTTCTGTCACAAAAACTTACTGGTGTTTGTGAAACTGGAATGTTGCGTAAGGAGTGCCGGAAACGACACCACTATCAAATGCACTTCAACGGGCATGCACTTCCCGATCCCTTTATATAGACATAGACATAGACAGACATTTATTTGCCAAAAAAACACACATACACATACAAAACATAAAAAAGGAAATGACAAACAGTCAATAATAATAACAGTAGGTAGGTATGTAGGTGTTTGTGTGCTGCAGCAGCAAAAGGGTCTCGACTCAGCGTATGCCTCACCAATAGTGGTCACCAGTAGTTAAGCGCTGTTATTCTGCCGAGACCTTCAGCCAATAAACCTTGTGAGAAATTCATAGTAGTAGTGTGGAGTGTTCTGTATGCGTTGTTTATCCCAAACACACCGCGCTCTACAGAGTATCTCTACAAGTATAATAATGACTAATGATTACACGAGACTTCGTTCACGTGGACTCTGTTTCCCTGTGGTGCCCTGCGCTTGCATGGAAAACTTTCTTCAAAAATACCTGTGGTTGGCTGATCGTTTTCTGTCATTCATTTTAAATGCACAACAATTAACACAAATTATGTAAAAAATGTTTTAACAAACTACTTATTGTTCCAGAATAATGAAACCATAGGTATAGGTCGTGTCAACCAAAAAAAACGCTGGAAACCGTGGAGGGTATGTGTTTTTTGATCTTTTTGCGTGACGCGCACCATACCAAACCAACCAACCAAAGTACCGAATAAGTCATAATAATGATTATTTACGTACAGTAATGTTCCTAGCTCCGGCTTTTTTGTTTTCCAGGCTCTTTTGTTATCAAGGTAAATTTTATAGTAAACCTATTTTGTTAGCAAAGATTTAAAGTTTTCACCGGCACCCGAAACTATTTATTTCTTCTGTGCCCAAACCCAAAAATAGGTAAGGATGATAATAATGAACGTTAGAGCTATCGGGTTGAGTTTTGCGCAAGAGAACTCACAATGAACGTGTTTGAAGTATTTTACAAGCATAAAAATGGTTCGCTGAAAAAATCATTCAAGCGTAAAAGTTCAGATTTTCTAGGTTTTGACGTCCGCAATATTCTGTCTTGGTCTGATTCGATCGAGTACTACGTAGCCCAACATTTTATCTTGTAGTTGACAAAAGACAAATTTTAGATTTTTTTTATGCCAAAGCTGGCAGACCAAAATGCGAATAGCTGATGAAGAATGCAGAATTATTAACGTACGTCATCGACCGGTAACCGAAAAAAAAACTGAAACAGCTTCACGACTTTGATCCCCAAGTAAGGTAGATATCCCTTCAGATCTCCCAGTACCAAGTAGGTACTAATTCAAGATTCTTTGAGGATGTCTAAGGGGGGTAGTCAGAGGTACGTCCAAACATTACATTTGGCACATACCCACATTTTGCAGTAGTTAGTATTCCATACGTGACAGGTTGCAAGCCCATCGCCGCTGTTAGAATACTAACTGGTTAACCGGTAAGCGTTTCTCGGTAAACTAAAAGTTTTTGCACTTACGAGTACATGCACTCTTCGGTGCACTGATACTCATTCAGTCTACTATTTTCAGTTTTAAAAAGACTAGTCTTCCTTTTCAAAGCTTTTTTGCAATATTTTTCTTTTGCTTCGATAGGTTTTGCGCGACTGAAAAATATTAAACGGTTTGAATAAATTTTCCTTGAATTATTTGGGAAACATATTTTTCTAATGAAATCAATAGTAAGACATATCGTTCGATCGCGAGTTCGTTGTATTGCAAGTTTACAGAATAAAATAACTAATTATATACATATGTAAACAGTTTGTACAGTTAAATATAAATTAACTTGAACAAAGCAATATGTAGTACTAATCCGCTGATCTAATCTCCTTAAGCTGGAATAAACTTAATTAGATTTCGACACGTGTTTCGCCTCTTTACGAAGCATCTTCAGGAAATTGACTCGCTATGCACTGAACGTGTTGCCTCGTCGAGCGCTGAGCACTCGCCCACCCCACTATTTATACCTGCGCCGCCAGGTAGCCGACCATTAGTGACTGGTTGTTGGCATAGACTCCTTTCCTTCATCCGTGGTTGTTGGTGAGCATATAAGTCTATGTTGGTGAGTCATCGGACGGTCGATCGTTGTTTACAGCACCGTCACAGTTTGTACAGTGATCACAATACGATTAAAGTTAAAGTAACTATGCAAAGAGTTTATTATTATTAGAGCTGCGCGGACATGGGCAGGTTTTTGCGATGGGATCGCTAATTTAACTAAATATTAGCCATAAATCAGTTCGATGTCGCATTTTTGCAATAAAACACAAATTTTATAAAAACAATCGGATAGATAATAATAATATGACAAATAACAGAAAACACTAAAGTATAGTGAACACTATAGTGCCTATAAAAATTCAAACAAGAAGTATTTGTGGAAATAAATGCTGTTCCTATAGCTTAGACTTGTTTCGTGCAACATCTAGTTAGTAGCTTTTAACTACGCAGTACCTGCAAATTCCTAGTTGGAAAGCTATGTTCTGTTCGCGCATCTTATACCAAGTGAATGCGAGAAGTCTGAAGAACTTGAACTAACACAGAACGAACTATTGCGTGTGAACTAACATAGACCGATTCTAATAATAAAATTGCCCTTACATTTTGTTGCTGCAAATATTACTTTAATCCCAGAGCAATAAAGTTTAAGCGTCTGAGCTTGCGGGGAATGCAATAAAATCCTCGGAAATTAAAGAGGCATGCTGGAATCTTAGTTGTTTCTCTCTAACCAAGGTCAAATAATGTCGCGGTAAATATCCCTGTCTCTGTCGGAACGCCGCGTTTATATTGCTGGCTGCAATAAGATGCCGATGAAAATTCTTGGTACCTCAGTGTTATCTTATGAGACAGGTTTACGTCTAATATTATGTTATCATGCCTGAAAGAGGACCAAAGCAGAATAAAAGTAGCTGAGGGTGAATATATTATAATTTACGAACTACAAATTGATGCTTTAGGTTTATACGATCGTATTTGTTTTATCAGCAGAGTTTAGTTAGGAAAGATTCTTCGGTCATTGACTTTTGATCTAAAAACTTTATAAGATTACGATTCATATAGAAAACCCTAGAAATGCTGGCTGTCAAATAAATCGATGGTCTATTTTCATATTATTTAATCATTCAAATTCCTTGACTTAATCATACGCACTTCACAGATAACGACGACCTCTGTGGCGCAGCGGGCGAGAGCCTGCCTGCGACGCAAGAGGTTGCGGGTTCGATTCCCGCCTTGGAACAAATTTGTGTACGATCTGCAGAAATTTGTTCCGATGGTCTGGGTGTTCTCTATGTATAATAAAAATATCTATCTATGTAAGTATATAATGTGTTAAATATATTAGTTATCTAGTACCCATAACACAAGCTTTGAATAGCTTACTTTGGGGCTAGATAGTGCTGTGTGGATTGTCCAGCATTATTTATTATTTATTTATTTATTTATTTAACTTAATTTTGTTATCTATTTTTATTTTTACAGCATTATGTATTTTACCATAAAATAAAAAAGATTTGGCACTGTTCCTTAAAACACACAACATTACTCTTCATTAAGTTAGTAGGTACTTAAATAACACATTCGTTTTTGTTGCCGACCCAGCATGATAAAAACTAGTAATGCGGAAAGACCTTAATAGTCGACAACTTTTTATTGAAGCGGTCGGCTCCCCCTGTCTTTGGCTTCTTGCACAGCCGACTTACAGTAACTGGTCCATTACAAACATTGCTTGAAGAAAATAAATATTTTTGTCTTCCCTGGTAACAAAACAGCAGCACAAGTACAACTATTTTTTACCGACAAGAAAAGGAAGTTCTCGATTCGATTTTTTACGTTTGTTACTTCATTACATTTGACTGGGTGAACCGATTTTGATGATTCTTTTTTTAATCAAAATATGGTGCTTTTCATTGTGATTGCGTTTAAATTTGAGTTATAGTAGTATGAGTGTAGGCTAGGCGGGAAGATGGTAGATGGACAAAGAGCGTGACTGAGTGGTGGCCACGCGAGAGTCATAGACCACGAGGCAGACAGATGGTCTGATGACATAGTTGGGACAGTGGGAGTCGAGTGGATGCGGTTGGCGCAGGACCGGAAAGAGTGGCGTGCTAAGGAGGAGGCCTATACTCAGCAGTAGGTGAATGTGGGCTGATTAGATAGATAGATAGATAGTATATGAGTGTATATTTTCCTATCCCAAAAGTATTACTTGGATAGTAATCAAAATGACACACCATCTTTTTGCATGCACAAAACAACTGGTAGACTATTATGCTATTTGCATTAAGTCCCCCTAGCAGTACATTATTTAAATAATAAAACAAATAAATAAATATTGGTGGACTTTCCACACAGCACTATCTAGCCCCAAACTAAGCTTATGCTTGTGATATGGGAACCAGATAGCTGATATACTACTTGTATACTTTTTTTTTGTAAATACATACTTATAATATTATATAACACCCAGACAGAGAACAAACATCTATGTTCATCACACAAATGTTTGTTCACGGTGGGAATCGAACCCACGACCTACGGCGCAGAAGGCAGAGCAATTACTAACTGTGCTACGTAGGCTGTTTAATTTTTTGTTAATTTGCTTGAATGTTTTAAATAATTTCGGAAATTATAAGAAGTTTCTCAAGAGTAAACACTATAGAACGAAATAATGTTACACTAAACTCACAAGGATTAAAACAAAGAGCCTCAGAGAAACAGCTCTGATGGTTAAAGCATTTGAGAACACGTTACATTTTTTTAAGATTTAAAGTAATATAGGTAGATAGACACAACAAGAAAATAACATAAAATTATACGAAATAGCTTTAGACTATTGCGGCAGCGCATCAGCAACGCCTCTGGTATTGCAGGTGTCTATGGGCGACGGTGACCACTTTCCATCAGGTGGCCCGTATGCTCGTTTTGGCCTGCTTTGGCATAAAAAAATAAATTAAAAATGTGTCCCTTCCAGACAATCTTAGGATGGACAGAATTTTTAACAACATAACATGGCGGTCCTTAATACTGTAATCTAGCTATTTCCAAAGGGCTGTGCTCTATGGGACGGAGAGCTTCCCTGTAAAAGCAGGTTTATAGCCCACACGTGCGGCCAACAAGACGGCCTAGTATTGATCACATGCGATACGTATAACAGTCATATTTGCTTGTAATTGTGGTCAAAAAATACCTCGTAGAGGCTTTTTGCAAGCTGTTATTTAACTTGCAATGTATGTGTATTTGTTTGTTAGGATGGAATCATTCAGCTACATATTTTTTTAAAGCAGATATCTTCAACCGATTTAGCTGAATTTTTTTTTTTTTTTTTTTTTTATACAACTAGCTGATGGAACAAGCAGATGGCCCACCTGATGTTAAGTGGTAACCATCACCTATAAACAAAACATTGCCCCGTAGGTCACGCACAATAGGAACGTGCCCTACGATGCACTGCCCTGCTTCCATCAACTTGAGGCATACGGATGTATTCACGTTTAGTTTACATGTTAATGTATGATTACGACATCTAAGTAAAAGCTTGTATTTTTTAATTCGTTTGAATTTTTGTTTTGTATGTCACACAGAAACAATACCACGGAAAAATGACTATGCCAAAGTATCTATAACTAGCAAGGAATTTAGATACTACGTATAACTACCATAAATCAGATGTAGTATCAGTATCATAAATCCTTCAAAATTTAAAAAAGGTTCTGAGATTAGGTGGTCAGTCAATTGTTTTGAAGAAAATGGAAAAAGTCAGTCAATGACTTAACTTTGGACTGACCTGACTAGAAACTTATCTCTGAATCACGTGACACTGGCAAGATTTTCTATAGACAGGAGCCTTAAAAATGAAAAAAAAAGAAAGAGATTAGCGAGAAGACGCCTGCAAATACGAAAAAAATACATTAATTGTAAAATCTGCCATTATCTACTTGTATGTAGATACTTCATGAGGTTTATGTTCAACATACATTACAAGAAAAACATACTATCATCTTAAAGGTAAGGTTTGCGGATGAAATAAAGCAAAACTCAGAAAAAAGACGAATCATTCATTCTTAAATCCATAATCTAATATTTGATTGTTCAAATAATTCATTCCTATCTGAATACATACTCGATTGAAAAGCTGCGAGTGACGTATTTTTAATTACTTCCTACCGCTACCCGATATTGAATTTCTACAATGGTCAATAAACAAGTTCAGAACTGCATTCTATTAACTGTATGCAAGTGATAGCGATCCGGTTATTAAAAGTTGCGGTGGTTTCCACATGCAGTAACTTTGCAGCGTCCAGGTTCGTATAATTAGTTTAGAATGGTTCCTTGTTTATTGGTTATTTATGTCACTATCATAGGTAGGCAACAATAAACTAAGCTATTGATAATAGTACGGAAATCTTTGTGCGCGAGTCCGACTCCCACTTAGCTGGTTTTTTTGTGTAATGTATAAAACTCTTTTTTATATTTTAATGTGGTAAATTATGCGTGAGGGGTGATGAGACAAAATGAGCGGCCAACTGGATTGCAATGTCTCAACATTCCAAGACTACGTGGGCTACGGAAGCACTGTTTTCTCGAATGTTTTTTGTATAATACTGTAAACTTTGTATTGACCCAAAAAACGGTAAGTTTAAAAAGCTATTTCGTACTAGTTGCGCCCCGCGGTTTCACCCGCGCAGACTTAAATCCCGGTATTCCCACGGGATAAAAAGTCCTATGTACTATTCCAGACTATAATCTATCTTTCTGCCAAGTTTCATCCAGATCCGTTCAGCCATTCCGGCGTGAAAGAGTAACAAACATCCATCCATCTATCCATCCATCCATACTTACAAACTTTAGCGTTTATAATACTCGTAGTAGTAGGATTTTAGCGGCTGCGATGGACGTGCATCCTCTCCCTTGTGCGGAATACTATCCAAAATGCATGTAAAAAAAATGCAAAATAAATAATAATGCAAAAAAAATGCAAATGCATGTAAAGGCATGTATGTGCCAAATTTAAGGTAGGCGTGCTATATAAGATAATTAAGAAGATAACCTCTAAGATAATTTGGTTGGTATCCTAAACACCTAAGACTTAAACTTCATAGTTTTTTTATAAATTACATCTCATAACTACCTACACCGCATATTTACCTTACTCCGTGTTTAGATAAAAACTAGGTACACAGGTATTTTAATTACAGCCTTTTTGATGCGATTCCCTGTGAACATGATTGAATTTTCTAGAGAGATCTTTCGTATTTGCGGCGCGTTGCGGTCGCATGCCTAAGGCTACTAGCGAAACAACAGAAAAACAGCTGTTTTCTTTGAAAGCTGCTATTCCGGCATACGTGCGGATTTAATTTTAATTTAGGAAAAAAATACAGTGTTAAATTTAATCTCTAACCCCCGGTTTCTGAAAGCCCGATCAAAGCTTATCGGCTGTCAAGTCTCTTGCTATCTCAGCTTTTACTTCAAATTAGATAGAGATAATAAGTGACTTGTCAGCCGATTAGCTTTGATCGAGCTTTCAGAAACCGGCGATTAGAGATGGAATATTATTGTTATGTTAAAGTAATAGTGCAACTTTACGGCGGATTTTTTATTTACCCTCGTAATTATTATTAGCGCCGTGCGAAATATGACCAAAAATATTATTAATTAGTATTGCACATGTATTATTAAACCATATAAATTTGTAAAATATAGCATCATAGTTTATAGTAAAGAGATGACTTGAAGAACATCTACAAAACATCCAAGTGCACTCCCACGTCTCCCACTCACAAGCGGATTCGAGTGTAAATAGGAGAGAGTTTAGAGATGAAGTGTAGATTTTCACTATGTGAGTTCGTACCTAGTAACTAACTCCGGTGAAATTAAGGCAAGGTTCATACGAGTATCTGACGGAACATGCGTCGCGTATTATCGGTCGCGTCACGCCAGAACAGACAAATGTATAGAAAAACACTTGATTCCATTCACACCCAACCGTGATGATACGTGCTTTGAGCGTACAAAAGTAAAAACGCTTGACGTATTTTACGTCAGATATGAACGTAAAGGCTTCCTAAGGCCTCTGTCATACAAACCGCTAAAGGCGAGAGACACCGAGAGCCGGCACATAATGAGCTTGCAAGTAACTCATGCAGGCCATGTTTGAAAGTATTTGTGGCTAACCCTATTCCCTATTGGCTCCGCCTATCCTCTCCAGCCCAGTGGCTCGTGACGGAAAGTTTTTCTTTATTTTTTACTATAAAAATCTGCTCATAGACACTGTCGGCTTTCTCGGCAATCTATGAAATAATCTTCGTTAGATGAGATGTTGTTATACTGGGTAATGCCAGTGGTATATTTATTATGATTTTTAAATTGTTTGTTGTCTTAACATAAAGGATGGGTATCCTGGGGACCTGGGTAGGCCAGGATACCTAGCTGTGAGTGATACTAGGCTGATGTGATGATGATGATATCATCTTCTGTTTAGCAGTAAAGCTGAAGGTACGTATCAAAAGTAAAATAATCGCTTTTTTATATAAATCCAGTCCTTAAAACTTTGTAAATTTTTTGACGTTTCTAATATTCAAATATAGTAGGTAGTGTCCTTATTGAATGTAAAACAATTTTTAAATTTGTGATTTTAAGATGAAAGTAGAGTAAAATATGCTTTGTTATTGTGATGGTTACCACTGAACATCTTGTTCCATCAGCTAGTATAAAAATGCGTTTTGATTTTTGTAGCAATTGCTATTTAACTTGTATCATTTTACTCAAGTTGCACCGATTTCACCAGAAATAAGTAGGTGCGTAACACTATACCGGTGGGAAGGGGGGAGTTGGTCCATGATTGATGTGACGCGTAATAAGGCCCACAAGCATTGCAATTTGTTTACCCTTATCGCATTAATATACCCGAGGAGAGGTTCAAAGACAGGTTCTCGTATATTTTATACCGATCAACCAAACTGACGTCTACTTTTGCCAATAATTCGAGTAAAATTCCCTGTGGAACCAATTTAGTTGACGCTGTATAATTTTACGTGTTTGTAAGATGTGGACAGATTCTCATAACAAAGTCACAATGTTTTGATTGGATAAATATTTGGGATATCGTTTTAGATATTCGTCTTGGTCTGGTGGAGTCTTGGTTTTTTTTAAGGAGTGGGATCACACAGTAGCCACATTGAAAAAGTGAGAAGGATCCAAAGTACTGCACCTTACACCAATAAAACTACAGTATTTTAAATTAAATAAGCATAGCCAAAAACCAAAAAGTGTTACAACATAGAAAGAAACAAATTTACATAGCATTTGCATTTTACTTACTCGATAACTTCTTAGATAGAACACATAAATTCTAACCGAGTCATTAAATATTTAGCCCCATTATACTGAGAACAAACCAAAACTGCTAAGGCTACGCCGTAGCAGAACGCAGCGATGTCGTAGCAGTCACGTGACGAAACCGTAGACAAGGCGATTGAAAAGATTGAATAAATCAAGTACACTTCTGGTTTGGCTCACTGAAGTTAACATTTCACTTTGATACAAATTTTGTAGGGATGTTCTAAACATGTGAAAAGGGGGGCAAGCAGATTGATCGCACCTATAAACAATACTTGCTAATTGCAGATTGCAATTATTTTAGAATTGGGGTGTATGTACTCCCATAAACATTTTACAAAGGTAGATATTGAGTTAGAACCAGAATTTGAGAGTGTGTATACTGTGCCTTGGGGTACAGACAGCTTATTACATTGTGATTATGTGTATACTGTGTTATTTCAAGATTCTCCGTGTTGGCTTTATAACAGTGATACTTCGGGGGCACATCTGGTCATCTGAACTAGCCGGTGAACTGATTTATTTTTCGCATCTATCACTCTGCGCACAGCTGACGTCTTGTCTCCCTTTCTCTTAATCGTTTGCAGTTTCGAAGAATGATCGATTAAAATAACCACTTAAAATTTCACTGTTTACTAGCGCATGTTTAAATCTATGTACAGTTAGGTACGTCTATACCGTTACCTGTCCGATTAAATTCCCGACGGGCAGCGCTCCCGTCTAATTTAGCGTTAGTGGCACAAATTCGTTTAACATTTAAATTATATTCTACGCCCGATTTAAACAACTGTGTCCTGAATTAATAATGTTGAAAATATTTAGTGGCACACAATATCGCTAGATTTCGAATTGCAATTTGCATGTTAAACGTCAATCCAGCGGGTATGCGTTGAGCCCTATCGCTGAATATTAATGAGGCCACGAGATTTTGTTTTACTTACGGAAATTTGATTATAATGCAAAGCAGCTGACACCGTTGACGCATATGCCTACGAAAACTGTCGTGTCCTTTGTTGCCTCCAAATAGAGTCACATCATGATGAACAAAATAATCCTTCACCTACGGAGAGATTATGCAAGATCATGTAATATTAATAGAGAATTATAAAGCCTCAGGGACATAATTTTATTACTCTCAGTGTGAAATCCATTATGAGAAAGTTTTTAATCCGCTTTAGCCGCGCTCGCAACCTACTTAGTTTGAGACGTGATTAAAATGTCACTGAATTTGTTATGTGTACTCGTTTGATGGGCTAAAATCAGCTTAATTTTCAATGGTTTGAGTTAATATAAGTATGAATAGATCTGAGAGTATCTGTACCAGCCTGGGAAGTTGACAGCCTATTTTGATATCAAAATATATTTGAAAAATGCAACAGAAAAAGAGATAATTAAATACGTAAAAGAAAAAAATATTAAAATAAGTACTCACAGAAGAGAGATAATCGAACTCTTGGAAGAGATAGTTGACTTGCTTAGTGTTATAATTTAAGTCAATTTAGGATAAAGGCCAATTCAAGAGTACTGCACCCAACGAGCATCTATGAAGAACGTTATGGGAGTGAATAAAAAATAAATGAATAGATGACGATCGTAACATACGGAAATCCTTGGAATCTAACTTTATCTATCTTTATGAGAAACACGAGCGATTTTGTTATGTTTTTGTACATATCTTAAGACATTTTATTGGCACCCCGAACTACACGTAATACTGTTTACTTAATGGAGGGCGGGGTCAACTACCGTTTAATCTAGCGTGAATGATTTATTGATGTTTTGAATTATATACCGATGAAAAATTTACGCACCTTTGTATAGAAATAAAAGATAAAAAGATTTGTTACGAAAGAGACTAACTACCCATAACACAGGATAATCTTAGGGGAGCAAGTGGTCTTACAGATAGTTTTGTGTGTAATCTGTACATTTTGTAAAAGGCTGTTCCAACCAGCTGTAGATGTTGTTAAATTGTTTCTTGAAATTTAGCTTTTTGTTGACTGTAAAATCTTAGACTAAAGATTGGATCTTGAGTCCATACAGATTTCGATACTGTGTCGGCGATATTTTCTTCTACCTACCGATATATTTGCTTTAAAATCATGCATATGTACCCTTTTAAGTGGATTAAATGAAAATATTAACAAATCGGCCTGCAGCCGGATTAAACAGTAAATTCTCATATCCTCATATTAACTTCCCCTAGCGAAGGGTGACTGGCCTGTGGCCCGAAGGGGATGCAAGCTTGGCAATTGAGTTAAATCAGGAGCACTATTGGATTAATTTGCAGTATCGTCCAAAATCTATGGTTAAAAACGTTACAGATTTGCTTGAGTCTAAACGAGTATTGGGTAAAGACGTTACACATTTGCTTGAGTCTAAACGAGTATTCGTTAAACACGTTACAGATTTGCTTGAGTCTAAACGAGTATTCGTTAAAAACGTTACAGATTTGCTTGGTTTCATGGTTTTTCTATGAGTATTGGCATTTCCCAACAAAAAAAAACCAGTTGGAAAATACCAATACTGATAGAATTACTGACAATTAACAGCGAATAGATACATACGTTTATATTTTCTCGGTTTAACTTAGTTTTTTTACTACATTTTAAGGAGATGTTGGCATTAGTTTATTTTACACTCTACTGTTTGTTTTACAGTAAAAAAAAAAACATTTTTAACCCCGTTCCATATGTGATCTCAGAGTAGAATTAAGTTTAAAGAATTATACATGTGCTATTGGAATGCCGGTATGGAATGGTGAGATGCTGAGTGCGAGAAAACGTAATGAATTGGAAGTGGTGCAAGAACGAGGAAATGAATTGATGGTTCGAATCGAATGAAGCGATTATGGAATCAAGTGAATGATTAATATTTATGTATAAAGGGGAAAAAACCAACGTGTGTTGTGGCAAACAAAGTTCAAATCCAATGACCCAGTTTTATACAACTGTAAAGACAAACACGTTAGGTTGTACATATATATTAGGTATACATATACATCGCACAGTCCAGACGATTGCTCAGAATTTATTCACCGTTACTATCACATTGTGCGTCCCTAAAGATACGTAAATAAATTTAGTTGTAAGTTTTCTCCGGGTGATCGATAAGGTCGAGTGATTTGATTTGGTCGGCGGAGTTTCTTTTCGATTGAAGCGGCCGTGCCTACGAACTGTCGCAAGACCAATATTGCCAAGGAAATTAGTTTATGTAAAATGTAGAACAGAAATATGAGAGAAAAAAGTGTAAAGGGAATATTGGAATCAATTCGGTTTGCCTCTTACTTCGAGTTATAAGACGACATCCCCGTGAAATAGAATTACATTGAAAGGAATACAGTTTTATGGAAGGAAATTTCAATTTGAATGCGAATTATTACAAAAGGCATTCCAATTCATGTCGGTATAAGCAATATTGATAGAAACTTATGTAAAAAATGTAGATATATATTTTTTATTTAAAATTTATGCTGTCCAAGATGAGCTTGTGGCGTATTTACCTTATCATCATGATCTATGGCAAGATCATATTTTTTTATGACTACATAATTATGTACGTACTGTGTGATCATTATTATGACCCTGCAGTGAAACGATGCAGGCTGAAAAAATAATACAATCAAATAAATAATACTATTGTACGTACTACTACTAAGATACTTATTAGACTAGAGTATCCTAGTGGAATATAGTCTAAATTCTTGTAAAATTAATGTTGGTTGACGTGTACGGGGTTTCTACGGCCAATCTAAGTTGCAAAGTTATAGTGGTTATTAGCTACTTGTCAAATGTAAAATACAAATTTTACGAGACTCTCAAGGAATTAATAATATTTTGTGTAGCGAAGTGAAACTCAGTACGATGGATGATGATGCAAGTTATGCTGATTAGCCAATATGATAAAACAAACGGTTACGGAAAACTGCGAAACTAATAACTATAATATAGTTTAGTAGGGCTTTTAGAACATTCAGAAACGTTTCCGCTCGGAAACCAGCATTTACTTGCTCTTGTTTATTTTATTTTTAATTATTTATTTATTGCCAACATGTACATACATCAGTTATATTATAGCTTAGGTCTAAGGTAGCTAATAAGCGAGTACATGTACCCTGTAGGGCGCTGCAATTTATGTAGAAATAAGGTAGGTACAATAATTCATTAATAGGTACTACTTGACTATAGGTACTATAATAGGTAGGTAGGCCCATAGTATACAATAGCATAATGGCATGCAGCTACAAAAAAAGGTAATAAGCAAAATGTCTCGATATAATAAAGTCAAATAAGGTAAGTAAGGTAAGTTCGTAAGCGTATAACAAAACAAAAGTAAATTTTAGTTTTACGCCTGTTTATGCTACAAATTAATGTAATTCTTACTTTCATTCAATGAGAACATGCTAATTAGTATTCCAAAAGTATTAAAAAAAATGTTATAAAAAGGGCGGGACTGCATCCAGGGGAAAGTAGTGGACTCAATTTTTTTTTTTTTTTTTATACAACTAGCTGATGTTAAGTGGCCCACCTGATGTTAAGTGGTAACCATCACCTATAAACAAAACATTGCCCCGTAGGTCACGTACAATAGGAACGTGCCCTACGATGCACTGCCCTGCGTCCATCAACTTGAGGCATACAGATGTTAAGCCTCATGTGCCTGTAATTACACCGGCGACCACACTCTTCAAACCGAAACACAGCGTTGCTGCTTGTCGGCAGAAAAAGGCGTGGCGTCAAATCTCACTAGCTAGTGGTTTTTTTATAAAGAATAAACCGTCCTTTGACTACAATCTCACCTGATGTTAAGCGACGGTGTAGCCGACGTTGGAGCAGAACGGTCTAGAAGACACCTATTCACTCGAGCCTTGAAGAGATTTAGATTATAGTGGTCAGGAAAAACAGATGACGGTAACGAGTTCCATTCCTTAGCAGTTCGCATAACTTAGCTAGAAGCAAACCGCTTAGTGCGAATAGGTTGTATGCTCACCAGGTATGGATGACATCCGAACGTGCGTCTACTAGTCCTGTGGTGGATTAACCGGGAGGTGAGGTTAAAAGCCTTCCGTAAAAGAGTTCACTTCTCAGCTACATGTATTAGTTTATGATTTTGCCCGACGCAGCGGGAGCTGGATCGCTTTCAAGTGCTATTAGCTGCGTCGCACAAACTTCGATGGGCAAAGTTCAATGGTGTCCCTTAAATACCTTGTTACGCGAGGTTGGTATACAATAGTGTGCTTAAGTGAAGCTATTTCAAGTTTGTCTCTTACATGCCGAGCTACTAAGTAAGCTTTCTCCGCGTTTGTTAGGTATTTTATGATTAGGTTAAGTAGGTATATGTTTTTTATGGTATTTTTCTAAAAAAAACATTAGATGCTCAACTTTAAATTTCACCAACACACTATGAATAACTCTCAACAAAAAAGACTTCAAATGCACTGGAAAATACAAGCATACTTCTTAAAGCTACTCGTCATATCTGACTCAAATTTAAATGGATTAAAAAAGAATTCATGAAAATCTGTCCACCTAGTAAAAATTTATGAGGTAACAAACATCTTGTACCTTCTTTCAGTGGTCACTGGTGTTTTTCAACTGGCTTACATTGTAACTTTTTGTTATTAGATTATTGTTGTATTAAAATAAAATCGTAAGCTCAATTAAAAAGAAATATCTGGATTTAATACAGAAGTTGTTTTCTCCACAAGATTAAACCTTTGAAACGCAACTGTACCAAACTCCCCTGAAGCAAACATGGTATTACCTTACTTTTATTCTTTGCTATGCCCATGTGACGTCTCGTAATTGGGTTTTTTGTTTTGTTACTTGTATGTTGAATAATACCTTTTTTGTTGTTTACTGAGTGAAATGGAATCGGAGATTTATTATTACTTCTCAGAGCAAATAATTCACGTTATTGAAAAAAATGCTTTAAAGAAGACATTGTTTTATATTCATAGTCTGACAGCACTCGAAGCTCACTTGTTATTATTTATTTGTGGGTATAAGCTCTGCCTTCTTCGCTATATGCCGTGGGTTCGATCCCCACTGAGAGTAAATATTTGTGTGATGGACGTAGACGTTTGTTCACTAGACGGAAAGAAATGCTCGTGAAATTATATTTCGCCCAAGAAAATTATAATTCTTACGAATAATGTTTTATGCAATAAATATATATGTGCTTGAACTTACAATATTGATTTTTCTATCGAAAAATTTATGTGCGCAATGTCAGTGCACTTAAACGGTGAAGGAAAACATCGTGAGGAAACCAGTTAGTATTCTAACAGCGGCGATGGGCTTGCAACCTGTCACGTATGGAATACTAACTACTGCAAAATGTGGGTATGTGTAAATGTAATGTTTGGACGTACCTCTGACTACCCCCCTTAGACATCCTCAAAGAATTAGTACCTACTTGGTACTGGGAGATCTGAAGGGATATCTACCGTTACCTGGAGATCAAAGTCGTGAAGCTGTTTGTATTTACTAGAAACAAAACAAAAGTATATATTAGTACTATATCAGTCAGTTTCCATATACAAGATTTGCTTAGTTTAGGGCTAGATAGTGCTATGTGGGAAGACTAAGTATTCTTAATTATTATTTACTTATTACCAAAAACGAATAAAAAAACACTAAGCAAAAATTGTAGGACAGACCAAAGATATTCAAAATATTTTATAAATGTCAATATCGATATAGAAAAGATAGAATATTACTATTTACTAGTATGAAGGTAAATCGAATACCTAGTAACATGCATAAAATAAAAATGCGACATCATATTTTTATTAAACTTGAGATTCGTTCGTGACCTGAAAAAGATGATGGGGTCCCACGGTCCGCCATTCTACGGATCAGCCACGCACAGCCGACGAGCACGGACGGCGACGCACCGCAGGCAGGGCCGTTCCAACGGTGCGTGTCGGTCTGTGTAGATCTTTTCAAGCTTCATTTCAAAATGCAAAGTGAAAGAGAAAGAGCTCTGCACTTGACCGCACCATTGAAGTTACCGACTCGCTATGGATACCGGCGCACCGCCACAGACGTCTGTGCTATCACGGACGAGGCCGGTCCCACAGTGCGTCGTGCGAGCTGGTCTGCGTGCGTCCGCGATTTTTCAGACCATGGGACCCAAGCTTTATACATCTCTACGCAATAGAAAGCTCTCTCAAACGTACATTTTCATTAAAGGTTTGAACCAGAGTACAATACGCGCTTATTTGCAGAGAAAGTACCTACTGCTCATCGGACAGCGAAAAGGGTAATTAAGATTGGGATTTGTCACATGTTTTCTACCACAATTACGCATACTTAGTAACGTGTAGTCAGAGAGCTAGGTATTAAAATAATTTTTAATATTTTAATTGCTTGATTAGTAATATAAGCATACGAGTGGCCCATTTCTGTTTTCGTCTACTTAACTTATTTACTGCTTCATTTTTGAACCATGGAGTAAATAGTTAATTATAATAATAAGTCACTACTTATTATTAGTACGTACGCACTTATTCTATTATTTTGTACAATTCAAAAACAAATGAAACGAAGAACCCAAGCATCATAGGCCATAACTTTCTGGTTTAATTTGGTCTGAAATTTTGGGCCCGGAGAGGAGGTCCGTGATCTTAAATTGAATGGAAATTTATTTGGCGCACTTCGAGCTTTGTACAACTCTTTATCTTTTTCACAAAAACTCGTACCTTACGTTTTAAACATCAAGTCATGCTTTCTCAACAAGTTTGAACTAAAGTGCTTGAGATCAGTCTTATGACTAATTAAGTATTTTATGATTTTAAATTATTAATTTAATCCGCTTCCGCTCATGATAGGAAAACCAAGCAGTGGGGCAAAAGAAGGTAAGATAAGAATTTTTATTGCACATTAATGAAGTACATAGGCGAACATAATGTTACTTAGTATTTTCTTCCAGCTAACCTTTCTGTTATGTGGAGTAGCATCTACTCTACTCCACATAACAGAAAGGTTAGTAGTGCTTAAAGAGACAAAATAGACTAAAAAGATGAAAATAAATTACCTGTATAATTCTTTCCTTGTTTCTCTTCAATATAAAATCTAAAATGAAGTAAATGAAGCGTCCTAAGCTCTTAGTCTAGTACATAGCTGGAGGGGCACAATTAGACCCCCTTTAATCCGTGCCTCCCGCCGATTTCGTGTCCGTCCGAGGTAGTCGGAACAATGCTGGTCGCCCCATCGAACTTAGCAGCCGGTGGGAAGTACGAATTCATATTTAAATCACAATTGTATGGCGATAGATTCATTACTGGCGAACACGAGCGACATTCTTTCATTTGAATGTTGGAAGAATACATCGTCGAATGATGTCCACATTTTCGAAGAGCATCGGTCTTCTATTTGAATGTTGGAAGAATATCTCATCGTAAAACGTAAACGTAAAATGTGAATAATAGAATAAATATTGGTAAAATAAGGTAAAAAACGCAACAAACAACTTCGTTGTCCAAAACCAAAAATGAGTTAGCAGTAATATTCAAACTATAAATTACAACTATACAAAACGCGGGATGTCGGTAGATGGCTCTCTAATATCAACTTCCTGAAAATGCTCAAAATCGTAATACCTGGAAATATAAAGGGGAAACCTATGCCGATTAGTGGACTTTTCAGGCTGATAATGATGATGATAAGTGAACATAAAAATTGTTGTTAAATAAAAATTAAGTTATATATCAACGAACCCATGGCTGGAGTACTTAAGCAGTTTTTCAGTCCTGTAAGGTCAACTAATAGGCCCTCGGTTTTGTAACGGACTCCTTCCGGCGGGTCCGAGCGGCATTTAATCTCCCTGAATTATGTGTCGACATCGGACAAGCGGAAAGGCGCGCTGTCCGCACCCTAGTCATTTCACTTACCATGTCCCTGTATTAGCTGACTTGATCCTATTTTGATCCTACTACTATTATAAACGCGAAAGTTTGTAAGTATGGATGGATGTTTGTTACTCTTTCACGCCGGAACGGCTTAGCGAATCTGGATGAAAATCGGCAGAGAGATAGATCATAGTCTGGAATAGCACATAGGCTACTTTTTATCCCGTGGGAATACCGGAATTTAAATGTGCGCGGGTGAAACCACGGGGCGCAACTAGTATACAATATGCGTGCATAGTGCGTGCGTGCATAGACAAATCTGAGACTATGAGGAGTAGCAAAAAGTAATCATAAAAGTTTCGAGTCCGATTTTGATGATAATTAAAAAAAACTACTCTCATACTTGATATAATTCAATTTTTTCTTCTCTTGTTGTTTTTCTTGTTATGTACAGCTGTACAGTGTACATGTGTGTCTAATAAAATTGTGTAATTTTTTATTTGTTTTATAGTGATTACTACACATAGGAAAATCACAAAGATTTTTGTCCCAAAAGTCAAATGTTTTAAATGTCTCCAAGCGGGATTTAACGCTCGGAGAATAACTTTTGGGACATTATAATATCTTTGTAAAATATTTTAGTCTACAAAAAGCGCAAGTCTGCGCTTGCGTGGCTGTAGAGCGACAACAAGTTTCGTTTACATCGCATCAAAGCCACGATAATTTTAGCAGCAAATGAGACATGAAACTCATCAGGTGACTGAGTTGTAATTGTGTTGCAGATCAGAGAGATCTGCAATGAGAGAACGTTATCGGACGCCGGTCATTGTGTTAGCTCCAGCCGGTGGCTGTAATTACATCAGGGAATACTCCACGGCGCACACTCCCTGTTTTTGTCTGCTCCACGCAAATACCTAACTATATTTTAACTTTATTTGCGTGAAAATTCGCTATCGTTTTGCTGAAGATTCATAATGATAAGAAAAGTCAAATAAATTCCTTTATTAATTTACATTTATTTCCAAAGAAAATTACAATGAATACAGGTATTTACAACATGTACAAAATACTACTACTATTATAAACGCGAAAGTTTTTAAGTATGGATGGATGGACGGATGTTTGTTACTTTTTTACGTTGGAACGGATCTGGATGAAAATTGGCAGAGAGATAGATTACTGGAATAACACATAGGGTACTTTTTATCCCGTGGGAATACCAGAAGTTAAATCTGCGCGGGTGAAACCGCGGGGCGCAACTAGTACTTACGTAATAATATGAAATTCAACAAACTGTATCTGCAGACTGTCAATTCTTAATATAAGTATTAAATGATTATTATTAACTTATAGGTTTCGCACCAAAAGTTTATGAATAATGGAACATAACTCAAATTCTAGAATAATTAATTCTTCTTGGTAAATAGTGTTGTTAAACTTTAGACCACTTAGTCCTCACTAGTTTAGTTTAAGATCTCACCTCTTTGGCAAAAACAATCATTTTAAACTACACATTTTTAAAGTGAATCTCAAAAAAGGTTTTAGAGATAAAAACACCTGACTCGACTAAAATTAGATTGTTGTTTTCACAAACGCTTGCAAAAATCTTCATGCTTTTAGTTTTATCAACATAAATAAGTGCTTACCTACTTTCTTTAAAGAAAATTGTAATAAGTAAATTCAAAATGAAAACATACGAAGATGTACGGTTGTTCTTTATACTTAACTAGCTGCGCCATGCGGTTTCTCCCGCGTAGTTTTAAATCCCAGTATTCCCATCGGATAAAATGTCTATAAAGCCTATGTGCTACTCCACACTTTAATCTATCTATGTGCCAAATTTCATCCAGATCCGTTCAGCAGTTCTGGCGTTATTGTTAATGAATGTGGTTACTAATTGTTATAATAAATTTGAAATAACTTAATGAAGCTATTATCAAATAACTTGATTTTGATTCTCAGGCACGGTAGTTATCCCCACAGCTCTCCCCGAGATTGTTAAGGGATGTCTAAAGGGTGTCAGAGGTGCGTTCAAATATTACCCACTGCTGCTCTAAAAAAATAAATGACAATTTAAATACAATACGATTTTTAGAGACATTCATTTTATGATGAAATACAACTTCCCTAAGTTAGTAATAGACTTTAGTTTTAGCATAAAAATGTCTAAGCCAACAAAACAAAACAAAAAGTTGTTAGCCCTAGTTGCTGATTAGATTGCGGGTTCGCCCGAAGTTTTAGGTAAAAAACAGGATCGCGAGGCGGAAAGGTAAAAGCATTATTTTGCAACTCGGCTCTGGAAGTGCTAGAAGTAACTCGATAACGCTTGCAGGAAACGCAGTTACTGCCAATTAAAAGTATTTTCATCCCACCATCTCGGAAAGAGTAATTTTGCTCTTCAATATCTGAGTGCAAAAGCCGTTTTTATTCTCTAGAGGATAAAGTAAATTGAATTTAGAACATCGTGTGCACTAAGTTTGTGAATTAAAAAAAAAACATTAAACCTATTTACTGCTACCTCTATGGTGCCGAATATATCATACAACTTTTTTTTAATTTGTTAAAAACTCAGACTCGGAACCTTCTTGGTGTTCTTTTTTCAATTTGCTTTGTACGCGGTTCTTTACGCGGCATTTTTTCACGTCATTGTTAAACCTTATATTAAAAACAAGAAACTTGAAAACAAGTGAAAAATGTAGTAGTTAATACCTAAACTGAAATAAAAGTACCTATCTTGTGATTGTAAACTTTTTTTTTGCATTTAGTCATTTCCTCGCTGAGGTGGAATGAAAAGTTACGTGTTGCACTCGAGTGCAAAGATTTTTCACCTCGTGCTCTTTTGATTCCCTCGCTAACGCTCAGGATTCTAATTTTGAATCACTCGCTGCGCTCGTGATTAAATTTTAGAATCCTTCGCTTGCTCGGTCATCAAAATTGAACACGCGGTTAAAAAGCAACTTTGCACTCTTGTATAACAAATAACTATTTCTCACCGGTGAATAGCAAATCGAGTTAGGGCTTATGCGGCCTGTAGGCGGTTTGCGGTCATGGACGAAACACGACAAAACATGACGTTTTAGATCCTTCAATACAAATTCAGCTGAATCATGGTAAGTTCAAGAACGCGTCGATATGATTATAATATAACCTCTCTCCAAACCAACCATTAAATGTAACTTAGTGAAATCTTTCTTCTCTTTGGGGAGTGAAACATGTTTCACTACCCAATAATACATGTAATAGGTACACATACTTGCCTACCTACCCACATATTGTACATTCTAGAACCTACACAATACAAAACTTTAATACTTCTCTATTCCGTTCTTTTCTACTATGTATCAACCCAAAGAACATCTTTGAGTAGATTTTTTTTACAATTGGCAGCTATTTACGTGAGCTTGCAATCGATAGTATTTATTGAGTACTTTGCGTATCAGCTCACAATCTAAGCGAGCCCTTATTCCCACAGGAGAAAGCCTTAAGACGAGCCCAAACAAGTACAGAAGAATGTTAGATAATTAAAGTTCTTTTCGAAACTATTTTCATTTACAATGGCGATGAATAGTAAATAATGTTCTGTTGAAATTTAGGAGGTAATTTAATGTCGAAGTAGCTTTAAAAATATCTTGAAATGAAATGAAATATTTTATTTGCGAGAAATATTGTTAAAAGTTAGTTCTTAGTAGGTAGTGTTTCATATATTTCACAAAGTCATTGGCATGTAAAAATTAACAATAAAAATTAAATCATGAAATTAAATTACACTAGTAGTTCGCCCCGAACTGAGATTTCGTGACGCGATGTACGCTTATGTTGGCCTCAAAAATTCAATCAGTTTAGTTTAATGGCTCAATGTTTTTTTAGTTCCAAAATCGTTAACTATTTCTTATACAAATTAGTAAAAATAAAAAATATGTATTTATGTATGTATTTTATGTATAATAAAAAAATATCTATCTATGTAAGTATATAATGTATTAAATATATCAGTTATCTAGTACCCATAACACAAGCTTTGAATAGCTTACTTTGGGGCTAGATAGTGCTGTTTGGATTGTCCAGCATTATTTATTTATTTAAAAACTTTCACACAAAAAATGTAGTGCTAGGAGGACTTAATGCTAACAGCATTGTCTACCAGTCAATATCTAGAAGAAATAGATTGATATCGCTAAGAATATCGACTTTGTGATTTTATTTATTTTAGGTTATCTATAAATCCATCCTAAATATTAAATGCGAAAGTGTGTCTTACGGCGTCCACAAACTTATAAAAAGAACAATTTAAGATTTTTTGTTTCTCTCATCGATTAAGCGTGATCTTCCTTCGGCACTTTGGTATAAACAGATTTACAGAGGCTCTACCTAGGATCTCAATCGTCCTAACACAATTTCATGTTTTTTCCAAACAAAACGCGTACAACCACCACACAAAACATAAATGTATGTACTGTGACTTCGCCGTGCCGTTCGCCGTGTGAGCCGTCAAGTACTCGTACTTCTTCTGAATGATACTGACATTAAATTAAAGTTTCATTTGTCTTCATTTGCTAAACAATAGCAATTATACAAAGCCCCACAGCGGGCGAGTAATCAACCGTCCCTTTAATTAAGTACAGAAGCAAATAATTGGATCTGAACGACCAAGTAAACAAATCGAAATGGTTTGTAATAAATTTGACAAACACCTCTTTTGGCGCACGAACTCTGTTCGTGCTGTACGCGTAGCTGCATCGTACTTTTTTGTTTTTGACTTTGACTTACGATGCGCTATCCGGAGCGGTTCGAGTTTTCACTTCCGTAACACAGGTTCTCCTAGCACGGCTTCTAATGCTGGGGCATTCCTCGAACCGCACCTAAATGAACCGCACCTAGGCGAACCGCACCCGCTTTGAAGAAGTACTAGGGTGCGCTTCGCCTAGGTGCGGTTCATTTAGGTGCGGTTCGAGGAATGTCCTCTAATGCTCATAGTGCTAATATTAAGTAGTAGTTAGGTACCTAAAAAGTTGTTAGTAGGTATACCTACAAATCTTTGTGTTTTGTTCGACAACAACGATCTGCAGAAATTTGTTCCGTAGGTCTGGGTGTATTCTATGTATAATAAAAAATATCTATCTATGTAATTATATAATGTATTAAATATATCAGTCATCTAGTACCCATAACACAAGCTTTGAGTAGCTTACTTTGGGGCTAGATGATGCGGTGTGGATTGTCCAGAATTATTATTTATTTATTTATTTATTTTTATTTATTTGTGTTTTTCATCATACCTGTGTACCTAGCCATTAAGTTTCCCGCAAATAAACAAACTTTTTACTTTTTACTTTCACTCGAGTTATTAAACCTGAGGGCTACGTTAGTGCCTTTATCTTTGTCTACGCGAGTCCTAGCTTGCCCTCATCATAGCTCACCGAGTTTCCTTGTTTTGTGAAGCATGTTCTGATCTTGTTTGTGCTAATATTCTGCGAAACTTTCCAAGTTCAAATCCAAACTAAGGCTATATTCTGTTTATACAAGACCCAAATACAGGTTTCCTCTGTTATGTAAGAAGCTACTTAAATTCTCTTCGCCTTTTTCATTCGAAACTGTAGTTCATATCAAGTCTAATGATTCTGTAGAATTAACTAAATCTTAACTAAATTTGGATAAAGTGGGCTGAGCACCGTACAAATAAAATTTCACCTCTGAGTACTGCCAGTTAAGAGTTCAGATTGCAATGTTTCTTGGCTCTGACCGCTTTTAGTTCACTGGAAAATTTTGTCTTGGTCGTAGCGGAGACTGCAAAGTAGATCACATTATGTGAATTAACAGTTTCGTGTACTGCATGATGTATTAGATTCCTTAAAGTTTTACTGCGAATACTGCTGTTCGCTTTTCAGAAATCTGAAATGGATGCCTTTTATTGAATTGAGTATTATCGTTCAATTGACAGCCTACGTAGCTCAGTTGGTAGTAGCTCTGCCTTCTGCGCCGTAGGTCGTGGGTTTGATTCCCACCGTGAACAATCATTTGTGTGATGAACATAGATGTTTGTTCTCTGTCTGGGTGTTATATAATATTATAAGTATGTATTTACAAAAAAAAGTATATAAGTAGTATATCAGCTATCTGGTTCCCATATTACAAGCATAAGCTTAGTTTGGGGCTAGATAGTGCTGTGTGGAAAGTCCACCAATATTTATTTATATTTATTTATTTATAATTAAAAATCCTAAAATGCTCTTAATATTGTGCTGAAGCTTCATCACTTGATTAATAGGAGACACAAAAGGTTCAATTATCGAAACAAATATTTTCATCTTCTTTCTTCTTGTGGTTTTACTAGATGTACAGTACAGTAGTAGTATGAACCAGTGCGGTGAAAGGATGATTTACTAATATTTGGTTCAAGTGGGTATTATCGTACTAAGTCGTAGAGCGCTATGTTCCAACTTTACCTCATTTTTGGTCTCAGGTGAACACTGAACAGACTTAAGAATATGAAGTTTCCAAGTAGAAATTTCTACATTTGAGGTAGTAACAAAACCGTCCTAGCCTAGTGTAATTGTGGTTTTGTTTTTAATCCCACTTTCGTAGTCACTGTGACTCAAAGATATTTTACGTAGCTGATAACTCTTAAAATTTAGAAAAAAACCTATGTATGCTTATGTATAAAATATGTAAATATTTTAGTCCATAATTTCAGGTTTAAAAAACATAGGTGTGATATAAATTTATAATTAAAATAGGACATAGACAAACTCGACATTCGGTCGACTGTGTGTGTGTTCACGTCAGTTTTCTTTAAACTTTTAGGGTGATAGATACATAAACTTGGCTTGTTTTTCATAGGTCTGCATCATTTGTATTTACAACGTTTGGTAAGTATCTCCAACCATTCAAATTGAAAGCTTTGAATATGAAGTGGAACTTATTGGCTATACTATTGAACATAAAACTATGTACACTTATATAATGCCGATAAATAAAATAATAAGATGATACTTAAACATAAGCACAAGTCTGTGAGAAGAGGCACGATACAATTCATAAAAATGAATGATTAAATGAACAGCTTTACTGACGGTTTAGCGGTTTCGTCCCTCTTTCAACAAATGATAGTAATTTCCAGCGGAAATGCATCGAAAACGGTGAAATGGCCTGCTAAGCGCCGTCCATTTGCCGAGATTGCTGCTTCTGTTCGAATTCTATACCTATCAGTGTATTTTAATACCATTTTCAAAAATCCATCGCACTGTTTGTGTGTTTCAGTCAACCTTGTATGTTTTGGAGCCGTGCATTATTCTTAAATATAACTAGTGGCTCTGGGAGCTGTAGACCTCGCGAGCATACTAAAAGTGAGCTATTTGAGGAATGTAATGTGCAAGTGCATTTTCCGTTTTGTGATTTTTTTGATCTTTTTGATTTTTTGCATCATCTTGTGTAGAATGAGGTCCTTTGTGTTTCTCTCAAATTTGATTGTAAACCATCGATTGTTTGATGAGCTATCCTGTTCATCATGCTGAAGATCCTTATCAGATCTTCGCCAAACTTTTATGAGACCAACTTATAGTTACTACCTTTCAAATAAAAAAAGAATAATCGAAATCGGATCTCATTTGGTGGAGATATCCAGTATATCAAATAGCCCCTTTTTGCCCTTTTTTTGGGGGAAATACCCCTCCAATCAAAAATCCCCGACGACAAAAAAATCTAATAAGTCATATAACCTGTGTACCAAGTTTCGTCCAGATCGGTTGAAAAATGCGACCTGTAGAGGAGAACAGACAGACAGACAGACATCCGGACAAACGCATTTTTGGCCAATGTGGAAACTGAGACGCTTCGCTCGCTTCGCTCGCTCGGTCAATTAAAAACTTTATTTACAAAGAAAATTACAATTATTTACAAAATATACAAAATACATATGAAACAGTTGAGCTATCTGCAGACCGTTTCAAACGATCTATAGATAGCTCAACTGATCCAAATCAGTGCCAGTCGGAAGCGTACCCAAGACACTGGCTGCATTGCCACGCTGAATGGCAATACTAATGCGCTGACCCAAGTATTCACCAGCCCTCGGGTCACGCGTAAATTAAAATAAATCTTTACAGTTGGCTAAACAATACTAACTTTTTAAGTGAGCTGAAATAAAATACAGACAAAAGTTAAATCACCCACTTATCTCTTCTTATCTGACGACCTCTGTGGCGCAGCGGGCGAGAGCCTGCCTGCGACGCAAGAGGTTGCGGGTTCGATTCCCGCCTTGGAACAAATTTGTGTACGATCTGCAGAAATTTGTTCCGATGGTCTGGGTGTTTTCTATGTATAATAAAAAATATATATCTATGTAAGTATATAATGTATTAAATATATCAGTTATCTAGTACCCATAACACAAGCTTTGAATAGCTTACTTTGGAGCTAGATAGTGCTGTGTGGATTGTCCAGCATTATTTATTTATTTATTATTTATTTTATCATTGAGAATAAGAGAAATTAAGCCGGGAAACTTGGCCTAATATCTCAACCTTTTCAAGAAATATTATTATTAAAAATTAAAACAATTTACCGATACTGATACAGACCATCATAATTATCTACTCAGCGTTGTCTTGGCTCTAGCGTTTTACAATTTTCCACTCTTTACTCACTGTTATCGGGAATTTCTTCCGCTCCCTTCCTTTCTCCGACCCACTTGAAAGGGTATTTAAGTAGAAGGGCTCCTTAATTGGTCCATGGAATTTATTTCACTGCTTAAGGCAACTGATGTACCTCTCGCTCGCACATTTCAACATGTTGAGAGATATAAAATTACTGAACTCATTTTCTATAAATCGCAACCAGCAGCAACGCTGTGTTTCGGTTTGAAGTGTGGTCGCTGGTGTAATTACAGGCACATGAGGCTTAACATCTGTATGCCTCAAGTTGATGGACGCAGGGCAGTGCATCGTAGGGCACGTTCCTATTGTGCGTGACCTACGGGGCAATGTTTTGTTTATAGGTGATGGTTACCACTTAACATCAGGTGGACCATCTGCTTGTTCCATCAGCTAGTTGTATAAAAAAAAAAAAAACCTATCAAGTTGTGTGTATTACTTTTTTTTTTTTTTTTTATTGGTGGACTTTTCACACAGCACCATCTAGCCCCAAACTAAGCTTATGCTTGTAATATGAGAACCAGATAGCTGATATACTACTTATAATACTTTTTTTTTTGTAAATACATACTTATAATATTATATAACACCCAGACAGAGAACAAACATTTATGTTCATCACACAAATGTTTGTTCACGGTGGGAATCGAACCCACGACCTACGGCGCAGAAGGCAGAGCTACTACCAACTGAGCTACGTAGGCTGTCATATCAACATTTCGAACGATACAAGTTTTCTTACTCAAAAGTTTGCATAAATACAAAAAGTAGTAAAGCAAACGATGTCCATGTTCATGCATTGTTACAAAAACAGACTGCTGCTGTACTTTGCTATTACAGCGTTTAAGGTACTGACACGTGCTTATTTTCAAGCCAAAAACATGCTTTTTTCGAGCCTTGTTCAATAAAAGCACGTGTGAACAGGTCGTGCTATTAAATGAGCATGCTTATTTGGTCAGGTACTGACACACATGCTTATTTCCAAGCCAAAAGCATGCTTTTTTCGAGCCTTGCTCATAAAAAGCAAGTGTGAACAGGTCGTGCTAGTAAATAAGCATGCTTATTTGGTCGGTCGCGGTTGATTTTTGAGCATGCTCAAAAGAAGCATGCTTATTTTTGAGCATGTGTGTCAGTACCTGTACGTGTCGGTTGATTTGTGAGCATGCTCAAAAGAAGCATGCTTATTTTTGAGCACGTGTGTCAGTACCTTTACACTTAGCTCAAATGCGCATGGACATGGGCAGGTCCTGGGAAATGCGCGAAAAGCAACACACGCGGTAATGCGAGAGAGAGTGAGAGAGAGAGAGAGCGTTGACGTTTGCGTTGCCACGGACATGAGCTGAGTGTAACTTTTAACTTTATAACTTTTAACTTTTTTAACTTTATTTTTTATTTGTGTGTGTACTAACAAATTGGACTTGGATGGTTAGAATAAATGATTTGAAATGATTTGAAAATAACAATTAAAATGTTGTGCCTCAGCCACTCTCAAGTGAATTTTATTGCTTTTGATTTTTCCCTAGTACCAAATACATGAATGACAACATGTGACTGGAATCTTTTATTTGAATCTATAAAAGGATTATTAGAGAACATAGATGCGGGAGGGACCCTATTAAAATATTTTAAACAGGCTATGAATATGCAGGGGCACGAAACTCCACGAAACGAGTAACGATTCGCACGTTTTTGGACCACTCGCTAATTGCAAATATGGACAAATTCTTATAGCAAATGTAATTGCTTTCACTGATACTGTATGGGACACTCAGTGCTTACAATTTGATTTCACTCTGTTTGACTAACTTTGCAAATTAAATTTAAACACGCTCTTGATGCGTGTTTATATCGAATAACCAAACTTCTTTGAAGATTTTGATATTGAATTTGTCTAAAGTTTATAAAATAGAAGCTCTAGCATTGCTTGATTGCATTTGATTTATGAATAAGACGAGCGATGCGCTGCTTTTTATCCTTCATTTGAGTTTATACTCAAAACATCATAGCACTAAAATAACGTTCAAATAGTTTGTAACTAGATCAAGACGTGCAGTGCGGTGTAATATTAGCTATTTGTCTGAATCAGCTGGATCCTCGGCCTTTTCAAGTATGATTAGGGTTGGATTGAAGCGGGCTACCGACGTATCTATTCAATTAATGTATATACAAGTCTGAAGCCTCGGCCTGGCCTTCAATTTAAATTGCATCAGTATATAAATTGGCCTTATTTGTACAGCTTTCAGATCCTTTGGTGTGCGATGGAGGTCGAGATTATACGGCTAAGTGAAATATTGTTTCTTGAAATGCATACAGTTTGTATTAAATAAAAATAAATAAAATAAAAATAATTTATTTCAGACCACTAAGTCCATAGAAGTACACGAATTATAAAACACACAACATTTTGACAAATACTTAAAACTTACTAAGATAAAATTAAAATAAGTATGCAGTAGTGTATTGAGAGTGTCTTAAATAGTAAAATAAGTATGCAGTAGTGTATTGAGAGTGTCTTAAATAGTAAAATACAATTGCGATTACGAAGTTAAATTTAAACGTTCCTTTTCGATCGAGTTTCAAATAGCTGATGGGTCTAATTAGTGGGGACACTGAACGATGGGTGACAATTTTTTTCGGCGGCAGCGACCTCATCAGTCTACGTTTGAATACAGAGTGGAAAAGCAATGGCTCGCGCTATCACCACTTTACACTGATTTTAGTTGTGTGATGCATATTCAAGAAGCTTGTGGGTATTATTCTTTATTGTGTCTGTATCTGTATTGTGCATGACTTACGAGGCAATGTATTGTTATAGACCATGATTGTATTTGGTTAGTGCACTGTGTATATCAAATAGATTAAAATAGACGATGAGTCTAAGAATAAATAAATCAGTTATTGTGTAAAAAACTTTTCTAAAGCCACTAAATAACGGTATAGTTTTTGTTGCTCTAGCTGACATCACTGTCGCGACATCCCACGTGCATCTTCTTCCTCAATTAGAGCATTTATTTTTGTGTTGAAAATATTTAGAAATCTCAAGTCCATTTCCAGAGAAATTAAAATTAATGAAATGTTAATGCTTTATTGTACACACAAATGATAAAGAGATATTCATCAGACAGTTTTTCCTTTTAATGCCAATCGAAGACAGTAGAATACACATACTTTTTCATAATAACTTTATAATAATAATTTTATTTATAACTAGCGGCCCGCCCCGGCTTCGCACGGGTATTTAACAATAATTTCAAAATTATAATACACACACATAAACCCTTCTATTAGCGTTAGGTTACTAAAAAAGAAAAGTATAAAGAAAATTTGAACATTATTATTTTAATGAACTTTTATTTTTATTACTTAACTTTTTACCGTTGCCTAGGGGACCCGACTTCATTTCTTGACATTGACTCCCCACCCGTACGGCCCCTTTTTTTTTTTTTTTTGCTGGGAAAATGCGTTACGCATTCCCCCCCATTGGAGGATGGGGGGGATATGTGGGACTCCCCGGCCTGTGAGGGCCAGTATACCCACTAAACGACCCAGTGGCACTCCCGCGTCGTCACCATGGAGGGGAACTGGGAAACTGGCAGAGCCTTTTCGTCCAGTTCACCGCCGACGACCGCTCGCCTTGACAGCGGGGCCTACACGCCCCTCCTGGAGAGAGAGGCCCGGGAACGACCGCGAGTGCTCGATCATTCCCGCTCGACGGAGGTGGCAAATAGTGCAATGCGAGAGATGGCGCCTCCACGCCTATCTTCCGCTATTCATCACCTTGAGGGGAGGGAAGACGTCTTCTCCTACCCCTCCTCCGCCTGCAGAGCGGCGCCTGAGGGTCAGCCTCCCGCGCACGCTCTGCTGCCTCCTTCTGGGACATTACGTCCTCACAGAAGGAGACGACCGCTGCCCAGCCTGTCGCGTCCCTCAGCATGGAGTTCACCACGCTGGGGAGCGACAGGTCTGGCCCAACTACCGCCACCAAGTCGCGGCGCGGCTCGGCCCACGACGGGTACACCTCGAGGGTGTGCTGTGCCGTGTCTTCCACCGCGCCACAATGGTGGCAGGACGGGGCACCCTCCTTTCCGATCCGGTGCAGGTACGACCCAAAGCATCCATGCTCAGATAGCACCTGCACCAGACGGAATGATGAAAACCCGTGAGGCCGGTCGAGCCAGTCCTGCAGGACTGGCCCGAGTGCCTCCAAGGTTCGGTGGCCAAATGCGGCGGAGGCGAGGTCCACCTTCCAGTGCTGGACGATGGCATCCTTCGCCTCCCGCTGGACAGCTTCCCGCTCCTCCGAGGTGGGGCGCTCTCCGAGCGCCCTACGCCTCGCCGTCCACTCGTATACTCTGGCGAGCACCCACGCCTCGAGTTCCCAAGGAGGGGTGCCCGCCAGAGCGCTGGCCGCTGCAAAGCCCACCGAGCGGTAGGCTCTTGCGACCCGCTGCGCGATGGCCTTTTGGGGGCTCCGGAGTGCGGCGGCGTTCTCCCTTCGTTGAAGGGAGTCCGCCCAGATAGGGGCCCCGTAAAGGGCCATGCTCTTCAAGATGCCGGCATATAGCTGCCGGCATCGCGCTTTTGGCCCGCCCAAATTTGGGAGGAGCAAGGAAAGCGCTCCCGCAACATTAAGAAGGCACTTTGACAGCCCGCTGAAATGCGGGCCGAAGCGCCACCTGCTGTCAAGCACCAGGCCTGACCTTCACCTCGACCCTGACGCCCTCCACCATAATGTGGGCGTCACTGGGGATGCGCTGCCGAGGCCCGTGGAAAAATACGGCCTCGGTCTTGTGCAGCGCCACCTCCAATCCAAGCCGGCGGATCCTTCCTGCGACCAAGGATCCGCCAGCCGAGGCCAGGCTCGCTGCCTACTAAAGCTCCTCCCCCGACCCGTGCGGCCCCTACCCTAAGGTGCTGCCTAGCTCGCCAAGCAGGGTGAGCGGCTACCACGCGACCTTTTTCTAATAATTACATTTTTAAACTTGTGATATCTTTCGAATGGAATGTCCGAATTGAATAATTTAAAAAGTTTTATAAAGGTATTAAAGCAGTTTTGAATATGAAGCAATTTATTTTGATAAGGATTAATACCAAGATACAAATAAAGAGCCTCTTATAGCGGCGGCATTTCAATTAAAATTTTAAAATAAAAAAACACTTATTGTGGCATAACTATAAGAGTTAGACATATATTGTCGCGACACTTTTTGTAAATAATGATGTGTTCTGCAAAGTTGTAGAACATTATTTTATTCTATCATCAATAGTTTTCGCAGTGCACGCGATGTAAAGAATATTTTACGATTTTTTTTACACCTTGGGTTACATTATTTGAATTTTAGTAAGGATCCCAAATTTTTTGAAAATGTAATATAGCCTATGTTCACCGGGGATAGTGTAGCTTCCCAATGGTGAAAGAATTTTTCAAATCGGTCAAGTAGTTTCGGAGCCTATTCAATGCAAACAAACAAACAATCAAATCTTTCCTCTTTATAATATTAGTTTAGAAAAAAAGCTGACAGTTTATTTTGGGGTAGCGTTAAAAAATTGTTTAAACGTCGATTGTCTCCGAAAATCACGTCATCTATCTACATTTAGAAACTGAGTGAAAAACCAATGAGCCGTGCTATTATCTCTTTAGAACATCAATCTGAGAACAAATTCTTGAGGTTTTTGGCGTGGAAAGCTTTACTGAGGAAAGATGTAGTGGTTTTAGGTAAAAAACGCAGAAACACTCAAACATGTTATCAAATCATTCCAGGCATTTTTCATTGCTGGTGTAATTATAAGCACATGCAGCTTAACATTCGTATGCCTTAGGTTGATGGACGCAGGGCAGTGCATCGTAAAGCACGTTCCTATCGTGCGTGACTTACGAGACAATGATTTGTTATAGGTGATGGTTACACTTAACATCAGGTGCTTGTTCCATCAGCGAGTAGCATAAAAACAAGCATACAAACTTGAAGCTAATGTGGCTCGAGGCTGTATGTTGATCAAAGTAATAGCAGCCAGCTTTTCGCGTAAATAGCTTCATTTTATCTACGGACGCGTCAGTCAGCTCAACTCAGCTCATGTCGCCTCTCCGTCACCGACTCCACAGCCTGACATTACCATACGGGCACAAAGAGAGCTCCGAAGAGATACCCTTTGCTCATAAATAGATGACATGACCGTATAGGGCGTGGTCGCTGTTTCATTAAAAGGGTATTTGAAATGACTGACCAGCAGGGTTGTCATGCAATGTTTACTTAACTGTTTCTCGAGAAAGTTACACAGAAGTTACATAGACATTGTAGATAAAAACTTAATTAACTCACACAGTCGCCACAAGCGACACTGTCCAAAACTATAAAATACTAGTAGCACCCTGCGGTTACACCTGCGTAGTTTTAAATCCCGGTATTCCCACGAGATAAAAAGTAGCCTATGTGTTATTCCAGACTATAATATATCTGTGTGCCAATTTTCACCAAGGTCCGTTCAGCCGTTCTGGAGTTATAGAGTAAGAAACATCCATCCATCCATCCATTCTTACAAACTTTCGCATTTATAATATTAGTAGGATTTTCTGTGATCGGGTTTCAAATCTCGATGGCTATTTGCCTAATCTTATAAAACAATTTACCCTATTAAAAAAAATTTGTTTCTAAATCTTAGACAGCTTCAGTGTGTTTAAGAACTTTTAATCCTCCTAATCCTATTTTTTTATCATTAATTATTTAGTTTGATTTTATCCAAAGCATGGGCATTCCATCAAATGATAACAAAACTCTATTTTATTTATTTCTTCTCAGCCGTTTGACAACCCTACTCCTATACGCTCATATTGCTGTGAGGCTGACGTGGCTAAATTACTTTTTATTTCCTAGTTATACAACTTTATTAACAGAATAGCGGGATACCTCTATCATCTTTGGTCGTATAATAAATACATCTACACTACTTAATACAATTTCAGCGGAGTTTTTTTGACACCCTAGTGTTTTGGTTTTTAATGTCTATTCATTTTGAATTTTAGACAGAAAAGCCAGCACATAGCAACTTGTTTTTTCTTCTTATCTGGGCCCGATATTTTTATCATGAGTTCTTAATAATAATAAAAATATCTATCTATGTAAGTATATAATGTATTAAATATATCAGTTATCTAGTACCCATAACACAAGCTTTGAATAGCTTACTTTGGGGCTAGATAGTGCTGTGTGGATTGTCCAGCATTATTTATTTATTTATTTAAATTTACTTCTCAGAAAACATTTTCGTTTATAACTAAATAAAAGACTTTCACACATTCAGATCTAAGAGTCTCGTGCGTAGGGTGTATTGCGAGGGTTTTATTTGCCATGGCAACGCTCCCGCCCTCTCCTTTTTTTGACGTCACATCACATTTTGATCACCTATAGAGAGCAGATTATAATCTTCTGATTTTGCGTTTGTAGTTGCTTTCAAACACATCTCTCTTACCAGAAGACGTTATTTACGGTCCTTATTTATTTATTTCAATGCACATTTTGACCTTTATGATTATACTAGTTGCGCCCCGCGGTTTCACCCGCGCAGATTTAGACCCGGTCTTTCCACGGGGTGAAAAATATATCTCTGCCAAGTTTCATCCAGATCCGTTCAGCCGTTCCGGCGTAAAAGAGTAACAAACATCCATCCACCCATCCATACTAACAAACTTTCGCGTTTATAATATTAGTAGGATTTATGCATGCCTATAGTAATCTATTAGATTATACATACGTACATAGCATAATTATAGTTATATATGTTTTTTATAGCACATTATTTACAAAGAAAATTACAACTAATAGTTACAATTATTTACAAAATGTACAAAATACATATGAAACAGTTGAGCTATATGCAGACCGTTGCAAACGATCTATAGATAGCTCAACTGATCCAAATCAGTGCCAGTCGGAAGCGTACCCAAGACACTGGCTGCATTGCCACGCTGAATGGCAATGCTGATACGCTGAGCCAGATACTCACCATTAGTTATAATTGTTTTTGGATCATTTTACTGATTAGGTATTGCTTAGGTGTAGTGTAATTGCTATGTTAATAGATGACGACCTCTGTGGCGCAGCGGGCGAGAGCCTGCCTGCGACGAAAGAGGTTGCGGGTTCGATTCCCGCCTTGGAACAAATTTGTGTACGATCTGCAGAAATTTGTTCCGATGGTCTGGGTGTTTTCTATGTATAATAAAAAATATCTATCTATGTAAGTATATAATGTATTAAATATATCTGTTATCTAGTACCCATAACACAAGCTTTGAATAGCTTACTTTGGGGCTAGATAGTGCTGTGTGAATTGTCCAGCATTATTTATTTATTTATTTATATTTTCTAGTAAGGAGTATAAGTATACGGTCCCCCCAAATTTGCAAGTAGGGGTGCCACTTGCTGCGCCGCATGCCAAAAAGATGACGGGATTATTTTTGTGTTTGACATAATCGTAGTGACAAATGCATGTTTTAGGGTTGTCACTCTTGTCAACTTTTGACATGTTCATTTTCGTAGCCGCGCTTAACATAATGGTAGTGATGGGTTTTGGAGATGAGTTCGAACTTCAAGCAGATGTTGCTTTACCTTTTATAAAAAACAATTCTAAAATATTAGTGATACAAAAATATTATTTTGATATTAACAAGGTTCTTGAGTTCCAACAAAAGAAGTAAAAATATGTTTTTAATCGCTTATTATTGTTTTACCCTTAATTACTTGTTTAACAGTAAAATGCTAAAACAAATAAAACAGAAACTTGGGATATTTAACCAAAACTCTTAACGACTTCAGTACCCAAGTGAGTTGTTTTTCTTATTTAGTTCTTTGTAACATCAGGATTTTTTATATGGCGATCCGATAATTATGTGCTTCTATCAGGCATCCTGCCCTTATCCCACGCTAAATGGGGTTGGCACAACAGGTTTTACTCCTCGACTCTCCTCTATCATTCGTCATCTTTCTAAAACCATCCACATCCATATCTAACACTCTTCTCGTAATATGCGCGTACACTCACGAGATTTGTTTTGGCAAGCAGTTGATATAAATGGAAGCCACGTGCACATTCACGAGAAAACATGAAAAGAGACGGATGGGTGTTGCTATGGGGTTTCCATCCTTTCAATGGCGAGTAAATTTGGCTTCGCATGAGTGTTCTTGTCGCGTGGGGTCACCAAAGATAAAGCGACATAAGCTTTGCTCTTATTATAGATATTTTATAGGCCTATCTGATGAGTTTTGCTCAATCAACCACAGTATTTACGATGGTCACATATCATAAGTCCTGACGATGTAAAATCTACATACATACATACATAATAATGCAATAAATATACTGAATACACTGAAGATAGATAGAGAGAGAAATACGCTGTCGCGAACCACATTTTATACATAAGAGTAAAACATCAAACTGGAATACAATTGGTGGAATTATCGATACAAGTGACTCTTTCAGACAACCTTGGACTTGACTGAGTTTGACCTACCGACATACAAAGGAAATAAAACTATAAGTATATCAAAATAGGGTCACGATCCATATGAAATTATACTCTAGAATAAGTTTATGAACTGAAACAAATATTTTGTAATTGTCTATAGCGAATATAACTGACTCCGTTCTGTCATAAGAAAAATTAGTTATTAAACTTCACGAATTTATAAATAAGTCCATCTAACTTTGCAATAAAACCAAATCTGATCAGTGCCGACCAAACTTTTACAGAAATGAAAATCTAAATTCCCAATCAAACATCGATCAAAGCTCGAAGTTGGTAATTGGGATCAATCAGGTCTCTTCATAAATAAAATGTCTGCTGAGACCGAGATTTTCCAAGGCAGGCGTGGGCGTTAGGTCGACAATCGCAGTCAAAGCTGTTCAGGGTGCTCATTTGAGAAGCGGCGCCACTCAGCCGTCCTCAAACGCTTCTTGCGTCACCGTACAGGGTGTCTGCGTTAAACAAATAGCCAAAAACGTATATCAATCGATGGTAAACAAATGGCTATTTTCTCAGGTGGGCAGACTAGCAGCCTTCAAAGTTTTATTTTGACAACTAACAGTTATCTACTCACAGACCTCACAAACCTCAGAGACGCGTTCTGAGATTGCATTTTGCGAATTTTGCGAAAACTGATAACAGTAAGTACATTTTGTATTACATTTTGTATTATGACGCGCGCACGAAGTTATAAATTGCTGCAATAAAAACGCGCGTTTGGAAATCCGTCAAATTCATATTAATAAGTACACGTGAAAGTATTAAAATTTCACTTATTTTGTTTTATTTTAATAACTAATTAACTTTAAGTGTTATCACTTAAAGTTGTGATAACACTTAAAGTTAATTAGTTATTAAAATAAAACTATGATGGTGTTTGATAACAAGAGATCTGAGGGGATATCCGAAGCTGTTTCAGTAAAATATGTGCAACCGTTACGCATATGGGTAAGTGGTAACAAACACACACACACACACACACACCCCTCAGCAACTTTCGCATTTAATCTTTTTGGAATCTGAAAAATGCTTGACATAAATTCATCACCGCTGACGTGAAAATAGCTTTGCCATCAAAAGATAATTGCTGGAATATAAGAGGTACTTCCTCCACTTCAACCTGCCTACCTACATATCGCTAAGCCCTCGAAACGAAAATTGCAAAATTATCTCCCGCCTTTATCTTCAAAGGCATGTCATCTCCATCTGCTCGGCAGGCCAGCATGTATCGGTAGCATCAGTTTTTGCCGTTATCGATAGGCCGCGAGTTTCATCGAAATGGTTTTTGAGTCTTTTATTGATGACTAGCTGATCCCGCGGCTTTGCTCGCGCTCGTTTACTTTGAAAATCAAATTCAAACTTTCATCCCCTATTTTATCCCCTTGGGGGTAGAAATGATCAAAATCCTTTCTTAGCGAATGCCTACGTCATAATATCTACCTGCATGCCAAATTTCAGCCCGATCCGTCCAGTGGTTTGGGCTGTGCGTTGATAGATCACTATGTCAGTCAGTCAGTCACCATTGAGTTATATATATTTAGATGATCACCAATCGACCAACAAGTACTCGAAAAGAGCCTGTTTGAAGGCGCACTTTAAATCCTTTCACCACACTGTTTCAAAAGAACTGGACGGACAAGAAAAGATTGTCGTCATATTTTACCGTTATCGATAGTTCGAGAGTTTTAGAAGATGATGATGATAAGCGCTAGTCGCTAATAGACCAAGCAATAACTTGAGTAATTTTTTTATTAGTTTTATAGTGTTTACAAATCCCGCTCGGAGAATAACTTTTGGGACATTATAAAACTGGTGTAAAGCTTATTGTTTAAGTATATGTACTCGTAACTAATCCAAATAAGCCTAAGCGTCAGTGAACGCAAGTAAAGCGTAGAAGCAATCGGTAAAGGGATAAAATACGTGGAATACTGAAACTGAAACAGCTTCACGACTTTGATCCCCAGGTACGGTAGATATCCCTTCAGATCTCCCAGTACCAAGTAGGTACTAATTCAAGATTCTTTGAGGATGTCTAAGGGGGGTAGTCAGAGGTACATCCAAACATTACATTTGGCACATACCCACATTTTGCAGTAGTTAGTATTCCATACGTGACAGGTTGCAAGCCCATCGCCGCTGTTAGAATACTAACTGGTTTCCTCACGATGTTTTCCTTCACCGTTTAAGAGCACTGGCATTGCGCACATAAATTTTTCGATAGAAAAATCCATTGGTGCACGACCGGATTCGAACCTGCGACCTTACGATCGGAAGGCGGGGTCACTCCCACTAGACCACCGGTGCTCCCTAATGCTCTTCCATTTTTTATTTGCATGTTTTTCTCCCACATTTTTCAGCATAGTTGGTAGATTCCATTCGAGTCAGGTTGCAAGCCCATCGCCGCTGATCTGCCGCTTTTGGATGGACTTATGGTTTTTTTTCATTTAAAAAATATGCCAATGCTTTCGAAATGTAAAACATCGTAACCAACAAAATATTTTATAAATATCTTCTGTAAGTGGTTGTAGCTCTGCCTCCTGCTCTGTAGGTTACGAGTTTGATTAACACCCAGGGCTATACATTTTGTGTATAGAACGATATAGTTTGTTCTAGGAATGTTCTAGGTTTGTAAGTGTACTCATACAGAATAAGTAGGTAAGCCATCAGGTCTCCATTACAAAGGCTTAATGTAATGCTAAATACCATATTATATTGTGTGAAATGTTATTTGCGATAGACTCATCATAACTGCTGCTTAAGGCACAGTTTAAAAGCTGTTTGCGGCATGAAGATCGTTTACATTCTAAGCATAAGTTGTTCATCCCATTACCTGTCTTGGTATCACAAGAAATTTGAGTTGCAAATAATTATGACTTTCATTGAATCGGTTCAGATTCAAACATACTAATTTATTTTATTTTATTTATTTATTTATTTAATCGTATGACAGAACTTAATAGGCGAAACATATGTTTTTTATACAACCAGCTGATGCAAGCAGATGCCCCACCTGATTTTAAGTGGTAACCATCACCATCACAAAGCATTGCCGCGTAAGTCACGCACAATAGGAACGTGCTTTACGTTGCACTGCCCTGCTCCATCAACTTGAGGCATACTGATGTTAAGCCTCATGTAATATTGGTGTAGTTTACAGTGGATTTTGCGAGCAACGTTTGTGACGCCGGATATCTGATAAAATTCTTATATACTTTTTTCCTCTATTGACGTAGCCAGTAAAGCCAATAACGTTGCTTAAAATAAAACTCAAATGAATATTAACTGCCGCAAATATGAAATGAACGGTCTTTGTACACACACGCATAAGGCTTTTATCTCTTTACAATAAGTGTCAGTTTTCTTTGGCTTTGTGAAACTTGATTTGTTTTTTTGTGTACCTACATCAATTAAAACGTTTACTGTAGTGTTTTAGGTTCGCCAGTCAGAGAATTCAATATTTTTCCATAGTTCCATCTTCGATGCATTCTAAAATGGATTCTAATATCTTTTCTTCACTGGTAATTCTAGCTCACAGCATCTCCTTTCAAAAATCGTAATAAGCGATACTAATAAGCTCTAGTAGCAAGTGGAAATCCGTGGTCTCTGCCTACCCCTATGGGATACAGGCGTGATTTTATGTATGTATGTATGTAATAAGCTCTAAATTACACCAGCCAAGTCATGCTAAAATCCTAGTTTTAAAGTCTAACCTAGGTAATTCAGACAAGCGGAAGCGCATTCGCACGAGAAGTAGTTATTTGACTTAGCAACAGAGAAGTTGAATTAGTGCTTCGCTTCCTGCAAATCCCGAGCGCCGGTAAGAGGGCGCCACCTGCGCTGACAGTTCTGTACTAATAGCAGGAAACTGAATTAAATTTGCTAACTGACCTGACATACTAATAAATTGGAAGTTTGTAGCTTCTTCAGTGGCCCATTGAAATATTACCTAATTACTTACACAATTTGCGTAGTTTAAACTGAAACAAAGTTTACTTACCTACTGAATGACTTTAACACAATTTTGGAAATATAATTTTCCGTCTAGATTTATAGGACGAACGATTTGCTTTCGACAGCTCTAGAGATCTCTATTTACTAACTTTAAAATTTCAATGATAAAAAAAATGATGTAAAGTGAAGAGCCGGCCACGATTTGTTTTCTGGTTTGTGGTTTCAGCCGGTTGAAGTGGCCATAGGCAGGTCATATAGCTCGAAGAACTGACCGCTGGGGAATAAAGGTTCTATAATGGCGACCACGACATAGTTAGGATCGCGGGTACTCGGTGGATGGAAAGGGCTCAAAATCGTTCTTCCTGGAAACGGATAGGGGAGGCCTATGTCCAACAGTGGACTTCTGTAGGCTGATGATGATGATGGTTTATGGGGCGCCATTTGAGATCTTTTATTCCCAGGTGGTTGTCAGTCCTATGATGTACCAAGTATCTATAGGGGTTTCAGTTCAGTGTTCATGTTAGTTGAATAACTTGTTGCCAGCCTAACTTACCAATCAACGACTATAAATTCAAAACGTAGGTACATACTCCCTAGAATCATTAAATGAAGGTATACAGAATGCTCATCAAAGGGTGCACAAGCGATGAATGCAGACAGAGACAATCCATAATGAAGGTAGGTGCGATGCACACAGCCGCGTACAAATTAAAGCTATTGTTGAGAGGATTATGGAGCGACCACCATTTATATGTAAAATAGTGACGCGCGGGATCGGAGTCACTCGGCCGTGTTTGTGCCGCGGCCCGATAATGCCCATGAATTCACATCAAAATTCTACAAACGGAAAACAGCTCAAAACGCAATTTTGCTTCTTGAAAGAGGTATTAGAACTCTTTGTGGAAGGGATCGACCGAGCAAGTATAATTAATATATATAATTTGTTCCGTTAGTCTGGGTGTTTTCTATGTATAATATAAAAAAACTTTATGTAAGTAGGTATATCATGTATTAAATATATCAGTTAACTAGTACCCATAACACAAGCTTTGAGTAGCTTATTCTGGGGCTAGATGGCGCTGTGTGGATTGTCCAGCATTATTTATTTATTTATTTAATTATATTTTTTTTTACAATCTATAGGTAAAACGTTTGACCGCAATCTCACCTGATGTTAAGTGATGATGCGGTCTACGGTGTAGCACGCTTACCTAGAAGAAACCTATTCACTCGTCTCTTGAAAACATCCAAGTTGTACGCATCCGGAAAAACCGACGCCGGTAAGGCATTCCACTGTTTGGCTGTACGCATAATAAAGGTAGACGCAAAGCGTTTGTGCGAGCAGTAGGGATGTCAACCATGAATGGATGTCTCATCTCCGTACGTCTGGTGGTCCGATGATAGAACGGGGATGGGGGAACTAAGTTATGGAGTTCCGTTGCACACTCTCAAAGTCAAAGTCAAAATATGTTTATTCAATAAAATCACAAGGACCATCTTGAACCGTCTTAAAACTAGGTGACTCTAGTGCCAGTTCCACGCGACCAACACCGAGAAGAACAGGCAAGAAACTCGGCTTGGTATATATCGCTCTTTTATATGATCCTCGTTACAATGTAATAAAATACCTACACTATTGAAGCTAATACATTAAGTAATCTAACAGAAAAAGGAAAAGTAAACAGATTCATAAAAGAACACAAGCTTCAAACTTTCCGAAATGTATCCTGTAAAAAACCGATAAAGAGGCAACTTTACGGCGATGCTCAAGAGTCAGGAGCTTATCTTTACCTAATCTCGATGTTGTGTTCCGATTTAAAGGTATTTCAATTACAAGAACATGATTCTTGACACTTTTGCATCTCAGAGGTAATGCAGAGAAACACAAGCTCTACTTTCTACTTTCATTAAAGTCAAAGTCAAAATTATGTTTATTCAATAAAATCACAAGAATCACTTTGAAACGTCTTAAAACCAGGTGACTCTAGTGCCAGTTCCACGCGACTATCGCCGAGAAGAACAGGCAACAAACTCGGCTTGGTATCTACCGCTCTTTTGTATGATCTTCGTTATAATCTTAAATCTTAATAAAAACGCAACCGATGTAACTGAAACTGAAACAGCTTCACGACTTTGATCCCCAGGCACGGTAGATATCCCTTCAGATCTCCCAGTACCAAGTAGGTACTAATTCAAGATTATTTGAGGATGTCTAAAGGGGGGTAGTCAGAGGTACGTCCAAACATTACATTTGGCACATACCCACATTTTGCAGTAGTTAGTATTCCATACGTGACAGGTTGCAAGCCCATCGCCGCTGTCAGAATACAACCGATGTGATGCTATTTTTTTAATCTATTAAACAATCCTAACTATCTTATCTATCTATTCAACTTCCTCTTGAGTAACTCTATCTATAGAGTGATTCAAGAGGAAGGTTTATAATTTATAATACATGGATGATATAGTAGAAAAACAATGTGCACCCGTGCGAAGCAGGGGCGCGCGGGCGGGTCGCTAGTGTAATATAATACCAACACTATTGAAACTATATAATATAATAAGTAATTTAACAGAGAAAGCAAAAGTAAACAGAACATTTATTACCTCAGCTATATTACCTCAGAGGTAATGCAATATGTATAGCTTGAAGTGACCTTTCAAACTCCGGTGGCACTCTCCTAAGTCGGATTGTTCCGTCACGTGATCTAAAAACTTCTAAAAAAAAAAAAAGAAAGAAAATACATTTATTTGACATATACAACAAGAAAAGAAATACATAGGTACATACAAAATTACAGCTATAAACAGAGACAAAACGAAAGAAGAAACAGTACCAAAAACAAAAGAAAACATAACTGTAGGTACGCCAAAAAGGCCCTGACTCAGCAATTGCTGCTTAACAAAGTAGGTAGCCTACCTTGTCAAGCAGCGCTGGTTTTCAGTCAGAGCCTTGAGTAGGATGACTAGTATGTATGATGATTCTAGTATTTGTTTGGTTTTTTCGCAGCTCCAGCCTACAGCGACATATACCAAGTCATATCATGTCCGAGCATTTGTCAAGAGGTATACGGTCTTCTATTCATCAGTGTTGCGCTACAAAAATACAAGATACTATTAGACGTATAGAAGGGAGACTGCTTTCTCTTGTCAGAATTTACATTCTACTCATGTCTAATTATACATTGTCATGTTGCAAAATTTGCGATTAACCACCCATAATATTTGATTTGTAGAGCTCTTTGTGAAGGGCTCGGTCGGGGAAGTACTACCGCCAGGCCTTTTCAGCCACCAAGCAGCAACGCTGTGGTTCGGTTTGAAGAGTGTGGTCGCCGGCGTAATTACAGGCACATGAGGCTTAACATCTGTATACCTCAAGTTGATGGAAGCAGGGCAGTGCATAGTAGGGCTTTGTTAAAGGTGATGGTTACCACTTGACATCTGGTGGGTCATCTGCTTGTGCCATCAGCTAGTTAGGTTATACAACTTCTTAGCTGATGCTGATTAATGGCCCAAAACTGGTTTAAAACTGTAGTAGGAGTGTAACACACAAAATTGATTAATAATGCGCTTTTACATCCCTTAAAATAATCTACATAACTGAAATAAACTAATTATTTACAGTTTTTAAATGAAGCTCGGTTCTATGCCATTCACTAAAGAGCTAAGGGCGTGTAAACACCAGGTAATCCATCCCATGACGTAAGATTATTTAAACATTCATTTTGTAGTTACACTTCTATGCGCTCGTTTTATTATTTATTTTATGCTCGTGCCGAATATCGTTGGGCAAAACCGGAACACGAGAATCATGGACTAAAAACCATTTTGTAATAAATAAAAATCGAAATCGTCGCTAACGAACGTTGATAGATAGATAGATAGATAGATAACTCTTTATTGATTACCACAACATAATTAGTTAAACACATTTTACTTAAAAACGAACACTTTGTAGCAATACAATGGGCGGCCTTATCGCTAACAGCGATCTCTTCCAGGCAACCTTGGGATGGACAGGAATTAACATAAAAGAGAGAGAGGGGGGGGAGTCTAATGTGATTTTAAATACATACTTTGCAATTTTATTAACTCTATTTTAAATAATATAAATACCTACATAAACATTACATAAACAAAAAAAAATTACACAGATAAATATTATATATGTATATATACATATATACCAACCTATATATAGTTATATATATATATATAAATATAAATAATACCTAGGACAAAGATATTAAACACATGCAAGGTAGTGATCGACGACCATGCTTTTAAAGATTGCAAGAGACTTTGCCTTCCTGATGTTGACAGGTAATGCGTTCCACAGGCGGGAAGCATGCACTGTAAAAGACTTCTCATAGAAGGAGGACGAGTGAACAGGCGTTTTAAGCTGAAAGGTGTCGGAGGAGCGAAGGTTTCGAGGGTTGGAAAGGTGTAGAAATTGAAACCGCTCCTTGAGGTATAAAGGTGTTAAAGGGTAGAAAAGAGTATTGTAAAGAAGATAAAGGGTGTGAGCATTCCGGCGAAAGCGGATTGGCAACCACTTCAGTTTATCACGAAATTCGGAAATATGGTCGTATTTGCGTAAACCAAATATGAAGCGTATGCAGTAATTTTGGAGTCTCTCAAGCTTATAAAGTTGCTCTTCAGTGATGTCTATGAAGCAAGCATCAGCATAATCAAGGATCGGGAGGAGGAGGGATCGTGCAAGCGCAGTTTTGGTTGCCGTAGGCAGAAAATTCCGAAGTCTCCTAAGAGAAGCACCTGAAGCAAATATTTTCCGACTGAGTTCAGCTAAGTGTGGTCGCCATGAGAGTTGCTTGTCAATTAGTACGCCTAAGTTTTTAACCGAATCACTAAGCTGTATATGTTTACCGTCGAAAATTACTTGGGGAAGATTGAACCAGTCTATTTTAGAAATCATTCTAGAACTACCAATAATAATGACCTGCGTTTTGTCTGGATTGACAGATATGCCAAAGGATTGACTCCAGTCTAAAATACGACGCAGATTAGAGTTAGTGGTGTCAAATGCTTCGTGTAGGTGATCTAGAGATGTTTGGGTGTAGATTTGGAGATCGTCTGCATAGAGGTGATAAGACATGGAAAGGTGTTGAGAAATAGAATTTATAAAGATTGCAAAGAGAAGAGGAGATAAAACACCGCCCTGTGGCACACCAGCTTTGATATCACACCATGATGAGTATGAGTCATCCAAGCGGATACGCTGCCGACGGCCATGCAGGTAACTTCGAAACCAGTCAATTACCATAGGAGATATGTTAAGCGAGCGAAGTATGGCTAACAGGATATCGAAGTCGACATTGTTGAAAGCACTACTAAAATCAAGAAGTGATAGCAGAGTCACTTTTCCATCATCCATGCCGCTGCGTATATCATCCGTGATTTTCACCAGGGCTGACACGGTGCTATGGCCAGTACGGAAACCAGATTGAAAGGGGTTGTGGAGATTGTTACTAATAAGGAAACTACTGAGTTGTTGGTGAACAAGGCGTTCTAGGACTTTAGAGAGGAATGGGAGAATGGAAATAGGACGGTATTCAGAAAAAGATGAGGGATTTGGCTTTTTAGGAAGGGGAGTGACTTGAGCTTCTTTCCATACTGATGGAAATATGCCAGTAGTCAGGGATGCATTGAGTATATGCCGGATAACGGGAACTACTTCATCAATGATAGGGATTATCATGTTCCGGCTGATACTATCACTTCCGATGGCATTTGAGGATATGGATGCTATGCTCTTCTTAACATCACTATCAGTGAATTGAGTAAAACAAAAACTAGAGTGGTCAGGAATTGGAGTAGTTGACAGATTGTTTAAGGTTAATGCTTTCTTGTTACTATCGATCAAAGAAGAAGTGGAGAAGTGTTTATTTAAAGAATCTATGTTCAAATCCTTGGGAGTGTTGTCTTGACGAGACTTTCCAATTCCTAGTGACCTAAGAAACTTCCAAACTTTGGCAGGATCTTGATCATCAATAGAGTCATGAATGTAACGGCGTTGGGCATCTCTACACACTCTATTACAGCGATTCCGGCTATCTATATACTTTTCCCGGTTGACATCAGATGGACGTTGCTTGTATTTGGATTTGTAGACGACTTTCTTGTGCATAGCTGATCTGAGTTCATTCGTAATCCAAGGCGCTGGGAGATGCTTGAGCTTAATAGCTCTTACAGGGGCATGAACGTCATACAGATCGATCATTGCACAATTGAAAAGCTCAACTTTGTCATCTACAGTACTTGCACTCACGATGTTGGTCCAGTCGATGTTGCTGGCATCTGACTTTAAATTTTCCAGATTTAAACCACCAAAGTTTCGTTGCAGGAGAATTTTTGGCTTGGCTTTAGGCGGACGTACTTTATAAGATAGGTAAATTAGATCATGGTAAGAGAAAGCGTCCGCGGAACACTGACCGTGGTTAGCCACATGGTTCAGAGATGATACGAATATTAAGTCTAGAAGAGAGGGTATACAATTAGGAAAATTATGGGTAGCACTAAGGGGAAGGATGTTTAAATTGGACGCATTTACTAAGGATTTCAGTAACTTTGATCGATGATCTTGCTTAAGCAAACAGGTGTTGAAATCACCCATGATAATAGTGTGGTCAACAGTACCAACAAAATCTTCTATAAGTTTTTCAAAGGAATGGAAATAGTTAATACGTTCAGAAGGGCAGTAAAAAACACCGAGTAAAATTTTTCTGTGTGAGAGTAAAATTTCCAAAAAGAGATGCTCACCAGCGTTCGGTGGCGATGGTTGCGCTGATACACTTAAAATTGAAAAAGGAATATGGGCACGGATATATATGGCAACGCCACCACCACCACACCAGGTGCGGTCATTTCTTACGAGGACAAAGCCTGGTAAGGAATAAGAGGTTGTAGGGAGACATGGCTTTAACCAAGACTCTGATACTAAGATCGCGTGGATGTTCTTATGCTCAAAAGACGCCAGCATATCGGAATAGTGGGCCGGAATGCTCTGTGCATTAATATGCAAAACATTAAGGTTTTTAGGGAAACCAGAAGCAAATGAGTTTACAGTGGATGAAAGAGACGGGATACTGCTAAAACTGTCAACGCTGTCAACATCTGAAGAAGAACATGAAACAAAGTCATCAACATCATCATCATGCATCTTAGAATAAAAATATAAAAATAAATAATATACCTACAATAAATACCTATAAATAATATTAATAAGCAAAAGATACCTTATAGGTATCTACTAATACTTTTTATGTCTTACTGCCCACCTGCCAGTTGTGAATAGAGATACAAGTCGAATATGTTAAAATTAAAACAAACTAGTACTTACTTACGTAATACACACATAAACTGTAGGTACAATATAAAAAAAAAAATAAAGTAAAAAATAGTATTCCCGACCGAGCGAGCCAGTTGTAGGTACGTAAGTACACAAATATTATTATATATACTCAAGATAAATAGAAGAGAAGCAACACATAACTTAAAATGCAGCTAGTCATAATAATCTATAGAATAATAAAAAGCATTACGGAACTGTGGTAGAATGCAAGAAGGCGTAATGCCATTTTTCGTGACAAGATCAATTGACATGACTGTCCAATCTGATTGACAGTGACAGATAGACAATCAGAGATAGCTAATCAATTTTTGTTGCTATTGCTAAATAAATTTCATTAGAAAGTTTTTGATGGTTACTGGTGTAAATAAAAATTAAAAGCTACCCGAATGGTAGTACCTATATTGTCACTAAGTGCTAAGGACGCTAAATTACTACCTACCTACCCGGTCGGAAGAAAAAGAAAGAGAAGCACTCGCGACACTACTTTCTAACCGCAGCGACCCGCCTTGGTTTCGATGTTCCTGCAATCGCCTTTGTCGCAGGCGCAGGCGATGGCGGCGGCGGCGTTGGCTTCGGTGTGGCGTCCTTCTGCCCCTCGATGGCACTGAGGTCCTCCATGCGACTGACGCGGTGGCGACTACCATTGGCACCAATCACATAAACGGTGCCTTGCATCGTCCAGCAATGGGACATCCCAAAACGCTGTCTGGCCTCCATAAACAAATCGTGTCGCGTCTTTGTCAGGAACTCAGATACAGTTATACCTGACCCCTTCAGGGATGACTTGACGGACCATATTTTGTCACGGATTGCCACATCCCGAAGTTTGAATAGGATGGGTCTAGGCTTACCAGATGTGGATTGCCGGCCCATCCTGTGACAACGACTTATGTCACCGGATGTGAAGCCACCTTGCTTCAACGAAACCACAACTGTGTTGACCACAGCAGCTGCAGTATCCTCTTTCTGCAGCTCCGGAACGCCATGAAGCAACAGGATCTTGCGCCTGCTACGCATTTCCTGCTTGTCCATTACTCCAGCAAGATAGGCCACCTGTTGTTGAAGAGACCTTAGCGAACCCATGATGAAGTTCTTGAAAGCTGCAAACTCTTCAGATAAACTTTCAATGTTGGAGGCTGGTGCAGTCTTCTTGCGCAGGGTTTCATCAAAGGAATCCATCCTTTTGGAGAAGGTCCCCATCATTTCGGCGAGTGTGTGACTGAGTGACTCATTGATATTCTCCATTGTGTGACAGTGCAGCAAAAGTGTAGATTCAGTGTAGTTTTATTGTGATATTCACTGGTTGGCAGGTGTGGTATACTAGATATTACAGTTTTTCATTAAAATATCTTTGAATATTAATTTTATTTATTATTTATTTATAGAGCTCTTTAAAATGTCAGTTACAAGTTTTAACGCCTACCCCAAAAAGAACGTTGGTCCTACCTTTATGAATAAAGACTAGTGTTGCCAGCGCCTTAGCTTTAAATCACACCTAGCGTTCTTACGTTACGTTAACGTTAACACACACACAACGTTAACGACACACCAATAATCTAGTGAAAGAGCATACATGGTTAGATAGTCATGAAGGGTAGTCTCACTTAATCAAAACACGTCATCGAGTTCCACATTTGTATAATAATCCAAACCCATAACCAATAACATCAATACGTCAAACAATCTGCGTAAGTACATAACCAATTATAAAACTTTTCATAGATAAGTATAAAACGAATAATTATATAACAACAAAGGAAAACTAGTAGTTCGCCTCAGTACTCCGTTCGGTCTGAGCGCAGGCAAGCGAATCACCACTGCTGTGCGCGCCATCTGCTTATAAAGGCAGCGCGCCGGGCGGTTCTGAGTCACGCTACAGGTGGCGTGGCCAGTGACGTAACTTGTTTACGAATCTGTATCGTTTCTTTGTTAAAAACCGAGCTTTGGCGCCGTGGCGATAACATCCGGCCATCCTGCGCACGCATCCGTCCCTGGATAGCGTCATAGTCTGATGCGAAAACTGAAAACATTAAACAGTTAAATTCCCTTTCACAGTGCTAGGTTACAGTTTGTACATTTTCTTTATATTAGTCCCCACATAGTATTCAATGAAACTTAGCCAAAAGTCAACCTATCAGTGGTACTTATAATGTTTGAAGTAGTAGCATTAGACATCATTGATTAATTTAGCTGAGTGCCCTTCACGCTGCCATTCCATCAACAGCCAACAGTTGAAAGATTGAAACCTGAAATGTACAAATTAACATGAATTTAGTTTACTGACATCTGAACTTATCTAAAAATTGTTCCATCGGCGGCCAGTATGAAATAATATTTTATCAATTGTGATTTTCCCTAGGTGATGCCTTTGGCCAACCCTAGTTGCATTATCACCACAAAACATAAAACATCACCATTGATTAATTTAGCTGAGGGCCTTTCATTCTGCTATTCCATCAACGGCCAGCAGATGAAAGACTCCTTAATTCATTTGGCTGAGTGCCCCTCACCCTGCTGTTCCATCACCGGCCAGCAGATGAAGGACTCCTCAACCTCAACCTCAACTGTACAAAACGATATGAAGTTATATTACTGAAATCTTAACTTATCCAAAACTGTAATAATATTTTAGAATGGTGATTTTCCCTAGGCGATGCCTTTGGCCAACCCTAGTTGCATATCACCACCAGACATAAAACATTCTCATTGACTAATTTGAATGAGTGCCCCTCACCCTGCTATCTCATCGTCGACCAGCAGCTGAGGGACTCCTCAATTAATTTGGCTGAGTGCCCTTCACTCTGCTATTCCATCGTCGGTTAGCAGATAAAAGACTCCTCAACAAAACAAAATCATTTTGTACAGCTGAACACAATGACATGAATCTATATAACCGGTACCCAGACTTATCCACAACTGTTCCATCGCCGGTCAGTATGAACTAATATTGTCTAAATACCGGAAACACATATCCATGCTCAAAGCCAATTCACTACAGACACCAGTTATCCCACAACAGAATCTAAATACAACTTATCGATAACATCCGGTCTAATTTCAGTCAGAAAGCTATCATATTTTCCAAGTCTGCTATTTCAATAAATCGTTTCGAAGATCATAACTCACATACCAGCTACTTGATAGGTATCTATCGTGACCCCAAATGTTATTCATTTTAAACGAACCTTTGTAGAGAGGCATTAGTTTTTTACTTTGGTCATCGTTAGGGTGACTTTGAATGTTAAGTACCACCAAGTTACAGTCTCCAACGTTATAAATAAGCTTTTAAACAAGATTCACACCTACCCACATCTTTTAAGTTTTTTTTTTTACTAGATTTACTTTTATGTCTTGTAATGTACGTAAAATTTTGTTTTCAAACTGGTTCTCATGTAAGTGAATTATTGTAATTCTGTATGAAAAATAAAGATTTATAAACCATTAAACCTTTATTCCTTTTTTTTTTTTTCCTGTTTAGTTAGGGACATTTACAATTTACCACATTGACATTATACCATTTTTGTCTTTTGCACACAGACATCTCGGAAAAAACTATTGTACCCAAAGATTTTATAATGTCCCAAAAGTTATTCACCGAGCGGGATTGGAACCCGCAACCTTCCCTTTGATACAGGGCTGCGCATTGTGATTTCCTTGTAGTAAGTACTATAAATCTAATAAATATAATAATGTACCCATACCCGTATTTTGTTGCCACATAAAATACACACGTTTAAGCAAAATAAATTCAATATCAATATGTTAAATGCAATTTATACAGTTTGATTTTGCAATAGTTTTCTTCAAATGGGGAAACCAAAATTTTGACCTGATTCTTTCGACAGTTTTATCTACAGCAAAAAAAAATACTACACAGTCGTTACGATTAGCTCGAATAACGTGTACCATACGCATTTCTTTTTTACTACCAACCATTGTTGTTGTTACCCAACATCTTCCGAATTCTACTTGTGTTATGTACTACGATATACTTTTTCCCAACAACTCGTACTCATAAAATATCCGTCTTTGTCTCGGCCTCACCTGACTTTTAAAATGTCTTGAATATTACATATTTATTATACTGGGGTATTTTTTTTTTCGGCGGGTAAGTATATTTTACCGAGGATATGAGAAAGATATCGTCACAACTTTTAAAATTTCCTGTTTCTGTAGCAACAATTCAACAAACAATGATTCGTATCGCCAATCGAACCTTTTATAATATATGTATAACTGATATGGTATTATATCTTGTACCCAAAAACCTATTTGCAGAAAGCACCACTAGAACAGTTTTGTTGAAAATATTCTCTACTACGTTTTATCCACATACCAACATCCTATCCATGAGTGCTTCATAAATTCTGGTATGACTGACGATAATACAACATAACAACAACTCACGGTCTTCGATGTAGCTTACTGTTTTTGCGCCTCCGATCATTGCCACTACTGCTATTGGCACTGGAGCAGCTACCTGAGCTAGTCGATAGTTTCCACCTCGATCTTCGTTTGCGCTTACAAGGCGGCATCTTGTGGGCGTAGCAAGTTAACACTTCTGATGAAAGAGCATACATGGTTAGATAGTCATGAAGGGTAGTCTCACTTAATCAAAACACGTCATCGAGTTCCACATTTGTATAATAATCCAAACCCATAACCAATAACATCAATACGTCAAACAATCTGCGTAAGTACATAACCAATTATAAAACTTTTCATAGATAAGTATAAAACGAATAATTATATAACAACAAAGGAAAACTAGTAGTTCGCCTCAGTACTCCGTTCGGTCTGAGCGCAGGCAAGCGAATCACCACTGCTGTGCGCGCCATCTGCTTATAAAGGCAGCGCGCCGGGCGGTTCTGAGTCACGCTACAGGTGGCGTGGCCAGTGACGTAACTTGTTTACGAATCTGTATCGTTTCTTTGTTAAAAACCGAGCTTTGGCGCCGTGGCGATAACACTAGTTTAATTTATGTTAGTTACAAATGTGTTTTTTAATTCCGAATAGAACCTAGATTTTTTTTGGCAAAAATAGTGCATCGTGTGAAGCTAAACTAGCGAGCCCGCGTTCACTTCGATAAGCTATCAGGTTGCGATATGAAGGCTGCGATCAATTTGCTTATCCGCACGCTTGCAACAAATTGCCGCCATTGTGTACGATAGATTATGTAAAACGAAGCCCATTTGTATGTTAACTAATGGTGGTGTAGCTGATAGACCAGTTCGTTCAGTACACAGAAATCTTATCGCTCAGTAGCGATTTCTTTCAATTTCTTGGGATATTCTTATAGCAGCTTTGCTGTGTTTCGGTTTGAAGAGTGTATGGTTGCCGTTGTAATTACAGGCACATGAGCCTAACATCTGCCTCAAATCGATAGACGCAGGGCAATGCATCGTAGGGCACGTTCCTATCGTACGTGACTGACGAGGCAATGTTTTATGTGGTGGTTACCACTTAACATCAGGTGGGCCATCAGCTAGTTGTATGAAAAAATTAAAAACGATTGTTAGTGTTGATGAATAAAAATTTAAAAAAGTCTGTATACATATACTCGATCTACATTCGTATAAATTAATAATGTTTTCACACAGCGCCATCTGAACCCAATCTGAGCAATACATCCTTACACCACACTGATTCGAAAGAAACTACTTAGTGACACGACGAGAAGAAGACAGAGTTTAAAAATAAATTGTTACTTTGTTGGACCTTCCAGCTATCTTCCCCAAAACTAAGCAAAGGTGTGGTGCCGAATAGAGGTTGTAATACTGTATTTACCATACACAAGCTTGTCCTAGATGCACGACATATGCACTAGCTGGAATATCTCAGCTTTGCCATTTGTATGTAAACTAATGACGAGTGTCGTTGTATGGCACTCGCGACAAGGCGACGAGACAGATCCTGTTGCATTTTGCTTTTACAGCTTTATTTTTATGAGCCGTCGTCTCTGTATTTTGAAAGCTCCACAGAACTGTGTAGCATGTCGTGTTTGTTTGTGCTGCGTTATTTTTATCGCTGCAGTTATAAAACTCGATGTGCACTAGTGGTTTAGACACCTGCAAACTACCCTGCAAACAACTACACCTGGACAAAGTTTTTGATTGGCTTTGTGATTGCTCCAATTTATAAAAAAATAATAATAATAATATAGCCTTTATTTATCCGTTGAATTACATGTTATTATCACGATACAATTTCACTTGATTTTATGTTAATGTTTCGTTTCATATTTATAAAAATTAATACATTAACTTATTATGTTTTGCAGCTTAATTCTTAGCGATTTACTGTTTACAAGTTGTAGTAGCGCCACCTAGCATCAGCCTTGCACGCATTTTTAGAGGGTTTTTTTTTTTTTTTTTTTTTTTTTACTTGCAACACTGGGACTTGTCAATCAATTCAGTCTTACCCCACCACCGATACTTCCAGAACGGCGGGTCGTAGGCAATCTAGAACTCATTCTGCGTTTCCGTGCTCAAGCCTTCGCACGTCTTCGTCTCCTCAACTTTAAATTTAAAAAAGAAGTCACCGAAGATGGGAAAAAAGAGGAAACACGAAAAAACAGAGGAAGAAATTCGTCGTAAAATTCAAAAGCTGCAAAATCAACTTTCGAAGACTACAAATGAACGTTCTATATCGGAAGAAAGATTTGAAGGTAAGCCTATCTTTTGAAAAGTTTTGAACGGTTCTGTAAATTTTGATCAATAAGTGATGCGTACTGCTATATACTTGGGCTGTTACTGTCACGGTTGTTGATCAAAAAATATGATGCGAGGGTACCACACCTGGGTTGCCTCTGTCATTTTTTAAAAAAGTGATGCGTACTGCTAATTTTTTGAGCTGATACTGTCACATTTTTTTTTTGAAATATACATTCTAAGCAGATGTATACTTTTAATCCGCAGATTTTCCGCTGGACACGCCCTATTATGGCTCACCATATTGCGAGTCTGCGATGAATACGATTCAGTATGAGGAAGCACCGCCTCATTTACGTTCACCGAGCCCACCCGCCCTGAGTCTACCCTCACCGAGTCCACCCTCGCCGCAGACGCACTCGCCGTGTCCCGTCGCAATAGATGACCCGCAGCAACCCGTTTCATCACCGCCTCCCCAGCCTGGTACGTCAGAAGAAAATAAAACCGGTGAACTGGAACTGGACGATGAAATCCTCCAGTTATTGGGCGATGCTCCAAAGGCAGAGACTCCTTTAGGTCCGCCGATTCATAAAGACGTTGCCCAGCGATGGCAAGACATTCTTTCAAAAGGCCTATCAAAGGATGTAAAGGAAAATCTCCTTAAGGACTATTTAGTCCCTAGCAACTGCGATTTCTTGCTGGCCCCTGCTCTCAACCCGGAAGTTAAGGCTGCCCTACATGATGGCTTGGTAAAAAGAGATTCTTCACTCCTACACAAGCAGAAGCAGCTTGGCATTGCACTGTCAGCATTAGCCTCAGCTACAGAGATGATTATATCCAACGAAACGTCAAAGCAAAAGATTCTAAAACCACTTAGTGACGCTTGCCGTATTCTTTGTGACAGCCACTTTTCTGAAACAAGAACTCGCAGAGGCTTTGTCATAAGTTCAATAAATTCGAAATTAAAAGACACTCTTATTGAATCCAGTCGGGATAAGCTTTTATTTGGAGAGAATGTGTCTGAAAAACTGAAAGCTGCTAAGACTATTCAGCAGTCGGGAGAAGCCTTGAAAAATGCCCAGAAGCCAAAGTTTCAACGAGCAAATGTTGCCTCGACCAGTGGAAACAAGAGCCATTTAAACTTCGTGCCTCAACATCGAAAAACGGACAACAAGCCGAACAACAGTCGGAGAACAACCAACTACTCCCAGCGGCAGTCGCACAGCAGCAACAATGCGCGACGCCCCAGCGACCGGCCGCTTCCAGTGAAGTCATCGTCGGCCGCTCATCACCGGAGATAGTTGAACTCCAGGTACGATATGCTGGCAGGCTTCAGCATTTTCTTGACCAATGGTCTAAAATTACAGATGATGACATAATTTTATCTTGGGTAGAAGGATACACTATCCCATTTAAATCTACTCCATTTCGGACTGATAAACCCAGTGTTTTCCCGAAATCTCAACAAGAACGCCAAGATTTTGATACCTGTATTAATAATTTGCTAAGCATCAACGCCATATCCCACTGTGATCATGAACCTGGCGAATTTTTATCTTCCGTATTCCTAGTGCCAAAACCGAACGGTGAAAAAAGGTTTATTTTAAACTTAAAATGCCTCAACAAGTTTGTTAAAACAAATCATTTTAAAATGGAAGACTTCCGCACTGCTTCAAAACTAATAACCGAAAACTGTTATATGGCATCTATAGATTTAAAAGATGCTTATTTTTTAATTTCTGTAAATGAATCGCAACGAAAGTACCTACGCTTTGAATATGACAATCATTTATTCCAGTTTAATTGTTTACCTTTCGGTTTGTGCACAGCCCCGTACGTTTTTACTAAGTTATTAAAGCCCATAATGGAATGGTTACGAAAAACGCATCAAATGATCTCAGTGGTTTATCTCGATGATATTCTTTGCATAGGCAGAACATTCTCAGAATGTGCAGATAACATTAGCTTTACAAAGACTTTGTTTGAAGGTCTAGGTTTCTTGATCAACTTCGAGAAAAGTTGTTTACAACCTAAAACTCAATGCAAATTTTTAGGTTTCATATTTGATTCCGTGAATATGTTATTAAAATTACCTGAATCTAAGAAAACTAAAATTAAAGACAAGCTTTCCAATATTTTACACTTAAAAAGATGTACTTTGCGTGAATTTGCCCGATTCGTCGGCTTATTAGTATCTGCTTGTCCTGCAATTCAATATTCATGGTTATATACAAAATATTTTGAACAGTTTAAATATTCTTGTTTACTTAACAACCCCAGCTATGACCAAGTAGTTACCTTACCAAAACAATTAAATTCTGACATTACTTGGTGGTTGAATCATATTGATCATGGATATAATCACCTACATTATGATGAGTTTGATCTGGAAATATTTTCCGATGCATCTACCAGTGGCTGGGGTGCCTATTGTAATGAAAATGAAGGATTTGGATACTGGAAAGATTGTGAAAAAGATTTGCATATAAATGAGTTGGAGTTAAAAGCAGCGTTTCTCGCACTAAAATGTTTTACAAGACACCTACACCATTCAAGAATATTATTTCGGATTGATAATGTTACTGCTATTTCATGTATCAATAGAATGGGTAGCATTCAATTTGAACATCTTAATCAAATTGCCAGAGAAATCTGGCAGTGGTGTGAAATGCGTAAATTAACTGTTTTTGCATCCTATATTAACACAAAAGACAACTGTGAAGCAGATCAATTATCCCGAAAAAGATTTGAGGACACCGAATGGGAACTAAACAATGATGTTTTCAACAAAATTACGCATTGTTTTGGTTTTCCTGATATAGATCTGTTTGCAAGTAGATGCAATGCAAAATGTGATATTTATGTAACGTGGAAGAATGATCCTGAGGCATGGGCAGTTGATGCCTTTACTATATCATGGAAAAATCAGTTCTTTTACGCATTTCCTCCTTTCGCTCTAATAGCAAAGGTACTACAAAAAATAATTAAAGAGAAAGCTGAAGGTATAATTGTGGTACCATACTGGCCATCTCAACCGTGGTACCCTGTTTTTCATAAAATTATTAACTCTGAATTATTGTTTTTCGGCCCTGACACTGAACTATTAACTTCTCCTTTCAGGGTGAACCACAATCTTCACAGAACCCTGAAGTTGGTTGCCGTGAAGCTTTCCGGAACTCTTTACTAAAGAAAAATTTATCACCTAGTACTGTTGAAATTATGCTGTCATCATTAACTAGTTCTACCTACAAACAATATGATGGATGTATTAAAGCGTGGATAATTTACTGTAACTTTCACCATTACGATTATACCACAGCTTCAGTCCCAATAGTTTTAAATTTCCTTACAGATATTTTCAATAAAGGTGCCAAATATGGTACCATCAATTCATACAAATCAGCGTTATCTTTGTTATTAGATAATTTAGATGATGTTAGAGTAAAACGGTTTATGAAAGGAGTTTTCAAGTTGAGACCTACCAATCCAAGATATAACCTAACATGGGATCCAAGTTTAGTGCTTGATTACTTGGCACATAATTGGCCAAATACGGAGCTCAACTTGGAAACTCTTTCCAAGAAAACTGCAGCTCTGTTGGCTTTGGTAACGGCACATCGCGTGCAAACTCTTTCATTAATTAAGTTAAAAGACACTAAGATTCAATCTCCTAATTATATAGTTATTACCATACCAGAACTAGTTAAAACTTCAAAACCTAACTCTTGGCAGCCAGTGTTAAGGATACCTTATTTTGATAGCCGTCCCGAAGTATGTCCAGCACGGTGTTTGGAAACTTACATCAATAAAACTCAAACACTTCGTAAAAATGATTCTTTGTTTATTAGTTATAAAAAACCTCACAACAATGTAACCTCACAAACACTGAGTAAATGGATAAAATATGTACTTCATAGCAGTGGAGTAGATACTTCAATATTTAGTGCCCATAGTACTCGCCATGCAGCCACGTCCACAGCCAACAGACTTGGAGTTAGTATTGACCTTATTAGAAAAACTGCAGGTTGGACAAATTCCTCTTCAGTTTTTGCAAAATTTTATAATAGACCAATCATTGATGATCCCAATTCCTTTGCTACAGCTGTTCTTTCTGCTAATGATTGTAACCTGTAAAATAAAGTTGATTTAAAATTTAACTAATTTCATTAATTTGTTTTCAAGAAAATTATGATTTAATGTCTTGATTGTTATTACTTACTACTACCAGATAATAATTGATGTACCTACGAATAAAACAACAAAATTATACTTGGTTGTTTTTATTCCATTTCACATTTACTCGCTCTGAACATCTACAACTTGTAAACAGTAAATCGCTAAGAATTAAGCTGCAAAACATAATTGAAAATCAAACGAACTATGTGAAGTTCGATGACAATTATGTGAGCAGCTTAATTCGATGCGATTTACGCACACCCTCCCTAGAATTTATGATTAAAAAGTTTATTAGGTTACTATACTAAGCTAACCTATTTCTTTCTGCTCCCGGCCCTATAAAATGTAAATGAGAAATGAAAGAAAAATGTGTGCTCTAAACGAAATGAGTTCTAGATTGCCTACGACCCGCCGTTCTGGAAGTATCGGTGGTGGGGTAAGACTGAATTGATTGACAAGTCCCAGTGTTGCAAGTAAAAAAAAAAAAAAAAAAAAAAAACCCTCTAAAAATGCGTGCAAGGCTGATGCTAGGTGGCGCTACTACAACTTGTAAACAGTAAATCGCATCGAATTAAGCTGCTCACATAATTGTCATCGAACTTCACATAGTTCGTTTGATTTTCAATACTATCATACAAATTTCATTTCATATTTATAAAATTAATAACCTAAAGTACTTTTACTAATATTTTTTATTTAAGCATGCTTTTTATTTATTTTTATTATTAATTATTTATTCATTCAAGGATCTCTGTCCGAGTGAAGGCCTCCTATAAAAAAAATATGTGTGGATAAATAAGCGTGGACCACGGGAATCGCATTACTAATGGAATACATACTTACTTGTTTACTATTTTATTGTAAATTCTATCCTACTCCTACTAATATTATAAACGCGAAAGTTTGTAACCATGGATGGATGGATGGAAGTTTGTTACTCTTTCACGCCGCAACCACTTAAAGGATGGATGAAACTTGGCAGAGAGATAGATTATAGTCTGGAATAGCGCATAGGTTACTTTTTATCTCGTGGGAATACCGGGATTTAAATCTACGCGGGTGAAACCGCGGGGCGCAACTTTTACTACATAATATAATTTTTTTTAGAAGTTTCTTTCTAGATACGAGCTAGTTGCGTGACTCTAAATACCGCAAATACCCATTGTCCTCACCAAAATACTTCAGCGCTTTTGTACAAGATAACATTAGTCTAGGATATTAAAGAGCCCTGGTACACGAACATTGGCAGTATTTTCAGTAAATCTAACAGAGAAACGGACATTGGAGATGACAAACAAGCTACCTCTTTCCTTGCGTTGCTTCACTGTCTTTCAATATTATTGAAATAAAACAAAAACACAGTTTAGAAAATATCACGTTGATTTATATAAATATCAAAGATCCAGAAGACATACCATTTTGATCTTAACAAGTTTTCCTACTCAAAAGTTTGTATTACTCGTTTTCATCTTATGCTCAAAAGAGTAGGAAAACTACTCTCGCTCGCAAAAATTTAAGGGTCACCTTGGAAAATAGCAATATATTTAAGATATTATGAAACTGTCTACTTTTGCTTATGAAATCAAACCAAAAGAAGTTATGCGGACTGGCATAACTTTTCATAATACCTTTTTTACTGTGATGCTACGAATAAATTTCTTAAAAAATGCTTTAAGAAAAAACTGCCTGTTTCAGATTGTGATTCATTTTTCAATTTCGATCACCTGATTTTAATTTTGGATAAATATGGGACTCGAAATTGATTCTCCTTATTCAATACCCAGCGAGAAGTTATTCCTATATTAAGTATATCGTACTAGTTGCGCCCCGCGGTTTCGACCGCGCAGATTTAAATCCCGGTATTCCCACGGGATAAAAGTAGCATAGGTGCTATTCCAGACTATAATCTATCTCTCTGTCAAGTTTCATCCAGATCCGTTCAGCGGTCCCGGCGTGAAAGAGTAACAATCATCCATCATACAAACATAATTCAATACAAACTTTCGCATTTATAATACTCGTAGTAGTAGGATATTCTTTTGCTGTATTTATTGAAACTGAAAAAACTGAAAACTGAAACAGCTTCACGACTTTGATCCCCAGGCACGGTAGATATCCCTTCAGATCTCCCAGTACCAAGTAGGTACTAATTCAAGATTCTTTGAGGATGTCTAAGGGGTCAGAGGTACGTCCAAACATTACATTTGGCACATACCCACATTTTGCAGTAGTTAGTATTCCATACGTGACAGGTTGCAAGCCCATCGCCGCTGTTAGAATACTAACTGGTTTCCTCACGATGTTTTCCTTCACCGTTTAAGAGCACTGGCATTGCGCACATAAATTTTTCGATAGAAAAATCCATTGGTGCACGACCGGATTCGAACCTGCGACCTTACGATCGGAAGGCGGGGTCACTCCCACTAGACCACCGGTGCTCTTATTGTGTGTTCTCGGTGTTTTTATTGTGTGTGTTGATTTATAGTTAGGTGGCTTTAGATTGAAAAAAAAAACTATTTCATTTGACGGTGGTCAGTCTCTTAACGGGTGTCAAAACATCACTTTCAAAAAGACTCTCGACCTCGTAAGTGTCCATTAGGCGCCACTGATACTGTAACCCTATACGGTACCCGTTCGATGGGACTGGCAAAATAGAGCGGCCATTTTTCGAGATTTTCGTAACCTCGTTACTCGTTAGACATCGAGTGATAGCTTGTTATAACATTAAATAATTGGCAGGCACCCAGTGCCATCAAGCAAAAAGTAAACTTAGAACTTTATGGAAACTAGAGGTTTTGGAATGTACAAACGGAGCCCGTTCATATTGTTAGAACTAACCTAGGTTTCCGTTTTACGAAAATATCCATAAAAAACAATGACAGCGCAGCATACATTTACATAGCAATTTTATTATTAACGGTTCAAAATGCTCAAAAACTGAGGTAAATATTGTACTAAAACATCTTAATCTTATAATACTCTGTGTCTCTATCATTTTTCAATTTAAGGAATGTTTTTTTTGATAAATTAATTTCTTTTAGTATTTGTATTCTCAATCGTAATCTATAACTATAAGAATCAAAGTCCTGACTGACTGACATATAGACAACGCACAGCCTAAACCGCTGGTCGTAGAGACTTGAAATTTGAGGAGTACATAGTTCTTACAGCGTAGACGTGTACTAAGAAGGGATTTTTCAAAATTCAACCCCTAAGGGTTGAAAACGTTTGTATGAAAAATCGTATTCCTTCAACCTAGGAACTTGAAACTTAGAGGACAGATACCCTAAATTGAATAATTAAGTATGTCATTTTTAGTTTTTAGAACTACCCCCAATAGGGTGCAAAGGGGTGTTTTAGTTTGTATGGGAGTTTTTTAACGAGTGGTTCGATTGATTTCAAACTTGCAGTAAATATACTTCTAAATAAATAATTAAGAATGACATTTTTAGTTTTTGTAAACTACCCTTAATAAGGGTGCAAAGGGATGTCAAAGTTTGTACGAGAACTTTTGTACGCGTAGTGAGATTGACTTGAAACTAAAAGTAGATACTTAAATAACAAAAAAATATACTAATTTAGGGTTTTATCTCGGGTGGAATGCGCGAGCGGCATCAGAGGCGCAGCGGTGGCGGGCAAAGCGCGGGGCGGGGCCCTAGCTGGGTCTTGGACCGCTGTATCTAAGTCCTTAGGCGCAAAAGTACTAAGCTACGCGGGTGAAAACGCGGGGCACAGCTAGTATTTAAATAAACAGCTTCACGACTTTGATCCGCAGGCTCAGTAGATATCCCTTCAGATCTCTCAGTACAAAGTTATATTTAAGTAATTGGTGGATAACCGTGTTCATTTAATTAAATAAATAAAAAACTGCTTGTATGTAGTAGATAGTTTAATTTCTAATATTTTACTATACAAAATAAACGATTTTAGTCCAACAATAAACGGGATATAAAATACATATATTAATTGAAATTGAAACTAGTTACCCTTCAATAGAATAGAATAATAGAATAGAATAAGTTTATTTGCAACACATAGAAAAATATACATCAAACAGTTTTTAAATTAAAAGGCACCATAGGCATGTATTATTTTTACAATATTGGAATATAGGTACCTACCTTCCGTACTCCCTGGAGTATCGAGCGCTTTTTGCTAAATTACCATTTAAAATTGGCTCGCCAGGCAACATTGCTAGACAGTGTGCCACAGCCCAGTTGCCTCAAACAATAGTGGTTGATGGAACAACGGGGCACGCGTTGCAGAAACCAGACTATTCAGGAGAACCTCTGAATCAGGTTACGCTTCAATGAGAATATTTTAACTGCAATAGTATGTACATTGTACTAACTACCCACAACACAGGATATTCCTAGGGTGGGAGTTAGTGTTCGTACAAAATTAAATGTCAAATTTTGTCTTCAAAAAGCAGCATGTTTTTTGTATCAATAAATAAACTTTTTACTTTTTTTTTACTATTTGTACATACATTTTCATTTAGTTTTCGGAAAGGCCAATGGTCTGTAGTCCAAATAAATATAAAACTGAAAAAAAACTGAAACAGCTTCACGACTTTGATCTCCAGGCACGGTAGATATCCCTTCAGATCTCCCAGTACCAAGTAGGTACTAATTCAAGATTCTTTGAGGATGTCTAAGGGGGGTAGTCAGAGGTACGTCCAAACATTACATTTGGCACATACCCACATTTTGCAGTAGTTAGTATTCCATACGTGACAGGTTGCAAGCCCATCGCCGCTGTTAGAATACAAATAAATATATTTAATTTCAAACTGAAAAACAGCTTCTAAACTTTGATCCCAAGCCACGGTAAGCCCGTCCGATCTCTTTGGACCAAGTACGATTTATTTTTTGATTTATCTAAGGGGGTAGTCAGAGGTATATCCAAACATTACATTTGGCACATACCCCAATTTTGCAGTACCATTATTTAATTCACATTTGAGTTACCTAATAAATAATAATTTTGCAGAGATTTTTATTTTAATGTCAAAATCAATCTTATAAATCTATTAATCTTACATTTTTATTTACTGAATGTATTTCAAGAAGGCCGACCATAAGGAGTTTGTTAATTCTTGTTATGTACTTGTTGTGAATGTTTGAAAATGATCTTAGTTGAAAGTATAAAAGGAATATTCCGCTTCACGATTCACTCGGTTTGGTTTAATCGTAGTTTGTTCCGACCGTAGACACCATTACAGCTATCTGAGCAGTTGTAATGTTCGCGAAACATTTAAGGTGCACTTTGCGGTGGCAGATAAGTAGGTACAGCCAGCCATGACCTGCCGTCCGGTGGTCTATTACGGTTTACGTTTTCAAGGGCTAAGATAACGCGAATAGTTTTATACGGACATTTAGGTACCATGTGTAAACATGCCATTCTAACGCTGCGTTTACACTCAGCTTATGTCCGTGGCAACGCGAACGTCAACGCTCTCTCTCTTTCTCTCTCTCTCGCGTAACCGCACGCGTTGCCTTTCGTGCATTGGCCGTATCGCTGCTCATGTCTGCGCATTTGAGCTAAATGTAAGCACCCAAACAGACACGTACAATAGAAGAACTCATGCAAACGCATTATAGCAGATTAGTTCACAGAACTAGAGTCATCCAAAAAAATGGTTTAAGAAAATTGTTAAAGCTCTTGAGTGATTAGTGTTTTGGCTTTATTTCATAATTATTTATATGCATCTGTTAGTACCTACCTACCGTATGTATTCATAGTAATATAATATATTATTATGTGTTTATTATGTACCGATTTTTAATATTTATTATGTATACTTCTTTTAATATATAATTTTATATCAAATATTTAATACATATCCATGTGTGTGCACTACTCTTTCGGTTTTTTCAAAACTACACAAAGGTTAACTGGAAGAGAATGCTCTCTAGCATTAAGTTCGCCTATTTACGATACATTTTGTTTATGTGCAATAAATAATTTTAATTCTAAAGCTAGGAGTGGTGGAACCAACACAGGAGGTTGGTTCCACCAAAACGATAAACTTGAGCTGCGTATTGACATTTTAAGTTATACACACCGGTATGCGCGGCCACAACAACTCGACTACGGATGCTTTAGTTGCTTTGCAGCGCTGTTTAACTTAAACTGTTAAAACCGTCTCTTTTTTACAATTCTTACATTAGCGCTGTCTCTGTTTGCCATCACGCATTGGTGAGAGATGGCGATATTTTAAGCATAGTTTATCGTCTTGACTATTTTTTTGTAGTAAGGCTGTTTATGTTTAAAAATTATTTATGTTATTCGAATTAATACTTACTACTAATTATTAAATAATCCCTTTAATAAAAAGAACCTTTGTGAATACTTGATATATGTACTCGTAGCGTTTAAGCTCTACGATATCCCCTACGCCGTAGCATCTGCATTCACTACTACATCATGCTACGGCGCAGAGGATGTTGTACCTTGGTCAAAACAGCTCGATCCACAGTTATACAGGGCTACTGGACTCGATGTATTCCTTGGAGGCCGTCATAGTAGGGTTAAAATGCAACAACTATAACTAAATTTAATTAAATTACAAAAAAATAATGTTTGGTTAGTGATATTTACCAAAGTATTAGACATTTTTGAAAATTAATTAATAACAAAGATCTGCTATGGCATCAATTATGATAATAACTTTAAATAGATTTCCAAATGATTAAATCTGGAATTTTCATAAAAAACCAAAAATCTAACTAAGTCAAAAACTACTGAGCTACGGTAGAACATTTACATTTGGTGGCATAGTTTGTTGCATTTTAACCCTCCTATGCTGTCCTGCACGGAATAATATCGAGTTACCAGTAACCCTGTATATAAGTACCTCGATCTAAACATGAGTAAATACTTAATTTTCACCTGAGACCTTGCCTGGTTTCCGATCTCAGGAACGCGTTACGCAACGCTCAGTATGATAAGCAAGGGTGAATATGAATATCTTATTAGCACCGCCGGTTCTTAATTAAATTTCATTATTCCACATAGAATAAACAGCCGTCTACGCTTATTGTTTAAAATACTAGTATTATAATGTAATGGCAAGTGAATTCATAAACATATAATTATCTTACATTACGTATGGTTGGGACAAACATAGCCAAAAAAAAATAGGATGACGAGGTATGGGAGGAAAGGGGTATGTTAATAATAATGTATGGTTAGCAAGAAACAGTTATCTTTTTATTATTATAAAGAGACACATGAAGCGATGCAAAATTGAGCCCTCTGACTGCGAGGACAATGCCGCCCAGCGTACGGAATGGAGACGTCGAATACATCTCCAGGTGAACCAGTTCGAAGAAGATCGTCGACTGGATCTTGACAAAAAGCGAGACGAATTAAAGGCCAGACCACCAGCAGCCATCACATACAATTACGTTGGTGGGGTACTGACATGCCCCAAGTGCGCTCGTACCTTCGTTAATAAAATTGGGTACATCAGCCATATTAGAGCGCATCAGAGGGCAGAACAACAGGGCCCTCACACAGATCATACGTTCCAGTAACAGTCGCCGTAGCCGAAAACGGCTAGGACTACATCATACATCATCAATATACCCAATTTTATTTTTTGCCACTCTCATTTTGTGCACACCCACCTCTTAGTAAAATTTTCTATATCCTTCAAGGTTTGCTGAATGAGAACTGTTTTTAATTTACTAAATCGACCGCCTTTAGACTACAATCTCACCTGATGGTAAGCGACGATGTTGCCTACGTTGGATCAGAACGGATAAAAGCCATTATAATATTACTATTTCATTTATTCCTATCGATAATGCACTGACAAGCTATTCCGTATGAGTCAATAACGCCATTATTATTCAGCAAACACAACGTCCTAATAAGAAAACGTGTATATAATGCGGTGATATTCGCATCATCTGTGTAATGCGGTGACGTAATCGCGAAGAACCACAATACTGACATAGTAATCTTAACTTATAGAACTGCATTTTTCACAAAGTCAAAGTATATTATATGCAGAATTACATGTATAAATTGGTGTTGAGTTTTTGTATGGATCAATCGAATTTAATAGTTGTACCGTATACAGGAATGAAAAATTAAAACTTATAAACCATTAATAGACAAAATAAAAATAACGAGTCACATAGGTGAAATTAGAAAATTAATAAAAAGTTCATATAACGTCAAAAGGAAAAAATAAATCAAATTTATAAAATCATAAAGAGAAATTTAAATAAAAAAGGAAATAAACTCACCTGTTTGCTAAATCAACATGATCATAACGATCAATTCTGAAACTGAAACTGAAACAGCTTCACGACTTTGATCCCCAGGCATGGTAGATATCCCTTCAGATCTCTCAAGTATCAAGTACTATATAACTCAAGATTCTTTGAGGATGTCTAAGGGGGGTAGTCAGAGGTACGTCCAAACATTACATTTGGCACATACCCACATTTTGCAGTAGTTAGTATTCCATACGTCACAGGTTGCAAGCCCATCGCCGCTCGATCAATTCTAATCTATTATAATCTCTTTTCTATTTCCAGTTAGTTCAATGGAATAATGTTGTGGTGTTTACCTATAAGTTAAATAAAATGAATACTGTTAGACATTTCAGACAGCATTATCTAACCCCAAACTAGGCAAAGCTGGTACTGTGAGATAGCTGTCCTCTATTTGTGTGATCAGCGCTCAATAGTGAACGTATATTTATTTCGTTGTTACAGCTGTTAGTAGACCTGGATAAATAAATAAATACATTTTTTTGCAGAGAATTGTCCATCATAAGTTCATTGAAAAAATTGATTGAACTTGCTGATTGATAACCCACCATGTTGTACGGTTATCTCTAATTAAATAAATCCAATCATTGTAGAATCAGTAAATTATCAGTTCGTTAATGTACAGACGTATAAAACAAATTAAGAGTAAATTAATTTAAGAGTAGTAGAGCTCTTTGTGAAGGGCTTGTCCGGGGAAGTACTACCACCACGCCTTTTTCTGCCGCCAAGCAGCAACGCTGTGTTTCGGTTTGAAGAGTGTGGTCGCCGGTGTAATTACAGGCACATGAGGCTTAACATCTGTATGCCTCAAGTTGATGGACGCAGGGCAGTGCATCGTAGGGCACGTTCCTATTGTGCGTGACCTACGGGGCAGTGTTTTGTTTATAGGTGATGGTTACCACTTAACATCAGGTGGACCATCTGCTTGTTCCATCAGCTAGTTGTATATAAAAAAAAAACAAATAAAAATGTTCTTAAATATTTTAGTTTTTATTTTGGACATTGGATATATTATAATTATTAGACATCTTCTCATTCACATGTATTTATGCAATAAATATACTTTGACATTTTACTTTACCGGCGGCAGTGCCATATCTACGCGTACTGTTGCCTATCAAAGACACAATATCTCGTTATAAACGGAATAAATAAAGAAGGGGGCGCGTGCCTCGAATACCCATCTACCAAAGCTTGAAAACTCTGAAATCTATCTAAAGGTTTACCCGTTGTTTATCGTACCTTTATCCCACCATAACTCATAATAACATATTAGCTGCCCGTTTTCGTGGAATAAATTAAATAGTACAAACTCAACATACCCTGCCGAAATACCGTAACAACGATTTATTGAAGGTTTCTTTGTATGCTATATAAAGTTAAACGTGGTACGAATAGAACTAGAAAAAAAAAACTGAAACAGCTTCACGACTTTGGTCCTCAGGTACATTAGATATCCCTTCAGATCTCCCAGTACCAAGTAGATACTAATTCAAGATTCTTTGAGGATGTCTAAGGGGGGTAGTCAGAGGTACGTCCAAACATTACATTTGGCTCATACCCACATTTTGCAGTAGTTAGTATTCCATACGTGACAGGTTGCAAGCCCATCGCCGCTGTTAGAATACTAATTGGTTTCCTCACGATGTTTTCCTTCACCGTTTTTAAGAGCACTGGCATTGCGCACATAAATTTTTCGATAGAAAAATCCATTGGTGCATGACCGGATTCGAACCTGCGAACTTACGATCGGAAGGCGGGGTCACTCCCACTAGACCACCGGTGCTCTAAGAACTTCTAGAACTAGAAAGACAGGCTAAAAGTGGAAGAGTAGCTCGCTCGCGGTGCTTCACTTAAAACAATGCATCAGATTAATTTAGATACAGTCTTTTTATGATTGTTTAGTATGCGTCCAAACTGCCTTAGAAATAGTAAGGCATCGCAGTTGAAACTTCTGTCAAAATTAAATGCTTGTTAGCTAAAAATATAGATTAGAACAAGCTGATGTTGCGTTATTTTATTTTTTAAACTAGCTGATGGAACAAACAGATAGGAATGTGCCCTACGATGCACTGCCCTGCGTCTATCAACTTGAGGCATACATTATGTGCCTGTAATTACACCGGCAACCACACTTTTCACACCGAAACAGCAAAGCTGCTTGGTGGACGAGCCCTTCACAAAGAGCTCTTCTACTCTTAAAATACTTCTTGTACGTATTTTCATTACTCATGCTACTCGTATCAACACCGCTTTGCATTAACTCCAACAGCTACGAGTAACGTAGCGGGAAAAAATATTTACATGTGAATACACTGGATGTTACATTAGATTTTTTTTTCCTATAATATCTTGCGATCTGCCCATTGGGCATTGAGCGAGAGTTGGGAAATTTCACGACGTCAGGCATGGGATATATAATTTATATTTCAACAACAATCCTAAGTTGAACCATCACACTCAGTCAACTAAAAAAGTTTAATTATTATTTTCCCGGCGACTTCTAAATTTTTAAAAGAGTGAATAATTTAGAAATTTTCCAATAAAATGATATCTGTATCTTATTGTTACATAATAAACATGACTTCACAATGCCTATTGACGTGATTACTGTTTTTTGCAAAGTGATTATTTTAAACTAGCTGATCCCGCGGCTTCGCTCGTGCTTGTTTGCTTTGAAACTTTCATACAAACTATAATCCCCTATTTCACCCTTTCTGGGATTGAATTTTGAAAAATCCATATTGGGTGCCTACGTCATAAGAGGAATATGTGTGCGAAATTTCAAGTTTCTAGCCCTAAGGGTTTGGCCTGTGTATTGTCACCAGTCAATCACTTTTGCCTTTTATTTAGATAGATAAAGCGAATTTAGCTACGCTTCTTACTTATTGCACAGTATATTGTAGTCTGTATGCCTCAAGTTGATGGACGTAGGGCAGTGCATCGTAGGGCACGTTCCTATTGTGCGTGACCTACGGGGCAATGTTTTGTTTATAGGTGATGGTTACCACTTAACATCAGGTGGGTCATCTGCTTGTTCCATCAGCTAGTTGTATAAAAAAAAAACAGTATAAATAGGTAAATAAAGAAATAATGCTGGATAATTTACACAGCACCATCTTGTTGTCTTGAGCAAAGCTTGTTATATGGGTACTAGATAACTGATATATTTAATACATTATATACTTACATAGATAGATATTTATATATACATAGAAAACATCCAGACTAACGAACCAAATTTCTGCAGATCGTACACAAATTTGTTCCGAGGCGGGAATCGAACCCGCCCGCGCGGGAAGTATAGCTTTCATTTTATTTCTTGAATTGTCATTTTCTAAGTTCAAAGTACTTGTAACAGCTACTTTTAAAGAACAGCATAAGTAATGCAGTTAATAAACCTTGGCAAAAAAATTTGCAGCGCTTCTAAACTTCACCTCCAGATAGCTCATACTGATTAGGCGCATCTAAATTACTATGCTCAAGATAGTGTCCTAAGAAAGTCAGGGCTGTTGAATGCAGATACTAGTCAGGCCTATTCTAGAAAACAACTCAACCAGCACCATACGTCTTCGTTCGTCTAAGCTTGGAAGTTTGTATGGATCACTAATTAAGACAGAGACGAGATCGCTTAGTGCCTACAAAACTGTGTGTAGAGGCATGCAGAGCTGTGCATAGACAATTGCTCTAGCATCGAATTGACGTTCATTGCGCCACACCAAGCCCTAAAACTCCTTAACCTAATTCTGGCATTCATTTCGCCAGTTCACTCGTAAAATTTTAATAGCCGTAGGAACGACCCCGACGGGTGAAAGGCATATTTAGATAGGTACATACCTAAAATAGCCAGATAGCAAGCTATGTGTAAACTTAGCGCTTTTATTTATTTACGACCCATACAAAATTAAATTAAGACAGTTGCCAAGTCATGACAAAGTTTAAACTCTCTTTATTTCATTAGATAGTTAAGGTCTATGAATGAATTATGTATAAACAGCGAATTTTTAACCCATTTCTAAAAATCATCATCACTAATTTGTAGCCGTACGTCCTCCACGGCTAAACATTACTTTTCATTAATTACAACTTTTTAATTAATTTTTAAATCATCCTCTCAACGGCACACAGCAACCTTTTATAGATGACGCTGTTTATCGTGTGACGATATGATCAGAGACACTGAATGAAAGATGGACGCAAGCTGACGACTAATATTTTTTCTGCCAAAGAGCGAGCTGTGTTTCGGTTTGAAGAGTGTTTGTTGCCTGTGAAGTTACAGGCACAAGAGGCTTAACATCTGTATGTCTCAAGTTGGTAGAAGCAGGGCAGTGTATTTTAAGGCAAATTCCTATTATGCGTGACTTTCGAGGCAATGCTTTGTTATGATGCGTTAAATAAATGTTAGGTAGTTCTGTTTAGACAGAATCCAATGTCATAAAACAAAGTCTTTATAAAGCAGATCTATAAAAGTTAAGAACCCAATTAAGAAATGAGCGGGAACGGATTTATCCTAGTCTCACTTTATAACGTACACGCCATAAACTGGGTATGGCTGTTAAGTACAATTGCCAATTAAAATAAACAATTTTACAGGCAAGTCTTAATAGAATTTGAATCTCCTACCCATATTTATGCAAGAAAATGAATCCAACATACCCGTTTCATCATTTGTTTAGGCTCTTGAGAAACTTGACAGCTCTGAAGAACGAATGTGAAGCCTTTACACTCCTTCACTTCGGATAGGCTTTACAACGTGGCTTACACGTGAATCCGTAGAAGCGATAATATAAACATCTGTGTCACATCCAACTCTCCCTACAATTGCAAAGAGAGTAAAATGGATTCGAAGAGTTTAACAGCAGTCGTATACCCACCCGCCATACGAAGAGAAGTACCCATAAAGTGGACGTTAAAACGACGACTCTTTTTACACTTTATTATCATTGGATGTGAAAGGCTCAGATTCCTTTGCAATTTACCGCCGCGCGAAGGAGACACTCTCTTGTTGGACGTTTTATGATAAAATCAATATTGCTGATTATAGGCTGCTATGAAACTTCCATGGGTTATGAACTACACTTTTACGATGGACAACGAATCGCCATTTGGCTGTTCTTATAAAACTATTTTTAACTAGCTAGGGTTGTGTGAGGACTTTTTCTTATTAATGCGGTTTAAAAATACACTTTGCATAATAATATGTAAAATATTGAGTTTGCGAGTGCTTAAATCATCAATCACAATCTAATTTTTTTCATATATTTTCTCCTCTTTTAGAAATCACGATTTTCAATATTAGTAATCAGTTCTATAGCCGACCGAAATATCTAAAACGAATTGCTAAGCGTTTTGTCTATAGTTGAACAACACCCCACCCGGGTGTTGTTGAAGCACTTTCACAACTCTGAAGTAGGTGGATAATTTGGAGTGTCTAATCGTCAATAATATGATTACTATGCTAACGACGTATTATGAGTTATCACTCGACGGCGCGCCGATCGCAGAGATCGAGTTGCGCAAGTTTTAAGACCCAGCCGAAGGCCTCTAACTATCTTCCTTAACGCCTTAACTAAGGCATCTTATGAGAACTTTGACGTTGAGATTGAAGAAGCTATTACGGAGTCCTTTCATACAGATATAAGCAGGATGTCACTTCCACGCTCGACTTTGTGAAGTTGTTTACTTTGATGGCTCAAACTTTTCGGTAAATCTAAAGAGCTTGGCGAAATTTTGCATTGCAAAAAATCAAACCCTACCCTGGGGCTGTTTTGGCTGTTGAACATTGATATTATACAAACACAGTTTTTTATAGTCAAAAAGTGTTCTAGGTGCGATCACAGATGACATGATAGTACCGAGCAACAGTACGAGTAACTAGAGTTGGGCATGGTTGGACAGTGGTTGCATCCTGCTCGCTCATTTCTTCCGGCCCGCTCTCAACTGGGGCAATCGATATCGGGGACGGGGGGTCGGGTGTTCGTGGCTCCTCGCGACCATCACTCCTGTGACAATCGCTCACCTTCACCAACTCTCACTCATGCTCTATTGCAAACTATGCCTGTCGGTTTCAGAGACATCTCGACTAAAGCATGTGGACAACACATACAAATCAACGTTAGTCAGTATAACTCCATCGCACACAGAGTTAAAAGGACTACGTTATGCTTTGAGCTTAAGTTTTATAATAATATAAAATTATCAAAACTAACGAAAGTAATTATTATTCGATCAAAATCATTTTTATTTTCATTTCTCGTTACCTACGACCCTGCAGAGTGCCATACTACCTGCCAAGCGTCGGACGAATAAAAATATTGAAAGTATCAAATAAGGAGCAATAAAATGCTGCCCCGAATGCTACAGTAAAATAACGCGCAAACTTGGCAAATTTCAAGTGAGAATAAAAAACAAATCCACGTTCATACAGAAATCAGGTGAATTTCCAGTATAAAACCCGCTCCTTCTATGGGTTTCGCGACAACATCTCATCACAATATTTAATAATATTCTTGTATATAGACAGAATACGCTTCAGTTTGCACTTATTGCTTTCATGTCCATGTAAATAGTGTAATTTTTTTGGCTTTTCGCTATTTGATCCATGTCGTTTAGCAGTAACTAGCGATCCGCCCGCGCGCCCCTGCTTCGCACGGGTGCACATATCATGAATGTTTTATACATATAAACCTTCCTCTTGAATCACTATATCTATTAAAAAACCCGCATCAAAATCCGTTGCATATTTTTAAAGATTTAAGCATACATAGGGACATGGGGATATAGGGACAGAGAAAGCGACTTTGTTTTATACCATGTAGTGATAGTGATAGTGAAGAACATGTTTACTTTAAATAGCTGCAATATTATGTAATGGGACGTGCAATTCAAAACTATAAAATCACAACATTTGCCATACTGAGCTGTATAAGTTATTATAGAATGTTGATTTGATAATGGTCCTTTTTCCCGGCACAACCTATTGCAGACGAGTCACCGTCTTAGTGAATTTAAACTCAAAGCCTGACGCGTAGGACACGATACCTTAACGTTTTATCTTTTGTTTTAGCCAATCCACATACCATTGCTATTTTAAAACCAAGGTTTCACTGTTCCTGGCAAAGTCTGACAGCGACTTGCTTTCTGTCTGAATAAGACCTGAAGGGGCAGTTTTCGTTCGTGGCTCAAGTCGACACCTGTCCCCGCAATCACTGCACCTATTCTAATATTTATTACGTGTGAATACCGTAGTGCTTCTTTTCTCCGTATGATTGCGTCGCTCCCGGCCGATAAACTGGGGGCGCGTGGTACGAAACGTAAATTCAAGTTTATTGAACCGTTGTATTTAGGTGCATAAAAACTGTCTGCTCTCATTAAAAGAAAAAAAAAAAAACTGAAACAGCTTCACGACTTTGATCCCCAGGTACGGTAGATATCCCTTCAGATCTCCCAGTACCAAGTAGGTACTAATTCAAGATTCTTTGAAGATGTCTAAGGGGGGTAGTCAGAGGTACGTCCAAACATTACATTTGGCACATACCCACATTTTGCAGTAGTTAGTATTCCATACGTGACAGGTTGCAAGCCCATCGCCGCTGTTAGAATACTAACTGGTTTCCTCACGATGTTTTCCTTCACCGTTTAAGAGCACTGGCATTGCGCACATAAATTTTTCGATAGAAAAATCCATTGGTGCACGACCGGATTCGAACCTGCGACCTTACGATCGGAAGGCGGGGTCACTCCCACTAGACCACCGGTGCTCTTATATTAAATCTTATATTAAAAGATGGAATATAAAATTTTACTATGATTTTATATTTCGTATTCTAAAAAATACTTTTACTAGTATTTTTAGCTTAGTTTTTGAGTCAAGGTTTCACTGCTATTTCAGTTAACACCGTCAATTTAATGGTGGTATAGTTCATAACATACGCGGTGAAATACTTAAACTAGTAGTTAATAATACTACGTATTTTTGTATCTATGTATATTTGTATTTGTACTTCCTCGTTTGTAGTTCGTATTATAAGATTATTTAATAAATCTACTATCTCGAAGTTATCGTCTCCTTTTGTATCCCAAAAAGGCGAGCTTAGCCTAAGCTATCGTTGTGATTTAAGTAAGTTTTGACCGTATCTAATTTAGATTTTGCTAAGCAAACCAAGATTCTTGCAAGAATAGATTTCGGTGTTACTTCTAGACCTTAGGACTAAATTTTGTAAGCAAACAAAACATCCTAAAGTTAGTGGACCGCATCTCCATAGAGTAAAGGAGGGCGGGCAAGTAAAGTGCGGTTCATGCCGGCAAGAACAAAAGCTACCGTGATTAGACCGACCGACAGGGTGTAAAAAGAAAACTCCCGAGAAATGTAATGAATTATCACACATTACATTACATTGCTTCCAATCATTCATTTATACCGTTGTGTACCTTTCACATCAGAGCTTTACAGAGTTTACCGCTACGCTATAGAAGTGTTCTCAGTTTAGCGATTTGATCACATGCATCAACAGTGATCAAATCGCTAATGAGCCCGATTTTCGGACTCAGTTCAAAACTAGTTTTAATAATACTCAGAAGAGTGAAATCGTGTAACTTTATTTACGCTTATCTATAAAACTAATAATTACATTTTCCCGAATAGGTCCTTGAAATATGGAAAGGTAACAAAGTAAAGTGTGGTTGGATTCGGGGGCAAGAACAAAAGCCGGCGTAATTAGACCGGCCCAATACATAAATAATTTGCCTCACGTTTCGGCTTTGTTTGAAAGACTCATTTGATTCTACACGTGTGGTTTCAAAAATATCACCGGGTTTTTTAGCGCAAACAGGGAACAGCGATAAAAATACATTTATAAATAATATATATTTTTTTATCTTATGTATGTATTAGTAAGTAATCTGTAGGTTTATTTATTTTATATTACTTCATTTTTTCTAACTTTCATCTTGTACACATCATACCCACCTCTAAATTTATTAGTCTCTCTCCTTCAAGGTTTGCTGGAAGAGAACTCATTTTAGGGTTAAGCTCGCCTTTGTACATACTTTATTATTTAAGTTTTCGTATTTTGTTTCTGCGTACAATAAAGAATAAAGAAAGAAAGAAAGAATATATCCCCAAAAAAGGGAGAGGCACATTTTCAGAAATTGCACATAGCACAGTCCTGCAATACGATGCAAAAAATGGCACATATAAACAATAGAACTTCTATTCGTACTATTGAAACTGAAAACCATTCGTATTTTTTGTAGAAATAGTGCTATCAACCGGATACCCTGCAATTCGTTCTTTGTTTTTATCCCAAGTTCTTTAGTAAGCGGAGCTTTGACGATTTTACGAGTAGAGTAAAAGAAAATTTGAGGGTGGTGGTAATGAAACAAATTTTCGAAGCGCTTAGAGCCTAAAGCCCTTTGTAGTGCGAGCTTTGTACTGAAACTGGATGACGACCTTTGTGACGCTCGAAAATACTGCTAATTACATTAAATATAAAGAATTTTTTAAGGGTTTTCACGAAAAAGGATACATAAAAGTGGAAAACAAAGTGGGTTGTTAAAAATGTTTGTTCAATAAATATTATTGGGGTTTATTACACGGCTCGATAAACAAAGCTAGCCTAAATACTGAAACTAGCTATGGAAACCGTAAAGAGTAGATTTTTGTAAGCGATAAAACTTGGGAACCAAAATTAATATGGTAATGTGAAGGAGAACTACAATTATTAATACTTACTTACTGAATTTTTGTGCTGCATTAAATTTACACCAAGTTTTGTGAGCGCTAATTTAAAATAAATCCTTGACATTTCAAAACTTCTTACTCCAAAATCTTATTAACGCAACCCACCCCATATTTCATCGCAAAGAACGCAATCACCTGCTTGGAAGTACCTGCCACATCAAACTCCATTGATGCAAATCACAATTTAAGTTTTTATTTTCTCCCCCATAATATATTTGCGGTACAAGTTATGCCGTCAACGTGACCTCCAGTCTGTATTAGAGGAAAAAATCGCTACAAAATTTTACGTTCGTGCGACACCCCTCGAATAATGTCTGTTTAAGGGTGGCGGTAACATGGAGTACACATTTACGCTCCGTTAAACGGGAAAAGCTTTTTTCGTGTTTAGTGTCACAAAAACTGTTATTAGCCTGAATTGTGTCAGTAAACCCACCCGAGCTACGGTTATTGTACAGAAAATTATAGAAATTGACTCATCATCTTTGGGGAGAAGCCACTCTATTGTTGTGTACTTTTGTGGATTAAGAGTTGGTGGGTACGAGAGGGTGCGACTTGTTATAGATGATGGTTACCGCTTAACATCAGAGGAGCCATCTGCTTGTTCCACCAGCAAGTATAATAAAAAGTGTCTTCAATTTCCGAGATTCTTTGATCGGATTGTAAAATTTATGCATGGCTTAGTTCTTATACAAACAGGGGGTTCCCTCCTAAATGCAAGAGAATCAATACACCCACTATTATTCGAAAGCTCCTTCACTTATCGACAGGGACACTTGACTGGCTCCCTTAATGCGAGGATCGCGTGGCCGGAAATGGACATTTGTATTCACGCTAGAAAACAACAGAAAGGCATTTTATACGTCCTGCCCGTCATTAGGCAGTTACATTATTCAGATTTTGTGAGACATGACTTTAGAATTGTTTTATTTATCATCAACGATACTCAAGGGTATTCAAATATTCACATTTTTCAAAACATAAACAATACTACGACTGATATTTTTTAACCATAGTTGAATATGCAGATGGACGAAGGCGACAACAGAATGGTGGCCAAGGGATGCTCAAAGACCTAGAGGCAGACCACCCGCCCGTTGGTCAAATTACATTGTAGCAAGTGCTGGAAATGGATGGATGAGACTCGCAAGGGCCCGGAAAGAGTGGCGTATTAAAGAGGAGGCCTATACTCAGCAGTGGGTGCAAACGGGCTGAAATGATGATGATGATGATGGTTGAATATGTTTCTTGACAAACTCAATACCCTAAATAGGTAACTCTTACTTTAGGTACATACCGTAAAAGATACTTGACTTTTAGTAAGGTTCTTTGCGTCTGGCTTGTATTACAGTAAACTAAGTATTTTATCGAGTAGTTTATGAGTAAGACATCAAATGTAGCCAGTTCGGTCGAATGGGTCAGCCAAATCATTTGTAAAACGATTCTTTGTCGTGTAAAACTCAGAAATTTATTGGAATTGTCGGAGCGTAATAACTAATGTATTAATTAGGGTTCGACACCACAAACAGTACTAGTAAGTGACCACACCCTGTCACGCGCACGCTCACCGCGCGACCACAAGCCATAAAAGTAATGTTATTCAATTTCACACCTAAATCCGTTGCAAATGTTGTGCACACGCCGTGTCAGTAATACTTGGCACGCTTAGTGTATCATCATTGAAAGTTACTGGTTCACAAATGTTATTAAAAACAAACTGCTTTATAAGGATAATATTTTTTTTTAATTTTAATTGATTAATCTTGTATTCATGGAAAATAACACAAAAACAAACAAAGGTGATGGATGATCCATCGATCGACACAAGAGTTGTCATGAATGTTGTTAAAATGTGTTAGTTTTACAGTACACAATAAAAAAATAAGTAAGTTTCCATTTACTTCAACTGCTTGAATAAATGTAACCTCATTCGCTTAGTTTCAACTGAACATTTGAATAGGAAAATAATAAAACTTAGCGGATAAACTCCGACTGCATGAACTCAGCAGCACTCCTTAGCCGTTCGGTGAATAAATCCTGCTAGGATGTAATTACTTTGTAGGTACAGTAAGGTAGTGTAATTGTAATTTATGGTCCGTTTCTAAGAAAGCACCTTTTCCATATGCATTGAAACTATCAAGCGTTTTATTTTTAAGCATTGTGTTAATCCGTAAGTTATTGTGTCTTGCAATCAATATTATCCTCTTGAAACCGAAAAAAATCCCATGCGAAAATGGCCGTGAGACGATAAGACACGCCCCCCACCGCGGGCCTCTCAGATTTTTGATTTTCCTTTTTTTCGGAAAATCAAAAATGTCATAAAATAATACTAGACCCCCTATCTAGGTTCTGTAAACGATGTTAGCTTCCTAAATAATATTTCTATAAGTATTCGAGCTTTTTTTATTAGTTTTCAGTAAAATAAGCCGTTCAGTAAAATAAGCCGCCCGTTCATATGAATTACACAATGGTTTTACAGCAGATCTACTGATATAATCTAACTTATTAGTTATAAAATAATGTGAAAGTTTGGATGGATGGATGGCTAAGGCACAGAGACAGATTGTCTTGAATAGCATTTAGGCTACTTTTTGCCCCGTTATAATTTATGGTTGCCGTGAATAGATATGACAGCATCTAAAAAGCTTAGGATAAACCCTAACACGACCGTTGTTCAATATAGTTCTGCAATTCTACACAATTCAAGAACCTAACCAGAAACTATAGTTAAAAGTATTTTATTACTAGTCAAAGGAATGTAGTTGAGCCTAGAGTTGTTCCGTTTTGAAGTCACATGTCATAGCAAACCATTATAATAGAAGGCATCCATTGATACTTCAAGACTTTGAACCCCAAGCACAGTACATATATACCTTCTGATCTCTTAATACTACCAAGTACCAACGAAACGTTCTTAAAGGATTTACTTACTTTGATTTATTTACAAAAGAAGTCTCTAAGCCCTATACAAATAAATAGTGTAGCGTCTGGTAGTTGTGTGGTGAAAATCGGTGAAATCAGCAAAGTATCATGGCGAAAAGGCTCCATGGTCGGGCGGACACGGGAGTGACGGCGACAGAAGCGGGATGGAAGATATTAGATCTCGCCACATTGAACACGTTGTGGGATCCAACTTATTAGGAAATGTGATCATGCGAATAATACTCGCTTCATACGTTTTATTGCGTCGGTATTGGTTTTTCGCGATAATGTTCCTTTTGTTGTAAAATTAATATTGACGTCAAAGAATTTCATTTTCGTTATTTTCTTCAGAAATCTTTGATTTCAAGACCGTTTGGATACTTCTCGCCACCACATTTTAACATTTTTGAAGATATAAAATCACTGTATGTGTTTCTGAAAAATCGCAAACAACAAGGTTCGGAAAATAACAAAGGTATAATAATAGTTTCGTTCAACAAGATTTAATATTGTAAGAAGTTATAAGTAGGTAAATACAACGAAAACAGGTTGGTTGGATATTTTTGCTGAACCTTTGTTATGTGACTTGTTATGTGGCTTTCAGAAACCGGGGGTATGTTTTGGAGGTATATGGTATGGAGGTAAGTGTTCTTTGAAGTCGTGGCAGTTTTTTTGACGACCTCTGTGGCGCAGCGAGCGAGAGCCTGCCTGCGACGCAAGAGGTTGCGGGTTCGATTCCCGCCGTGGAACAAATTTGTGTACGATCTGCAGAAATTTGTTCCCATGGTCTGGGTGTTTTCTATGTATAATAAAAAATATCTATCTATTTAAGTATATAATGTATTAAATATATCAGTTATCTAGTACCCATAACACAAGCTTTGAGTAGCTTACTTTGGGGCTAGATAGTGCTGTGTGGATTGTCCAGCATTATTTATTTATTTATTTATTTATTTATTTTTAGGAAGGTAGAAACCGAATGCTTACAATGATATTAAGATAGTTATTAACATGTACCAGTATGTTTAAATATTTATTAATTTATTTTAATTTAACAAAAAAAAGGAGAAGTTAAATATTGTGTATCTAATATCTACATGTAAACGAACAATTCTTGTGAATGTATATTTATTTGTAATCAGAATCGCGGAAATGTCTATTTTTATAAAATTTAGTATGCAGGGGGGTTTGAGGGTTATTAATCGATATAGTTAGGATTAATTTTAGAAGATGTTTTTTTTATCTGTGTTTTAGGCTATGGAAAACATGAACTTAAAATGACTCTTCCTGACATATTGGCGAGTAATCGGTAATACTATATTTTTAAGCTGTTTCAGTAGTTGGCGATGTTAAGCAACCGAGAAAAGCTTGGTCATCCAGATGTTGTATACCTATATCTGCCTACTGAGTAAAAAATTAATAACACCATTTAATTGTGATTTACTACAAAACCCAAATTCCAGCTTCGACAACGTCTCGCTGACTCTGATTATGTAAATTCTCTGAGATATTTTACGCAAACATACGAATGAAGATCAAATCAGATATGCATGGGATCAGTTTCGTATTCTTGCGAAAATATGGAAAAATATTCGGTAAATAAACTTAAAAGGGACATATTTTGCTCGTCGTTTCTCTTCTTTAGATTCCTGTCAGCAATATTGTATCAGATAACGCTACTGGTATTGTGTATTTTGCGCGATTGTTGCTCTTTTATTTATCCTACGCCTAAACGCAGCATGGAAATCACATCGAAAACTTATACTAACGCGCATCCTATAGACTCAAACTATAAGAACTTAAAGCCTTTCTTTGGGCGCTTGATAGCCAATTTGCTTCAGTTTAAAAAAATCTTTCAGGGTAAAAAAATCGAGTCCAGGCTAGTCCAGGCATACTTTTGTTTTTTTTCATCACACTGACACACTTATAGCGCAGAAGGCCTCAGCCAGTGCCTCAGATGAGCTGTCAATTCTCTTACCCAGGATCTGAATTGGCAGAATCAGAAAACAGCGTCTACTGAACAGTGACACACTGTTGATAGTTATGAAAAAGAAAGCCCTAGAAAATATTTTGATGTCTACGACTAGTCTGTAATAACAAACGACTTCACAGGTGAACCCTTAAAACTAATCCCGTTTATGAAATTGTGTACTCGGTCACGAATGAAGCGTCACATACGTCTAATGATTGGTACTAGATCGTTAGAGTAAGGTGAGTTGAGTGGAGTCCACTTGAAATTCAATCGAGTAGAGTGCGGTCGGCTGCGGCTCCAAGGAGTTATAGAGCTGAAATATTTTGCTTGTTGACCGTATTGACTATTCCTAAATTGACTTGGGCTCAATTATAGTAAGTTGAAATATGAAATACTTGGAACATCCGTTTCTACACTTACGAAAATAGCTTCACGTGAACAAATTTTGCTCTTTGTGAAGGGCTCGTCCGGGGAAGTAACACCACCACGCGTTTTCTGCCGCCAAGCAGCTTTGCTGTGTTCAGTTTGAAGAGTGTGGTTGCCGGTGAAATTACAGGCACATATGCCTCAAGTAGATGGACGCAGGGCAGTGCATCGTCGGGCACATGCGTGACTTACGAGGCAATGCTTTGTTTTAAAGGTGTAGGTTACCAATTAACACCAGGTGGGCAATTTGCTTGTTCCATCAGCAAGTTGTATAAAAAAAATTCTTGAACAAACGGGGATCCAATGCTGATTTCATACGTCAGGATTAGTCACAGAAATACTTGTACTTGCACGATATCGACGGGCATTGGTCCCGAATGTTTACTTTGGCCGAAACAGAAAGTTCATCTATAATTTGTTCTTGCAAGTAGCTAATGGACGGCAAGTTTCCGTAGGCACTTAAGTGGCCAATTCTCCTGGCAGACTTTTACAGAACACATTAATGGCAATTCTTCGGGTAAATCTTAACTCTCTACTTAAGGTGGTGTCAGGTTAGGCTTGATAGAAATCGAATAAGCTACCTGTTTCAGGCGAGTGCCTGGACTGAGTGAGCACTCAGGTTTATTTCATGTACATTAAGAGGCTGACAACCATCTGAGAACCGAGACGCTTCTCGCTCTCATATTTTCAAAAATACGAAAAATAGTTGAACATATTTTTGTTTTTGGAAAAGTGTTCTTGGATTTTTTGAATTAATGTTGAACCCTTGTAATGGTATACCTACTTCCAAACTTAGCTGCTTATGAAATGTAGAAAAGTGTCTAAGATTAGCAGTTGTCAGTGTCTTATGATACTGTGCCGTAAAAAGTTATATGAAAAATTTAAATTCATATTAATACTGTCTACCAAGCACAAAAATACGAATATAATTTTATACAAAAAATATGTTATACAAAATAATAATTTCATCACAAGGTTCACACAATACTACCAAACTTGGAGGAAATATCTCTTCTCTTCTACTAAACTTGGTTTTCCATTCAGGTTGGGAATGTGTCTTACTTAAAAAAGACACTAAAATTGTTATTACGCGTGTGTTGTCAATTTCGATAAAGGTTCCCTTCCGCGAATTACTGGCCAATGAAATGCCCTCCCTTTCTGTAATAATATAGTACACAGCTATGTCCTCGTAAAAATATGTTTAATGATGTCATAAAGATCCGATGTAAACGCATTTTGAAACAAAGCAGGTATATACAAACAAACATTCGTAAAGATCTCAGATCAGATCAGATTATCAGATCTCTGCTCTTAGTTATTTAGTTATTCTGGCGTTTTTTTCATCTTTCTTCGGTTTTGCTATTTATCATTCTTATTTATGCGTTACTACTGAGTAGTTGTATAAAAAAGTCCGTTAAAAACACACTTTTAACGATAGTGATGGTAAAATTTGATTACGTATATCTGTTTATGCTCTAATCCAAACCAATCAAAATACTGATACTTTTCGAGGGTGTTTCTGACACAACTAAGTTTGATTTCGCTGCCCATCGAACTTGTGGTTTTCATTATAATACTGAGAGGTCTCGCTAACAAAAGGCTCAAACACATCTGATTCTGCTTTCTATATAAATGTGGCCTTGCACGCGCGACATGCGCTAAAAGTACCCACCGCTGTTATTAATAAAATACTTGTACACACGGTTAGGGCTCTTGTACACACTAAGAAAAGACACCGGGTCTATGTAAGATATCTGTCGTTTCTAAAAACGAACTGAAAAAAAAAACTGAAACAGCTTCACGACTTTGATCCCCAGGTACGGTAGATATCCCTTCAGATCTCCCAGTACCAAGTAGGTACTAATTCAAGATTCTTTGAGGATGTCTAAGGGGGGTAGTCAGAGGTACGTCCAAACATTAGGTACATCAACGAACTGTAATATTAGGTTATCAAGAAAAAATTTTGTCTGCGCTAGACACGACGCATGACCGTTGTTGCGGTGTGGTGGGGGGCGAAGTGAGGCAGGATGACTATGAGTCCGTCGTCCACTGATCAGGTAGTTTTTGTACGTATTGTCAATCATGTTTTCTGCCAAACATAACGTTTACACGGTTTCATTCGTCTTGTCTGCAATAGACGCGAGAAGTTTTCGTGTATAGATCAGACAGAAATCTTGTCTTGAACATGATGAATTGGCTGTATCTGCAACAGACACGGTAACTTGTTTGGTATTTGGTTTTCCGTATGGCAAACCTAGGCTTTGTAATTTTTTTGTATTGTATTGTAGAGCCACGAGAATTCTGAATACACCCAATAAAGGCGCTTAAAGAAACTGAAACTGAAACAGCTTCACGACTTTGATCCCCAGGCACGGTAGATATCCCTTCAGATCTCCCAGTACCAAGTAGGTACTAATTCAAGATTCTTTGAGGATGTCTAAGGGGGGTAGTCAGAGGTACGTCCAAACATTACATTTGGCACATACCCACATTTTCCATACGTGACAGGTTGCAAGCCCATCGCCGCTGTTAGAATACTAACTGGTTTCCTCACGATGTTTTCCTTCACCGTTTAAGAGCACTGGCATTGCGCACATAAATTTTTCGATAGAAAAATCCATTGGTGCACGACCGGATTCGAACCTGCGACCTTACGATCGGAAGGCGGGGTCACTCCCACTAGACCACCGGTGCTCAAAGAGACTACATAAAATCTTACCTGATGATACAGTAAACGGATACCAAAAAGCGGAGACTAGTGCTGTGTAAAATTTCCACATATTATATTTTTATACTTTATTCAAAGTTATTTTACGCCTAAGTTTATGAATAAGGGCGTCGAAGTGTGCATTACACTATGTCGCCGATATAAACCCACGAGTGTTCCATTTATGGCTGTATTCTGCACTCTCCATCAGCATTTAATAATACTACATTAAATTTATTTACTTTAATATCAATACAATATCATAAGTATGGATGTTTTACGTGCCAAGAAACATCCTTCAAAAATGTATCAGCGGCGCAGATTTTAATCTTATTACAAAAGTTTTGATTTGATAATGAAAAGGGGGCAAGCAGATGACCCCCTGATGTTAAATGATTACCGTATCACCTAGTGGTGGTACCTCCCCGGTCGAGCCCTTCACAAAGAGCCCTTCACTCTACTACTCTTTTGGACTTTTCACAAACAGCTCTACTCTTATGGACGTGTGAGGCTAAATACATTACATTAAAAGATTAATCGAAATGCCGCCGAAAGTTACTTCCTTCAAAGTTAGTTACTTACAGAGTTACTGTGGGTACTCAAGTTTAAAGGGTGTGGTTTCCAGTGAGATTGCAGATACAAAAAATAAGGTTCAGCTTTAGCTAAACATTGCCGTGTCTTGGTCGTAAGGCATTTTCATTTCGTGCGTAGATTATATAAAAATATATAAACAAATAATGCTCGATAATCCACAAAGCACCATCTAGCCCCAAAGTAAGTCACCCAAAGCTTGTGCTATGGGTATCTGGATAATTATTTAATACATTATATAAATTGCAAAGATAGATATTTTTAATATGCATAGAAAACACCCAGACCAACGGAACAAATTTCTGCAGATCGTACACAAATTTGTTCCGAGGCGGGAATCGAACCTGCAACCTCTGCGTCGCGGGTGAACTGTTGCCCGCTGCGCCGCAGTGGTATGAGATAACAAATTCATGAATATATCATTAAGGTGCTTCCATACAACAAACGTGATTTTTGCCGTTTTTTAGTTCCTTAAGTAACAGGAATCCTTCGTGAGCGAGTTTGACAATATTCTGTGTCTTTACCGCAAGTTTCGTTATTAGCGACTGTGTTCTGAAGTTATAAGGAATTGAGATTAAATTCAAAGTCGATTGAATAAGCTCGTCATTAGATGGTAATTAACTTGTAAGCTATACTGAATTTGCTGTGATACTGATTTCCTACATAATTTTTACTGAAGCTTAAACGTCAAATATGAAACAAAAGAGGCTACATTTGATGTGCCCTTATTCGAAAGTTTTGTACCTATAAGTTTTGTACTACTATTATTTAAGACTCTTATACACTCATAATATGTGAGATCTTCTTTTGTGTCATATAATTTGACGTTTAAGCTTCGATACAAATCATTATTTTTATAAAATTAAGTTATTTCTATAAAATTAAGTCAACGCAAAATTACTCATAAGCCTACTTGGCTAGATTGTAATAATATTAGGGTACCGTATTTCATGCGCTAAACTAACTTAGTAAAAAAAATTACGCATAAGCTTCGATACAAATTATGTAGGAAATCAGTGTTGAGTAGAATATAAAGAATACCCTAATACTAGAAGGTACCACAGGTGTTCGAGGAAGCATTTCTGCTATTCCTTCTAGAAAACCCATCGAAATAAGCATAAGAATAATCATGGACGAATTATGGCATGTAATTGTGGCATGAGTTATGACGACCTCAGTGGCGCAGCGGGCGAGAGTCGTCCTGCAATGCAAGAGGTTGCGGGTTCAATTTCCGCCTCGGAACTAATTTGTATAATGATCTGCAGAAATTTGTTCCGTTGGTCTGGGTGTTTTCTTTGTATTCTAAAAAAATATCTATCTATGTAAGTATATAATGTATTAAATATATCAGTCATCTAGTACCTATAACACAAGCTTTGAGTAGCTTACTTTGGGGTTAGATATAGTGCTCTGTGGATTGTCCAGCACTACTTACTTATGCCTCCTTACGCCTACGCGTGACGTCAAAGGCGGGTCTTTTATTTAAGTACTTACCGAAACCTAGTATTAGTCAAATAAAGTTGTTTTTATACTGCTTAACAATAATACAATATGCAGATGGCCAAACTGATGTTAAGGGGTAACCACGTAACAACAAAGCACTGCCTCGTAAGTCACGCATTATAGAAACGCGTCCTACGATATACTGCCCTTCGTCTATCAAGTTTAGGATACCATTAATTATCAATCGTATGGTTCGTATCGTATCGTTTTCAGTCCCTTAGGAAAACAGCACATCGTTATACTCGTACATCACATCTACGTAACCAAAACAATAACTGCTGATTAGTGTAAGGCTAAGAACTCACGAAGCGGTTTTCACCCGTGCCCGCCGCGGTTGCGGGCCCGCAGCCTTTGTAGAATACAGATATTTAAGTAAAAAATTAAACCACATTTCACGACGCGTTTTACGCCCGCGGCGTGTGCGATTGTTTGCGGCTCCCGCTGCACCGGCAGTCATCTTGTACCGGCGGCTTTTTGTGCGTGCGTAACCGCACAAAACTCCGGTCTCGTGAGTTTTGAAAATAAAACTCCATTCCGCCACCGCGGCGGGCACGGGTGAAAACCGCTTCGTGAGTTCTTAGCCTAAGGATTCAAATACTATAAATCTAAAGTTTAACAATGAGCAAAATAAATGTCAGAAAGTGATGGTAAATAATAAATTAGACGCAAACTTTGAAAAACTTTCTAAATCTTCAAAGTTTATAAACAAGATAAAGTAATTCAGGCCCAAATTACACCGGCATTGTTGGCTTCTCAATGTTATTAAGGGTTAGCGGTTCACATAACTAATTTTCAAGTCACTGATTTTAAAAAGTAGTTTTTTATACAACTAGCTGATGGAACAAGCAGACGGCCCACCTGATGGAAGGTGGTAACCATCACCTATAACAATTCATTGCCTCGCTAGTCACGCACGTTAGAAACGTGCCCTACGATGCATTGCCCTGCGTCCATACCGATGTTAAGCCTCATGTGCCTGTAATTACACCAGCAACCACATTCTCCAAACCAAAACATAGCGACGCTGCTTGGCGGCAGAAAAAGGCGTGGTCGTAATACTAAGATAAATAAATTTTCCTTTAAAGAAATAAAAAAAAGGAAAAAAAATATTATTTTCTTTCACAATAATTATCAGCCCTAAACTCTTAGACGTTCTCAAAGATTCTGGAGTTCGTACTTGGTACTAAGAGATCTTATTGGATATCTACCGTGACTGGGGATCGAGGTTGTAAAGCTGTTTCAGTGTTTTTTTATATCCAGCAAGTAGAATATAATATGTGCGACTTGAGTCTAAGTAACTAGATAATAAAATGCTAAACATGAAATAATGGTGATTGGACTCTTTACCATAACAGCATTTTTTATATGACCAATGTTTATTTTATTTTATTTTATTATTTGTTCTGTTGTTCTGCTACCAGATGCCATTATTAATAACTGGTTGTGCCCCGCGGTTTCACCCGTGCAGAATTAAATCCCGCTATTCCCACGGTTATCCCGTGGGAATACCGGGATATAAATCAAAAAGCCTATGTGCTATTCCAGACTATAATCTATCTCTCTGCCAAGTTTCATCTAGATCCATTCAGCCGTTCCGGCGTGAAAGAGTAACAAACATCCATCCATCCATACTTACAAACTTTCGCGTTAATAATAGTAGTAGGATGATGAACAGCATTACACAGCAATTTCAGGAAAAAGTAAAGCGTTCCTTATAATTTGCATGGAAAACTCGTAATGGCTTCGGACGGGGCAGATGTCGTTGTTGTTGTTATTCCAAGTGCGAACCGTGAAAATAAATGAAGGTAGACCGGACATGTGACACTACGCTTTGATTCCCAGCCGGTAGAAATAAAATAAATAATGCTGGACAATCCACACAGCACATTCTAGCCCTAAAGTAAGCTACTAAAAGCTTGTGTTATGGGTACTAGATGACTGATATATTTAATACATTAGATACTTACATAGATAGATATTTTTTATTATACATAAACACCCAGACCAACGGAACAAATTTCTGCAGATCGTACACAAATTTGTTCCGAGGCGGGAATCGAACCCGCAACCTCTTGCGTCGCAGGCGGACTCTCGCCCGCTGCGCCACTGAGGTCGTCAAAAGTTTGTAAGTATGGATGGAATGATGTTTGTTACTCTTCCGCGTCGGAACGGCTGAACGGATCTGGATGAAACTTTGCAGAGAGATAGATTATAGTCTGGAATAGCAAATAGGTTAGCATTAGGCGTCATCCCGTGGGAATACCGGGATTTAAATCTGCGCAGGTGAAACCGCGGGACGCAACTAGTATATCATAAATGTTAAGTTAGGATGTCTGTTAATCAATAACGCCAGAACGGCTGAACGGATCTGGATGAAATTTAGCACAAAGATAGATTATAGCACATAGGCTACTTTTTATAGCACAAAGGCTATTTAATTTGAAATCCTTAAAATGCTGAGATGCGCGAGCTAGGGGTACATTAGCGGTTGTAGTCACCTTAACTCCATGGGCCAGCGCAAACCAGCGGAGGTGCGGCGAAAATACTGACAATAATTAATATAAATTAAACCTTAAACGTATGTCATGCCAGTGATACGAGAAAGCGCGCGCGAATATCAGTGGCATGACATTTCCGTCCACATAGTACTTCATCATAGTACTTCAGGTTTCATTTAAATAAAATATATTTATTCTCAGTATCTATGCCGGTTAGTGCTGCGCCTAGCGGTTAGGAAAGACGTAGGGTTTCCTCTGTTCCGTGGGAAAGGCCAAAAAGCTAAGCAACAAGCGCTTCCTCTTTTAAATACCTACTATCCCAACTAATATTATAAATGCGAAAGTAACTCTGTCTGTCTGTCTGTCTGTCTGTTACGCTTTCCCGCTTAAACCTCTCAACCGATTTCGATGAAATTTGACACAGACAATCTTTAGACCCTGAGAAAGAACATAGGCTACCATTTATTGCAAAAAAAAGAGATGAAGAGATTAAAAGTACGCAGACGAAGTTGCGGGTACCAGCTAGTACTTTATATACTTAACTAGCTGGTACCCGCGACTTCGTCTGCGTACTTTTAATCTCTTCATCTCTTTTTTTTTTTTCGCAATAAAAGGTAGCCTATGTTCTTTCTCAGGGTCTAAAGATTGTCTGTGCCAAATTTCATCAAAATCGGTAGAGAGGTTTAAGCGGGAAAGCGTAACAGACAGACAGACAGACAGACAGACAGAGTTACTTTCGCATTTATAATATTAGTTGGGATTTTTTATAAAAGCAGGGCGAGGCGCAGTATTTGTTTGGTTGTCGTCCATTCGGAAACAAAGCGAGTGACAGTAATGGGTTGTGATTAATGGGTACACTCGTTAGGTTTCTTGTTTGAACTACAATTAGTAAGGCACGTGGCACTGGATCGGGGAGCATTGTATTACATGAAAATTTCAGGATACACTCACCAAAACTCACAGAATACCATCGACGAGCCTACAAGACGCGGACAACTATCAAACAACTTCTCGCTCGTATAGAATAAAAAATCACATAACCCATCAGTACAATCAGTTATTTTTCATCTTCATAAATGCTCAAATTACCGAGCGAGATTTTTTTCACAGCTGGCAGATTTTTCAAGCTTGAACAAAATCAAACATGGTTTTGTATGAATTTGGATTATTCGAAAGATAGGATAAAATAAATTACAACAGTATTTCAAAATGTGGGTATGTTCCAAATGTAATGTTTGGATGTACCTCTGACTACCCCCCTTAGACATCCTCAAAGAATCTTGAATTAGTACCTACTTGGTACTGGGAGATCTGAAGGGATATCTACCGTGCCTGGGGATCAAAGTCGTGAAGCTGTTTTTTTTTTTCAAAATATAATTATTAAACCCCTAATATTAACCCTATAATTATTATTTTTGCATTTTGTATTCCATCGAAAAATCTGAAGGGCATGTTAAAATGAATATTATTTTTACAATTTATACAATTTTATATTACTTATTAGTCATTACCATCAAGAAATAACGAGAATAACAGTATATACTACTAATGGAGTAAGTTAGGTATCCTCACCCGCACGTCGCCGCCGCATTATTACAGAAGTAGGGACCTTCTCTACTGTCATAACTTTCCAAACTTATCTTTGTTAGGGCGATCAATTTTCATTTCGCTCAGATTTCTTAAGAAATGAAACGCTAACAATGTTATTGTGATATACTGCTAATTGCTATCGGAATGGTGGAGAAGTTGAAAACATTGACACTTTATTTGTTTATGCCGGAATAACAAGTAGATAATCTACATAATTGTTAAGTTACACAGTTTTTAGGTTATAACATTTTTTTAGTGTCTGAAAAAGCTCCGTGACCTTTTCAAAGCCTAAATGAGTCTCTGCAAAGCCTAGTTAATTTTATATGAATATTTATAAATCATATCCTACGTTGTTGTCATAATTCATACATTATTTGAATGGGTAAAGAGGAACACGTTTGTGCAAATATAATTTAATATTCAGCGACGTCATGAATTTGAATCTTTCGGCTCAAAATGCTACAAGTACCTACTCAAATAATATATTTCCACCAAAATTCAAGTCTGTAGTAGTCGCTTAGAAATCACAGGCGAGGAGTGATTGAAGTTTGTGGATTTTTTTATTATCTGCATCGCAATCAGAATTTCTGCTCTCAAATAATGAATAGTTCATTATTTTAGAGCAGAATATTTGTGCTAGCCCCCAATAATTATACTCGTATTAATAAACTACGCAACACAAACTATGCAACGCAAACTACGCAACTAAATATTGATAAAACTATCAAATATCGCCCAAAATAACGAAATCATAGAGAGTGAAGTGAATTGACAAGCTATTTTTGATACATATTTCGTTTCCATTATCTTAATTGTACCTAGAGATGGGACTGTACGGAGAGTCCGTGTCTACACAGTAAAGCAGCTGTGGAGGGCGAGCTGTTCTAAATTTTTCACCTCTTTTTTTTTAACCCTTTAACTTGCACGAAAGGAGCCTCCTCACAGGGGCGCAATATCAATCCTTTTACCCCCACACCACTTACATACATTGTACCTAGTGCTCGAATGAAGCCTATTCGAAGCACTTAAAATCCTTCCACCACACTGTTTCAAAAGAAATTAGTGACACGACAAGAATAATATCGTTCCGCGACAGCTGTTATTTCGGCATCCACTACGACACCAAAGTAAATAATTCATTAGGTGAAGAAGTTGGATGGGCCCTTTTGTGTTAAACCGTGTTCAGTAAATGCATGGTCTATCGGCTCGGCCGGAGTGGGCTAGCATCCATCATGCTCAGGCCGGACTGTAGATTGATCGCTGCCGTCGTCGCTAGCCAGAACAACTAACACCAGAGGTCCATTGATGTTACAACTTGGGACCTGAAAATATTGATCTTTTATGAAACGAGAGAAAAATAAACACTATGGTAAACTTTTTCTCGCAGATTTAGAACAAAGCTAGGCTAAGCTAGTTATACTTGAAAAAGGTAACGTAATGTGTGACATTAACCACCTTTGGGACGGGGTCCTTGTATCAAAATTTGTGCAGATTTTTAGAGGCAATTATTTTATGTAAATTATTTTCAAATCTAAACTGATTCTTCAGGGTGGTAAAAATTGATGATGTTTCAATTTCATGTATTTATATCACATTTGAAACCTTTTTATTTTCTAGTAAAAACAATATATTTTGATACCTACCATAAGCTGCATAAAAAGGGAGGTATTTTATTGATATTTTAGCGGGATTAAGTATTCTTCTCGTCCAGTAGCTGTATTATCTAGATCAGAATACCCCGAGACAAAAATTGTTAAAACAAACAAACGCTCCGTCGATATAGTGACAGAAGGATTGATAGTTTACTGACTACTGTGGAGAAAAACTGTGCCACTGTTGAAAACAACGGTGAAGCTGACTGTACAAAGGATCGTCGTCTGTTACACAGTATGTCTCATTAATAAAAAAAACTCTTAGTGGACGTGTTCATTTAGTTATTTTAATGATTGTTGTTATAACTTTTATTAATGTTTCCAGAACAGTTACCATTAATGTTTCAAATGTAATGTTTGGACCACTACAGACTCGTGGTCACACCAGATTGAGACACTGGTGTGACTAACAGGAATTCATTTTACTTGTGGTCACACTATGTGGTGTGATCAATAGTAAGCTATTAAACATAAGACTCGTGGTCATCCTATTAGTGTGGGGAATGGAATAAGTAAATTATTTATTTTTCATAATAAACAAATTAAACAAAAATTACTCTTTGCAAGACAATGAAAAATGTATTTAATTCTCCGATACTACCTACTACCAAAATAATAATGAACCAAAAATAAAAAAAAGTATCTTCCGCATTCAATGAAACATATTAAATTCTCGTTTTACTTCCAAGAAATCTACTTATCGCAAAATCTCTAAAAAGTGGCCTATGCATCTGACTACTCCCTTAGGCGTCCAAAAAAGACTACTTGGTACTAAAAGATTTGAGGGGATGCTATACCATGCCCAGGGATCAAATCCGTGAGGCTGTTGAAGAGTACTTCCAAACCTTACATCTAGCACACACTCACATTTTGCTGTATTTAGGTATTCTATCCATCGCCACTGTTAGACTTAAGATTCTCGGATTTGAAGTTAGAAAAAACCTTTTATATTTGAATGTTGAAGCGACTGGAGAGAAGGAAGGAAGGACAAGGAAGGCAGTTGCCTTGCAGTGGGACACTATAGGCTCTTCACAATAATAATACCTAAATAGTTGAATGTTGACCTTATTACCACCTTACCTTATTACAGTTTGCACCTAAAACTCTAACTAAATAAATATATTGATTTGTTTTCCACAGAGTTCATAATGTCGGAAGGTGCGACGTTTCCTGCACGATCGCCCATGTCCAGCTCAACCACAGGTCACTCCAGCTCCAGCCACCACAGGTATACTGCTTCTAAATTATCTTTCAAATTACATCCCTCTTATTCTTTATCCCTGCCATTTTATAGCGGCTCCATAGAGTATTCTTGTAACTGTCACTGTCATGCCAACGAAAAGAGACAGCAACAGACTTACCCCCGGTATCTGAAAGCGCGATCAAAACTAATCGGCTGTCAAGTCGCTTGCTATCTCTATCTAATTTGAAGTAAAAGCTTAAATAGCAAGTGACTTGACAGCCGATTAGTGTTGATCGAGCTTTCCGAAACCGGGGGTTATTAGTGTGATAAACTATTGCCATAATATAGACCATTATGAATAAGGGCCTATAAATATTGGTGGACATACACAGCACTGTCTAGCCCCAACTAAGCATAGCTTGGAATATGAAAACTGGATAGCTGATAAAATGAATTAATACTTTTTTTAATCAGTTATAGTATCCGTCAAACTTCTTGGACAAACGACCTTGAATGAAAAAGAAACAAAAAATAGGTCTCTTTGGTGGTGCGAAGAGTGCAAACCTTTCCCCTACCACCTCGCGCGATGGCCAAGAAGTTTGACGGGTACTATAACACCCCAGACAGAGAACAAACATCAATGTTCATCATACACATGTTTATTCTCGGTGAGGATAGAACACAGCCTGAAGCACAGACGGCAGAGCTACTAACTTATCTGTGGCGGCTGTCATAGCAATGGTATCAGTAACCTGTAACACTGATGAAATCTAAAAGCTTTCACAGAAACGATTTTTTTATGTACTTAAACTGATACTCTCGAAAAATAAGACATTTGTATTTTTGCACTATTCGCTTTACAATAAGGTTAATTTTCCCAAAGCTCCCCCGCCATAACAAAAGCTTTTACGGACATAATAAAACCACCGAATATGCACATAAACCTCACAAAATTTAATAAAGACATTTTTTTACCGGGAGTGCCCTTCTGAAACGTCTATTAATGCACTTATATTCTAAATTTTCCTTTGAGCTCCGCAAACCCTCGAAATTAATCTTAGCTCTCATCAAAAGGATCGAAAATAGTCTGCATACCGACCGACCATTGACGACGGGAAAATTACGCAACGAGCGAAATTGTGTCCTGCGATTCGCTAAAGGACAATAGTGTGCCCTTTATTAAATAATGGCTTGCCTTTTAATTCATTAAAACAGAATCTCGGAGCTAATAAAAAATTGATGGAACGGCGCCGTCCTCCGTAGAAGTGCCAGTGACGGTCCACATTAATTTAAACTTATCCGTGAGAAAATACTTTAAACTTTGGGATTGAGAATGTACTCCAATTTACATTTTTAATCGTAGTTATGTTGACTTTTGTGAAAGCTTTAAGCGAAAAAATTGCGTTTAATTGCTTTTAATTTCAAACTTTTGCGCAAAAAAAATAGAGCCATTGAGCCTAGACACAATATTCAATACACGAAATAAAACAAATTTAATGGCTACTTAATTCTTAAGATAGTATCAAGTAGGTATTTCCAATATTTCAGTATGTTATTTTTACTTTTTATTATTATAGTAGTTTCTACCAAGGATAGTGTTTTAGTTTTAAGCGGGCATCTAGCTTAACAACATACATTCCTACCTTCATAACCTTCATAATTAAATCTGGTTAAGTACAATGCATGCAACTGCACTGAATTTAGTGCGGTGCATATTTACCTACTCGGTCTCGCCCACGATGACGTCACAATTTCACGTAATTAACGTTCAAACCCACAGACTGGCTGGACCTGGTACGTCGCCATCTAGGACATACAAACTTCAGGACTCTTCGAACAATAAAGATGAGATGTCTAAAAGCATTCACTTCATTGAACTACATCAAATAAGGATGTTCTTCTTGTCATGTCACTTCTTCACTTCATTTCATCCTCTTTCGAAACAGTGTGGCGAAAGGACTTTAAGTGTGCCTTAATGAGGCTCCTTTCGAGCAAATAATGATACACATTGTTTACCCAAAACCTAACAATTGGTATAAAACAATTGGTATAATACAGTCAACATTTGGATGGACAAGACTGAACATAAAAACTTGCAAAAATAAGTCAGTGTTTATTCTAAAATCTAATAACTTTTGACTAAATATCTCTAGACACAAGAATACAAATAAGAAAGTGATCATAGCATTTAAAGAAATCTCTCCAAGCGCAAATTATTGTGTGTTTTGGACGCTAATATCTTATTCATCACATTTGTCGCTAAGCGCTCCATTAGCTTATCAGACAGATAAGTCTGTTGCTGTCTCGTTTCGTTGGCATGAAAGTGACAGTGACACTAGTCACTGTCAAGTGAGAGTCACCATATGTGTCAGTATTCTTATACTCTATAGTAGTAGTTGTTGCCATTTTATACGAGCAATATAGAGTGTATTACTATGTCTATATTTAAATGGGACCACTGACAGCTTTTGATTAAAAAAATGATAAAATCGGTCCACCCAGTCTACTGGGTCGTTTCAAAATGTTGGGGTTATTTCTTCTTATCGATGCATTTCCCGAACCTTTGTAGGTGCACGGCAGATTCACTTTGCGTCCAGGACCCAATTGTTCCAACTCGGCACACACGGCTGCCACCATTATCAGAATACATTAGCCACTAGCTACGTGCTTTGACTGTGCGAAAGTTCGTTCGTTAAAGGCCTTCCTCCGAGCTTTCCAACGTAATCTGACCTCTTACCTTTTTGACCCAAAGGTGGATTCGATAACGTAAGTTTTAACCCTGGAACGGTTTTCGCGAAGGCGCACCTGCAAATATGTAATGTTATCTTTCAGTGGGTAACTCTGTAACAAATATGCATTTGTCATAATTATTTACGTATTGATAACTTATTTGTTGCAGCTTTGTTCAAAGTCAAAGTCAATTCAACCATAAGGATCAAAGTCAAAGTTAAAACGTATTTTTTTAATTTTCTTTTTGAATTTGAATTTTTGAATAGGCATTCGGAAAATCGGATCGCAAACTTGATTTGTCAAGAATTTTGTTTTCTATATTACCGTATATTTCTGCAGCTCCAGTACTCATGTTTGCAGTTTTAGTGTATACTCAGTGTTGGCTAATCCCGTTTCTGCGGACCAAATGTCCGTGCAGACATCTCCCGCCGTGCGATTCACACGGACACGGAAAATGTTTTAGTCTGAATCTATTTACCGCCGAAACCACTCGGTGCTTTTTGCGGCATGAATTTTATCTGCGGAAATTATACTCGAATACGTAGTTTTGGACTAATGGAAAACAAAAGTTTATTTATGCATATTTAAGTTACACATGAAACCTTGCATCCACTTTTTAGTATTCAAAGGATGGATTCTATAGGCATAATTAAACATATTATGCAGTGTGTTTTTTGAAATATTTAGGAAAATTGATAACCTGACCTTGTTTTATGGACCATACAAACGGTCAAACCTGGTAGAATATCCAGCGTACAAATAAAAATCAATACAAGTACATAATTTGGCGAAGAACTAAGTGGTGCATCGTGGCTTTTATTGAAACACATACGCATTTTATTATCCCTGATCTACAATATTTAACTAATATTATAGAAAAAATTTCATGATGAATAAAACATCGGAAAATATGTAGTTCGTTTATTATAATTATAATTAGACGAACTACATTATATTTTTCTTTTTTCAGCTATTTAGCCAGAAAAAAGAACTATTCACAATGATACATACGAGTTACAGTTTGTGAGTATTAATAAATCGATTGCAATACTTAAGAAACTACTTCAACTACGCTTACACGGAAATAGTTCTGGCCTGACAGGAAATAAGGAAAGGGAGGAAGCGGAAACTGCATGTTGAATGCATCCTCTAGGGAGTAACAGCATCCATTTACAAAGTAGCTACTTTCAACTCATCTATACAACGAATGCAACGCTGAAGCTATTGGAAAATGTTACCTCAATACAAGGCTAACAACTTCCGGTGAATGCTGGATTTACACTCTCATCCCATATAATGTAATCATTAAGTATGTATACACTGTAATACAAAATAAAATAACTCAGTAAATGCAATCACAATACGTAAGTACCAATATTTAAGTAACGAACATATGTGTATAATATCAATATTACTGGTGGTAAAAAAGGATCATTAAGGTCTTCAATTTTAGCGATAAAAAATGTTTAATATAGAAAGAAAGAAAGAATTAAATAAAAATAAAATAATAAATAATGCTGCACAATCCACACAGCACTATCTAAGCCCCAAAGTAAGCTATTCAAAGCTTGTGTTATGGGTACTAGATAACTGATATATTTAATACATTATATACTTACATAGATAGATATTTTTTATTATACATAGAAAACACCCAGACCATCGGAACAAATTTCTGCAGATCGTACACAAATTTGTTCCAAGGCGGGAATCTAACCCGCAACCTCTTGCGTCGCAGGCAGGCTCTCGCCCGCTGCGCCACTGAGGTCATCATTTGACATGACATACAACAAGAAAGAAATACATACAGAACTGACAGGTACTTAAGTAGGTATACATAATTACAGTTATAAACTTATTTATTATAACTTTTCGACAAATATTTAAAGCTACGCTTACTTTCGTAGTACAGTCTTATTCCAAAAGAAGACGGTTATTAATACGTAATATGGGTAAGACCGCTAGAATACATACACGTACTCGTAATGTTCGGTAGGTACCTATTAACGCACGGGACAGCTTCAAGAGGTACCTGATGTCTGCGTTAGCTTTTAAATTGAACTTTAATATTAAAGCAGGTATCAATTTGACCAAAACAATTTCGTGTTTATTTTCAAAGGAAACCTGAACGATTAGGGATAACTTCAAAAATGTTGATCGTGTAACTTGATCCAAAAAAAAATATTTTCTAAATAAAATTTTATTGCTCCAAAAAAAAATTCGAAAGCTTGTTTAAAAATAAGTTTAATTTTAAATGAAACTTTATAATCATTGAAAAAATTTAACGATACGAAGCATGATTTAAATATTCTTATAATAAAGTTGTATATAAGCATAGTATCAGTTATGTAAATAGCAGCAAAAAATAGTCGTCAATCTTTGATAATTTATATAACTTTTCGACAACCATATACCATACCATATACCAAGCTTAAAAGAAAAACTTTAGTGATTTATATATAAGGTAGTGATTTTTTTTATTATTACATATATTAGTATCCCTAGACTCTACCCACTAATGTATTCACAGCCAACTTAGGTATATACTTTGTATAGATATAATATTTTAGTTGAGCTGTAAGACAACCACAGAAATCATGACACCACCAATCACCGATAATCATCGTCATGACAATGAATCATTGTTATAACAGTAGGTATAATAATTATAAGACTAAAAGGTTTTACTATTTATTATAGATTATAATCATAGTTTCATTGTTTTCGATACTCCAACCCTTATCCTAATGATGAAATCAGCTATTTTAAAACAGCCAAGTCACGGCACTCATTAGTCAACGGCCTAAAACAAGCTGAAGCATTAAAATAACCCCTCATATGAGTGAGAATTTACACATAAAGCATGCAATATTAGGTATATTCTGCTCACCACAGCTGATAACAAAAAACTTTAAAGAGAAATAAATAATAAAAATGTCTTATTTTTATTTATTATGAATTGATAAAGTATTTATACAACAGGAAAAAAACGAGATAAACTCCAGCAAGGTGGGGTGACGATCTGCGAAATGTAGCTGGCAAGCACTGGATGAGAAGAGCCGAAAACCGGACTCAGCGTCTTGAAGAGACCTACGTCCAGCAGTAGACTAACATAGGTTGATGATGATGATGATGATGAGTACGAGATATGTAGCAGAGTTAAACCTGGGAGGTACTTAATAAGTGAAGTTCCAACTAAACGTTAAGAATATAGAACTAAACCTGGGAGGTACTTAATAAGTGAAGTTCCAACTAAACGTTAAGAATATATCTGTGACTCCTGGAGTAAAAGAAGTACTCTAACACATGCCTCACGCATAATGGACCACCTTAGAGTCTAAATGCGGATACAGGAGTGCAACACAAGTAACTCTAACACATGACAACAAGAGCGATACACAAAGACTCTTTATACTAACTTACAGAGATTAAAATAAAGTCAATTCTGTTTCCTCTGTGAGCGTGGTCTACGCGCTAAGTGGAAAAGGAATAGTTCCCATTAATCATAATTCCCCTTTTGAGTAGTTAAATGGATTCCCACTGTCATTCAATTTATCTAAAGGTGTTGTTTTAATTGAATGCGTGTTGGGCAGTTACATTATGAGTATTTTCATGACATGCTTCAGGTTGGTTTTATTGCCTTGATATCAATCTGCATCTTGTTTGTGACTGTTATTATTGCAGCATAAATAGACATTCGTTTTGAATTTCAGTGTGGCAAGCTTGGCCGAATTCATTATTAAATAGGTCTTCGTACCTATATACTTCTGTCGCCTACGGCTGTCATCCAATGGCCTCCAACGAGTCTTTGAGTATTTCGTGCATTTAGCTATAAAACCAGTAGAAACTTGGAAAAACTCGTCACCACTGGCAAGATTGAAGGCAAGAGACGAAGAGGCCGAAGCCCGATACGTTGGTCCGACCAGATACGCACTACTCTCGATGTAAAGGTCCATGATGCTAGCTATGGCTAGCTATCTGTTGCCTGCGATATGTCGCAGGCAACAGATACCGATGGCGAAGAGTTGTGAATGATAAAGTGATCCATGGAGGGGGTCACGACCCTCAATAGTGAGGAGTACGACACGAAGAGGAGGACTCCTGACAAATTGTCTGTCATAAAAGCTGAAAAACAAACTCGTTGCAAACGTTCAACTTTACAAATAATTCTACTGATTTATAAAGTTCAACATTTGTTGTTCAGGATTTTTTAAATAGTTTAGAATTTCAGACGGCGATTTATCATTTTCATATGCCTCAGCTTTTCTTAAACTTTTGTGACATCCTTGTGTTGTCCTTTAAACTACCCACACCATAATTTAGGCATGTTTTTGTTATTTCGAAAGAAAAAAAACCAAATGAAATTAAAATCGGCGCGAAATAAAATTCAAAAATAATAAATAAAATGTCTAATATACTTTTTATTTAGGTACGTATTATGTACTTTTTATAAATAGTTAGTTGCGCCCCGCGGTTTCACCCGTTGTATTGTTTGAACTGCCGTAAATAACGCATTTGTTGCACCAGGTAGGAGATACTTGATAATGGAACCACTGTGATGAAATGTTAAGTTGGATGAATTCAAGCGCATTTTAATGTAAATCAAAAATTAAAACAGCTTCACGACTTTGATCCCCATCAGGCACGCAACATTATCTCATCAGTACCAGGTCTCTTAGTACCAGGTAGGTATCTCCAGATTCATAGATGTCTAAGCGGGGTAGACAGAGGTACGTCCAAATATTACATTTAGCACATACCCACATTTTGCAGAGGTATTCTATCCTAACAGGTTTCCTGTGTACTTTTTCAAGCACTGGCATTCGTGCACATAAATGTTTGGAAACGTTTTTTAACTTTGCTAATCAACCCATTTGACAAAACAATTCATCGAACAATACGTCATTATTTTGCAAAATTGCGGCGAGCTGCAACTGTCATGTCTGCCCTTTGTCTCCATTTAATTAACATGAACATGGCCATTGATGCGGACTAGTTTTCTGTCCGACATCAATTAAAATAACCTTTTGTTCGGATAGGGGTTATTTAATTAAGCGTGTTTATTATCTCATGCCAAACACTGATTTATAACGGCACGGTTTCGGATGTAGTGGTATCATGACTGGGCATGTCCAAAACACAATTTAAATATACCTATTGATTTATCTACAACTCACACTTTAATTTAATCATCCTACTTGTCGTTACTAGTTCTTTCGAAACAGTGTGGTGAAACGATTTTAAGTGCGTCTCAAAGAGGCTCTTATCGAGCACTTGGTTTTTTTTTTTATGTAAAAGATAGGCAAACGGGCTAACGGCCCACCTGATGTTAAGCGGTCACCGTCGCCCATAGACAACAACAACACCAGGGGCGTTGTCAGTGCGTTGCCTACCCTGAAGGACTTTATTAACATTTTTCTTGAAGCTTTTCATGTTAAATCTTGGCGGGAAAACTTCTGATGGTAACTCATTCTACAGCCTATGGGTATAGGGAAGAAATGAGCGTGAAAAACGGAGAGTACGAGAGACCCAGGGTTCCAGAATGTGTGAAAGAACTTTGTACATAGGTTTAATGACATACCAGTTTCCTTACGATGTTTTCCTTCACTTTTTAAGAGTACTGGCACTGGACATTTATTGAACATAAAATTCATTGGCCACTGATATTGCTACCCAGTTACTCTCACTCAAAGTTATAAATCTGATTTTTCATACAAGCAAAATCGTGAATTGATCTGCCTTACGTTATAGCTGGTTTCGGTTTATGTTAAGAGGCTACAAGAGGATATAAAACGTATCTATCCAATACTCAATGTAAAAGTAAGTAAGTACATGACGATGAGATTGGTTGTGGTGTAAATTCAAGTGCTACGCATTATTTGATGCTTGCCAATGCCAATCATTCACGCACGTAGCGTTAATTGACAGCTCGTATGAACTCGTATATACGCGGCCATCACTGAAACTCCCGCAGCTGAATTTTGTCAATAGATAATACCAAGTTTATAATTAAATTTAATCACATAAAGGGGCGTCCATAAATTACGTGAGGTGTTTTTTTAAATTTTCTGTAGTTGTGAGATGTCGTGAGAAAATTCAACCCCATCCCCCAATCTCACGTGAGATTTTTCAAAATGTAGGTTTCTTACGTAAACGCGTCGAACACATAAAATTATTTTCTTTCGAACGAATTAGTGAATGATCTTAATCGTATTACGATTACGCTTAAGATTAAATCTTAAGAATGTACAATCTGGATTAATTGGACCAAAATAGTATATTTTTTTGTTTCAATCAGGAAAAAAAATGCGTGATATTTGCCGAGACCCCCCCTCTCCCCAACGTAAGATTAGATGAGATTTGACTCGACTCCCTCCCCCCCCCTTAAACATCTCACGTAATTTATGGACGCCCCCTAATTGCTAAAAAGATTTTTCTACTAGTTCTAGGTATTAAAATTTTTGTTTAGACTCTCAGAAACTCGGTGTTGTTTATTTTAAAATCAACACAAGAACTTAATTTTTGACTTTTTTTTTTAACTTAATATACCGTTCTTTGGCTACGATCTCGCCTGGTGGTAAGCGACGATGTAGCCGACGATGGAACAGAACGGTCCAGAAGACACCTATTCACTCTTGCCTTAAAGACACCCAAATTGTAGGAATCAGGAAAGACAGACGACGGCAATGAGTTCCAATCCTTGGCGGTTCGCATGATGAAGGTAGAAGCAAAACGCTTAGAGCGAACTGTTTTTATTACGTGCTTTTTTAAGCGGTGAACGGTGTGTACCTACTTTAAGATAGTGGAAGAAAATCTTTATATTATATATCTCGAGAACGGCTGATCCGATTTGACTAATTTTGGCCTTGATTTTTTTGTGGAAGTTCAGAGAAGGTTTAAAAGGTAAATAAATAGTGAAAATGCTCGGAATTAATATCCGATTGAGGCAGTACGAAGTCCGCCGGGTGAGATAGTTTAAGATGAGTAAGATAAAAAAAACGAAACAGCTTCACGAATTTGATCCCCATAGACTTGGAACATATCACATTTTGCTGTATTTCTACGTGACAGGTTGCAAGCTCATCGCCGCTGCTGTAATAATAACTAGTTTCCTCACGATGTTTTCCCTCACCGTTTGAGAATACTGGCAATGCACACTTTAAATTAATATGACACAGAACAGAAGATGTCTGGAATCTATTTCTGTAATTTACCGGTACCGATCGTTCGCAAATAATTTGTCATCTGAATATTGAATGTCGCGTGGAGTGACATGTACAGATACAGCACTCCCATACATATTTTCAGCGAAGTAATAATTAAATTCAGTTTAAATTCACAATTAATGGGTCACTGATGGCGTTGGGTTTCAAAAATAATGAATATTGGAGGACATTTGGCGTTGTTTAGCCATGCATGTTTGTAGTTTACTTAAGTTTGAACTAGGGAAAGCAGATAGCTTGTTACTATGTTTTTATAATTGTTGTATTATTTTTCACGACTTTGATCCCCAGGCACGGTAGATATCCCTTCAGATCTCCCAGTACCAAGTAGGTACTAATTCAAGATTCTTTGAGGATGTCTAAGGGGGGTAGTCAGAGGTACGTCCAAACATTACATTTGGCACATACCCACATTTTGCAGTAGTTAGTATTCCATACGTGACAGGTTGCAAGCCCATCGCCGCTGTTAGAATACTAACTGGTTTCCTCACGATGTTTTCCTTCACCGTTTAAGAGCACTGGCATTGCGCACATAAATTTTTCGATAGAAAAATCCATTGGTGCACGACCGGATTCGAACCTGCGACCTTACGATCGGAAGGCGGGGTCACTCCCACTAGACCACCGGTGCTCTTATTATTATTTTTCAATCCAAACAGACACAGAACAAACATGTTGTTTTTAGGATGGAATCCACGATATACTGTTTACCTATAATAGCAGAGCAAAACTATGAGAAGCACAAAAGTTGTCTTCACATAAAACAAAGTCGCTTTCTCTGTCCCCATATCCCCATGTCCCCATGTATGCTTATATCTTTAAAACTGCGCAACGGATTTTGATGCGGTTTTTTAATAGATAGAGTGATTCAAGATGAAAGTTTAATAAGTATTATACATGCATGATATGTGCACCCGTGCGAAGCAAGGGCGCGCGGGCGGGTCGCTAGTTATTAAATAATTCCTAAATTAATTAATTTATCTGGTATTACAAGAACTACGTAGGAACACTACTTATAGGTACATCGATACAAATTGAAGTTATTATTGATTGGTGTCACTTTTCAATAATTTTTTTTGAGCAACACGGGAATTTCCATTATCAGCCTATGAAAAAAAATACTTGTCCTAAACTCCCTAACGTTTGGTACCGTTGCCAAGGAAACTAAGGGCTACGACGGGTTTTCCCAAATCAGACAATGAAACGGCATAAGACGTAACGACATCTAATTAATAACGTCTATCATATCTCTATTGCGCTTATGTGAGGGGAGGGCTTAGCGTAAGAGGATTGCTTAAGGACGCCTGATTTGGTCCGGGGGTCGTTAGCAAGCAATTTTTGATATCGTTTTTGGGCGAGATAATAGTGAAATATTAAAATGTAATGAGCATTTGAATTTACGTAGTTTTGGAAGGTAACTTCACGAAAAACTTTAGGGAACAAGGAAAATGAAAAAAGCTAAATAAGTGTTGATAGACCTTGTATAAAAATGCGATGCAAAGCAAATTGATGATTGAAACAATGCTATGTAGGTATTTAAATTCTATAAGCAATAAAATACCAAGAAGGGTCATATGTGTTTTTCTATTTCAACCTGGTAGGTACTAAGCAATTCAAAGTTGTTTCTTACTAGTTGAATAGAAACGAAAAAACTTGTCACTGACTCAGGAAACTGAAATTACAACGCAAATTATTTACTCAAGAAAATTCATGAAGCAAGCTATTTTCGCGATGTCTTGCTTCCGCACCCTCAATAAATATGAAGTTTTATCATACAGAAGTGAAACTCTAACTGACAAGTTTGTACTATTATGATCAAGCCCAAGCACAGACGACCGGAGTCCAAGATTTAATTAAGAGTAGTTCTTAGTGTATTTTATATCATGCTACTCCAAAATTCTTCAAGATTTTAGAAGAATTTAGGTGTTTGTTAAATTTTTGCCCTGGTATTTTGGCTCTGTAGTTTGATGTTGTGACACCACCTAATAGGTATTCTTACAATTTAAATGGTATGTCGAGTAATAATTAAAATAATTGTAAAATAATCGATCGAGAGTAATCGATTGATTATAATTCAATAGATAAAATTGATCAGAGCCGAAACGAAACGGATCATTGTTGAAAAATCTCAGTCGGTCCCTGCATGCTTGGTGACGTAATATCGTCATAGACTGCTGTTTTTCTTTGATAATGATTATACGAGGTACACCAAATATACTACTATCCTCTAGGCAGTCGTAAGTGCTTTACCATGTAAGTAAGTTTTTAGTTGATTTACTATGCAATATTCGTTTATAAACAACTTCGTTAAACTAAGCAGGAGTTTCCTATCTATATAAGATATCATTAGGCCAAGATAGTGACTGTAGTTTAATCTGTGCCCGTCTCGGCTGTAATAGGACGCCCATAATTACTGTTCGCTTGTAAAGTCATCATCTTATCGTTGCAGAAGGGTGAGCGAAAAACACTTCCTAGGGATGTGCCTTTTCATTATGTTTTATAAGTACTCACCCGAAGTCCGTTTTTTTCTATATCGTCAGGCCACTTTGTACAACTCTCATGAGTTCTTAGCATATCCGGTAGAGGCGCTTATTGAGTCTCCATAGTAGTTCTTTGATACATCTTATAAACCTAAACTTACTTCTCATATCGAAAATAATCATTTACAATTAAATACATTACAATTTAATAACAAAAAATTGTTTATATTTTATAATTCAAATCTAGTGCGGGAAATTAATAAGTACATCAGATTGGTTAAATAGCGGTCGTGATTACTTGATAAATATTTAAAATATTGCTGGACATTCCACACAAAACTCTCTCGCCCCAAACTAATCCAAAGCTTGTAGAATTTCGGTACCGATACCGTTGACACCATGTTGATATGCAGAAAAATATTCTTCAAACAAATACCTACTATAAAACAAAGCACACTAGTACTTTTCAACCTATCAAATTGCAGCGTTTCATGCACGGAACGATCGACAAATGGCGGTCGGTGAGAATATTAAAATTTAGCAAATGTTGATAGACCTACTCGCCACTTTCCACTGCCATACCACCGCCGCGCCGAGCCAAACGCTTTCATAGCCACGTACGCTTACTAAACAATGCCGTCTGTCTATTCACTGTCTATCTCGCGTGGTTGAATTTTTTCACCTACACACATACATTATGCACAGAATATTTGAGGGCATAGCGCTCAGTGCACGTCTCGTTACGTAAAGCTTAATAATCCCTAATAGTAGAATGCGATTGTGTTTAGTCGGTCTCATGTGCTCTAAGCTTTACATCTCTAAGCTTTACAAAAAATGTTTCTGAATTTTTTATTAAAAAAATTAATCGCCCTGTTAGGTGCCTAAAGCATGATCAGAGCTTTGCAGCCTTTTTTTGTGTTTTACTAATATTGTTATTAAAATTAGGTACCTATGTATGGTAGTATTTGTGATATAAAAAAAAAAGAAACAGCTTTACGACTGTGTCTCTGGGTACGGTAGATATCCCTTCAGTTAATCTATCAATTTGTTTAGGGCCAGATATTTTTAATTTCATAGTTTTCTGGAAAACTGTTAATATCCTGTAACATGTTTCTGAAAATCAATATGAAATTATTATTTACGAGCTTAGCACATCACTATCAGCCACAGCTTGTCAAACAGTCAGTGAAGACAGACAGGAGACAAGTAAGACACGACCGAAATGCGGATGGAAGACGGCCGACAACTTAGATGGTTATTAATATCTTTAGGAGCGAAGCCCTCCAAGGGTAGACTTCAAAACAAAGCAATTATCAAATAGGGTAATCAAGTTTGTAGGTACCTACGTAATTCGCCTGTTTTCGCAATCGTGTTCAGAAAAGTGGAGGTAAATGAATTTAGCGAGGCAAGTATAAGCCAGGTTGATGAACCTTAACGTAGAAATAATTTATGAAACAGATAAAACCAAAAAAGCATCACAACTTTTATCCTCAGGCACAGTATTGTTCCAGGTATAAGAATATTGAGTGAGACTAAGTGACTGTGACAGTGTACTCTATTAGTGAGACTAAAAGAATTAGATCTGAGGATATGTCGACATACTCTCAGATCCAGATCTTTTAATACCAACTCAATTTATTTGAGAACGTCTAAGCGCTAGACAGTCGGAGGTCTCGTATTTTGCAGTAGTTGGTAGGTATTCCATAGGCGACTAGTTGCAAGCCCATCGCTACTTTTAGTTACCTAAGGTACTTTCTTTCACTGATGGCATGTGCTCATTAATTTACAATACTTAGTATAAAAAAAATAGGTACTAACTTGTTCTTATCCGCATGTCTAATTGTTTTTATTCTGCTACTCAATGCAAAATATGACTGCAAAAAAAAATACACCTGGAAACGTAATATTTGTTATTGTAGATTTGATCTTTTGCTGAGTCACAAAAAAGACGACCTGTCAGTCGTCAAAGTAAAAACGGACAAGGTAAATAAATAAAACAATAGAACAGGTAAGGGTCGTGTATTCACATGACGTGCCTTTGACAGAAATGTAATCAGACTTTTGCAGTGTTATAGGCCTCCACCCTCCACTCCAAAAAGTTAGAATTTTTTATTGTTCTGTCAAAAAGGGTCTACAGACATGTATTGTATCTTAAGCCAATTACTTAAATCAGTCCGCAAAGTCATTTGGAAGTGTAAAATGCAAATAGACTCTATGTTTAATATATTACGTACCATTGTGCAATCAAAAAATAGCCATGATTGCCAACTCTAATGAAAAATGTTTATTGGCAATAATTAACAAAATCAACAGTAAGTGTGAGGCTCTGTTTCCTGGAAATAGCGTTAACTATGGCCCTAGTACTCTCCCGAATGAAAATATAGTTATAGAAAATTAAAGAAACCTGATAACAAATAAACATATTTACACATTATTAAATAAATAAATAAATAATGCTGGACAATCCACACAGCACCATCTAGCCCCAAAGTAAGCTACTCAAAGCTTGTGTTATGTATTATTGTATTATTACCTTTATTTTTTTTGCAAGAAAACACTTTTTTGATTTATGCACGCCTTTTTTACATGTCTTTTTTAATCACATTTAAGTAAACATTTCTGTGGACGATAAACCAGGTCTAATACGTGATGATTAGACCTGGTTGAAATATAGAATAGGCCCGAAATGACGTACTTCTCAGAAAAGTCTTCAAACCGGTTCTAATATTAAACTTCTATGAATTCATAGTAATAATGAACTATCAATACTGAAGCTGAATAGTATTTCGTTAATTTGAAATCTTTATTTCTGGAACTTCGTGTTCATGTGTTATTAATATTCCAGAAGCCCTCGTAGGTTGTAAATAAATATTTTATCAGCTATTCGGTTCTCATAGTTTTCATACCTTTGCATAGTTAGTGGCTACAACATATTGTTTTGAAGAATGTCCATTGCCCTTAATAATTATGTATTTCTATATAAATTTGTTAAAATAACTTATAATAATGTTCTTAAACTGAAATTGCATAAAAACCTTTGTATTATTAGCAGTATATTATTCAGTTACAAAATATACAATCACGAAGAACAATAATTACAAACTGTTAATCAGCTTTTCTTGTTGACTGTAATTATTATTTATTTTTATATCGTATCTTACTTTGATCTCTGTGTCACGTTTTGCAAAAAGTTAAAGCCAGAGACCGCACTTCTAAGAACGCTAAATGGTAGCTTCAATAAAAAGTTCAGTAAAATCTGTAGTCCAACACTAAAAAGTATGTTCACCAAAAGTCCAACATGTTAGACCACGAAAACGCACGTTTATCGATGGACCAACTAACGTAAAGGCAAAAAGTTTATTGCAGTTTATTGCAATCTCGTTTGTGGGAGAGTCTTGTAGTCGACTTTGTCAGACGCCATCCTTCGCACGCCAAGTGCCTTCCATATTTTACTAGCAATACTCTAGCTCTTAACGCTAACGATTGCTAATAAAAATCGTATGTTTTACTTATACCTACAAACTTCCGCGTTTATAAGAGTAGTAGGATTAGCTTGTGTTTGCCCCATCTGTAGATAAGTTGTGTTGTGACCATCACCTATGGTTTTTTTATAATAATAAATTACAGGATTCATATAGAAACCTATTGAAACTAGAGTTGCGTAATTTGGTGCCAGATGCTTATTTACTTCCGGGCGTGTAGAGATAATTTCAAACGCCTTATTCCCTCAGTGTAGAGCTCAAATTTCATTTACATAATTCGATATGCAGGTTACCTTGATCGTTTTTATTAAAATCGGCGTATTGGTTCCGAGAGGGGCTGCGTAATGAGACCAGCTGGGGGCGTTCGCGCGTAGCAGCCAGCCAGCCGTGTGTGTGGTGTGGGGATTTCGTGTGCTTAAACCTGTTCATCAACAAACACACATAGGTACAAAGGTATTATACCTGTACCTATATATAGTTTTCTTTTATGAATAATTTTACTTTCTAGTTCAGGAAAAATTACAGCAAAAAGTGACGTTTAGATGTTTATAAAAAAGACTAGTTCTTCTTCTTTTTTTTTTGTTTGTGGCTCCCAAGGAATTTGGATACGGCTCCTGTCCGTAATTTTGCCAATGACAAGTGATTTTTATCGTTTAATACTAAGTATAAGTGTCAAAGTCAGTCCATAGTCAAGTCACGTCATTTGTTTTGAAGAAAATGGTGGCGGTTTCTTCAAAACATTTTCGGTCAAATCACTATATAATATAATACACATTCATTTCAAATGCTTACACTTTGTGCTAAGACCACAAGTAGGTTAAAATACCACTTTTAATTCACAACACGACTCAATATAACACTAGAAAAACAATTAAGATGAAATGCTATGTTGCTTTGCAAAATGTCTGAAAACGAATCCAGCCCCTTGATCACGTAACTTTTGTTGCATTCAAAATCCGGTTGCATATGTAAATTTTGGCAGTTTTACGATGGCAAAAGATGATATTTTAGATGTTATTTTCTAGAAGACTATTGTTGATCCCGCGAACTTCGTACCGCCTAATGAATGTCAGAGAATGTAAAGTTTAACTAAACTCAAACCATAATTGTGTGTTGAAAAATTGCCACGTGCTTGTAAGGAGCCTCCTCGAGGCGTACTTTAAATCCTTCCACCACACTGTTTCTAAATAAACTAGACACGACAAGAAAAGAAAGTGATGTTGATGTCTTTTGTATGTAAATATCTTATGGTGCACTAGCCCAAGTAAAAGCACTAATTTCATACAAAATGAAGGGCGCGTGGGCTTAGAGGTCAGGCGACAATGCATGCGCTGCGCTGATTGGACATGTTGTAAATTCTTTAGATTAATGGAGGTTTTGTGAAAATGTTTAGCTTGATATGGCTAGGTAGAGGTAGATAAATATGAGTTGCACACACCAAGTACATTGTGTCATTAGTATTTTTAATTTTTGTTTAGAGTTTTCTAGTAAAGTTTGAGGATCGAAATTAAAAAAACATAATTTTTCGGTAAAAAAACAACAAACTAAGTACTTAATATCATTTGCAGATTTTGTTAAGTAGCAAATACGTATTTTATACTACCAACCGTATTTAAAATGTAACGTATTTTATATGCTGCATATTTTTTGTCCTTTCTGGTTGAAAATCAAGATACGAAAATGAGGAATCCATTTGCAAAAGAAAAATGGCTACAGCAGCGCAGGCAAGCATTCTCTCCTTCATAAGTACATGTACGATGTCGCCCACGCGCAGTCACGACTCTTGAACCATCAACTCTCATATCGCAGGGATGTACCTAAACCTACAGCAAAATTTTTCGAAGTCTAGTTTTTAATTGTTAAAAGCGCAATATTGCCTAGACTCAAAATATTACACAAGATATTTTTATTTGTTGAATAATTAGATAAAGCAAGAAAGCCGCAAGAAATTCTGCCAAAATAAAATCGACTCTAAATTAGCAAAAACTAAGTGGTTAGAAACAATGAACGAGCTTACGAAGAGTAGGATGAAAATCAAAATTCAGACTTCAGCTGAATTTTGGTTTTCGTTTCCTTTTCTTCATGAAGGTTTTGTTGTATGGAGTGTCGATAAGCGCATCTATCTGGCATGCTGAGAACTGACGAGTCTCAAACGAGAACTCAAACTTGGGGTTTGGAGTTTTGGACCTTCCCTGCCCTAAGTGCGCAAGCGACAAATGACTCAGCCGTCTCTAGAACAAACTACCGACTTATCAGATGCAGCCGCTTCGTGACAACGCTCCCCGGTAATTCACTTGTACTCGCAATTATGGACGGAGTACCTACTCATTCTTATCTCAATGTAAGACGAAAGTGTAAAAAGAAGACATAATTGACACTTGGTTTATGCTGCTTGGTATTTTTTATTAGAAACTGATTTTAGTTTTTATAAAAACGTGGTCAAAAATAACCTCGGTTCATTACAACTCTATGTAATTCTTAAAAAAAATGTTGGTGCAAATCTCGCCCCAGACTAAGCCAAAGCTTGTGATATGGGAACCAGCGGCCCGATTAGCTAATGTCTGGTTATCGAAATGGCTTTCAGTTTGACATTTGATTCCCATAGTGTAATAGCAATTGTATAGAACGGATGGGAATAAAATGTCAAACTGAAGGCCATCACGATAACCCAGACATTTAGCGTAATCGGGCCGCAGATAGCTGATTATACACTCATAATATTAATTATTTTTGTTTGTAAATATATACTTAAAACTTTATACATAATTATTAACACCCACACACGGAACAAACATTTTTGTGATGAATCAAAAATGTTTGTTCTAGTTTTTTTTTATTTTCGAATGAACTATATTGCTGGTATAATCGTATGACGATTGCCGACAGTGTTACTGGACTGTTTGTTCTCGTTGAGGATTTCACCCACGGCTTATACCTACGGCACAAAAGTCAGTGCTTCCAACTGAAGAAGGTTGTGAAGGCATTGGTGAAGGTATTTATCATTAAGTGTAGTTTCTATTCTTGTTTTTATTATTATTGGATACAAAACAGCCACATAATAAGTAAATCAAAGTATCTGGCATATAAATGAATATTTCGCGACAAAAAACAATGTGAAGAGTTCACATAGTGAGTCGTCAAAAAACCTATTTACATATACGTCGGTTCGCATAGTGTCGTTGAATTCACACGACAGAAGGTGCAAGTATTAAGAGAAGTAAAGCTCTTTGTGAAAGGCTCTTCCGGGGAAGTACTTCCACCATGCCTTTTTCTACCGCCAAGCAGCGTTGCTGTGTTTCGACATGAAGAGTGTGATTGCCGGTGAAATTACAGACACAAAGCTTAAAATCTATGTGCCTCAAGTTGATGGACGCAGGACAGTGCATTAGGGCACTTTCTATCTTGCGTGACGACGGCTCTTTTGTTATAGATGATGGTTACCACTAACACCACTACCACTAATTAACATCAAGTGGGTCATATGCTTGTTCCGTCAGGATGTTGCACTAAAAAGTATATTCGTACACGGCTGACGCGAGTTCATAGTTCACTAGTAGTTCCAGGAACACACCCCACGCCGGCGTACCTACTAACTGAGTTACAAGCGACGTTTTTAAAGCTTTTTGCCGGGCGAGCATTCGTTTCAAAGCTAATCAAGCTAATACTGCGTGTCGGGCACTGGAGCTCGCTCGCAATGCTCACTAATTCTATTTTCCAATTAAAAAGGGTACAAAGTGCACGCAGGAATTAGTGAAGGCATTTTGGATTTGAAAAGGCGGGATGGTTTCAGCGTGTTAATTGTTTTGAGTAGGCTTTTGCGAACTTTTTACGCAACTTTTTGATGCTGTAATGGTTGTGAACAGCGCTGCTGAAATAATAATTTTCTTGATTCTGTACAATTATTATTTAATTTTGTACTCGTTTAGGTAACGTATTACGCAGCCATTTATAACACAACAACCTTTATAACAACTGATATAAAAAATAGGTAATGTTTCATTGAGCTGTTTTACCATGATAATATTATAATATTGGTAAAATTTAATTTTTGGATCTATCATGGAAGAACATAATTTCATTTGAATTTTTAAAAGGTTAAGAATTTCTATTAATATCAGTCGATACTAGGTTTCATAATATTGAGGGTGCGTCCAAAATATCTATATCTGCATTCTCGACAAAGCAGACGAAAAGTTAATTGAAAAAGTGAATTCGTGTTGCGTTGTGCACTCCACGGTTCAATCAATCACTTTTTAGCAGTACCTATGTGGATTCGCAAAATTCAATTACTTGCTCCATTAACTATAAATCCATACTAATTAATAAATGCGAAAGTGTTATTAGTGACATTTTCACGGCTACACCACTGAATAGACCGATGTAAAATTATGGCTCAAAATTAGCTGGTATTTTAAAGGCGGGTATTTTGTGAACGAAATAATCGTAGACTTTTTAGTAGTTACGAAATATAAAGTAAATAAAAATTTGTATTTGCGTATTGATTTATTATGTATTTTCTCCAGTTATATTTATCGTAGTAATTACTCAACACCTGCGATAGAGCGTCGAGAGAATTCTAAACGACGCGTCATAATTTTCTGTCATAATTGTACAACTCTTTCATCAGTGATCCGTGTCTGGCGCATCCGGTTGCCATTTACGGGGGCTTTTTATTGATTACGGCTATTTTTGTTTTCTCGTACTGTCTCGCTTGATTTAATGCTACTACTTCTGAAGACTCATTAAATTAATAACTCGTTATACTATAATATAACCCTCTTCGTATCCCTCTTTAAATAGTCGAGGAAAAAATAGCAGCCCAATACAAGAGTACGTGGTAAAATTATAAGGGTTTTTGTTAATATAACTCTCAAGGTTGCCTGTAAGAGATCGCTGTTAGCGATAAGGCCGCCCATTGTATTGCTACAGTGTTAGTTTTTAAGTAAAATGTGTTTAGCTAATTATGTTGTGGTAATCAATAAAGAGTTATCTATCTATCTAACTCTAAAATGTTTTTATTCATAGCAATTTAAGAGTAGTAGAGCTCTTTGTGAAGGGCTCGTCCGGGGAAGTACTACCACCACGCCTTTTTCTGCCGCCAAGCAGCAACGCTGTGTTTCGGTTTGAAGAGTGTGGTCGCCAGTGTAATTACAGGCACATGAGGCTTAACATCTGTATGCCTCAAGTTGATGGACGCAGGGCAGTGCATCGTAGGGCACGTTCCTATTGTGCGTGACCTACGGGGCAATGTTTTGTGTATAGGTAATGGTTACCACTTAACATCAGGTGGACCATCTGCTTGTTCCATCAGCTAGTAGTATAAAAAAAAAAAAATGATGACCTACACATTTACAGTTGATGTTATTATTTTAAACAATAACTATGTGATTTAAACACACACATATAAGACCTTCGTTCACAACACTGGTTATCTCTAATGACATGCATTATAAGTTCATTAAGCATCAACTCTCTTTACCCGCAGAGGTAACAATGCACAATCATTTCACGTTGTGTAATCTACCCGTGGGTACATGTCACCCAAACTGCATTCACATTTCACATGGTCGCATGTGAAGTTTATAACTTTGAAGTTTATCAATTTGAATGTTTAGGGTTTTCTCTGTTCCGTGGTTTAGAACACGGACCGCTCGAAAAATGCTTTTGTATTGCATGCAATGAAGCACCGAAATTGTTTGAAATTTAATTGCGGTCGTCAGTCAACAATTGTGTTTTTCGATCTAAAGAGCTCTATTATGATTAAACATAACCCATAGAAGGACTTTTCAGTCCACTTATGATGAGTCTTAATACAAATTTATAGTAGCTATTTATAAGATGGTTTTAGTCAGCTGGTAGGTAGGTGCTTAAAATTGGTTTTGTTGTAGACAATAATTGTCTATTGCCAGGTTAGGCAAGTTTATCTGACATTTTTCCTTAGGTATACAAACTTTTAAGAATGAAAAGAATAAAAACTACGATGGTCAAATTTGCATAGGTCATTACTGGCAACCTAGGACTTGTACGCGCTGAATTTGCTCTTACGCGCTGTCTGTAACAGAAATATGGTGAAAGATCTGAAATCCGAATCGAAAGCTTTCTTAGAGTCCATCTAATAGTTTATTTCATTCTTCGGTCTTATGTATAAACTAATCCTTAGGTCAGGATTATCAGACTGTGACCTTGGAACAGTTGTATTATAATGGATTAACGAAATTAACCGACATAATAAATTCACGTGACTTTTCTGGGTTTGCCCCGTGAAGTAGATTTTCCATATTGAATAAAATTACTTACATAATTAAATACCTAATCTTTTCCACAAAAGAATAACCTGCGAAAAACTTTGCAACCGAAATAACAGTATCCCGATATAGCCAACTGATAAAAAAATCATCAAAACCGTTCCAATGAATGAAAAGAGAATTCTAATCAACGGCCTCGTAACTTTAAATGAAGGTGAACATTTTTGATACCTTTATCCTGAAAATTCAACCTTTATTTGGGACCGGAGGGGACTTATCAGACAGTTTTTCAAATAACGGCGTCAATTCCGCGCCTTCCTCACCTGTTATCTGTGTCTCTTCCTGGGACACTGCGGGCCGTAGCCAGGGTGTGGTCGTGTTTTTTTTAGGAAAGGATGATTGCCTTCTTTTTTGGTCACGGAAATTCAATATCAGCTAGTTTTTTTACAGGCGTTTATAATAAGTAATAAAGCTGTTTATCCGTTCGATGAACCTGGGTTTCGTCTACGACCAGAATTAATGACACGCGTTGAAAGTGATCTATGTATGGGCACCGTTTACACAAATCAAAAATTTTTTAAGAGAAGTATTGATGGAATTTAGAGCTCATGTAAATATTAATTTGTTACCTCTGCCTATAAATCAATACGTATAAGAAGGACCTACTGTTGACCAACTTGCAAATCGGCGGTCAATCAAAGCGTAGAACTAGAACATCAAACCTCATTCTTCGAATGCTGTAAAAATGCAATCACCAGCCTTTAACGTGACTCTGTTTTTTTTCAGGTATATCCATTTACAACTATTAAAGGCCGAGTCCGTAGGTATAGTAGTTCTGTTACATTTAGAAAGTTACCTATTCTACAGCCAAAATAAAACAGCGTGCATGGACCCTCGCTCGGTTGATGTGGAGGTAAGTTTTTTTAAAATCAACTCCAAAACTACATACAATTTGATTTTAGATCTTGTAGGAGTTGTAGGTGCCAAGTTTTGAGCACCTGAAATACTGACATGGTTAGTGTTTTTCTCAATACAAATTGGCAAATTTTTACTGAAACCTTGTTTAGTCTTTGTACAGTCAGCTTGACGAAGCTTATACAATCTCATAACACATTTAAAAAATATATGTTACCTACAAGTCTGTTAAAAACCTTTAGAAAAATAATACAATTTTAAAATATTAATTAAATGCTAAATATCGATAAAACTTTTGCACCTATTCGACAATCACTTTATTAATTCCAATTCTAATTCCAATTCTAAATAAACAAGTTTAACAAGTGTTTTTTAGTACAATAGCTGCTCAAAATGATGTCCAGGGGTCAATATTCCTAGAAAATAATTTAGCAATACAACGAGTCGTTGCTTATTGAATATAACAAGCCCAACAAGAGCCTATATTAGCTATTTTCATCTCAATATGATTGGCAGCTACTAAGTATTAACTAGTGACAGCTAGTGAGTCTGCAGAGCGATCAATGCACGAGCAAAAAACGCAGGTAAAGTCCATACACAAGGTAAACGTCAATTTAATGAAAAATATTCTATCGTATATACCCTACTGTACTGTACTGTATACCCTTTTGTGATTTAATTAGCAAGTTTTTTTCTCGTCCTTTGTCATGCAAAAAATAACCCGCTGTGGTGGCTGCATGATCGGTGGGTCCTAGCTAGAGTTACTAGATATTAGTCTGCAGCCGGCTATCAACCGTCTTTTAGGGTTTTTTCTGGCCTAAATTTGACAATAAGTGCGGTTTTACAGCAAGTTAAATTCTTGTTGTCTTCTCATTAATGAGACTAAAAAATGCTAGTTTGTGCGAAGTATCGAGGCCAGACTATAAGAATAGAATAGAAGACTAATTACTTACCATTTGAGCTTTATCATTCTTGCCTCCACACTTATAATATATGCTTGCTTAACTTTGCAATGTCAAAAACACACTTTATTTACCAAAAATTGCTTACAAGGGTTGCTGATTGTCCCTGCACAAGGACAAGCCGGTATCGAGGCTTGTGCTTATAATATGTGAGTTACATATATTATAGAAACACAAATATCCAGAGGTTCTCAAATACACAACAACAACAACACACATTCACGACTTTGATCCCCAGGCACGGTAGATATCCCTTCAGATCTCTCAGTACCAAGTACTTACGCATTACCAGTTGACATCAGGAAAGCAAAGTCTCTTGCAATCTTCAAAAACATGGTCATTGATCACTACCTTGCATGTGTATAGTATATCTTTGCCCTGTGTATTATATATATTATGTTTGTAGGTATATATTTTATATATTATGTTTATAGGCATATATTATATATATTATGTTTTTATATTATATTTGATATATTCATTATCTGTGTAATGTTTATGTAGTGTATGTATTTATTGTAAGTATGTTTATGTAGGTTATAAGTAGCTACCTAAAAATAGATTATGTACTTTAAATAAACTTCTAGCAGACTCCCCCCTCTCTTTTCATGTTCAGTCCTGTCCATCCAAAGGTTGCCTGGAAGAGATCGCTGTTAGCGATAAGGCCGCCCATTGAATTATTACAATTTTTAGTTTTTAAGTCAAAATGTTGTCTATATTTTGTTGTGATAATCAATAAAGAGTTATCTATCTATCTATCTTACTCAAGATTTTTGAGGATGTCTAAGGGGGGTAGTCAGAGGTACGTCCAAACATTACATTTGGCACATATATACCCACATTTTGCAGTAGTTAGTATTCCATACGTGACAGGTTGCAAGCCCATCGCCGCTGCTAGAATACTAACTGGTTTCCTCACGATGTTTTCCTTCACCGTTTGAGAGCACTGGCATTGCGCACATAAATTTTTCGATAGAAAAATCCATTTGTGCACGACCGGATTCGAACCTGCGACCTTACGATCGGAAAGCGGGGTCACTTCCACTAGACCACCAGTGCTCTAGGTTTTCGAATAGGGGCATGAAAATGCGGCGAAAAGGTTCCAGTAAAGAATGGTACGGAAGTGTTTGATTCGCGCTCGACTTGGCGGGGGCACTGCCGTGCCCCCCGATTATTGACGGAAAAAATCTAAAACTTTATCATTCCGTGTCCGGTTTGAAATTCAGTAATAAGTCCGACTTTTCCCAGATTTCTTTCAAGCATCCCTAGTCCCAGAGCAGTCTCGTAATTAAACAGACACCAACTCCCGCAGGACGAGTTTTGAATGTTATTAGAATCTCTTTCGCGCCGTCGTCGGATCTGATTGGAAATAATGAAACCCTGTGAATAAACAGCCAATAAAATTGAGCTACATTTGTATGTGGTTTAATTTTGATGACCTGAGAATATGTACACTTACTTAACGACCTACCTCCTCCGACATGGTAGACATCCATCCCCAGATATGGAAGATATCCCGTCAGATCTATTGGCATCAGAAATAATCATGGTGCATGGTGGTAGTACTTCACAAAGAGCACTACTCTAAAGCGAATCGTATCTGGCTTTTCACGCGATGTTTTTTATTTGCCGATTTAGAACACGGCATTGCACTAATATTTTTTTGAATACGACAATCCATTGATGCGGAATTGAAACCGCGGCGGGTATCATAAGGCGTGAGTGGAAAAAAATAGTAGTAGCTATTACTTCTTCTATGTAATAGTTAAAAGAATAAAAAGGAAGTTTTTTAATTATATAGGTAAACTTAAAAATCGCTTTCTATGATACTCCTATGATTTTCTCCGAAAAAGCTCATAAACCGCAAGAAAAGAAACATATTATGTTACACTTCAGAGCAATAGATTAGAATCACTGCACCATCAATGTTTAAATAAGTAACTAATTTTGTTTTTTAATAAACATTCATAGAAATGAACTGGCATTCTGATTTTTTTAAGGTTTATGGTAGCTTTTGCGTTCGTAATTTTCATTGCCACCGAGTATAATATTGGGCGCTGTACTGGCCGTGTTGACTGCCCTCACTGTGGTCTCTAAAACAAACATTTTCTGTTGACTCGCGACACATCCCTGCGTGCTTTGAATTTAAATAAGAGCATTGGTGAAATCGAAATTCACACGTGTCTGGCCGTTTTCAGACGAAAATCATTTGTAAGCGGCATTACGTTCGGACCTCTGAAGGTAGTTTTAGACGTCATTTACGTTTTGTATTACCAGTGAATAAGTGTCTTCTAGATTGTTTAGCTCAACGTAGCTAACCATCAAGTGCGATTGTAGTCAAAGGACGATTCTCACTTGTACTACATAAAAAAACTTTTAAATTGCGCCTGAGATTAGTGTTTTTATTACATTTTATTTTCTATGTAAATAAATCAAGAAATAGTTTCACGACTTCCAAGTCCAGTCGGTAGATATCCTTATAATATCACTTAGTACCAACTACCAATGCAAGATTTTTAGAGGATGTCTAAGGGGGTTAGAGTTAAGATACGTCCAAATATCACATTTGGTATACACGATATGTATTTAATTATTATTCTATAAAATATTATAGAATTATAATAAAATATTTATTCAGGAAAAGCTTTATTAGGAGCTTCATCACATGCCAATTTACGAAGTATTTTCAATATCCGGTTGACTAAAATTTTATGACAATGGAGCCGTTAATTTTATGGCTGCTGTTAATAAATATCTCATTCCATCTTATGACCAATGAAGACGTATTTATAGGTTATCCTTAATCCTTATGACGACAAAAAAATATCCATTGCACAAAGTCATATAATCCTATATACTAATATAAATATAATTAAGCTACAGTGTGTACCAATCGAATAAAGTTGGATAAGTCTGTTACGAAGTTGAGGGAGCAAAAATATATGGGAAGGCATATACCTGTTTCAAAAACCTGAAGACGTCTACTATGACGACATAAGTAGGGTTTGTTTATTTTTAACTATGTTTTTTTTTAATGTTGTATCAGATTAATAGATCCAATAGTTCCACTTATATTACTTATCTATCTATGGTATATAATGTATTAAATATATCAGTTATCTAGTACCCATAACACAAGCTTTGAGTAGCTTACTTTTGGGGCTAGATGGTGCTGTGTGGATCGTCCAGCATTATCATTATTATTATTGATTGTATAGTTTGAAGTTTTATGACGAGACTTGTTCATTGGCTCGGAGCCAGCACCACTTTCCTTCACGGATCCGGAAGCTGAGCAGGTGTTGTGATTCCCCATGTAGTGAACACATTGCCTCCATTTAAGACAAAATACTCGGTCTGTGCCAAATTGATGAAGTGATAAAGCATATTATACAAAAAAAAAATTTTTTTGTTGAGTTCAATAGTTCAGTTGTTCAATTTGTATTATAAAGATAAAACTGAAAAAGGGGATTTCTTGTGTCTTTGTCCAAAATTCGGAGAAAAAAGGAACGAAGGAAAAAATGCATAAATATTTTGCCCAAAATAAAACTGATAATTTCAAGCAAATTTTCAAAAAAATACTTGAGATCAGTTACTTGAGACAAGTATACCTACATACATTTTTACTTCCACTTATACCTACTAATTCTATCGTATTCATCATGAACTTCACGTAAGGCAAAACCTGGCTGAGTACAAGACGCGTGGAGAGGATCATACCTATAACACGCGCGGTGCTGGCAAGCTCTCTGCAGTGACCCACAGACTTGCCAAGTCTGACAGGCTCACGCATATAATGGGGCCTAAGCTATACAATCACCTGTCTGATAAAATCATTGACACACCTAGTCTGTCCTCCTTTAAAATTAAATTAAAAGCTTGGCTGGTCGAGAAGGCATTCTACAGTGTCGAGGATTTCTTAGGCACCTAATCTTTTACATGCGACTGATCTATTTTTAATTTTTAAATGCTATACGAATTTATTTATTTATAATTTCATTAGAATGTGTGCAATTATTATTTTTTATTATTTGCAATCTATTATTTATTCTCATAAATTTTATTTTTATTTTATCGATTGAAACACTGACTTGTAATTACTGTTACCAATAAATTGATTATTCTGATTATTCTGAAAAAAATTATTCACTTTGCGACGCTTTCAAAAATGGGATACATGAAAGTTAATAATTAATGTAGTTTAAAGATTTGCATTTTTGAATGTAGTTTTTTATTATTTTGCCGTTGTACAAAACGACTTTGACGACCTCTGTGGCGCAGCGGGCGAGAGCCTGCCTGCGACGCAAGAGGTTGCGGGTTCGATTCCCGCCGTGGAATAAATTTGTGTACGATCTGCAGAAATTTGTTCCGATGCTCTGGGTGTTTTCTATGTATAATAAAAAAAATATTTATCTATATAAGTATATAATGTATTAAATATATCAGTTATCTAGTACCCATAACACAAGCTTTGAATAGCTTACATTGGGCCTAGATAGTGCTGTGTGGATTGTCCAGCATTATTTATTTATTTAATATCAAAAATGCAAATATAGTCGATACAATTAATAACAAACATTTTATACATGAACAAATTATTCACAATGACGGTAGAAATGCAAGCGGTTAGAACCAACGCGGCGCCGGAAAGTGCGTACCTATACCTTCAGATTCAATTTCCGGCCGGATCCACTAGTCAGCAGCATTTCCGGTAAATACTGGCACAGCGGGAATATTTTAAAACTAGAATTCGAGCCACATTTGTGCCAGTACCTACTTATACAATATTTATGAACTTGGCTGCGACACACATTTATGGACCTAGATAGTTTTTTAAACATCAACTTATCGTCATCTTTCTTGTCAAATTCAGTCCACCCCAACGATGTCTGGAACAGATCGTTTTTAGCGATTTGACTGTCAATATTCACACTGACGTTTTTCTGTTGTGTTATGTGTAAATGTTATGCGGTGTGCATTTTCCATCCATAAATGAGTATCTAGATAAACCAGTAGGTACCACGTGTAATAGCTACAATTTAATGTATGATGGAAAACTGTATCATCAAACATTTATTATTGAAAATAGTAACAATTGTCTAAGCTATTTAAAACGCGAAGAGATGTCAAATGTTTTGGTGTGCAATAAATTGCATAATTTTAAATACCATAATTTTATGTCCCATCACAAAAAACCAAGAGCCGATTAGTTGTATTCTCAAATGTATCGTTTTGTAAATGTAGCAGGAATGTCGTATTGTGAAAACTCTTGAGCACATAATTACTAGTAGTTTCAAACCCGTTCGAAACTACAGCTCCAATTTGCATTTTGGGGACTCATTTACACAACTTTTAAAACTACACCGCGTCGGTGGGTTATTTGGATGCAGAATACAAACGCAAACCAAAAGCTCAATTTTGTATTGTTTTACTTTGATTGTAGATTATGCGAGTAACAAAATTATCAAAATTCACTCTACAGCTATCTCTATAGGGTATAAGTCCGTGAGAGAGCCCTTCTAAACCAGTTATCCTTTCGATCAACTCAATAATAAATAATTCTGGACAATCCACACAGCTCTATCTAGCCCTAAAGTAAACTACTCAAAGCTTGTATTATGGGTACTAGATAAGTGATGTATTAAATACATTACATACATACATAGGTAAATAGATATTTTTTAACATACATAGAAAACACCCAGACCAACGGAACAAATTTCTGCAGATCGTACACAAATTTGTTCCGAGGCGGGAATCGAACCCGCAACCTCTTGCGTTGCAGACGGACTCTCGCCCGATGCGCCACTGAGGCCGTCTGAGGTCGTCAATAAATGCTTTTTGGCTAATTAAGTTAATTCAGAGCAGCCGTGCAAGTACCGTTCTTATCGATCGCTTATTTGACAGTCTTAGAATCGTTAAAAATGGACTAAACCATTTTTAACGAATTTTGACAACTCTAATTTTAAATTAAGAGATCGATAAGAACGGTACTTGCACTCCTCTGGTAGAGAACGAAAGTGCAGAAGTCTACCAGCTGATGTCCTATCAATCTATTGTAGCAGGGCTGTACCGTGTCATATAGCTCTGTGAGCGTCCCATCATCGATCGTTCGACTATCCCTCACAGCTCATAATAGCAGCATTCCTTCAATACAAAAGAAATATCACGTGCAAGTAACCAACAATGCGCCCAGTCTCTGCGTAATTCGATATTCCCGGGTTGAATAATCCTATAACAACGAAAGACTATTTTGTCGTGACATATTCTTTTCATGGTATAATATGGCTTCATTAGATAAAATTACCGATAATTGTCAATATCTCTTTTTGTTGTTGACGACCTCAGTGGCGCAGCGAGCGAGAGTCCGCCTGCGACGCAGAGGTTGCGGGTTCGATTTCCGCCTCGAAATTTTGTGTACGATCTGCAGCAATTTGTTCCGTTGGTCTGGGTGTTTTATATGTATAATAAAAAATATTTAACTATTTAAGTACATAATGTATTAAATATATCAGTTATCTAGAGTACCCAAAGGTTTGAGTAGCTTACTTTGGGGCCAGATGGTGCTGTGTGGATTGTCCAGCATTATTTATTTATTTTGGTTGTTTTATAAGTGAAAATGACTATAAATTGGCCGGGAATATGAATAAGGGCATTATTGGCACATCACTGGTAACATAACATAACACGCAGTGGTACCACCACCATAATAGAACATTGCCTCGTACGTCACGCACGATAAGAACAGTCAACTTGAGGCATACTTGTTAAGCCTCATGTGCCTGCAATTTTACCGGCAACCACACTCTTCAAACGAAAACACAGCAATAATGCTTGGCGACAGAAAAAACGTATGTATACCTGTTACATGAGTATGCTAAAATTATTTACTTAAGAAAAAATTGCCTCTTGACTTCTACAACTCATAAAACTTTGTTTAAAGTTGAGAAGGCAAAGAATTTTTTAACATGAAGCCTGTCAAAAACCAGTTGTTTCACAACCCTAGTTGAGACAGAAGCTGAGTGCACTTGGGCGTAAATAAAAGCGTCAGTGTAACGAGAGAGACAATGACTAGACCGACAATGTGTTAGCGAAATGACACTCTAAAGCCACTGAGGGCCCGAGACAGGAGGGCATCTCACGCGCCTCATTCATCACCTTTTGAATAAACCCACAACAGTGAAACTTCGCGAGAACCTTTTAATGGTTAAGGCTCCGGTGACAGTGGCTCGCAATTTCGAAGTGCGATTGGCTATTATTTCATTTTATTTCATTTCGGGGAGGTTGTTTGAAAAAATAACTCTAGAGAAACACGCATAAATACTGTTCGAACACAAATAATACAATAATATAAGTGAAACATGCCCGAATCAGAAATCATTTTGGTATTAGTATGTTTGGTCTTACGTTTACCTAATACCAAAATGATTTCTGACTCAAGCACATTTCCCTTATATTATTGTATTATTTGTGTTCGAACAGTATTTATGCGTGTTTCTTTAGAGTTATTATTTCAAACAACCTCCCCAAAATGAAATAAAATGAAATAATAGCCAATCGCACCTCGAAATTGCGAGCCGCTGTCACCGGACTCTTAACGTCTTTCTCTAGTTTCGTCCTAGGTTATTTGACCAAGAAGACTTATAAGATAACTATGAAAATCAGTAAGAAGTTCAAATAAAGATAAAATCAAGATGATAAAAATTCTTTTAAGTGCATCGATTATGATTCAAAAGAAAATAAATTTATTGATTTGGTAGCTGTTTTTGACTTTAACTCTTCACTAATTTTACTTTTATTCAATCTTTCACAAAAGTATGCCAGAACATCCGTGATGGAATCATTTAAATTAAAATGATCAAACACGTAACAGACTTCAGTGAACCACAGTTGAATTCCTCCAAATCGCCCACATTGTGCCACCCGTCGCTGAAACTGAAATGTCACAAAGCATTCCTCTTTTTGTCGACGCAAAGTTTCTAAATAAAATGCGCGCTTCACTAAACATAATTTTGAGTTTTCAATCTATTCATTTTATATGCGAAATGCCAGGCATATGTCAGGCTTTGTTATAAGCACAGTATTGCGGTCAACGGCCGGGACAGATCATTTTATAACATAGTGCAAAAACAAAACCACTAGGCCACGTTTTTACTAATAACCTAATGTAGGTATATGAACAAGATTTTGAATGAGATGTAGCGATTAAAAAAGTTCGGTTCAAACATTTCAAAATTTACTAGTGGTTTGCTCCGGCTTGAATCGTTTGATTTCCGTACGAATCCAACTACCTACCAACCTTCTATATTAACTTTGTATGGTATTGGCTTATTTGTTGAAAAGATCTTGGTTCAAAAAAAAACCAGCTCATACCAGCTACATATTACAAAAGTAACAACAAGAAAAAGCGAAGGAACTTCTCGGCCATCAGTATCAAAACTACGAAATCAACATGAGGGCATGTTCTTATATTATAGGTATCTGTCACTTGCGAGGCAACGCTTTATCATAAGCGATGGTTACCACAAAAAAATCATGATTTCGGATGTACAGCCCATGATATCTCCGAAATAATATTCGCAAATAATGCTTAGAGCTCTTTGTGAAGGACTCATCCGGGGAAATATTACCACCATACCTTTTTCTGCCGCCAAGCAGCGTTGCTGTGTTTCGGTTTGAATAGTGTTGTTGACAGTGTATTTACAGGCATATGAGGCTTAACATTAAAACTCTAAAAATATTGCCGTCTCTTTCTAAAAGACCGAAAAAACAAGGACGGCTATAATTTTAAAGCTGTCAGATTAGGTTAGTTTAGGATAATGCAACAACAGAATCGACACCAGTTTAAAATTATTTATATGTGTTAATATTATTATTATTAATATTATTGTTTTAATATTACTTTTAGTATAAATTAAGCTAGGTACCTACTTAGCTAGTAGTATCAGGCTATAAACCTACTGGTAGCTAGCCAGAGGAAGAGCCGCTGGGTACACCAAGCTTGTGCTTAGCTAAAGCGCGAAACCCAATTCTATGTCGTTAAAATGAGGTCTGTTTCGCACTACATCTCAAAATATTCCATAAAAACTGTTATATTTAAATGTAAAGGCTATGCCATCATTACCTCTTGCAGCTTTTGAACTACATCTAGACTTGCTGTTCGCCAATACCACCTCACACGCTTTATCATTAGAGTCAGTGTTCTAAATCACATTATGGAGATTGAGTCAGCTCTATTCCCTTTTAGACTGTGGGCTTCCATTGTAATTTACATGGCCGGCTATCGCATTACCGATGACTGAGCGGTTTCTCTTAATTATCATTTTGCACGGTTCGTCAGACACACGCTAGCTAGGCCGTGGTACGTGCTAGCTTGTGAACTTATGACATCCTACTAATATCATAAACGTGAAAGTTTGTAAGTATGGATGGATGTAAGTTTGTTACTCTTTCACGACGAAACGGCTGAACGGATCTGAATGAGACTTGGCAGAGAGATACTTTATAGTCTGGAATAACACATAGGTTACTTTTTATCCTGGGGGAATACCGGGATTTAAATCTGCGTGGCTGAAACCGCGGGGTGCAACTAGTAATGCATAACAGACAGTTTTATCCATGTTTCATCGTCATGGTGCTGTTTTGCTACAAAGTATATTATGATAGAATTGATTACTTCGGCTGATTTATACCAAATATGTTTCACAATAAAAAGTATCAAAAGAGCGTTCCATTAAAGAATCGCAAGAAAGTAGAAAATGCACAAAAAATTGTTCACACTTTTTCCATAATGTAATATTGACATGTTATTCAAATATTTTTATTGTATCTATTGGGGGATCTTTCGTTCGTTTCAGACCTTATCCAACAATAAACTTTCTGTTTCTGTTTATTATTCATGCTTGACGACCTCAGTGGCGCAGCGGGAGAGAGTCCGCCTGCGACGCAAGAGGTTGCGGGTTCGATTCCCGCCTCGGAACAAATTTGTGTACGATCTGCAGAAATTTGTTCCGTTGGTCTGGGTGTTTATGTATAATAAAAAATATCTATCTATGTAAATATATAATGTATTAAATATATCAGTCATCTAGTACCCATACCACAAGCTTCGAGTAGCTTACTTTGGGGCTAGATGGCGCTGTGTGGATTGTCCAGCATTATTATTATTTTTTATTTTTTATTATATACCTACTTGCTTCAACAAATTCAAATTAATAAGACGTCGTTGCGTTATTAACTCATCTGTAAAAGTGAAACTATAAACTTTAAAAGTGACACGTGATCAAAGCTCTATAAAGAGAATCTCCCGAAATTGTTAACAAAGTAATATCTTCAATTTTGAGGACGGTTCGGAAGGCTGAAGTAAATGTTTTGTAGTTTGATTAAGCAATCAGGAGTTGAATTATTCTATTTAATCAGTTAGTTTCATTGAGACGGTCGCTCCCGTGTCGGACCTCCGCTCCGTCCCTCCTCAACACTTCCAGCTTAATTGTTTATTCAGATACGACAAACTTCCCAAATTAGTGAGCCAAGGAGTGAGATCAGTTTGGAAGTGGTAAAAATCACTGCCAAAGCAAAAGTTAAAGAATGAATTTATTTTGACACTATTTTTGTTTCACGCGCTACATAAATTTTGATTTCGTTTTATAGAAAAGTTTACAGGCAAAATATATTATTTCTAATTGTAATTTTGCACCCCCTCACCCAGCCGAGTACACTAATACCCAATATACTTAAAAAAATCAATTGAATTAAATTTTTCATGCAGCCAATTATTTTTAATGTTTATTTTATTATTTATTTTATATATATTTCCATATTGCACTATACACAAAAAGTTTGTACAAAAGGAGAGCTTAATGCTACACAGCATTTTCTACCAGCCAAACTTGACAGGTCTGTTGTCATGGGAGCCTAGTAAGAATTCGATTACCTACCATGTGTGCGGGCTATCGTGTTTACGTTTAAATCACACCGAGTAGCACCAACAGCTTGACTGTGGCACAGTGACTACACTGTGTACGTAGTATGTGTGTGTTGTTGTGTGTCTCTGTAGTACAACACAACTGGGATATCAGTGCAACGCTTTACGCCACTTAAGTCAAATTAATTCGTTTTAGGCCTCATGTATCTACATATTCTTAACATGTGGCAGAATACATGTTAAGAATATATAGATACATGATGCCTGTTAGCCACGCAAACTTCCCAAGCTAAGAGAGCCAGAAATACCGCAGTAATTAATATTTGTTTGAACTGTCCTGTCCTTGAGTGATTAAGCGATGTCTCAAATAACGGATAGATGTAGACAATTCCCTTGATTTCCGCTTCGATTCGCATAGTGGGTTGCTGTTCGCGAAGTGATTGAGTTGTACACGAATATCAAGTTAATCTGAATTTCGAAGAGAATACACGGTCGAACTAGTTTTAGTAATCTTCGGGTTACTACGGGTTGACAGAATCAGCTCGAATCATTAATTATGTTGCTACTACCAATAAGATATGGGCACAGTACTAGAAAATACTTCTCAGGTCAACCTCATATTATTATGCAATGCGTATGAGGTTTACTTGTGAAGTATTTTGGGAACAATTTTCGTAACATTTGTCGCGATTTTGGCAAAAAGCAAACTTCGATAACTTAGTGGTAGATAGAGATTAAAAAGCAAACTTCGATAACTTAGTGGTAGATAGAGATTAAAAAGCAAACTTCGATAACTTAGTGGTAGATATAGAGATTAAAAAGTTCTGACGGCGCTACTATCATCAGTAGCTTCTGCTGAAACAGTCCATTTTTTTTGGTAGTTACAAAATAGTGCACTGGTGTACTCTACATGAAAATTGTAAGAACAATTGATAAATAAATATAAAACAATAATAGGCATTTGTAAACATTAGGGCTAAGTAACAGAAGTATTTAATGTTGTCAGTGCGTAAAGAATTAGGCATTTTTACATACTCAAAAGATAGTAATATTTTTTTTTAAATTATATCTATACCTACACGACTAGTATTCCGTAAGTAGTGCAATTGGATATTAAAACCAGGTACCTACCTATATAAAAAGCTTTGGCTCAGTACCTTCGTAAGTTCGGGAGACCATCAAACAATACCACCCTCAGGTTTCATTGTTATCCCACCAACAAAGGTAATATGAGAAATTTTTGACCCTTCTGCACGTGCTGGAAACATGCTGGCATTCACAATTTGACTGAATTCTAAGATAAACTGGAGAACTATAAATGGAGACCTATAAACCGATGAATGGAGACCTAGAAATAGCCTCAGTTTTAGTTGTGTTTAATCTGGCTATGAGTTTCCCAAAATAAATAAATAAAACTAGGAAAGGAAACTTTTGAATAGGTACGCTTGCGTTTTCAAGTTTAGGTTCTGTTTTATATCTCGAGTCGTTTAAAAAACACATAAATACGAAAAAAATTCAATGCACTAACGCCAAGATGACCAAGGGAAATAGAGGTTCATTTTTATATTATAGATTAAGAAAATTGATATAAGTTACACTGGCTGGCCGAGGTTTACCTGGTTTATAAGATGTGTCAAAGATATTGTTGTGTTTTTTGCCATAGTAAAGACTTGTGGATAAGCATTTATGAGCCGCAGTAAATTGTTTGCCAAACGAATACTACCGACATAATCATTGGGGTCAGCACGTGTGGAAGCTCCATTAGACGTATCGTCTCATCTCTGTCGCCAAAGAGGTGAAACGAGTCGTGTATAATACACGTGAATTAACAAAATCAATTCTATTGTGTACGTGTGTGCCCTTTGTAAGGGATTTTCGAATAAACAGCTGTGCATAATAAGCTCAGGGCAGGATACAGGATTAGTACTTTTTATTAGAAATATTTCCAGGAAAAATAATACCCGCCTAAACCTTTCGTTTCTTAGGAATGAACTACGTACTAAACTTTATTGAGGACAACCTCCATCCATCCATACTTACAAACTTTCGCGTTTATAATATTTGTAGGATAAACTAATATCTTTAGATATAACTTCACCACTATGTCGAGTAAAATCATTTCCACTGCCAAAGTTATTTGTGTGTTATGATTTGTCTAAAGGCCACCGTACGACATCTGCGAACCAGACACAGTTGAACTAATAACACGCCCGTAACTCCAGCCTGTAATGAAAGGGGCTGGAATCAAAACGAGATGAACCCAAACATGTCTGTTATTTACTGATGGAACAACTTGTACGTTCAGCCGAGCGAATGTAGATTTACTTTTCAAACATATAGCTCCCAAAATAATAGAGCAATGAAAACTAAGATAATTTCTCTTGAATGGTGTAAAATGACGCCTAATTTAAATGGTAGTAAGTACTCCCTAAGTCTAAGTTCGGTTTTCCGTAATAATGAATTTATTAATAAAAAAAAGGTTTTTAAACGAACGCAGAAAAGGAAAACTTAAACATTGACACTAGAATTCGGGTACAGTTACATCTCTTGAGCCGTTGAAGCGTATTCATAGTTGAAGTTTTTTTATCCGAAATACATCTTTTGTCTACGTGGATAAAGAATGGTATTTATTTATAGTAATATTGATGAAGAGATTGTGAATAATGATAGTAATAATCGCAACGTTTCCAATTAATTCAAAGGACAAGACAAGTGGTTTTGATAGTGAAAATATTTCTGTTGTAGCTTCTTTATACATTTTGCTAAGTTTGTATGGTAAGATTTTATTTCAGCCTTTATAAGCTACCTACTTATTTCTTCTTTTTTCTCCGTTTATGGCTATCATTCGACGGACAACCTTGGTAGTGTCAAGTTAAATAAATTTAAATACCACCGAACATCACAACAAGACTTAAAATTACAGAAAGACATGAAATAAAATTGCTATTTTGCTTGTTATGATTACAGAAACCCTTCCTCACCAATTAATGGCCCAGGTATGGAGTAGCAACGCTATGTAATGATGCTTTATTGGCGTGGGATATACAAACACAGTATACTTATGTTAAACTAATAATTAATAACGCTTTCAAGAAAAAAACAGACTTCAAACGCGCTGGAAAATACACTCATGGTATAACTCACAGAAATATAAATCCTCTATTCCGTGGTATAACTAAAAACTACTCGTCAGATCTGACTCAAATTTAAATGGGACCTCATGACAAGCGGCAGCTTCGGTTCAAAAAATTTCATTAATTTGGTCACCAAGTAAAAAGTAATGAGGTAACAAACACAAAAAAAGATACAATCGAATTAACCTTTTCCTTTTTTTTGAAGCCGGTTAAAAATCGAGTAGGCTTCCTTATAGGTACATCCCAAGATATTCAAATGTAGATTAATTCTGCGAAAGCTACTTAGGGCATCCCCTTTATCAAATATTCCGAAATCCTACAAAGGAGATGTCCGAATGTACCTCCGTATAAGCAACAATCGCTTCCTTTGGAGGATGAGGCGGCTCAAGAACGACTCGTAATCCGCCTTAGTACGACCTCTACTTATGAGCCATGCCACTTACGGACTTGTACTTCTTATTCTTCTTGTGGTCTTACAACCTCCTTTTAAAACAGTGTGGTGAAAGGATTTTGTGCTCCTTTCGAGCACAACACTTTTAGAACTTTAAGGTCTACGACATGCCGGTTTTTTCTTTCACCGCTTGAGTGTGTCACGGGCACTGTAAACATTTTTTTGAATGAAAAACCCTTTAGTACATGATCGGATTTAAAATCAACGCCCTCAGGATCGGAAAGCGGGACTGCTAGCTCTAGACCACCAGTGCTCTCAACGGACTTGTGAGTACCTACTGCATTTTTTAAATAGCACCAACGGATAGTAGGCGAAAGATTGTTAAAAAGTGTATTAATTATAACCTATGGCATTAAAGGATGTCCAGAAAGTAAGTAGGTAGACCTGTGAATGAATTCATAAATGGAATGTAGTAGTTAATTTTCACGAAATTTTAAGCTTATTGAAATTTATCAAAGAAGGAAAGCCTAAAAAATGACACTGAAATGGGAAAGTCCAGTTGTCAAGTAAAACTAAATTTTCTTGTCATTAATAAAACCACGTTAAAAAACTGTTAGGTATTACATTTTATAAACATAGGCAGCTACACAAATAAAACTAACCTCAATAAAGTTACCATCCTTCATATTATGCTTCCCTTAAAAGTGTCATCCAGTGTGTTCACATTTCCGTTGAAAAAATACAAACAAGGTGACATTTGTAATTTTTGTCTCGTGGTTCCCGAATTCCAGTGACAATACGTCATTGTTGTCATGGCATACCCGGATAATACCCGGCATTAACGTTCTGGTACCCGATTCACGTCAATAATGACGATTTATCGTTACCTCGGAGCCGCAGACTTGTGCTATAACAATTACATAATATTAATCCAAATTTTTCGGGTTCCGCAATTCAAAGTTTAACTGGGTTTTTCTTAACTTTCATACAGAACAACGCAGTAGCAGGAGAAATTATTCATCCTGGGCGTGCAAAACGAGAATGTGTGGCGTGTTATATGTATACAAATGAATTTATAAATCAGACTAATATAAAAACATCTGTTATATAAGAAATAGCAAATATAAGTACAACATGTACCTATTATTATATAGAAGAAGTACAATGAAGTATTTTTATGTTACAGAAACTTTGCAAGCTCAGTTTACTCGCACTTGGCAACTTTTTATATCCACCAATGATTTAGGACTTGTTGTGAAGTTTATTTGCGGGATACATCTGCCGACGAAAGCATTGTTACCCAAAACAGTCCTCAGGTACCGACCTAAACCATATAATGGGTATTATCTCTGAAGAGGTGACAGTTCTTTTTTAAAGTTTATGGAGTGGAGTGTTTTGACAAAGCTTATTTTTGTATGAGATTACTTCACAAAACGGTGCTTCATTAAGATTGGGATCAGACATCAGGGCTGTTTGCTTAGGGTCCTATCCTCCAGTAGTCTTTCAACTGCCTTAGATAGCTGTGTCTTTTTTCCTATTTACTTTTGACCTGATTTTTGTCTGCCCCAGAATATTTTAATTCACATGGGATCGATCGGTTTGGCGTTCGGAAGACTCGTTCATCTGTAGAGTAAACAAAGAATTTATTAGCGTCGTATAATTTTATGATCTAAACAAAGGCTCGTTGGCGCTCGTCCTCTCCTCTCTCCTCCCTTGTTCTCTGCCTTGTCGCCGTCCCCCGCTGCGCATGCACTTGTCTACTGACGTATGTCTACAGATGTGTTTGTTTATATTTCAACCGTTAACATACCATGGTAGTATAAATAATCCTGAACGACAGGACAGATAAACAGCAAAGTTTAAAATGTTTGAAATAATTTAAATCTTTTACGCGTCCATTGTAATCTTGGACGTTGATGAAAGACGATAAATTAAATATGTGTGGGTTCTTAAAAGCTAAACACGAAGAAACTACAACACAATGCGGTTTAAAAATCAATTGGTCAAAGTCGTTTATGCATTCAGCGAGACGACGTGGAGCGTTTATTGAATCCCATTGTTGGGCCGGACTCCCACTGCGCTGTCACCGGATTCGTGCCGCTTGCCAATACGTATAGGTCCAACCAACACACGTACCTATACCTACGTAATATATGTCTCTTATGCAAGTGTGAAAGTAATCTTACTTTACTTTAGCTATGATACTAGAGGAAATAGTGTCATGATGCTCGTTGCAGTAAATGTGATGTGATAAAAGTCAATGCCAAGGATTTTTTAAAGGTAAGGTTTGATCTAGGGGATTAACAATGGTTTATTCTAATAAATGACATGATAAAAACAATCCATGACACCGAATACCATCACAAACAAGTCAAAAACAATGAAACTAAACTAACAAGAAAGCTAAATCGGGTAAAGATAGAGCTGCTTGTCATAAAGACGCGATAAACGAGATAAAGCCATGATCACATGGTCAGCTCTAACATTTTAAAGCCATAAAACAAGATTGTGGATAGTAAAGAAAGTAGAACGCGATCCAATCCAAGTTCGCAAACAAGGGAAGTTACGGTGCGCCACGCCGCCGCCGCCCCCGCCGCGCAGCCGTCGATCAGCAAATAGGTGCGGCCCGGGACGATAAGACGCGCAGCGTCTCCTGTGACTTCTATTTAAACAGACACGGAAACGCTCGGATTTAATCTCTCGTCTGTTTATTTTTCTTCTTGAAAACCTTTAGAATAAAATACTGAGATGACAGTGAGACAACTCTATCGGCTAATCTATTAAAAGCGGGAGGTAAAAAGCTTCAGTCGCTACTTAAAGCAGCTGTGGTGGTCGGATTATAAGAGACTAGTAGCGCCCTGCGGTTTCACCCGCGTAGTTTTAAATCCCGGTATTCCCGCGGGATACAAAGTAGCCTATGTCTTATTCCAGACTATAATATATCCCTTTGCCAATTTTCACCAAGGTCCGTTCAACCGTTCTGGAGTTATAGATAGAGTAACAAACCATCCATCCATCCATCCATACTTACAAACTTTCGCATTTATAATATTAAACCGTTCTGGAGTTATAGATAGAGTAACAAACCGTCCATCCATCCATACTTACAAACTTTCGCATTTATAATATTAGTAGGATTTTAGCTTCGCTCACAGTTGCGTCTGTTTGCGCATTCGGCGTTTCAGTAAAGCTTTGGGTAAAATATTAAAACATAACCTCCATTAACCAGCGAGCGAGCAATGAAACTTATATATTTAATCTGTTGCTCGATTTTGAACGTTGTATCAAAGATGAAGTATGGTACCCAGCTACTATAGGTGAGCTTTGAAAAACATAACATTTTAAATTCTGTTAAAAAAGACGGACGTGGATTGGAATGTCAAGAGAAATAAAACTCTGAAGCATTTGCTTCAGAGTTTTATTCCATCCATTTGGATAGGGTTAAATTAGAAACTCTAAAATAAAGGTAGATTGTTTCACTATAAACTCTATTTTCTGGAAAAAAATACAATATCATTACACATTGTCATCATAAAAATAAACAACTTTTAAAATCTTATTATTTTAAACAAAAAAATTGGGTTTTTGTCGCATGTCGCGAATGAATCTAACAGAAACTGTAAACTCAAATTTGGCCAATTGATATTACACTGAAAACTGAATCAGATTTACAACTTTGATTCCCAGACACTCAGATCTCTCATGACGAAGGAAAACTCAAGATTTTTTTATAATGTCTAAGGGGAGTAGTCGGATGTACGTACAAATATTAATTACATTTGACACATACGAACATTTCACGGCTGGCAGCCTCCAAAGCTCAATAGTAGCTCTGCCTTCGCCGTAGGCCGTGGGTTCGATCCCCACAGAGAGAAAACGTTTGTGTGATAACATGGTTGTTCTCTGCTGGGTGTTTTATAATATTAAAAGTATGTATTTACAAAAAGTATCTATGTATTATATATCAGCTATCTGGTATTAAAAGATTTGTAATTGGTCTGCGTACCCTTTTAATTAAATAAATTTCGTTTAGTTGGGAGTAGCATAGTGCTGTGTGGAAATTTCAAAAATTTTTACTTATTTATGTATTTTTATTATTATTATATTTTGCATTAATTAATATACACATGAGAGCAAGTTCGTCCTCCACGATGTTTTCCCTCACCGTGTGAGAGAACATAAATTGCCCGCATAAATATTTCTCAGAAAAAATCCATTGGTGCTCGACCGAATTTAAACCCACGGCAATGCCACTATACCATCGGTGCTCTCATATCAAACTTTAATTTAGAAATACAATGAGATACCTACTCGACGGGATCTTGAATTTTATGAAGAGATAATGTCCTCGGAGCAAGCGACCCTCCTGAAATATTCTTAGGAATTTGCGATTCAAATACGCAAAGCCGTTAAAACGCCTAACAAATTAGAGACCGACTCGTTAAGGCAATAATTACTGATTACATTATGAAATAATACGTTTCTGCTAGGCCTACCATTTTCTTACTAAACATGAAAAAAAACTTTTTTAGGGAGGAATATAGGTGGATTTTCCACTTATCACTATCTAGCCCGAAACTATAAGCCAAAGCTTGTAATATGAACCAGGTAGCTGATATAATAATACACAATATACTTTTTTTGTAAATTATACTTACATATAATTTTTATATAATAACACTGACAGAGAACCGGTGGTCTAGTGGTAGTGACCTCGCCTTCCGATCGTAAGGTCGCAGGTTCGAATCCGGTCGTGCACCAATGGATTTTTCTATCGAAAAATTTATGTGCGCAATGCCAGTGCTCTTAAACGGTGAAGGAAAACATCGTGAGGAAACCAGTTAGCATTCTAACAGCGGCGATGGGCTTGCAACCTGTCACGTATGGAATACTAACTACTGCAAAATGTGGGTATGTGCCAAATGTAATGTTTGGACGTACCTCTGACTACCCCCCTTAGACATCCTCAAAGAATCTTAAATTAGTACCTACTTGGTACTGGGAGATTGAAGGGATATCTACCGTGCCTGGGGATCAAAGTCGTGAAGCTGTTTCTGTTTTTTTTTTCTGACAGAGAACAAAAAAACTGAAACGCTTTGTGACTTAGATCCCTAGGCACGGTAGATATCCCCTCAGATCTCTAGATACCAAGTACTGTTTGTTGGTGGGCCATCTGCTTGTTACATGAGCTAATAAAATTGAATATAAAAAACGCAAGAAATTTTAGACCGCATTTCACCTACCCACTATTTATTGATGTACCCACTCATTTAAATACATTCGATTACCACTTCCATTTGTTACAAAACTACCTAGTTCTAATGAAGTAGCCAGACAGACCGAGTTATAATATTCCTGTATCCTCGAAAGTACATAAACATTACATTAATATAAAATGACTAACGAATGCGACGAAGAGCGAGTTATAACCTGAATATAGTGCAAATGCACCCACATTTGTTTTCATAATTTTCATGTCGATTATAATTTGTTCATTTTGAATACATTTTCATAAAATTATATAATTTTCGGTGGATGGCATTGGTACACCAAAATACAGGTTTTCCTAATTTGGCTACTAATGCTATCCAACAAGGACAAACATTTATCAGATCCCTACAGCAAACCTGAACCTGTAACTAATGTTTTTACTGTTTTCGTGAGAGGCAAAAAAAACAAATAAATTTGGCAGTTATGTTGATTCGCAGAAGTTTTCAGCAGAAATTAGAAATTTCACAGAAAGCAACGGATAGAGATCCAAATATAATAATTGATTTCCTGTAACAATACAGGGTGGCCAAAAAGTCGTGGGTAAGATGGGGTCATCAGCTGCAAATAAATGTTCTAATACGAAAGTTCCTTATGGTCAACCCCTGCAGAGTTCTAATTAATTTTTTGTATTGAATTTTAATAAGAATGAGTAATAAAGACAATTTTCTCATAAAAACACAAAATAAATTATAACTCTGCAAGGGTTAAACTTAAGGTAAGGACCTCCCGTAAATCATTTTTTTGCAGCTGATGACCCCATCTAAACCCTAGTTGCGTTTGATCCACCGCTTTTTGGCCACCCTGTATACATGACAATTTCTTATCTAAAAACTTAGACAAGTCAAAGATAAGTTAGATATTCTAGTAAAAACAATAAACTCCTTAATTTACTGATTCTTGAATAGAGGATAAAAAATAGATTTTAGTTACTATTTTGTTGGTTTTAAAGTTTTAGCGTCATTCACAATAAAACTCACTCACACCATTTTTCACATTTTTTGTGAAATATCGAGTCTATCACAATCGCGCACAAGTCAATCAGGCTTTGGAGCTTTTGAATAAACCTTCCCTGAATTTCTATCAATAACTATTCAGACCAAAAACCGGCCAAAACCAATATTGGATCAACAATTTAAGAGGTTGACCCCCGTCAACAATATCTCGCTCATACATTTCAACACTTTTTAACGTATAAAATCAATAAATAAAATTAATAAAGATTTAGTGGACTTTCCACACAGCACTATCTAGCCACAAACTAAGCCAAACCCTATGGTGTGGTATTTTTATTTATTTTTATACAACTAGCTGATGGAACAAGCAGATGGTCCACCTGATGTTACATAACCATCACCTATAAACAAAACATTGCCACGTAGGTCACGCACAATAGGAACGTAACTAGATAACTAGATATAGCTGATTAATACAATACTTACATAGTTATTATATTTTTGTAAATACATACTTATAATATATTTGTTCACGGTAGGAAACCCACAACCTTCGTCGCATCAGAAGGCAGCTACTACCGATTGAGCTGTTATGACTGTCTCACTCTAATCTCATTGTCTAAATGTGTAAACAACTAAGTTTCGGAGTAAGGCATAGTATTAGCATAAGGATAAGGCAAGGAGAACTGCTCATGTACCTCTCGCTCGCACATTTTGAAAGATATAAAATCACTGAAATTATTTATGGAAAATTGCAATACCAAGATGAAATCATATTTTTTCTGAACTGTGTCAGCCGTGACTAAAAATATCATTTTGATCCAAACAAGTTTTTTATGCAACTAGCTGATAGAACAAGCAGACGGCCCATCTGATGTTAAGTGGTAACCATCAACTATAACAAAGTATTGCCTCGTAAGTCACGCACTATCTTCTACGATGCAGTGCCCTGCGTCCAACAACATGAGACCTCATGTGCCTGTTTTTACACCAGCAACCACACTCTTTAAACAGAAACACAGCAACGCTGCTTGGCGGCAGAAAAAGGCATGGTGGTAGTACTTCACAGAACGAGTACTCTTGGAGTTGAGTTCAGTGATTTTATATTGCTATGGTGCTATGGTGTGCAATCTAGTACAAAGTAATAAAAAGGTGTATTAGCAACACCGCAGCAATCGTTAATCTGTTTGTAATTTAGGCGAGGTTGACAGGACAGGTCCCGCGCGTAAACACAAGTCGACGTCAACCCTTCGCTACCCGGAGGCGTGGCCCCTACTACAAACAAACGGGAGTGAAATTGAGAGGAGCGCCCGGAACTGCCGGTATACCTTTTCATTACAGAATCCCTTTTTAATTACCAAGGCACAAATAAAAATTGTATTTTTATTTCAAGTAGGCGTAATTGAAAAGGAAATTGCCGAGCAGGGCGAGCGCGCGAGCGCGGCCTCGAATAAAACTTTAATATAATGCATAAAAGGCCCTTTGATCTCGCACTCGGTGCGCATTAAATCGCGGAGATGTGAGATGCTCCATAGGCGAGAAGAAAAACGAACGTGTTTCATGATAAAATTACTACTTCCATGCATTGGACTTTCAACGGAAAATGTAAATCTGCGATTCGAGCTAAAACATCTAAAATCAAACTTCATTCTGGGAAATCGTTCTATCGAGTGTGTCATAAAATACATGTAAAAATCCGGTATGATAATGATCTATCTTCTGTGAAAGTTTCAATGAAACACCGCTACTTTGTTTCACCGAAAACATATCAATTGATGTGTAATTTTTTAACCGACAAAAAAAACGAAGGTTTTCATGCCGACGCGTATTTTTTATGCACATAATGACCACGCATTACTTTTTACAGAGTAGACTGATTTTGATAATTCTTTTATTATTAGAAAGGGTATCCTGAAGGTTATCACCTTAGTACCCAGGTAAGTCTGTTTGAATACAACATTCGCAAACATTATAGATAGAAACAACTTTACAAACTGAATGAATTATAAAAATTCACTTGTTTGTTATAAAAATAGGCACACAGTTTATGAACCTGACTAAACCCATAACGATCCCATCAGCCACACTATGTCATAATATGGATTCTGGTTTCCTAAAATGCGGCGACCGGAATGTGACAAACTACAAAATCTATGATGATATTGTTACGTTCGTTCACACGATTATATTACTCGTGTTTATTTACTTAGGTCACCATATTCAGGCTTTTAGATATTGTATAGGTCGCGTTGTCGCGTTGTGTTGTCGCGTCAACCAAAAAGTACGCTGAAAAACAGTGGAGGGTATATGTTTGCACATTTCCCCTCCACTTTTATTCGATTTTAAGACAACCCCAATGTACTTTTACTTTTTACGTATTTCATTATATCCTCAATAAAGTTATTATTTATTTATTATTATCACCAACAATGTTATGGCCGTCACAATAAATGACGGTGGCAGGTTTTGAGAAGGCAGCAAAGACTGGAGCCTCGCCTTGCGGTCGCGTGCCGTTCCGCCATAAGGCACTCAGTACATATGCCATTCGCTTGATGAGTAAAACCTTATAAAACTTGGCATAATTACCTCAGGAAGCTTATTAATCTAGCCTTGGACCATAATAGAAGTGAAACTCCTATGTTTGATTTAAGACTAGTAGCTATAAAATAAATAAGTTAAATACTCAATTTTAGACGCACCGTATTCAACGAAGAATCAAAAGCATTTTAGTTTGAATATGGTTGAAAATGATGTTTCCCTTATGTACTAACATTTATTAACATAGGAGAGCTATCAGTTTTTTGCCACAGCAATTTGTATTACATAAAACTTAATACATTTTTTTCCTTAGCCTATTCCGTCCCACTGCTGGGCAAAGGCCTCCCCTAAGGACTTCCAGTTCTCCTTACACCGAGCCTCCTTCCACCATCTTAAACTTTATGATAGAAAACCATTTTTAACAAGGTTTTACTAACCATGCATTGTCATCTAAACCAGACGAGAATTCGCAATTTCAGCTTTGGTTGAAGATAAAAAAAAATAAGTTGCAAGTAGTCACCCGCACAAACATATAACATACTACATTGCAAGTTAAATAAAAGCTTGTAAAAAGCGTGCTTTGCGGTAAGTATCGCATCTATGAGCATTATAATAATTAATTATTTAATCCAAGATGGAGGCAATTAGTGTGGCATTCCGGCAAAGCACGTGCACCCGCATCTGCGCTCCAAGAATTCGCGAACTCCTAAGAAGTTGTATAGCACCACAGAATAAAAAACATATTTTACTTAAAACATGTGCCGTTTTTAATTTATGAAGAAAAAGTCGCATGCCAGAAAGTGACATATATGTTAAAGGTTATCAGCGTCAGCTGGTTGATGGGGTTTGTGGTATATATGAAATTGAACTTAACCATTCGTTATCTCCTTGCTTGGTATTCTAGGCGTAAAACCTCTCAAAATGAGCCTTCTGCTGTGAGACTGAAAAAAGATAGAAGTATGGACGCATAGAGAGATCTTTGTGAAAAGCTCGCCCAAGGAAGTACTATAATCATGCATTTTTCTGCCGCGAAGCAGCATTCCTATGTTTCAGTTTGTAGAGGTGGTTGCCAGTGAAATTAGAAGCACTTTGTATCAGCCTGGACGCAGAGCAGTGCATCGTAGGGCAAGTTTCTATCGTGACTTACGAGGAACGCTTTGTTAGGAATTATTGATGGGCCATCTTTCTTTCCCATCAGCAAGTAATACAAAGAAGTATATACTTCCAACCGACTTCCTCGGAGTAATGTCGCAAGGGCGTGCAAAAACAAAGCAACCTAATCGATTGTAATAAAAATCACTTTAGCATTACATTCTGACGAATACTGATGTCTATCGGCATTGTGACACACGACGCAACCTCAATACCTATAGAGCTTGTTCCTTACGTACCTACTTTACTTTACTTAAAATAAAAAATAAAAAAATATTGATGGACTTTCCACACAGCACTATCTAGCCCCAAACTAAGCTTATGCTTGTAATATGGGAGAACCAGATAGCTGATATACTACTTATAATACTTTTTTTTTCTAAATATATACTTATAATATTATATAACACCCAGACAGAGAACAAACATTTATGTTCACCACACAAATGTTTGTTCACGGTGGGAATCGAACCCACGACCTACGGCGCAGAAGGCATAGCTACTTCCAACTGAGCTACGTAGGCTGTCAAAATAGTATTGTGTAAGTAAATTAGTGACCGGGAGCACCGGTGGTCTAGTGGGAGTGACCCCGCCTTCCGATCGTAAGGTCGCAGGTTCGAATCCGGTCGTGCACCAATGGATTTTTCTATCGAAAAATTTATGTGCGCAATGCCAGTGCTCTTAAACGGTGAAGGAAAACATCGTGAGGAAACCAGTTAGTATTCTAACAGCGGCGATGGGTTTGCAACCTGTCACGTATGGAATACTAACTACTGCAAAATGTGGGTATGTGCCAAATGTAATGTTTGGATGTACCTCTGACTACCCCCCTTAGACATCCTCAAAGAATCTTGAATTAGTACCTACTTGGTACTGGGAGATCTGAAGGGATATCTACCGTGCCTGGAGATCAAAGTCGTGAAGCTGTTTCAGTTTTTTCAGTTTTTCAGTATTGTGTAAGTAAATTAGTGAAGTAAAAAGTAAAGTTAAAAGTAAATTTAAATTATGTAATGCCGAAAATGTCCTGCCTAGGGGTAGCGGAAGGCAGGAGTGTTCACATCAAACAACAATTTTAACTTAAAAGTATCACCTGCAACATTTGCGTCTCGGTAGCTAATTATTTATTATGACCAAAATGAACTGTAAAAAAATGTTTTCAACATCTCACTTATTACGATAATGCGTTCTTAACACCAGTATATTATTTTACAGGAATCCGAGGACTAAATTCCTAACATACTGTCTGTATTATAGTTCTTAAGTTTAATGCCTATGCTACCTGCCTTTTGTGATCATACGTGTTGCAAATAAACTGTTTATGGTTTAGCCATTGTGGTAACGTTATGCCCAAAAAATTTTGATACTAGCTATTGACGACCTCTGTGGCGCAGCGGGCGAGAGCCTGCCTGCGACGCAAGAGGTTGCGGGTTCGATTCCCGCCTTGGAACAAATTTGTGTACGATCTGCAGAAATTTGTTCCGATGGTCTGGGTGTTTTCTATGTATAAAAAAAATATCTATCTATGTAAGTATATAAAGTATTAAATATATCAGTTATCTAGTACCCATAACACAAGCTTTGAATAGCTTACTTTGGGGCTAGATAGTGCTGTGTGGATTGTCCAGCATTATTTATTTATTGACCCGAAAGAAGAACAACTGTTTTTTTTTATATTTTGATTTTGTTTTACCAATGTGACATACATACATACATATTGGCCTGAGTTGAATAGTAAACTGTAATTGTTTTGGGAGCTCATGGGAACAAACCAATGATGGGGGAGATCGGAAAACCTCTCCGAACCGACTATTATTTTTGTACGACAAAACAAAATTGATTATTCTCCGTCGTGTCTTTTATGTACCCCTGATTTAAATACTTGTTTATGGCCTTGGAGATAATCCGCTAAACCGACACGCTGTTGTTGATTTCTAAGAAAGAGAGAGCAACGCAAATACCCTCAAGGGTAATTCATATTGTTATAACAATACGTAGAGTATGGCATGTTTATTAGATCCTATAGTATAACATAGATTTTAGATTTTATGTGAAACAACGTCAGACAAGAGACAATAAATTGACCGCTCCTTTATTTGTATCATATCCATACATCCATGCCTTTTGGACTCCAATCTCATCTGGTAGTCTTTCTTATTCTAATTTAAGAGTAATAATGCTCTTGTCGGCGTAATTAATATTACTTTGCAGGTGTTTCTTTTAAGGGGAACCTCCTTGACCTCCTTATAAGACATGACAGCAACCTTCGCTTTTATTTAGCTCATATAGCTTATCCTAGGTCTTCCCCTGCCTCTCTTTCCTTCTACCTTTCCTTCGATTATGTTTCTTATAAAGCTGTCATGTCTTGCAAGATGGCCTTTCCTCTTCTATTCCACCTGGTAGTAAGTACTGTTATTATTATATTACTATTCATATTTTGTTTCATTACTCCTATCTAAAGTTACATGGTCTTGATACAACTGCCGATGTATTTTTCTACAATGTGAAATTACGTAATTTTGTCTTCACAGTCATTGCTTACAGACTTCACTGTATTATTTCAGTAGGAAGTGCTGTGTTCACCGCCATTTTATTGTTCGCAATATTTTATCGGGAGAGTAAGCGATGCGTGAGGGAATGTAGCTGAAGAGATCGTTTTGATGCAATGTGGGCGATCGGCTTTCTGCGCGGCGAATAATACTTCAAATGGTGGGTTACAAAATGTGTCTTATTCAACTTCGAAAACGTCGATCAAGTATGTATTGTAGTTTCATAAAGGAATTGGGTTGTTATTGTTAGGACCCCTGATTACCTAATGATTACCAGAGGTACCTAATGTACCTCTCGCTCGCACGTTTCGACGTGTTGAAAGATATAAAATCACTTAACCCATTTTCGAAAAATCATAAACAACAGTTTTTGAGCAATGTAGTTTTTGAGATTTTTCGAAAATGGGTTTATTAAATATATTTGAAAATGTCGAAACGTTCGAGCGAGAGGTACAAACGGTTTAGAATAACCAACGGTGTATTAAGATATTACCTTCTCTTGTAAGAGTGCGTGCGCTGATACATACCGCATTATATTTACTTATCACATTTTATACTTCATTTTTATATCCCGAAGCGAGTTATTTTATGAAAATTCTCAGTGTTTCACACAATTGACTTACCCGTTCAATAAAGGGAGTGTAAGTTATGTGTTGTAAGCAACGTAGTTACTAACGTATAGAGTTGCCAAATATCATTAAAAACATATTCTACGTTTCCGCCACCAATCGATTGTAAGCTTTTGTTAATTTATTACGTATTTCTAAATCGTTTCCGTAAAATTTGTGAACACTAATGCAATGATTAAACTTTAATACTATAAACTATTAAGAAAGTTATACGATAATTACATTTATTAATTATAAAATTTATCACCATTATGTAAATGTTAAATTATTTAGTTTTCATTTTATTAGTATTGTAATTGGCTTGCTATCCGCTGGTTTCTTTTCAACGCCCACTTTTACAAAAGAGTGAGGGTTGGTATATTCTGGAACTAAGGATAGCAAAGTCGAACTGACATTCAGTCCTGAGACGTCGAGAAGTAAAGTCCTACCTAGTAATAAAAACATGTACTTGTACCTTTCTAATTGTCACCAGTTTAAAAGAATATTAAGTAAACCTGAAGAAAAGTATTATGTGGTTTAAATTCAACATCCTCGGCCCTATCTGGCTGATTTAGCTTTCACGATTATCAACAAAAATTAACCATAAAATTAAAGATCTCAATGTGAATTTTTGTTTCGAGACCATTTTTTTGTCAACCTGCTTTAAGATAATTATTTTTTTAGAATGCCACTTTGTTCTCAAGTGTTGCGTTAACGATAACAGTGAAGCACTAGGGGTAATAGTATTGAGGATATGGTAAAAATAATATGTAGGGAATGGAACCGATTACAAGGATATGTATGCAGGATTACTAAGATACTACTTAAGGATCCGTAAAGCTAGACAATGCAACACGAACGATTTATCGGGAACAGCGCGCCGATAACCTGAGACAATGGTCTATCAGATAACGTGCGGATCGCCGGACATGTGTATGCTTTCAGCCCGAGACTTTGACACCCAATTACGAGGCGGACCAAGGCTTCATTCATCACGTACAAACGAGCTATTTTTTACCCCACGCTGCTTGTAAAACTAAAGCCTTTAAGAAGCGGCAAACTCGTTATGTTAGCGTATTGTACGTATAAGAGAGAGAAAGAGAGAGATAGTAAAAGAGGGACTAACACGAAGATGTACTCACAACCCACTGACGTACTCCTGTTCGGTATAATCCTCAGAAACTAACACAATAAAATTAATTAAAAAACAACGAATAATCTAAAAATTAACTCCTTGGTTTATACAAAGATCGTCGTGAGTTTAGGGACACTACAGTCGTTGTTAAGATCACGGTCACCGCAGTATGACGATCACCAGAGGTTGCCAACTTACTATTGAGTATTCTGTGCTGGCGAGAAAAACAAGAAGACGCTCATACAACGATATCGAAGTCTGTTAGACTGTAGGTAATTAAGAGCGGAGTCTTGTGAAAGATATCTTATGGATTAAGTTTTTATACAACGAAACTAAAACGACTTTGACCCCCAGATACGGTCAATAAATCCCCTTAAATCTCTTAGTACCACGTACGAATTCCAGATTCTTTGAGGACGTCTAAGGAAAGCCTTCATAGGACCTCCAAACATTACATTTGGCCCATAGGTATCCACAATTTGCAGTTCCTTGGTATTCCATACGTAAGCCAGACAATTTTATAGGATTCCGTAACGTAACGTAACACGGACACTTCACCTACGTATCACTAAATTCGATTAACACCACACTGGAGGTTCAATATCGCATTATAATAATACATTGTAACAAGGAATATACAAAAGAGCGGTATGAACTGAGCCGTAACTATGTTGCCTGTACTTCTAGGCGTTGGTCGTGTGGAACTGGCCCCCCAGATTCATCTAAAATTTAAGACGTGTTTTAAAGTGATCCTGATTTATTGAATAAATACCTTTTGATATTGATTTTAACACCAAAACAACGCCAAGGCTCTATCGGTTCAGTGGATACCAGAAATGTTACTGTAAAAAATCCTGATAAAAAGGTACAAAAAAACAGAAGGCTTGACAAAACGACGAATTTAATCAGTCACGTTGGATATCCCTCAGATCTTATAGTACTAACTTAAGATTCTTTAGAGATAGCGTTGTCGCGAGAAGAGGTTGTCAGGAGATCAGGTAAAATGTGTGTATGTGCTAAATGTATTATTTGGTTTGGACCTACAAACCAAATGCTACATTTAGCACATACACACATTTTGTGTATAAAAAAGCACCTTGAGACAAAGTTTAGAACAATAAACGTATAATGTATAAAATACTATGTATTTTTTTTACATTTAAACAATCTACTTAGTATGACAATACCTGCCATTAAATTTTATTGCATGTTCTATCGTATATTTTTCTGAAATAAGAATTTTCCTTTCTAATTCACATCCTATAGCTTTGTATGTGTACACAGTTGCGATCGCAGTGCGTGAAATATCATCCCGGAATGTTATTAGAAGACGGCGAAATCGATCGCCGGCATTTTCCGCTTTCAAAGGGAAGCATTTCCAACCTCCTCGGGATTCGAAACGAAATGCCTGTTAAAATGTATGCGTGGATGAAATAGTGAGCATTCAGAGAGGATTTTATTTTAAGTTACAAAGAGAAATGGTACTAACCACACGTGACTTTTCTTTTGCTTTTCTCGCATAAATACCTTACGTCAAAAATAAAAATAGTAAATTTTTTGCTATTTTCTTTATTATTTAATATATTTTTTCTTATAATACAAATATTTTGTGTTGGTATGTTCAGACAGCGTAATCACTATTTCTTTTACGCTCTTTTGTCTACATACAATACACATAGGCTACTTTTTATCCCATGGGAACACCGGGATTTAAATCTGCGCGGGTGAAACCGCGGGGCGACTACCAGTTCGCAATACCTAATTCTTTATTAATCAGTACGCTTTACTTATTCCACTTCATCACATATAATATACAAATTGGTCTAATGATAACTTCTCCCCTAAACCCACCGGAAGCCGGTAACTACTTTCCGGTACAGTGGGGCACAAGCTTTCTGCTGGTGGAAATACGCTATTAAGAATGCCAGTATTATGCTCTTAAACTCCAGCTCAATAACTTCCATTAATTGGTCTCCTTACAAATGCTACAACGAAGTCTCACCAATGCAGTGGCAATTCCAAAAGTCATCATTATCATTACAAGACCATGCGTATCTACAAATAAATAGTGCACATAGTTTCAAACCGATATCAATTTATCCGGGGATCAAAAGTGAGACTGTCGAGAAATATTGAGAAATATTTGACCAATATTTAGTTTAAACTTGTCATTACTGCGTCCAGGGTTCCATCGGAGGACCAATCCTCTGGAACCTGATACTGAAGGAGCTGGAGCAGCGAAGAGACTACTGCCATGTCTTCGATGATGATTTTGACGGGGAAACTGCACAACACAATAAAAACCGACTTCTGGTATTAATAAATATAAATCATTTATTTCAGGCATGATTTGTACAAAATATTCCCATAACATAAAATGAAAATGTTTATTGAACTCATTGGTCACAATAAATTCGATTATAGTAAAAAACTACTGAGACTTAGCAGGACTCCCAACATTGTGTCCGTCATTTTTAATTTTGTCCACGTGGATAGAACCCAGGGGTTGGCCAGATAGTCCGACACAACCCTCAGAATAGTGTTGTAGGGGCGACCTAACCGATACGGTCGTTGCGAATTTGAGTTATACCACAAATTTATTAAGACATTTTTTAGTTTTTAATAATAAGAAAGTGTGTCATGACCTATAAAATAATTTATTACCAATAAATTAGTTTGACTTTGACCGAAAATACTTTTGTTGAAATTTCATTTTTTTTTCCAGAATAAAGGTAACATCACAATAAAAATAATTTTCAACGAAAGTAGAATAAAACTTCTGCTAGCCCTGCCGTACGTCTACACGGAGCAATGTGGGGGTTGCTAAGACTCACCCTCGACATCACCGAATGAAAATACATATCTAGGTATACCTACAGGATCCTGCTTGAAGTTTGGCTTGATAGAGACTTTTCTTCATATTTTAACAGGATGAATTACCCTCAACTTCATTGGAATACGTGTCCAATATTTAACATACACATTCTTGCCTCTGATCACCACCTAATTTTTTTTACTACTGATGATGTTCCATGCAGATAACCTACCTGCAGTGCAAGTACGGTTCTTATCGATCGCCTAATTTGACATATAGAATCGTCAAATTCGTGTAAAATGGTGGAACGATGCGATTCGATTGGTTCATCGACTTTAGCCGATCGACAAATAGGCGATCGACAAGAACCGTACTTGCACGGCTGGTTGTTTAGTGGTAGCGATCGCTTACCTATTAACTCTTATATTTTGTAATTGCCTCACGTTTTTTACTTCCAAATCACTCCAAGGCTCGACTTCTAAGATTTTTCATTAGTGTTTATTTTTTACAAGTGATATAACCAGCTAATGACAGTGTAGGGTACACCTACAGTAGTAGGCAAGTTGACTGTAAAATCTACGTTCGTTTCGCTCTCTCGATCTCGAGTGCACATAACTTGGTCGATTGCGATTTTTTATAAATATTTTTTACCAATGATAAATAAATCTAACATCATTCAAAGCGAGAAGTACTTTGACGAGTATCAGCCCTTTTAGTACATTTCGACGTCTACTTGTGGAGATACCTTGTAGATGAATGGTGTATGGGGGTTGCTAAGCTACGCTCTTGGGGCCTGCGAAATAAAAAACCTTATATCTCCTGTTATTAAGTTTGTAGTTACGGAGTCGGAGCCATGAGTAAAAAATATTTGAAGCGGTTTTGTTATGAGAGACAACTAATTATAAAAACATTAATTCATTTATAGTGCAATACAAAACCAATCCCACTATCCTATCCCACTAATATTATAAATGAGAAAAATCGGATTTTGTTGCTCAATCATGCCAGAACGGCTGAACGGATCTTGATGAACGGCACATAGATAGATTATAGTTTGGAATAACACATAGGCTAACATTTGATTCCGTGGGAATACCGGGATTTAAAACTACGCGGGTGAAACCGCAGGGCGCTACTAGTATTTTATATTTTTTTACCGCGGGGCGCAATTAGTGAGATATAAATTAAAAAATATTTTGTTTTTCTAAATTTAATTTTAATTGAACTGTAAATTGTGTAATTTATTTGTAAATTGCAATGTAATTTAATTGTAAATTTCAATGTAATTTAATTATAAATTGCAATGTAAGTTACTTCTAATGATAATGAATCTGAAAGAAATAATAATAACAAATGTTCCATAACCCAGATACCCATCCGTGACATTCAATTTTTTGATTCGATTTTCAATTCATGAATCAAATAAAAGCTTCCTATTTACTTAGGGTTATCACTTTATGATTGTGTCAATACAGATACCCACTGACCACCTGTCTACATATAGTAGAGGAAACATAATACATTATTTATTGCGTCAACTGTCCAAGGGGGCATTGTCGTAGGAAGCGGATGTGCACGCGTCCAACACCTGGTATGACCTGCGCAAGCGCATCCTTTGTACACCTTATAACAGTTTCACCCTCACCCACAAATTGTATTTACTCTAAACTACCTACTACTTCTTCTTCTTCTTCTTGCCATGTAATTCGTTAGGTATACTCGTTCATTCTGACATTGTTAAATGCCATGTAGGAGATGAATCAAATTTCATAATGGATTAAAAATTGGTGCACATTGTACGAGGCACTATCAAACCCCATAAGCGAATCTTGTAATTATGGGAACCAGATAGCTAATACTTTATTTTTGTAAATACATACACATACGTTCAAACATTTATGCATGATTATTATGTAAATTGTACACCATAATGTAAATTGTACACCATACACCAGTATACTATACAGCCAGAGAACATTTTAGATAAGATTTTTAGATACTGGTTTCACGAACGTTGATCACATCACAAACAATTAGGTAAGTCAAGATGACCACCACCGACTCAAAATAAGATATAAGATAAGTATGGGTATGCGAACACAAACGGTACATACACAAGATCTTAGGAGCCTTATTCACTATGACAATAGGAGATTCCAAGGAGATTCCATGCCCCAAACCGTGAAACGTCAAAACTTGATATTGGGCTTTATTCTTTACGACATAGGAGATACTTTGCCCTGACCGTATCACACCGCCTGCCTTGTCTTAGCCGAGCTAAAGTAATGATAAGTAGTGATAAGTAGTAGGATGTGCTATTTCAGACTATAACTCTCTCTCCAATTGACTCTCTGCCAAGTTTCATCCAGCCATCCATCCATATTTACAAACTTTCGCGTTTATAATAGTAGTTGGATGTATTTATTATTCTCATTAGATAAATCAGTAAAATAATAATGCCATTACGTGAAATGAGCGTAAACGACGATAGATCACAAATAATCGCAATTCGGCAGGTCCCAAAAAACTTTAGGTAAATACACTTCACGAAAAAATATACCCAATAAATTGAATATCAAGCCGAAACCAAAAGTTATTGTAAAGAAAATCTGTTATCTTTTAATTAAAATGTACGTTTCAATATCATAAATAATTTCTAACAAAAAAGCTGATTCAAGTTCATCGCTCGGCGCCGCGAGAGACAACAATGACTTTTTCATCCCACCATCTCGGCAAGAGTATTTTTGCTCTTCAATATCTGAGTGCAAAAGCCGTTTTTATTCTCTAGAGGATAAAGTAAATTGAATTTAGAACATCGTGTGCACTAAGTTTGTGAATAAAAAAAAAACATTAAACCTATTTACTGCTACCTCTATGGTGCCGAATATATCATACAACTTTTTTTTAATTTGTTAAAAACTCAGACTCGGAACCTTCTTTGTGTTCTGTTTTTCAATTTGCTTTGTACTACGCGGTTCTTTACGCGGCATTTTTGCACGTCATTGTTAAACCTTATATTAAAAACTAGAAACTTGAAAACAAGTGAAAAAACTAAAATGAGTGATTCTAGCGACGAGGAAGTTTGTTTGACGCCAACATGTGATTGTAAACTTTTTTTTTGTATTTAGTCATTTCCTCGCTGAGGTGGAATGAAAAGTTACGTGTTGCACTCGAGTGCAAAGATTTTTCACCTCGTGCTCTTTTGATTCCCTCGCTAACGCTCAGGATTCTAATTTTGAATCACTCGCTGCGCTCGTGATTAAATTTTAGAATCCTTCGCTTGCTCGGTCATCAAAATTGAACACGCGGTTAAAAAGCAACTTTGCACTCTTGTATAACAAATAACTATTTCCATTATCTGCAGCTGATGGTTGAAAATTTATAAAAATCGATGTGTTTTTTCAACTTGGTGGGCGGGCTTGTATTATCGGTAGTTCAAGCGGAACAGGCTACTCGTACCTATTGCAGATAATAGACGGGCTTCGAATGATAATCGTATTTATAATATAATAATAATAATAATGCTGGACAATCCACACAGCACTATCTAGCCCCAAAGTAAGCTATTCAAAGCTTGTGTTATGGGTACTAGATAACTGATATATTTAATACATTATATACTTACATAGATAGATATTTTTTATTATACATAGAAAACACCCAGACCATCGGAACAAAAGTCTGCAGATCGTACACAAATTTGTTCCAAGGCGGGAATCGAACCCGCAACCTCTTGCGTCGCAGGCAGGCTCTCGCCCGCTGCGCCACGGAGGTCGTCTAATGTGATCATGGACCTTTTGAGAAGGTAGGCGTTCGTTCTAAAACCAATGTACCCATTAATATAATTTATTACGCAATCCAAAGCATTCTAAATCCATACCAATACATAAATGCGAATTATTTCCATCTATTTTGACTTTTTCACAGCTAAACCGCTGAACAGATTGATATGAAATTAGGCACATGATGGCTTGCATTTCATAGAGTGGCTTACAACTTGTTTTTAAATAAAAATTATTATTCGTATATCATCATCTTCCTGCCCTTATCCCACGCTAAGTGGTCGGCACAATAGGTTCTACTTCTCCACTCTCCTCTATCATTCGTCATCTCGGTGCTCACTCCTTTCTTACTCATATCATCCTTCACACAGTCCATCCATCTTTTCTTTGGCCTACCTCTCTCTGATTTCTTTCTTTTCTCTCTCTGATTCACCAATATTATTCGTATATCTACAATTAATTAATTTATAAAGTGGTTTATTTTCCTTATCTTAAGATGAGGCTTTTGGGAGGCCTTGGCTCAAAAATGGGACACTACGGGCTAATAGTAATAGTAATCTTATCATATCCAAACTTTATTTACAAGCTCTTTTGTCAAATAAATAAAATAGGAAAGAAAGCAATCCAGAATAAATTAAGTTCAAAGAGATTCTTCATGTCTTGGATTCCTGTATCCGCATTTATGGACTTAGCAGTTTATTTTTACTCTGGCAGCCATTATACCTGATGATACCTGAAATAAAGAAAACCTTGTGATTTTAATGAAGTCGTTCCGATCTACATGTATATTTGTAGTGAATAATAAGTTATGATGTACCCTACCCACTTACAGCGCATACTTCTCCAAGTTCCAAGTTTTCCATTTCCTAGGAGGGGAGACACATTTCTAGTCTCCCTGTCTAGTTTCAGGTAAATTGAGTCTAATTTCACCAATGCAGGTGAAAACCCCCGCCAACGAACAGTTTGCTTCCGTAGAATTTAACAAAAGAGCACAAAGTAGGTACCTACAGTGATTTGCATATTACATCAGTAATTGGATGCCGACCGTCGCTTTGGCGTCGCTTCGCGTTGTGTATTTCCTGGATAAAGGACCCGTTCACACTTCACACATTCGTCTCTTGTCAAAAACGAACTAGTCCTTTCATCATCTGAATAAAACTGATCGTGATCATCAGGGTTTTATTCAGATCCTTACATCATCTGAACAAAACCCTGCATGATGAGTTCCATCAGAGTTCTAATTCTGATGATGCAAGGACCTATATTCCTTTTTTTATACTAATTCATTTGATTGATCAAGCAGATGGCCCACCTGATGTCAAATGGCGACCATCACGATGGGAACGTGTCCTACGATACACTGCCCTGGGTTCATCAACTTGAAATACTGATGGTAAACCTCATGTGCTTGTACACTGAAAATCACACTCTTCAAACCGAAAAACAGCAACGCTGCTTGGCGGCTTTGCAAAGAGCTTTGCTTTATTTTTGACATAAGAACATGTGTATAGGTACTAAATAATAAAATAAACTTATTACATTCACCTGACGAAATAAAACAAATAGATACAGTTAGATAGGTAAAGAATGATCGTCATTAAGGTTGCGGTACAATTGACACGGTTTTTCGACACAGTTCTTGGGTGGATTGCGCCACTGGATTAGTTTTATTTCGTAGAACTTTGTCAGGATAAAATTTAGAGCTAAACTGGTTGTCTTGTACGTCCACTGCTGGGACACAGGCCTGCTCAATAATTGGAGATTTGCTGTTAACACCACGCTCAGCAGGCATCAGATGGTGACCACAGGGTTGGTGTTATGTACTCAAGCGTCGCTGCAGCTCATCATCTTCCTTGTGCCTCTTTCAACACCCACCGGGTGATGGAGGGACCTTATTATCTGTCGGGTTACGGTCAAAGTAGTAGTTATGTATTATGTATTGCGACAGTATAAAGTTTAGACTGTCGCAAAATACATAATACACATTACTACTACTACTACATCATTATCGTTTTAAGTACCTATTTGATTAGTCCGATGTACTTATTCTTTTTTCATGATGATGTACCTAATGTCAAAATAATCTAATGTAGGTATTTTTTGTTATTTATTTTTATTTAGCGGCCAATAAAATAAATAAATGGTATTTTTCCTGGAGGATTTATTAAAAGCTTAGAAAATAGTAACAACTTGTGCGGCCATAGTAAGATTTTCCGGCATTTGAATCGTAAATAAAGATCTCTGAAGACCAAATGCTTGTTAGCAAGCATTTCCTCGTGTCAATTTACGATGTTTGCCAATTCCGTGTATCTTCCTGTCGAAGGTTTCCGGTCAAACGGCGAATTCTGTGCGTGCGAGCGCCCGACCGGACCGATTCGATTTGCTCTAACGCGGTGGTCACACATTCAGCTCCCGGTGGACCGTGTAAGTGCTCCATTCACTACGTAGACCATTATTAATACATCCCCTCCCCACTCGTCTGTAGAGACCCACATTGTGCGAGTCGAGTTAATCCTCCGTCCGGCAAAGATCGTCGATCGAACGCGACCGTCCCAGCTTTGTGAACGTAATAGGGTTCTACGGTTAAATGCCGCATGTAATTTTTGGTTTGCGATTGTAATTATCTATCGGATCGGGGGAAGAGTTCTATTACCGCGCGCTCCATCGAGCTGATTGATTGGTTTCGCCCGCATTTGTAACTGTCACTCGGATGGCGCACCTCACTAGTTCAGGATTAGTGAAACACCACAGTCTCGCTCGGTCTCATTGCTTCATTAGCGATCACCTGAATACCTGTGCGATGAAACAAAATACTCGGCCATCTCTGCATTTAGAGATGCCTGACGATTAATTATATATTCTGGATCAATATATGCGCGAATTGATCATAAAATAACCCATCACAGTTAGCTCATACAGATTTACTTATTACGTTTCACCAGACCTTTAAACACTGAAGGTAAAAACTTAGATGTAGGCTGAATGTTTGGATACGCGTCGATAAACAACAACTATAGCACGTGCAACGCGACGGAGCGGGCACCTCCCAGAGGATTGCAGAACCAAGCTCGGCAAAGCAATTTAACCAATTTAATGTCATTCGCTCTATTGACGGTCTCCCGCGTTCTCAATTCGAAAATAGACGCCATTGTGTTGTGTACCCGCAAAAAGGTTATAGCCTCTATAAACTTTATTTTAAATAAGAAAATCTAGATCGAGGCACATTCCTTGTAAAAATCTGTTTCTTCGACGGAAAAAATGGAAATCAGAGGATTTTATACTAAAATGTGCAGGAGTTTAGTGGTTTAATTTATGCATATTTTGTTACTTAGGTGAAAAATATTTGTATGAAAAAACGTATTTCTTGAATTTGCAAATATTAAACTTGATAATGGGTTGAGACCTAGGTTAACATTTTTTAGAGAAAATCCATGATGTATGTGGATTGATTGACCTCTTATGATTTGCATAAAAAGTTTAAATGAAGGATTTTGTTTGATACGTATTAGCGTTTTTTTAAACACGCCCCTTAGGTTTATCCTTACTCTTACTCTACCTTTTAATAATACCTTTGTCATTATTCGGAGTTCGTGAAACTTGAATTTCAAATAGTGATCTATAGAAATAATTGTCCAATTTTACCTATATGAAACACGTACAAATACTTACCAACAATTAAGGTACAATGAGATGGTAAAATTTCTTTGGGATATACATATAAGTAGGATCATTTATAAAATTTAACCACTGCTGGTTTTTTAGGTATACAATTGGTTATGTGATATGGAAAGGGAAAAAAGGAGGGCTCAACAGGTGAACTTTAAAATAAATCTGGTTAAACACGCCAATCAACAAACAATCAAACAACCGCAGATATTTGTTTCAAGCGTGCTGGATACGCCATTCTCGCCGCCATCTTGTATGGGGGGTCAAATTTAATTGACATACCTACGGTCGACCGACTCATATAGACCTTTGTAAGTGTGCTGCATTGTGTTGACACCTCTAATTAAACAGGGCAGAATGGGTGAGGGTAAAGCATGCCAATTAATATAATGCGCCTCGCAGATTCATTGTGATTGTGACGGTTTCTGCAGTTATTTCTACGCCGTAAATCACACCACCCACTCTTTAAACTTAATCGGACTTCCCCCATAATCGTCGTTCCAAATTGTTTTCACAACTGTTATATTTTTAACTTATTCATCCATCTAAAATTTTCCCAATCATTGGCAAAAGTTATCGAGAAACGACACGATGCTATCGTAAAATTAATATCCTTTCAAAAATGCAAAATAATATTTGTACAACATTCCTTTAATGTTATTCGGCCGGAGGCGATGGCTGTCTAAATTATGAAACGCGGTCCGCGGTAAAGGACGTAATATTGCCAATATCGCTGTCGAAGGGAAATCTCTTCGGGCTCGCCGTTAAATGATCGCATCTCATCGAGCGGCCCGGGGACCAGACGTGGCGTCAGCGGACCGCAACGCTTAGCATATCCTCGGCAAATTGCCGCCTAATACCAGGACAAGTGCAGAGGTGTTCCACCTTAAATCCATTATCAAACCCTATTCTCAAAAATGGCCAGCTTAGCGAACGCTTCCGTTCCGGCGAGAGCTGCTCTCACGAACGCGTAATAAGATTGGATGAAGATGGCAGAGTAATAAAGCGTGTTCGATAATGTGTTTATTGAAGATGTGCCGGCGTCGGTGTCGCCAGCGCCCCGGTGCAAAGATCGCCTTCAATTTACTGTTCTGAGATTACGATTAGCTCCTCGATCGAACTCCACCGCCGCCGCGCGCTCCACCGGTACCGCCAGAATACATTACGAGAAAACACTGGTAGACAAAATAAATTACAGTGATACTTCTGCAATTATTTCCAACAAAACGTTTTAACAACTTTGTTAATTCTTCTAATGGATTAACATTGTGATACTATAATTAAGCTACTAACAGTCGTTAGGGGAGTCATTAGGGAAAGTCCGATTTCACAAATGAAGCTGGTAACAGAAAACTCTATTTTTAGGTTAGCAAGTGGTTTAAGAGTAGTAGAGCTCTGTGAAGGGCCGGGGAAGTACTACCCCCACGCCTTTTTCTGCCGCCAAGCAGCAACGCTGTGTTTCGGTTTGAAGAGTGTGGTCGCCGGTGTAATTACAGGCACATGAGGCTTAACATCTGCACATCACAAGTGCATCGTAGGGCACGTTCCTATTGTGCGTGACCTACGAGGCAATGTTTTTTTTTATAGGTGATGGTTACCACTTAACATCAGGTGGGCCATCTGCTTGTTCCATCAGCTAGTTGTATAAAAAAAGGTACATTATGTAATACAGCTAGTATAATAGTTTATTGGCTGAAAAAATATATAAATTATGTTTACTTGCATTATTAGTTAATTTTCCGAATAACGTTCAGGTGGCTCATATATTCAGACTGATGACAGATTTCAACAATAAAACGAAGCCGATTAGATCAACAACAGCTCTGCTATCATGTTCCTGGTGGAAATAAACGAGCGCAGATAATAGACGGCGGGATCAATACAAGTAATCGCAGATCCAATAAGCCCAGCCAAAACAACAGGGGGTCGACGGCGGCCCGAGCCTTGAACACGGCGAAACAATATGGCGGCATGCAAATAGCCCGGCCATTATCGCACCTGGCCGGTCCCGACGAGTAAACAAGATTACGGGAATTGAATGGCTAATTAGGGAAAAGAAGCCTCAGTCGCTGCTGACTTATAGCTACCGCATTTCACGGCACTGGGATCGGCAACGTTGCAGTGCTTAAAGAGGCTTGTTGGCTTATCTGAGTCTGTACGCTATTGCCAGACTATGCTACAAAGCAAACACCGCTATCGTAGAGCCGAGAGCTGTAACCTCGTTCATAAATAAATAAATATTGATGAACATTTTACATAGTGCTAGCTCGAAAGTCAATAGAGGTTGTGCGAGGTAGGTGCCTGTTTATTTGTGGTTGAGTTATGATAATCTTCTATAACTGCTTTGCGGTAGACGATGACCATTTTCAAATATCACTTTAGCCTACTATTATTTAATTTTATTCTCCTAAAAGTTTCAAAAATCGCCTTCTGTTTTAAAAATTTCATTGCCAATAGAATTCAGTTTGTGATAATAACTCTACAATTCTACAATTATAAAGTTACGAGATATCAGCGCGTGACGAATTACTGAAAGTATTAGTACCAGTTAGTGATAAAAATGTAGGAACAAGAATATAGCCGCGGGCGGCGACTAGTTCATGACAAATGTTTGATTGATATACCATTACAGATAACTTAATTTAAGAGTAATAAGATCTTCATAGGCGGGGGTGCCTCAAGGTGGCGTTCTTTCACCTCTTCTCTTTTCTCTCTTTATTAACACCCTCGTTTCAGTAATTCGTTACACCTCTCATCACCTGTATGCGGATGACGTTCAATTGTATCTTAGTGTGTACCCAGATCAGCTTCTTCATGGTATCTACTGCGTCACTAAGGATCTATGTGCTGTGTATGAGTGGACTCAAAAGTTTGGTCTTCTTATCAACCCAAACAAAACCCAGGTGATAATTATAGGAGGTAACACTCTGGTTAGCAGAGTTGATACTAGCACACTTCTCCCTGTTAAATATAATGACATTCCATTGCAGTACTGCAAAGTAGTTAAAAACCTGGGACTTTATATTACAGAAAATTTGTCGTGGGATTACCACATTACCCAAATCAGCAGGAGGATGTATGGTACCATGCATTCTCTCAAACGCATGAAAAATTTCCTGCCGCTGTCCACGAGATCCACACTGGTGACCGCATTGCTCCTTCCCTTATTAGATTATGCCGATGTGTGCTATCCTGATGCAACTGAAGAGCAACTAAATCGACTGCAGCGCTTACAAAATCTATGCATCAGGTATATTTATGGTCTAAAGAAATTTGACCATGTCTCTATGTTTCGACGACAGCTAAGGTGGCTTGACATCAGAGCTCGTCGGGATGAGCACATTTTAACCCTCCTCTATAACATTCTCCATAACCCTATGTCTCCCCATTACCTTAGTGAGCGTTTCACGCCCTTATATGCAGACGACAAACCAGTTCGCTCTTGCCAGCGACTACAATTGGTAACTCCGCAGCATAAGACATCGGCCTATAGCAACTCCTTCACAATTACTGCTACTCGTCTCTGGAACCAAACTCCTCTTACAAATCGCGTAGCTACTTCAGTTGAGGTGTTCAAGGCTAAAATCCATGATCATCTCTTTGGCAAACTGAACGAATGAGCAATTTTGAATTGACATTATCATATTCCTATCATAATATATTATATTATATATATTATATATACCTATATGTATCGACAATATATGTATGTTTGTAATGTATGACAATTTATGTATGTTTGTACTATTTAGTTTTTTTTATTTATTTTATTATACATATTTAGATTTTGTATGTAATTTTTACAACTTTTTAAATGTATTAGGTTTAATGTACCTATCTCTACGTTTTCCTTTCATGTGCACTACTGACACATCTTATGTCCACAATACACAAAGGTTATCTGGAAGATAATGCTTTATAGCATTAAGTTCGCCTTTGTACTGCTATTATTATGTGCAATAAAGTATTTTCAATCAATCAATCAATCAATCAATAAACGTAAGCTGAACATTAATGAGTAATCAAGATACCAGAAGCCTCTACAGTGTCCGTTTATGCCACATGGTAGATAACAGCATTACCGAGGCAAATTTGACGATAACTGACTAACACTAGAGAGGTTTTGACCGGATATGACTTAGGTGTGTATCCGGCCATAACATTTTGCAGCCGGCTTTTTGTTACAGTATAGCGTTTACGGCTATTTCAAAAAGATTTGATAAATAACCACGTTTTGTGCGTCCATCTTGACTCAGTACACTCAGACTCGGACAATGCTGTTGATATGGCCACCTACATTGGTTTAAGTGACTAATAAATAATAATAAATAAATAATGCTGGACAATCCACACAGCACCATCTAGCCCCAAAGTAAGCTACTCAAAGCTTGTGTTATGGGTACTAGACTACTGATATATTATTTAATACATTATATACTTATAATGTAGGTATAGATAGATAGATATTTTTTATTATACATAGAAAACACCCAGACCAACGAAACAAATTTCTGCAGATCCTACACAAATTTGTTCCGAGGCGGGAATCGAACCCGCAACCTCTTGCGTCGCAGACGGACTTTCGCCCACTGCGCCACTGAGGTCGTCACTAATACTACAGATAAGAGAATTCCTATAGTCATCGATTCGAAAGAAGAGGCAGAATATCCAAGTTTTTAATTTGAAAAAAAAAACTATCGATTTTATCTGTACTACATAGTGTAACTATAAATTTTAGATAATATCTTCAAATGAAGCTAATCATACCAATGATCGAACATCACCCGTGAAGTTCATTTGATCTTGATAATTTATACAACATTTTAAAATATTTTACGTCAAAACAAAGCTAAAGAGTAGGTAATTTTGACTGTAAAAATCATAATGTAAAAAATACCTAATATTATACAAGTGGGTATTTTGAATGCCCGACCCTACACGCATTTATGGCTTTCCGATGCATGTCACAAGAAACCACTTTATCATTACTCAATTAATTAATTAGTGACTTTAATAGATAGTAAAATGTGTATATTTACGAGTGGGCTCCGTTAATTTTATGTTATCTGTTTAATTGTACGAGCCTCCAGTGACGCGATAGCGGTATACATAATCGGGGCTTGTGGTGCTCACTATGACAACAATACCCAGTCGATCACAGTTTTATAATAATCGTAAAATTTCGGAATTTTATTAAGTCGAATATTAAAAAGCCACTTCATTGAACTGAAATAATAATTAATGATTAACGATGGGGTGCTCGTGAAATTATGTTATGGATTGGGTTTTTGGATTGATTGTGCATTTAGGTATAGTAGGATTAGTAGTGGTAGGTATACATGCAATTACAAATGGACTGTTTGACAAAAGATAAATGGAATAGATTTTTTTACTCCAAATTCCTGCCTATTTTTTGTCAAAATAGTAAGTGATTTTTAACTTATTAGAGTATACTGGAATACCAGAATCAATACAAAACTTGTTGTTTCGCGTGATCTACGTAGCATACCAAGCTGTTTACTCAACTTTCATGACTCGTTTCCACGAGTCATACTCCCGTATTTTCAATTAAAAACAATAATTAGAGAATTTTACTGTACTGTTTTGTTTACTGTTTGCCTCTCTGATAACAAAACTCTTAAAAGTATAGATACTTATATTATAATTATATCTTAAAGGTAAAGTATAACTCACAATTTTCCTTATTAATAAAAAATATTTTTAATTAAATTTTTAATTTTATGCGCTTTTATTGTTTATTGACCGAGCGAGCGAAGCGTCTCAGTTTCCACATTGGCCAAAAATGCGTTTGTCCGGATGTCTGTCTGTCTGTCTGTCTGTTCTCCTCTACAGGTCGCATTTTTCAACCGATCTGGACGAAACTTGGTACACAGGTTATATGACTTATTAGAATTCTTTTGTCGTCGGGGATTTTTGATTGGAGGGGGGGTACTTCCCCCAAAAAAGGGGCAAAAAGGAGGCTATTTGATATACTGGATATCTCCACCAAATGAGATCCGATTTCGATTATTCTTTTTTTATTTTAAAGGTAGTAACTATAAGTTGGTCTCATAAGAGTTTGGCGAAGATCTGATAAGGATCTTCAGCATGATGAACAGGATAGCTCATCAAACAATCGATGGTTTTCAATCAAATTTGAGGGAAACACAAAGGACCTCATTCTACACAAGATGATGCAAAAAAAATCAAAAAGATCAAAAAAATCACACAACGGAAAATGCACTTGCACATTACATTCCTCAAATAGCTCACTTTTAGTATGCTCGCGAGGTCTACAGCTCCCAGAGTCACTAGTACTACGAGTACGGCTAGATTTGTTATTTGGTTTATAACATAACATGAACATGCTGACGTTGTATTTCGTCCTGCTAAACTACCTTTTCCCTTCTCGGTTTCAGCTGAAAATCAGCATTGAGTTGAGTGAGTGGATTACCACTCGATTATCCTGAATTAAATACAATTTTAGCATAGGTAGGTAGCTGTTGTCATTTGAGCCACTCAAAATTATATTTTTTTATGTTAGGTACCAGACAGACAGGTTGTAAAAATGGGCATAATTATTCTGCCACAATTATTTCACCGCAACATTTTAAGCTGACTGTTGATCTGACTTAGTATTTAAGCTCCATCATTTACCTCTGCGATACGATTTAAATTAGTTAGGTCCGACGTTGAGCTTAATTTAATTTCGTGTAGCCATGTCACTAGCCCACACAGGCTTAAAGCAAGAGTAATGAAATAAAGCGACGCTGATACTACATTGTTTTATGATCTGACATAGTTTGATGCAGGCAGACGAAGCTTAAATACATAGATAGAAAGATCAATCATTTTTAGTGTTTACATATATTTTTTTTTATTAATTAATACAATTACTATTGTTTTTTTTTTTATATTATGCAATTAAAATATTGGTCAACGTGTTTAATATATTATTATGTCTTTAGGCATGTTGATATTGTCAAATTCACCAGTTAGTATTCTATCAACGTCGGTGGTTTTGTTGCCAGTCACGTTATAAAGAACAATCTCACCTGATGGTAAGCGACGATGTAGCCGACGTTGGAATACGGTCTAGAAACGGTCTAGAAGACACCTATTCACTCTAGCCTTGAAGAGATTTAGATTATAGTGGTCAGGAAAAACAGACGACGGTAACGAGTTCCATTCTTTAGCAGTTCGCATAATGTAGCTAGAAGCAAAACGCTTAGTGCGAATAGGTGGCAGGTAGCATGTATCTATAGCACGCATCCATAGCACGCATCTATAGCACACATCCATAGCGCGCGTCCTTCCATATAAAAAGCATAGTCTTAGTTGAATCCGTTTCCACCAGTGCTAATATGCTAGTGCACCAATGAATGTGATTGGTGGATAACAAACGCATCCATAGCAACGTAGCATAGCACATCTCTGGTGGAAAAGCACCCTTACAAGGCAATGCTTTCTTAGGTCAGGTGGTGTCATTTGCTTGTAAGATAGATATATACATAGAAATTTCTTTATTGCACAAAAATACTGTGTACATAGGCGAGCTTAATGCTGGATAGCATTATCTACCAGCTAACCTTTGGGTACCTTGTTCCATCAGCTAGTTGTAAAAAAAGCCAACATTTAGATACGAGTAAGTGCAAAAAGCAAAGCTATATATAAGCACATATAGGCCGGACCAAAGTCGTGAAGATGTTTCAGTTTTTTTTACCAAAATGAATAAGTTTACCTACCACGATCTTTCAATCATTTCTTATTACTTACCATACTTAATAATAAAATGGAAACTCAAATAAAACCGCAGCAAAATAAATTACAATTCGTTCCCGTTATCATCTCAAACTCTTGTAACGGTGTATCGCAATCGTCTCCGCCCAAACCGAATCATTAATTTGTAAAAGCTTTCAGTGACCCGCGGCGAAAGCCAAACACTTTGTCTACTAGAAGCCAAAAAGTTCCATAATTTCCGAGATAAGAGGCGAAAGTTCACGCAGGAACGGAGATTTACGACGTCAGTCGCTCCTTTCACTAAATAATAAAAGGCCCGCTGTAAAACGCGGTAGAGGCATAAAAGTTTTACGTCCAAACAACCCGTTCATCTAAGAAAACTGAGCATAGTGGCTGTCATTGCGAGTTCAACTAGAAACACATCTCAGGAATAGAGACACCGCTGTCTTTAGAGAGGCATAATTTTATGAGGCATAATTAATGCCTCACTAAACGAATTACTCAGACTGGAAAGTTTGGACAACGCTTAGATTCTTAACAAAACGTGAGCGTGAAGGTTTCTGGTTAGATGTATGTGCCGGTAGGCACCGGCAGGTACTCTAAGCTCAATAAAAAAAAGGAAAGTAAAGTCTTGTTTATTAGAGAATAGGTAACTAAACTATGTTTTCAACAACAAAACAAAAATGAAAGTCAAACGCAGGATTTTTTTTTCGAATTTACTCAAATTAATTTCGTATGCAGCAGTCGACTAGGCCGACTCGCTCCGTCTATGACTAACAAATAAATAAATTGGTGGACATTTCACTTCACAATGCACTACTTAGCCCCAAATAATAAAAGCAAAGTTTGCACTATGGAAACTAGATACCGCCCATGAAACACATAGTTCACTTCGTTTGTAGTCTAAGCTCCCCTAAGTTTCTGTGCATATGAGTCAGTAAGTACTTACTTGTCAAGTAGATACTGGAGTGCATTTATTTCAATCGTTAGTACGCCTAAGTACCCGTTGTCTGAAGTCATAAATTGTACGTCAGCGTTTGTTGACCACCCAAGTTCAATACCATGCAACAAGATTACTAGACATCAAACTTAGTGACGTCAAAATCACGTGACCTAAGTTTTTTTTACTAGTCTAACCCCAATTGCTGTCTAGCATTAAGCTCGCCTTTTGTACTCGGTTTTTTAGTGCAATAAAGTATTAAATAAATAAATAAATAAATACAATTTCTGAAAGCCCGATCAAAGCTAATCTTGAAATGAAATAAACGTTTTTATTATAATCGCCTGTCAAGCCACTTGCTGTTGCAGCTTTTACTTCAAATTAGACAGAGATAGCAAGTGACTCGACAGCCGATTAGCATTGATCGGGCTTTCAGAAACTCGGGTATGTAAGGTACACGTATTATCATCGTTATCATAATCAGCATGAAGAAGTCTACTGCTGGACATAGCCCTCCCCTATAAAAAAAAAATTCGATCATCGTCATGTTTGGATCAAAATGATAAATTTTGCTCTTGTGCAATGTGATTGCACATAACTTAAGGGTCCGGTGACAGCGGCTCGCAATTTCGAGGTGCGATTGGCTATTATTTCGTTTTATTTCATTTCGGGGAGGTTGTTTGAAAGAATAACTCTAAAGAAACACGCATAAATACTGTTCGAACACAAATAATACAATAATATAAAGGAAATGTGCTTGAGTCAGAAATCATTTTGGTATTAGGTAAACGTAAGACCAAACATACTAATACCAAAATGATTTCTGATTCGGGCATGTTTCCCTTATATTATTGTATTATTTATGTTCGAACAGTATTTATGCGTGTTTCTTTAGAGTTATTCTTTCAAACAACCTCCCCGAAATGAAATAAAATGAAATTATAGCCAATCGCACCTCGAAATTGCGAGCCGCTGTCACCGGAGCCTTAATTGGATTGTAATTTTTCATAACAAGTATTTATATTTTATTAGTTGCGCCCCGCGGTTGCGCCCGCGCAGGTTTACATCCCTGTATTCCCACGGGATCAAAAGTAGCCTATGTGCTGCCTATGTGTGTATGTGTAGTCTGGAAAGACTATAATCTATCTCTATGCGAAGTTTCATCTAGATCCGTTCAGCCGTTTCGGCGTGAAAGAGTAACAAACATCCATCCATCCATCCATACTTACAAACTTTCGCTTTTATAATAACAGGATATCTTTCAAAATGTTGAATTGTGCGAGCAAGAGATACATTAGTATAGTTGTCTTCGCCTCATTCGTTGTCTACCAGCATGATTTCCGCTATCATTATTATTTACATGCGGCTATTTCTCGGACGCAGTGACATGTAGGTAGCGTTGATGTCTTGGATCAAGAGAGACTTTCTGGGTGGGACATGCTAATTGCCTAGAGTGGTGTTCTCGATGGCTAAAGACCCTTTTAAACGATTGGCGCTGCACGTTGCGTCGTCATAAAATCATGCAGGTTCATTTTATCTATCTACTGAGTAGTTTTAATAAAATTAAAGGCTTGACAGGCTTTCTGCTTCTGCGATAGTGATAACTGTTTTCAGTACATTTTGTGTTAGGACGCGGAATATTTGCGCGAAAATCTTAACGCGCGTTCTTATCACGGGTTATGATCGTGCCTCTAGGGGAGAGCCTTAATTTTATTTATTGTAAGGTGACAATGTTGGTTTCTGTACGAGTTTTCAACGGACATTTTGAATGATACAAAACCATTGGACTTAATTATGAAAAATAAAAATCAACCAAGTTTCACATAGCTCATCAATCGTTTGTCATTTCTGATATTTTATTTGATTAGATGGTATTATTCGTAGGTATAAATATTTGATGACATTTATTTCTGATTTTATAGGTAAATTTAAAGGACCTGACATTTAGTTTTATATGCGATCATCGTTTGAAAATGTAAACTGGAATCTTATTATTTTAGAATTATTTTTCATTAATATTCGAACTATATGCCTACAACTTGTGTTTATAGAATTGTAATGATACTTGTGTTTAGAGAATACCTACTTAAAAATGTTGCGTGTCGGTTATCGACGAAGTTTGTGAGACCACAATTACACTTAAGAAGATAATTCACCAAACTTCAGGCAAATAAATACATTTCATTTCATTTCATTTGGATCAACGATATATTTTTCCTGAGTTGTTTGAGACTAGGTTAATTGCGATTTTTATATCATTTTGCAACTAAAATTACAAACTGACAGTAAGATTTTATAGTATCTTTTGATGATTGTATGGTGTAAAAGGTTCTTCAGTGTAGGTTTACTCTCTCCGTCTTACAATGACGAGGTCAAAGTAGAATTTGTAGTTGGTAGGTACTCGTACTTTAGTAGATTACTTGGCTCAGAACGGAAACAAACGGAATGTCGGGTACCTACGTATTATCATCTCAGTGACACTGCTTTGATAATTTTTGACTTCGAATTAAAAATTGCATTCATTGAACATTTTTTTTTATACAACTAGCTGATGGAACAAGCAGATGGCCCACCTGATGTTAAGTGGTAACCATCACCTATAAACAAAACATTGCCCCGTAGGTCACGCACAATAGGAACGTGCCCTACGATGCACTGCCCTGCGTCCATCAACTTGAGGCATACAGATGTTAAGCCTCATGTGCCTGTAATTACACCGGCGACCACACTCTTCAAACCGCAACACAGCGTTGCTGCTTGGCGACAGAAAAAGGCGTGCAGAAAAAGGCGAACATGAAAATTTCGAAAAAAATACTGGGTACAGTGGGATCAGGTGTAAGGTTAATGGAAAACTTACTTCATACCATTACATTAAGTAAGATAAGTAAGTATGAATAATAAAATTAAACAATCTCATTACGACGAATAAAGATTCTATGAAAAGATATTTCACACTCTGCAGATGGATATTTTTTAATAGGAGAGTTCTTTGTGAAGGGTTCGTCCGAAAAAGACTACCATCATGCCTTTTTCTGCTATCAAGAAACATCACTGCTGGGTTTCAGTTTCAAGGCTGTAGTTGCATGTGGAATAACAGGCACACGAGGCTAAAAATCTGGTTGATGGGCACAAGGCCGTGCCTGGTAATGCTTTTTTATCGTGATGTGTGAAGTGGTAACCACTTTACATTAGGTGGGCCATTTGCTTGTTCCCAGCAAGTAGACCTATAAAAAAAGGTAAAGGACCAAAATATTTATCTAACTATGAGAACCTAAAATACTTTTTTTGTAAACAAGTAAGGATAGATACTTTTCTATGAAACAAAAGACTAAAAATATTTAACAAAGTTATAAATGAGTTGCAGTTGAAGGTGAACAGTGAGTAATTGGACGGGAGTCACGTGAAAAATAAACAAACGCTTTATGTTATAAATTGTGACTACGAAATATGGCCTTTATAAAAGAGATCCTACATTGCAAATAAAACCAATATTAAAATTACGATGTACGACTACTTTTCTTCTTCCTTTTTTTTTTTTTTTGTTGCCCAGGGGAAATCCTTTATAGATACCAACTAGCCGGGGGGGACTAGAGGGTTATGTCGGACTCTTGATACCGACTAAAACCCCTGGGGTGTTCCTCTGCTGTGCTTGGGACGAGGTTACGGGTTCGGTTTGCACCGCGACCACGCCAGCAACTGACCTTGCGGACCCGTCTTCCTTTCTTGCCTAGCAAGCTCTTTCTTAAGTGAAGACACCCTGAACACTGGGGTGCCCTCCCGCTTTGACCCTCACAGTGCAGGCGACAGAATCCCCCGATCTGTCGCCCGCGGGTCTTGCCTAAGTCGGCATTCGGGCCAAGAAGGCCCGACGCCGCTGGCCGTGCCTCCTGCGGCGAATCGGAAGAGAGTTTGGGTCCTGCTCTCGATTCCGCTCCGCCGCTTCCTTCTGTGTCATAACGGTTTCACAGAAGGTCTCGACCGCATTCCAGGCCTCTTCACTGCCCACCATGGCTACGACCAAAGCTGGCAGAGACAGGTCCTGTCCAATCACTACAGACATGGCAGCGCGAGGCTCCGCCCAGGCTGAGCACTCTTCGCGCGTGTGCTGTGCCGTGTCTGCAATACCTCCTCCACAGTGGTGGCACTCATTTGTTGGTTCTCGTCCAACCACCCGACACAGGTACTCACCAAAGCACCCATGGCCAGTCAGCACCTGTGTCAGGTGGAATGACAGCACGCCATGTTTCCGTTCGACCCACCCGCGGAGGATAGGTCGAACTGCCTCAACTAGTTCCCGGCTAGCTCCCGGGATTTCAAGCTGCTCTTTCCACTTCTGGAATAGCAGGTCTCGAGCTTCATCTCTCAATTGGGCAACTTCACGCGGATGAAGACGCAGGCCCTCCTCTCGCACCGCTACTCCGTGCCAGTAGCGGTCTGCAAGAACTGCTGCGTCTAAGTCCCACGGTGGACTACCAGCCAGCAGACACGCTCCAGAGTGAGACACCGTACGGTAGGCTCGAGCAGCCCTGAGTGCCATGACTCGCTGCGGGCGTCGCAGCAGCGGCATGTTTCGGGCGCTCAAAGCATCAGCCCATATTGGCGCTCCATACAACGCCATCGAGCGCACCACTCCGGCATACAGACGCCGGCATGCTCCTCCTGGACCTCCCAGATTTGGTAGTATTCTCGCCAACGCTCCCGCTTCAGCAACCAGTCTTGGGGACAACCGCTTGAAGTGCTCATCGAACTTCCATCTACCGTCGAGAACGATTCCAAGGTACTTCATCGTCGACCCAACGGTGATGGAAGTTCCGCCCACCATTATAGCTGCTCCAGGCGGTGGCTTATTCCTTGGCCCATGAAATACAAGGGCTTCGGATTTATCCAGCGCCACTTCGAGCCCCAGAGCCCTAATCCTGCTGACCATTTGGGCAACGCCCGCGGTAGCAAGTCGGGACGCCGCCCTGTGGTTGTCTCCGCAGGCCGACACGAGTGTATCATCGGCGTAGCACGTCACACCTATTCCTGGCAGAGTGGCTCCACGTAGCACCCAGTCGTAACCGATGTTCCACAGGAGTGGTCCGAGAACTGACCCCTGTGGAACACCGCATGACATCGCTTTCCTTCCCCAACCATCCCTTGTCGGATACTCGACCGCTCTGCCGTTAAAATAGTCGGCAACGACCGCTTGTAGGTAGCTTGGCACACCATGGTATTTAAGCGCTGCCTTCACCGTTTCCCAGGGCAGAGTATTGAACGCATTAGATATGTCCAGGGACACTGCCCACATTACTCCACCCCGAGAGACCACTTCTTCAGACAAGCCTTTAACCCGCGCGATGGCATCCAGAGTGGATCGGCCCCGGCGGAAGCCAAACTGCGCCTCGTGTAGCCCCGGTTCCATGCTTTCGGCTAGACGAGTAGCGAGCACTCGCTCAAAGAGCTTACTCACCTCGCCGAGCAGCACAATGGGGCGATAGGCTGAAGGCATCTCCGCTGGACGCCCATATTTTCTTAGCAGGACAAGCTTTCCCGTTTTCCAAGCCTGCGGGAACTGGCCTCGCTCTAGGCACGCTGTGAACAGTGCTTTCACACCCTCTCCCATTTCACCCATCGCGACTACTATGGCGCGTCCTGGTAAGCCATCTGGTCCGGGAGCAGTGTTCTTCGACCGAAGTTTTAGAACAGCTGCTCCAAATTCCACCTCATTTACCGGGGGAACCACTTCCTCTTCGTTTCCATTTATTGGTTCAGGTGCAGTCATCAGTGGTGGCACCCATTCATCCCGTTGGGGAAATAGGGTATCCACAACTCGCTCCAGCAGCTGCGGCTCAAGGCTACTTGTCAGTGGGGGAGCCCAGGGTCTGAGTTTTTGTCTCACGAATCGGTAAGGTCTCCCCCACGGGTCCCTGTTTAGCGTCGCTAACCACTCCTCCCACGCGCTCTCTTTGGCCTGTGCGATAGCCACCTGTAGAGCTATACAGGCAGACCTATAGGCTTCGTACAGGCCATTCTCCACGCTCTGGTCACGGACCCTCCTCCTCCTGTGTCTAGTGTACAGGCGGCGCGCAACTACGCAGTCTCTTCGCAAGTCTTGCAGTCCCGAGTGCCACCAATGCACTTGACGACGAGGTGGAAATGATTTGGCTCTCGGCATCGACGCATCGCACACGTGAGTTAGAGCAGCCTCGAGCCTTTCCGCCGTCACGTCTACCTCTTCAACCAGATCCGAGCCAGCTAACCAGGCCTCCACTATGGCTGCCTCTTTGGCAACCTCCCGCTCAAGACGTCCCAGCACCCAACGAGGGCCACCTCTGACAGTGGAGGGAGTTTCTCTTCCGGGGCCGTTGGATGCGGAGACACTGTAACGGATGTATCTGTGGTCCGACAGCGTCTCCATATCCACCACCACTCTCCAATCTTGGACCCGGTTGGCCAAGTGAGGGGATGCAAATGTGATATCCACAATTGACCCCCCCTGCCGCCGCACACACGTGTTTTCGGATCCCTGGTTGAGTATCACTAACCCCAAGGACACCGCCCATTCTTCGAGCACTTCTCCTCGTACGTTAGTTGCTGGGGATCCCCACGCCGTTGATTTGGCGTTGAAATCTCCAGCAACCAGCACAGGATAGGACGTCACTTGCCTGACCAGAGCCCCAACATCCACGAGCATTTGCTCGAATTCAGCGAGGCTCCGATTCGGTGAGAAGTAAACTGCTATTACCGCTATTCCGCCCACGACGGCCAGCACGCATCCCCTACCCTTTGCTACTCTATCAAACGGAGGGGAGCCAGCAGCGGATGGGGCTATGATTGCCACCAAGTCATCATGGTCACCTGCCCAATCATCCCGGGCAGGAACCACATATGGTTCGGCAACTACGGCTACTTTAATCATGCACTGTGCCATGGTCTGGACCAACAGGTCCTGAGCCCTGGCACAGTGCATGATGTTCGCTTGCAAAAATGGAAGAGCCATCTAAATTACAGTGTCCATCAAATCCTCTTCCGCAGTTGTACGCTGGGACGACTGTGAGGCTTTGGGGCTCTCCTCAGGTTTCCCCCTCTTTTTACGGCCTCTACGGCTTCTCTTGGGCCCTTTGGCATCGGGGCATCCTTTTCCACCAACCTGATGTGATGCAGGCTTGCTAGCCGCCGCACACACAACGCAGTGCGGCTCAGCATCACAACCCCTAGCCTTGTGACCAGGCTTACCGCATCGGAAACAGAAGCCGTCGCGACTTCCTTCAGCTGTGCATTTGCTGCCGACATGGCCGATTTCAAGGCACCGAAAGCACCTAAGAGGCTTCGGGTCAAGCAGTGACACCTTCGCTAGAATCCAGCCCACTCTGAGCCGGCCAGCTTTGACCACCTTATTTACGACCTCTACAGGGCAACTCAGCAGGATCGAACCACGCGCGGATATCGCACCAGCTTTAATAGCCTCAGTGGCGCAGCCGCAGTGCTCAGCCACAGCAGCTGTGACTTCTTCCACAGTTACGGAATCATCTAGCTGAGTGACCCGTATGTCGGCGCATTTGACCGGCCGCTGCACTCGCACTGCGTCAGGACTCAGGACCTCCTTTAGCTTCTCAGCCAAAGAGTCTGCCTTTTCAGCGCCTGTTTCACCAGAAACCTCCAGGATCCGAGCGCCGGTTGCCGCTGTTCTAATGCGTAGATCATCAATGCCGAGGCTCTTGATGTCTATTTGCCTTTTTGCCTCTGTGAGGAGGGTGGCATAAGTTGCGCCTTTCTCCGCAGCACCAGCCTGCAGGGTCAACGTGATAGCCGCCGAGCGAGGGGAACGGAGCTTCACCGTGCGTGGTGTCGATTTCTTCGATACACCAGGCTCATGGACGCCAGGCGCCTGTTTGGCTTTCTTTTTTGCCGCCTTATTGGAGCCCTTCCCACCCACTGTGGTCCACGCCGCGCCCTCAGGAGGCGTTGCGGAGGGCATTGAGGTTGGTTGTCGAGCCGCCTCTTCGGCCGCCAGGCTTCCTTTGCCTTTCCTTCCCTTGGTTGGTTTAGGAGCAGAGCCCACTTGGCTCTCGAATGACGTCGACGCTTCAGGTACGGGCACACTTTCAGGTGCTGCCCTACGTACATGTTTAGCATCTGCCTGCCGCTCACGGGTTCTGTCTGCCGCCAGTGGAGGCCGCAGACGCACCTCCGGAAGGAGTCTCTCCTCGATTGCCTCCAGCCGGGCATTTAGCATGGTCCCCACCTGGACCATTATGGTGCGTGACAGCTCCTGTACATCCAGCTGCTGCGCTCTTTCCTGAGGCTTGTTCACTGGTTGAGACTGCCGTATCTCTGCTCTTAACTCAGCAAACTCCCTACGGAGAGTAGCAAGCTCTGTCTGCAGGCGTGTGTTGTCCTCCTGGAGCTTGGCTGTTTCTTCGGAAACAGAGCGCTTGCGAAGTACTTCAACAGCCTCTACAATATATTGCGACGCTTCATTAAGGGACTTTTGAAATGGACCACTTAAGTGGCCGGACTTGCGTGAGACCGTTTTAATAACGTTCACGCAATCTAGCACCTGTTTGTTGAGGGATGACGCCAACTGGTCTCCAACCTCTCCTGCCAGAAGTCCAGCCATGCACGATGGGCGTGTCACTCTCGTGCGCCGCGTCTTCTCCATGGCTATCGTCACCTCTTCAGTCGCGTCAAGGACGTTTTGCCCAGTGGTGGGCGAGCGGCCTCTACCTGCACTTTTTAAAAACTTCGTCACTCTGTGCAACGAATTGTTTCCCGTAACGGTAAAATCCGAGTCGGACTCAGAGTCTTCCACGCCACGTTTCTTCAGCCAAAATCGGCCTCGAGAGGTATCGGATGGCACCGTCTCCATGCTCCTGCCGGTGTCTGACTCCGACAGGCACTCCTCTACTACCTTGGGTACTGTAGGGTAGCCAAGGGTTTTAGTGTTGACGCTCGCCTCTTGGGCGAGTGCTTCCACCTCCAAATTATCATTATCCATTTCGTATGCATTTTCAAATTCCGTTGTATCGCTAGGGTTGTGTTTACGAAGGCGGGCAGAACGCCGCCGGCCTACGAAGCAGTTGTTGCCCCCCCCAGAGTATGAGGGGCAGCCCTCCACCGCAGTAGAGGGGTGGGATTCCCCCTTTCGGGGACCCACCTGGGGACCATTTTCGCAACTACTTATTTTATCCATTTTTTATTTCTCCGATGCTCCACATCGTCGTCTCTTTTTTCAGGGGTGAGAATCCCCTGCCAGCACGCCCTGAAAAGGGCGCACCCGTCCCGCCTGACAAGCCCATGCTGGGCCCCGCCGAGATGCGCAGCACTAGTTCCTCCCCCCAAGCCTTTCCGTATGGGTAGCCCTGCGGCGTAGCCTTGAGGATCATTGGAACGTGCGCGCCTTTTGTCGGATTATTGGCCACCATGAAACGCGTCCGCAGTACTCTGCTGGCGCGTTTCATGGTGTTACCGGGGTGCACCACGTGGAGGTTACCCGACCTAGCACCCCAACTTTTCTTCTTCCTACCCTTATCCCACTTTATGTGGGGTCGGCACAACAGGTTTTTTCTCGCCACTTTCCTCTATCATTCGTCATCTCAGTAGTCACTCCTTTCTTTCCCATGTCATCTTTCACACAATCCATCCATCTTTTCTTTGGCCTGCCTCTACTCCTTAATCCATCCACATTCATTTCTAGCACTCTTTTCGTTACATGACATTCATCCCTTCTCATAACATGCCCATACCACGCTATCCTATTACTCCTCATTTTTTCGGTCACTGGCACCACTTTCAAACTGCCTCTAATAAACTCATTCCTTATCTTATCCATTCTCGTCACTCCACACATCCATCTCAACATTCGCATCTCCGCTGCATGCACTCTTCTTTCATCCGTCCCTTTTGTGGCCCAACACTCCGATCCATACAAAACGACATACATACGATGTACGACTACAAAATTTGCATATAATGTTTTTTAAACCACATAAACCTAAAGGGGAACAGCAATCCTCAATTGCTTAGGTCTTTTGAGTGATAGAAGCTTCTTTGTGATAGGTCTTTTGTGTGATAGAAGCGCAAATTTTTAAATTGCCCCAAAACAAGAGGTTATGTCGGAGATGCAACTGTGTTTCTTTAATATCTAAATATATATCTAAATATATATAACTCAAAGGTGACTGACTGACATAGTGATCTATCAACGCACAGCCCAAACCACTGGACGGATCGGGCTGAAATTTGGCATGCAGGTAGATGTTATGACGTAGGCATCCGCTAAGAAAGGATTTTGATCAATTCTACCCCCAAGGGGATAAAATAGGAGATGAAAGTTTGTATGAGATTTTCAAAGTAAACGAGCGCGAGCAAAGCCGCGGGATCAGCTAGTAATCTAATAAAACTAGCAAGAGTAGTACAGCAGCTAGCAGAACTAGTAATGTCGCCAGTCACCAATATTCCTGCTACACATCATAGAACATAATATATTTTTTATTTATTTGTTTTGGAAATACATATAACAATAATAATATTAAAAACGAAAGGCTAATAATAAGTCTCCACATATACATTTACTTATAATATTGAGCACGAATGAAACAGTTTCAGATAGAGGCCAATGCCGTGGGCTTTGCCAGAGAGTGCCATAATCATGAGGCACACGCGTTCAATATCCACATGATCGGTTTCCACCCGCCCCTGATCATGGAGTCCAATATTCACCGCGGGAAATATCGTTTAACTTTTGCATGGAGGTAGCCACTTATGCCAGCGATGAGATTGCCAATGTAACCGCCTCTACAAACAACCATTATTGTTATTGAATCTGTAAAAAAAATAAAGTAAAAAGGTACATACTTTATTATTTAAGTTTTCTTATTTTGTTTCTGTGTACAATAAAGAATAAAGAATAAAGAGTACAAAAGTCGGCAAGTGTAAAAATGCTATCATACTCGTAGCAAGTCTGTCAGGTAGGCTCTCGTTGACAGGCATCTACAGACGATGGGTGCAACTAGTATCCTGATTGGTATACAAACCTTATGTTTTTATAGACAATACTAGAATACCTGCACCGGTGGTCTAGTGGGAGTGACCCCGCCTTCCGATCGTAAGGTCGCAGGTTCGAATCCGGTCGTGCACCAATGGATTTTTCTATCGAAAAATTTATGTGCGCAATGCCAGTGCTCTTAAACGGTGAAGGAAAACATCGTGAGGAAACCAGTTAGTATTCTAACAGCGGCGATGGGCTTGCAACCTTTCACGTATGGAATACTAACTACTGCAAAATGTGGGTATGTGCCAAATGTAATGTTTGGACGTACCTCTGACTACCCCCCTTAGACATCCTCAAAGAATCTTGAATTAGTACCTACTTGGTACTGGGAGATCTGAAGGGATATCTACCGTACCTGGGGATCAAAGTCGTGAAGCTGTTTTTTTTTTTTTTTTTTTATTATATTTTATTATAAAAAATCTCTGCAGCAAGTATTCTGATCACGCCATCGTCACTATAGTTTTCACCTTTACCGCGCTCATAGCTAAAGCGTTCGATATTCACAGCTTTCAGGAAGTATCGGTTTTACTTTTGTATGTAACGGCACATGACACAGCTGGTACTATACGACCATCTCTATAAACGCGCGGTAATCGAATAAGCGTCGAACCACTAATGGAGGGAGAGACACAATAGAATAGGTGCTAAAGTCCCTACTAGAATCGCAAGTCCGAATATAATTTGCCTGCGAAATAAGCAAAGCCCATTGTTTGACACATCGGCTTTTGTGACGCGCGCCAGACGCAGGTCCGAAGGTCCGAACGTAGAAACAAACCATTCGTAGAATGTAACTCTAAGGGGGTGTGCAGTTGTGCACCAAACCTTCAGTTAACGCAGGTAACAATAAAAGTTAACTATAAAAATTTAAAGGAGCCCTTGCACATAAAATTCTTTCACCACACTTTTCCGAAAGAAACTAGTGACACGACAAGAAGAAGAAGATTATAAAAATTACGAATATCACTAAAAGTTACATTTACCACCATCAATTTCGAGTACATTGCCAACGTTGTAGTTAAAAATAGACCGTGTACAAAAAAAATACAAATAATTTGACGTTTGTGAGCTATTTGAAAATAATATTTACACCATCCAGCAAAAAACAAGCGGTAACGGTTAACATTAAAACCATGACGTAACATTTACAACTCTTGAATGGTGCAACTCATTTTCAGCAATACCTCTGTTATAACGTTATGGTGCTACTCACCCTTATTGTATGGAATTAGAGTTACGGTTCTATGGTATATTTTTACTAGCTAGGTGTTTCCTGTCGGTGGAACGGCATTATCAACGTAGGTTAGGTACCTTCTGCAATTTAAAGCGGATATCGGTAATGGTCTAGGATAGCTGACGCATCAGTTTTGATTATGAACGTTGGCATGCCTTAGATGTAAGGGACTTGATTGAATTTTTGTATAGGTATTTTTTAATGTCTAAATCAATTCTATACTAGATTCATATCAGAAAGTTACAACACGACATAAATTTGGATATAAGAGCAAAATATAAAAATTCAACTAATATTATAAACGCGAAAGTTTGTAAGTATGGATGGATGCATTATCCTACTACTGTTATAAACGCAAAAGTTTGTAAGTATGATGGATGGATGGATGTTTCTTACTCTTTCACGCCGGAACGGCTGAACGGATCTGGATGAAACTTGGCAGAGAGATTATGGTCTGGAATAGCACATAGACTACTACATTGATTTAAATCTGCGCGGGTGAAACCACGGGGCGCAACTAGTTTGATAATAAGGTGAGTTAACCCAAGGCCCCCATCACAGATACGAAGATCCTTCTAGCAAGTATTTTTCAACACAAGTATTGATTAACACACTTTTTTATAAATAAAAAGTAAACTACAATATCATCCAGGTAAGACGGATAGGAATTCACATTAACAATAAATTAAATACACAATTTTTCAGGACTAAAATGTCTGTTTAACAAGGTAGAGCGCAACGTCCATGGTAGCGATTTTATCGTGCTATCTTTTTTATAGTGTTGTACCATTCCAATATTACCTTAGAAGGATTTTAATGGTTGTTAATGATGGTCAACTCACACCGAATATAGCAACATTTTATGGAGTTTTGTGTACTAAAACTTATGTACGAGCTCTTCGGTAGGTAATGTTTGGCACCCGTATATATATAGTAAGCTGTTTCGGGATGCGTCATTCAGAAATATTATCTGTTATATTATATAATAAACCTTTTTGGAAATAAATATTATTATTATTATACTAGCGACCCGCCCGAGCGCCCCTGCTTCGCACGGGTGCACATTGTTTTTCCTGCTATATCATGCATGTATTATACATATAAACCTTCCTCTTGAATCACTCTGTCTATTAAAAAAACCGCATCAAAATCCGTTGCGTAGTTTACATAGGGATATAGGGACAGAAAAAGCGACTTTGTTTTATACTATGTAGTGATAACAGATATTTTTTTATTATAGTCTGGAATAGCACATAGCCCCCCCTATATTATACCCCTAGTATAATATAGGAATACGAAATATAGATGTTTGGATGTTTTTGACTCAATCACGCCTTCAACATTGAACCGTTCGGAATTAAAACTTTAAGACCTCGTGACCATAATTACATAATTGCAACTTTTTATGCCAACTATTTACCAGCGAGGTAGAAAACATGAACGAAAACAATAAACTGAAAACAACTTTAATATTGATGTTATTACCTACCTGTTACTTAAGTATAAGCTTAGATAAGCTACGGTTAGTTATTATTTAACTTTTTAGTCTATTTTTTTTTGTGTAACCTTCTTGTGCCATATAAATAAATAAATAAATAAATAAATAAATAAATAATGCTGGACAATCCACACAACACTATCTAGCCCCAAAGTAAGCTACTCAAAGCTTGTGTTATGGGTACGAGATAACTGATATATTTAATACATTATATACTTACATAGATAGATATTTTTTATTTAAATAAATTATTATTATTAAATTACAACAAATACAAGCCACATGAATATGAGTGTTAGCGATAAAATAAATATAAGTATTGGTATATATCAAATATAAATTAACTTGAACAAAGCAATATGTAGTACTAATCCGCTGATCTAAATGATCTGATCAGCGGATTAGTACTACATATTGCTTTTTTCAAGTTAATTTATATTTAACAATGGACTTCCGCAAAGTCACGCCTGAGTCAATTAACTATTTGGTATATATCAGCCATATAATGGTTCCCATACAAGCTTAGTTTATTTTAAAAATAGTACTGGGGTGTCCACCAATATTTGATTATTTCTCAAACGAACTTTTGCAACGTTTGATGGACAAAATTTAGAAATCCAAAAATTGTTTTTCTTTCTTTCCCATCCCTAGCAGATATTCAAACGTCATTCTACCATGCCAGCATGCGGTGACAAACAACATTGCTGGACTAGACATGAATGCAACGTCATGGTCCTCAATGCTTCGGTTTACGTCCCACCTCTACCTTTCTGTCGGATCTATTTTTTATTCACTCAATAAATGTAGCGCAATCCCTCCTATTCCTATCTTATCCTCTAACGTATCTTATCATATCTTACTAATATATAAATGTGAAACCTACGATGTTAGGATGCTTGTGGCTCATCATGCCCTAACCATTGGACCGATTTGGGTGAAACTTAGACCTATTATAGTTTGTAACCTGTTTTTTAAACGTTTTATCAAACGGTTTTGTTTATAATCTATGTACATTTATATGGTGCTGCGACGAAAAAAGTAAATCAATAACATATACATATATTATGAGCTCATCCATTTCCCAAAACATACCAATGCCACGACAAAACAGGCACTGGGCAGAGGATTCGAGTAGTTTTTAAAAAAAAATATGATCATTATTTTTCTTACAGTGTTTTAGTTACATATCGATTTCTATTCTATAATTTATTCTTAGTAGTTATCTATTATATTCTTTTATCTCTTGTCTGTCTGTGTGTCTCTAAGGCCCAAGGCATCCTCCAATCGTAACCATAGTCCTCGGTCTTTTGATACTATAGCCAGACCATGATGTGACCTCCTGTGCCCTTCTTCGTTAAAACTATATAGTACACTTAAAATCAATGCTCCACAAAAACACATGAGCGCCGAGCTGAACCCGACTACTATTACCGATTGGATTGAAACAAAGACAATACTCTTTTAGTCGAGGCACGGGTTAGTAGGGGAGCATTTGTATGGGTAATGGAAGATCGAATTTCGTATTTATTCGTGGGGTCGTTAGCGGCACCTTCCTGCTTGCTTACAAAGAAAACAAAACCCTTTACCAGGCAGGGCCATATTTGGACAAACCACGAAATTATAATCATAATCAATAGTTACGGACTTATTACCGATGGCAATTTATTGCTACAATTGTATAGCTGTCCTGCTTACGATATAAAAATACAATAAGAAATAATTTAATTCGATTTTTCGTGGAAGAATTCATTCAATGAAAAGTTAAAATGATTCAAGCTAAAATGTGCATTTTTGTTACCATTTTTCCAGTGTCTGGCATTTTGTTTATAATCCATAGTAAATACCTACTCTTCAATTCAAATGTTTTCAATGCGATACGTTCTCAGCTCTGCTACGTATTCCGTGGAGGTTTTCGTGAAAAAGATTCGAGCATTTTACTGTGTGTAAGACGCAAATCTGTAGTCTGTACGGAGCTTGTCATCGTACAATATTTACATTTTAAAAGCGCTACAACCAAAGTAGTGCTTATTCAGCGCATTGCCAACATGACGAACTCGAAATCTAGAAAACCCTTAGCATCGCTTTTGGTTTTCGAATACTTTCTGATATCAAGGGATGAGATTGGTACTGCACTTTTTATGGGTAGTAAAAGAAAAAACACACTAGTTTTGTAAAGCTTTAATACTGAAAAGTGAAAATCTGAAAAATGAAAAACTAAAAACTAAAAAAAATGAAAAAATGAAAAACTGGCTGATTCCAGAATGCTTTAGTAACCCTACTAGTCTGTGCTCGCAGGTTGGGAATGAATATCAAACCCTGTATTTCAGGACTCAAAAAGTTAAAATCAAAATAGTACAATATAGTGCAAAATAGTACAATATAGTACAAAATAGTACAATATAGTGCAAAATAGTACAAGGATCATTTTGAAAGGTCTAATACTAGGTAATTCTACCGCCAATTCGTCGCGACCAAAGCCTGAGAAGAAGCCTCAAGCCAACAATCTCCGATAGCGACAGATTCGATATTCTTCCTTCCTATGTCGTGATTTTTGGAATGATTATGATAATAATATAAATGGGGTTGTATTACAGAATACAGAGTATCGTCACAAGCTATATCCGCGGTGTCAAGATCACTTCGTAGCGTCGGTCGCGCCGCGCGGGTGACACACGCCCCCCGCGCACCTTCTACCCCTCCTCAACCCTCCTACCACGCATGCTCCAATTATAATCTGTTTAGGGATGTCTATTGTCGATTAACATTTTTACTTTCACTATCTTGAGATTACAAATTTTTCCGAGCTTTCATTTTCAGACTAGCAAGTTTTCAGCGGATAGCAAGTTTCATAAACAAACTGTCGAAAACCCTACGGAAACCGTCCGAGCGTGGATTTTCTTCTCAGACAACCAATAAAAGAGCAGGAAACATCTTTCATAGAGTGCGCTCGAGCTTTCACGTATCAGTTGGAATAAGTGACAGGGTTAAGCGCGATATCCACCCGCGGATAACTCGATATCTCGACACGGGATAGGGCGGCATTATCCAGTGCATGCGCGCGCATCGCGTCGCGCGGAGGGCTTCAAATCGCCTGCGGAGGGCGGACGGTCCGCTCGCGTCTTCGCTCCGTAGTGTCTCGCGCGCACATTCGACATAGCACCTCGAGGAGGCTCACTCGGTACGATCTCGTGCGGTCACTGACCGATACCGTGCGGTCACCTTGGCTCGCGCGGCCGTAGCGTGGCGTGACGTGACGTGTCGCGTCGGCCCGTGCCCTGAACCTGCCGCTTGCACCAGGTAGCCCGACCCCCGGTAGCGTGATATCCTGCAATATATCCTTAAACGGCGCTCTACACCCGCTCATTCGCTGTCCGTTTTAAATTTGTTCTTTATTGTTTTTAGTGTTTATTGTTTTCGTAAAATGTGATATCGACGCTGTAGGAATACTTCAAACACCGAACAACGGAAAACTGTGCCCGGAGTGAATTATTGCTGCGGCTTTTCATCAGGGTGTGAGTTTTATAGCTCGGTTGGGTGTGAGCTTAACGATTGCTTGTTTTACAGTTGAAATAACTACAAACTGATCAGCTCAATAACAAAAGAATAAACCAACAGCAAATTTTTCTCTCCAGTAAACTCACAAACAATTAATTTGAGGCTCATGTAACATGTAAGACGCACTTCATGTTAATAAAGGTGAGTTTTACCATCTGACTGACTGAGACTGACTCAAACAGGACAGAATCCTATCCGTCAAATAAATATTTCTCTCTTTGTTTTTTACAAGTCTAAAGTAGAGACAGATATATTTTTATCCGACGGACTACTCTAAGATATTCAAACCCACCTCAAACACCTAGTTGATCAGTAAAATGACAAATTTCCGTTTATTATTAATACCGATTTAAAATTAAAAATAATACTTTACAGCAAACAACCTAACGTCAATGTTGAGATTATTTAAAATCGTAATTTTTTTTTATGCCAAAGCTGGCAGACGAGCATACGGGCCACCTGATGGAAAGTGGTCACCGTCGCCCATAGACACCTGCCACACCAGAGGTGTTGCTGATGCGCTTCCGGCCTTTTAAGGCGTTGACAACATCCAATATTTCTCTCGCTCGCACGATTCGACATTTTGAAAGATATAAAATCACCAATTCCAATTTTGAAAAATCGCAGACAACTATTTTGTGTGTAATCACATTGCGCATAGTTTGGTAAAAATTTCATTTTGATTGATGCAAGTTTTCCTACTCAAAAGTTTGCTTGAGTACGAAAACTAGAAAAGCAAACTTTTAAGTAGGAAAACTTGTATCGATCAAAATGATTTTTTTACTAAACTGTGTGCAATGTGATTGCACACAAAATGGTTGTTTGCGATTTTTCAAAAATGGGAGTAGTGATTTTATATCCTTCAACAAGTCTAAACGTGCGAGCGAGAGTCACATTAGCTCTTGTCTTCGTCTGTCTTAAGAGGAGATAAACCCGTCTTTTGAAGGACCCCATGTCGTAGCTCCGAGGGAAAACCTATTTGAAACTAGGTAATCCGATAGAGCATGGAAATTGAGACGCGAGCTGATGCTGAATTCACTATCTCGATATTCTCGGCGCGTGATAACGTAAAATTTATGCGTAATTCGACCTAAACGTGATGAAGTGGGCATTAGCATAACCGCTCAAAACATTCGAGAAGCGTATCTTAAACGATCCGTTTTGTTTCAACCTTTAACCTCTGAGCGTGCGCGTTTTTATGCCGGTTCGTTCTTTTGAAAAAGCAGGTATGTACCATAAAATGATGTTCTTTTGAATTTGGTAAAAAACTGTACTAAATTATTTTGAAGACGTGGTTTTATTTCGTGATGTTATTTCATTTTCTTATAAATTTTCCACTGCACATCTTTAGGGGTCTAGAATTATCTGATAATCTGGTATTATTGCGTCGTCTGCCAGACAGTCCACTTCATTTACACTTCATTACACACACTGCACAAGAACTTCTATAATGAAACTCACTGTAATACTGTAAGTAGTTATTGCTAATCAAATTGTCTATTAAAAAAACAACTTGTCCAGCTGACAACTGAAATAAAAGTTGTCTTAAACTTATTAACTAATTAACTGTATGATTACCAATTAATAATTATATATGCAACAAAGCTATTTTCAAACATTAATTATCTCAAGTCCCATCCCACGGCAAAGTATTTAATCTGTTGTACCAGCTGGGACGGCATCACTCGCGGACATCAATTAGGTTCGACTTGTTCTCGCAATTATGTACTCAAACGAAATTGCCGGACAATTCACTGTTCATGCCTCGGCTAAGCCGTGACACATGACTAACGTTCACACGGTAAGAATGTGTTTAGTTCGTGATTGGATCCGGTTTGGACCGAAGATTGATCAATTTCGCCGTGCCGTACCTACCAGAACGCATGTAATCCCATGTTTTGTCGGCGTGAACTAGCGTGGCCGAGTAAATACAATGGTTCGTTTGGCACGTTATTTGGTCTTTCATAGTCATCAGGCTTCATCAAAGTTATGCTAGCTAAGATCGGTCTAACTGAACTTTTAAGAGTAGTACAGCTCTTTGTGAAGGGCTCGTCCGGGGAAGTACTACCACCACGCCTTTTTCTGCTGCCAAGCACCATTGCTGTGTTTCGGTTGGAAGAGTATGGTTGTCAGTGCAATTACAAGCACATGAGGCTTAACATCTGTATGCCTCGAGTTGATGGACGCAGGGCAGTGCGTCGTAGGGCACATTCGTATCGTGCGTGACTTACGAGGCAATGCTTTGTTAAAGGTGATGGTTTACATTAACATCAGGTCCATTTAACATCAGGTGGGCCATCTGCTTGTTCCATCAGCTAGTTGTAATAATAAAAAAACTTACCTCAGAATACTATGTAGAGGAATATTAGGTAAGTCATTGGGGAATATTTCAGTCAACATAATAATTATTCTAGAAATAGAAACGTAGGTACTAACCCGTAATTATCAGTTACTTCGTTTATATCTTCGGTGATTACTTCGGTGTAGTAGCACTTACAAATACAAATTCATTTATTTACCAATTATTCTTAACTAAGTGTTTATACATTAATTATCTTACCAAAATTCCATTATAGCTTAGCCAAGCCCATTTCTCATGATTCGTTTTGCGTGTCATAATTCGTGGAGTCATTGTTTGGTATCTTCCATGTGGTGTCCATCATACGTCACGTGTATGGTGTCCGTCATATGTCACGTGTCACAGGCACACACGCTTGTGTGCGTGGTCTAATGTCCTCAGCTAATGTGCAGAGGCCTGGTCAGAGGACAATTTCCGGGCTCGCCCCTAGCGTAGTCCATTAGGAACAGTTGGCAAACTGTGCTAGACGAATTGCAGAGAATTCTAAGTTGTTCAATTTTGACTTTTATTTTTTACGTTTGGTGAACTTCATGGATGTTCTGAAAAAGTGGTTAAGAGCACGGCACCGGGCTCTTAATAAATACTATTTAACACTAAGGTAGCTAAGAAAATGGGGACGGGTACAACTATCTATTTAATTTTGTTCTATCATTGATTGATCTTTTTTGTATTCAAATTCCTTGGATCTTTTCTATCATTGATTGTTGTTTTTTTTATATATAATGCTGGACAAACCACACAGCACTATCTAGCCCCAAATTAAGCTCTCAAAGCTTGTGTGATGGGTACTAGATAGCTGATATATTTAATACACGATATACTTACATAGATAGATATTTTTTACTATACATAGAAAACACCCAGACCAACGGAACAAATTTCTGCAGATCGTACACAAATTTGTTCCGCGGCGGGAATCGAACCCGCAACCTCTTGCGTCGCAGGTGGACTCTCGCCCGGTGCGCCAATGAGGTCGTCATTATAGTATTAATAAACGCAGGTGGGTACCAAGGCTGTCAAATCAACAAAATGTTATATGTTACATGATCGGTTTCTGGTTCCAAAATATTCTTATTTAAAGAGTAGTAGCAGCTTACCTATTAAATAATCAGCATTTCAACTTAGTTGCTTACATGGCTTACTCTACGACCTTACTTTAAAAGTTACAAAAGTACAATGCCAGGACTCTCAAACGGTGAAGGAAAACATCGTGAGTAAACCGGCATTTTATATGTAGAACCTTATATATTTAAGTTCATGTGTCAAGTGCTTGAAAGGCTCTTGAGGCGCACCTAAAATTATTTCACCACACTGTTTCGAAACAAACTAGTGACACGACAAGAATAAGAAGACTAAGGCCTTGATTCATAATGGTCCTTGAGCGTGCCAATAGCCTAACAAACCGATAAGTGTTTCTTTTCCATGGCATGAAAGTGACAGTGACAAGAATACTCTATTTAGCCGCTAAAAATGGCAGGGATTGTGATTATGAGGGTAAAAGTTTACTAGCTTTTCAGCAAATCCTGTGCCTTCGCGCCGTTACGTTCAGAAACAATTCCCTATAATAAACATAGATGATGATACCTCCTGATGTCCGCTCATTGATTTTGCACCATCATTGTTATTCATCAACTAAAATTCAATAGACATAGTGACGTGGGTTGCTTTCTATTAATATTTCCATGGCAGATCCATGTTTGAGGAAACTCTCCCTTAAACATAATCACACTTTTGAAGGTAGTACGAAAAGTTCCCCGTCTTCCTTTGATGATGCAATGCAGATTTTTATAACGTAATATTTAAACACGAAACTGTTACTGAGACAGTTATCTACTTAATGGTAGTACCACCACATTTAAAAAACTATTTCCAGTTATCCACGTGTTTCACGAATAAATAAATTTCTTCAAGGCGGAACACGTATCCAATCCAATTTTAAATAGAATTTTGACAATTTTGAATTTTTTTAGAATTCTGAACCAGAAAATTATTTAGAATTTGCTGATTCAACCTGGGGCATTATTCTCTATGACATCGGAGATTCCTTGCCCCAAACCGTGTGAAGTCACAAAGTGATCTTGGGATTTATTCTTTATGACGCCGGAGATACTTTGCCCTAACGGTGTGACGTCACAACGTGATCTAAACGCAAACGCGATTGGATTGATCATAGTGAATAATGCCCCTGATTACTGACAGACATAAAAAGTAAATTTATGTACTAAAATACTGCGGTCTTATAAATGTACTAGTAGCGCCCAGCGGTTTCATCCGCGTAGTTTTAAGTCCCGGTATTCCCACGGGATAAAAAGTAGCCTATGTGTTATTTCAGACTATTATATATCTCTGTGCCAATTTTCACCAAAATCAGTTCAGCCATTCTGGAGTTATAGAGTAACAAACATCCATCCAGCCATCCATCCGTCCATCCATACTTACAAACTTTCGCATACATACTTACAAATTTATAATATTAGTAGGATAACTAAGCAGATCTAGCTCGTTATAAACGAGTCAGTATGATCAATCAGAATGTAATTTCCTTACATAAACAAACATTTCCAAACAAGTGGTTACACGTAAGATCATCCAAAACGTTATTCCCTTGAGGAGTGCACTCTGTTTGAAATCCAGATTAAGAGTTTAACAAAGGAATGAAAGATCAAACGGCTTCGCAGTAACCAAACGATGATTACATCCGACGTGTTCGTTGATTTGTAGCCGCTCAAATTGTGCAGTTCATCGTTGTTAGCTTTATTCAGTGGCTTGATCTACAAAAATATTCAGCATACAAACGGTAGGACCCAAGCCATAAGTTTGTTGCCTGTTCTAGGCACCTAGATTCACCTAGCTTTAAGACGTTTCAAAATAATCCTTGCGACTCAACTGAATAAAGGTTTTTTGACTTTGACATAAAGGCACATTTTTTTGCTCTATTTTGAATCCTCAATTTGTTTGTGGACTAATAGGCAGATAAGTGGACGGACGAATTACGAACACGTAAAATTGTGAAAACAGTCAGGAGTTCTAACGGGTCAGTTAATATTATTATATATAAATATACTATTTATAAAAATAGCTAGACAAAATACATATTTCGTCTGTTGGATGATTCGTTCAGAGCACGAATATAGAAGAGATGTGTATTTCTGTGTTCAGTGGCTTGGAGCCGACAAGCAGAGTCCGCCCACCTGATCCTCTATCTAAATCATTGGCGGAGTGTAGATCATGGTCTAACCTCGCAAATATACAAACATACTACATACTAATTCCCTAAAGTTTAGACAAACATTTATTTGTAACTTTACCACACACTATGCAAATGATAAAAAAAAGAAACAATATAAAATTAAAAGGAGAAAACAAAATTATATGAAGTGAACTATACCAAAATCAAATCAAAATAATAACATTATGTTACATTATGTTCTGTTCTGTTTTTTTTATCTGTGCTACTGCAGCAAATAGGTTCTGGCTCGCGTTATACTTCACCGTTATTCTCCCGGTACCCTTGACCAGAGCCATTTGACCCTGTGAGTTTCAAAAAAATCCTTGTTTTATTTTAATAGAAAATGTCAATAACCGTAGTTTTTCGCGGCCCGTACCGATTCAACAGCATTATTGCAGGAACTCAATGGTTAACTCGAATAAAATGATAAATTGATTCAACTAAACCTTTTTTCTATCATATGCTTTTTCAAACGAATTTCATAGAATGATTTTCATAGATCTCTGAAACTACTTTGTAACGAACTGCCTTGTCGAAACACGTCCGAAGATAAAAGACCGTAGCTTTTTATTCCGACGTTTTGTCGGAGCTTGGGCCTTTCACGAGTTTTTAACGGTTAATTTGTCATTAGCCCTGCATCTGTCAGCGCCCGAGATTTGTCGCCAGCAGCAGAGCGCGCAAAAACAAAACGGGTGAAGTTAAACTGGACTTTCTTCAGGTGGGATTACTGAAACAATTATTTTAAAATGCTTTATTTACTTACCTTAAGGGTCCGGTGACTGCGGCTCGCAATTTCGAGGTGCGATTGGCTATTATTTCATTTTATTTCATTTTGGGGAGGTTGTTTGAAATAATAACTCTAAAGAAACACGCATAAATACTGTTCGAACACAAATAATACAATAATATAAGGGAAATGTGCTTGAGTCAGAAATCATTTTGGTATTAGGCAAACGTAAGACCAAACATACTAATACCAAAATGATTTCTGATTCGGGCATGTTTCCCTTATATTATTGTATTATTTGTGTTCGAACAGTATTTATGCGTGTTTCTTTAGAGTTATTTTTTCAAACAATCTCCCCGAAATGAAATAAAATGAAATAATAGCCAATCGCACTTCGAAATTGCGAGCCGCTGTCACCGGAGCCTTAACGGTGTTAAACTCAAGTTAGTTGAACTGAAATCGTTAATAATACGTTGGCATGAACCTCGTTTAGCACCGTGTTTATAACATTGAAACAATATGAAAACTGCATGAAATACAAAGCTTTTGCTGAACCAAAAACAGAGAGAACGTAATATTATATGTGTATGTACTTAGTTTTTTCAAATTTCGATAAAATGTACCTTTACGGGATCACCTCTGAAGATTGATCTACCAAAATAGTTGAATCAAAAGAAATTCATAATCTGCGGAATAATGGCGTAACAAACATACCAAAAAAACATACAGTCGAATATGCTAAATATTAATAATAGATTGATCACAATACCTGAGTCTACCTAAACTGGAGAAAATAAACTAATCATCATGATAGTTTGAACATTCCAACCTTCCCATAGCCATATTGATCACTAAACGGTACTACTACTAGTCTGTGGGGAATCAAAACAAAATATGACCACATGTTTTGAAACGCCGCATGCCGCTTTAATGATGTGCTTATGTTTTTAATTGCATTATCAAAATTTAATCATTAAAAAGACACGGTTATACGTATGCTGATTGCCTACAAAGATTTTTATCTAAATTATAGATATTTAATAGATATAGTTTTCATAAAGTTTTCATCTTTGTCTAAACTATATTTAAAATGGTTTTCATAAGTTATTTGGCGTCAATCAGCATACGACATCATCTTGAAGTTTCTATAAATTCTATCACTGTATTGTAAGTCTATTGAAGCTTTTTGAATATTCTTAATATTCTTTCATAGCCAAAAAAAAACTGATATTGATGAAAAATTTATGGTAAAATATAAAGCTATCGTCGTCTAAGAAGCAATAATATAATTTATGAAGACCTCAAAGGGATTGCGCATGGCGAAAAGAATTATCGTCGTGAGTGACACTTTTAGGGCAAAGTATGACACGGAAGATGACGTATGTTGAGAAGAATTAGAATCACTTGATTTACCTGGCCTAAACGCCTCCTTAAACGATTTCACTTTCATAATTACGAAATAGTTTATTTTTGTATTCGCCCTGCTTATGTTTTTAAATAAATAAGTAATAAAACGTTTTGCATGTTGGAATTTACGTAGGTATAGGCTGGTAAAGCCACCAAAAAACACCGACAATTCTTAAACACTTTTAAAAGCTTAACTTTCACGCCTCGCTGCAACATTATGTAAATCTATACGGTTCATATCGACAGATAAACAATAGCTCATCGATGTTGAATGAATTCGATTCGCACGCGATGTCCGATTGCTCCCACGATAATTATAGCAAACGTGTTCAGCAAATCATACACTACGAGGTATAAAATGCTGGTGAAACTGGCTGGGAAACGTGCGTAATTGGCCGGCGAGAACGCGTTGTCCTGCGGCCATCAGGACTCTAGAAAATCTAGAAATAGTTCAGTGGCCCTTAGCTTATAATTACTCTGCTGCTTCACGGTAGGTAGGTACTCGATTTCTGCAATACAATGAACCTTTTGTTTGAACACATTTCAAATGCAAAATCTGCAACAGACGCTATTACGCGTCATAGTCGCTACTTCACGCAAATAGTTTGTACATTAATTATACATTAAACAACCAATAACATGTTTGTTATACTTAACTAGGAAGTTAAAAAAACTGTTTTATGATTTTTATCCCCAGACACGGTACATTTCTCTCATCTCTTAAAACCAATTACCGCAACACAAGAGTTTTTGAGGATGTCAGAGATCAAAGGAGCTTCCAAATACTCCGTATGTATATATGGCACATACCCACATTTTGCAATAGTTGGTACGTTTGCATAGAAAAGTATGTTGCCTTGGTGAAATCGGATAATTTTGATTTTCTTTTTGTCATGTCAGTTGTCTAGTCTAGTCATTTTACCGACTACAGCAAGCCGATATCGTTTAAAAATATCTATAGAATGTTTTATAAGGTTTCCAAGACACATATTCCGTCTCAAGAACCCTATAATGTGACTCAAACTCAAAAGCAACAATTTAATGACTTCCCTCAAGTGTCGAAGCTAACCTCCGGGCATCTATTAAAATGGACAGCAATGGCTTCTCACCGCTCGGAACGTCACGGCATCAATATCGTCTTTTATCTCATGAAACGTGCTCTACATACATGACTCACACACTTTCTGTTCATATGACTGTTACGAGTTGTTTTTGTAATGGTAATGCATCAAAGAGTCGGTTAAGCTATCTAGTTATGGAAACTTTAGTTTACAAAATTTTGTTAACAGTTTGCTCCATACAGGCCCTTTTGGCCATTATTCATATTATTTTATAGCGGCTCTATATAAATATAAAGTATTCGTTTCACTGTCACTTTTATGTCAGCAAAAATTTCTGTCTCGGCAACAGACTTATCGTCGTAATTTGGGGTAATGGAGCCCTCAGCGTCCAATGTGAATAAAATATAATGTGTATATCTGAATAAGCTTTGGCAAAGATAGCATCTCCATTTTTCGATGAAATATTTTATCAACGCCTGTAAACAACAGATATTTAATTAAGGACCCTTTTGACCCTTTTTGTTAGTTTTTTTAAATTATCAAGCTCGTGACTTGAGTTTAGTTTAAAATAAAAATGAGCAAAATGCAGCATAAGTTTCCAAGACACCTTAGTTACATAGATGGATCAAATTTTAGGTAGGTATCAACTGTTAGTTTTAATTAATGGAGGGTCAGTGGTAGAGATCACTAATGAGTATAAGCAATAATGTCGCACTTTGTGCTTTCGTGTTAAAAAGAAGAAGAAGTAGAAGTGTATTTTTCCTCAACATTTTCTGTCTGTACAGTTACAGTGCACATTTAGGGTATTTTTATTTAATTATAAAGTCTACACCAAATGTTGCATCACAAGAATCACTTTGAAACGTCTTAAAACTAGGTGAATCTAGGTGACGCAGTTCCACGCGACCAAGCTTAGAAGAACCAGCAACAAACTTGTTTTGGTCTGAATAAACCTTTCTTTTGTATGATCCCTGTTACAATGTTATACCTATTCATAACCTATACGACTTTTAAGTTCACACACCAAGCTGGTGTTACACCACCTTGCTGTGTGAACTTAAAAGTCGGCGACTGGTGTGAAATTGGTAGGTAAACATAAACATACATACATTGTCCAGTATGGTGTAGTAGGTCGTTTTTATTAGTACGCCATAAAACAAAAGAAATAGTCGTCTGAAGTGCGTACGCTTCGAATACGATACGTAATATGGAGTCAGACTGGCTCATTGACATTTTTTTCTACGACACAGTAACTCCAAACTTTAACGCCAATTAAAATAGTCGAGTGACTTTTTGTGGCCCAGCTGACGGATGCCGGTATTTGGGACACTAAAAGGAATAATAATAATGTGGTTCCAGTGAACTGACGCCTTTACACGTTTTTAAGAGATGCAAGAAATGGAAATAGTGATGTGGAATTTGGAGTACTAGTAGATTTTATTTTAATACACCCAGACAGAGAACAAACATCTATGTTCATCACACAAATATTTAATATTTGTTCTCGGTGGAGATCGAACCCACGGCATACGGCACAGAAGGCATCAACTGAGTTGTGAAGGATTTCAAAATAATAAATAATAAATAAATAATGCTGGACAATCCACACAGCACTATCTAGCCCCAAAGTAAGCTATTCAAAGCTTGTGTTATGGGTACTAGATAACTGATATATTTAATACATTATATACTTAGATAGATATTTTTATTATACATAGAAAACACCCAGACCATCGGAACAAATTTCTGCAGATCGTACACAAATTTGTTCCAAGGCGGGAATCGAACCTGCAACCTCTTGCGTCGCAGGCAGGCTCTCGCCCGCTGCGCCACAGAGGTCGTCGAACGAAACGAATGTTCGAAACGACGAAATGTTTTTATCGAGAGCTTTTTTTGACACCCTGACGAAAATACATTTAAAAACGAGTTTATTAATGCAACTGTGCTCAAATGGAATGAAATGCACTTGAAACACAAACAATGGCCTGTAATTAGTGCTGTGTTTGTGCTTTATTGTTTTTACTGTGAACTCTTGAGGTAAAACCAATAACGAGACTATTATCATTTTATGAACCGAAAACTATGGATGTTACTCATTTATACACACATTATTATGTATCTCATCTCATAAAAATAAAACAACACACAACTAAAATACACAAATAAAACAACTAAAATTAAAAAGGATTTAAAATCATAATAATATGAATTGTCTGTTGGAAAAGAATTATTTTGATAATTTTATTTTATGTCTCATCATCAGCCTTTCTCCATCCAGTTTTTTTTTTCTTTTTGTTTTTTTTACAATATTTTCAGTAAACCCTCATCCCGCGCTTTATGGTCGCTCAATCTGTCTATATTCGAGGCTACCCAATAAATTACCTGTAGGTATAAATATAATATCATAATAAAACTCCAAAAACATCTTAGTAAGTTAAAAGTAAAATAAAATCTTTACTTATATAAAAACTAAAGTCAAATTTAAGTTACTACTAAGTTACAGTTCAATACTAGTCAAGCGGCTAAAGCAGATCTCAAGAGATCGTAAGTTCAAGTGCAGAACAGGCTCCGTATCCATCAAGTTGTTCAGAAATACATCAGTCAGTGTACCTACTGTATGTTCCATGGGAACGTCGTGGCGGCCCGTTTCCTACCCACCATATAAGCAGCGCAATGCACGAGATATGGCCGTACATGATCTATGCATTCTTACACCAGTATTTACTTCTTAAACTTGTTGCGAAAATTATTTTTAATCGATTTTACTCAATAATATAAAGTTTACAATAGCAAGTTATTCAAAAAACGTAATGAAAAACAAGCTTAAATACGGAATGATGAATAGTTTGGATAGTCAACGGCTGGTGCCCAGTTTTAATAATATAAGGCTAATTATTAATATGTATTTTGATTTGTCATTTAACCATGACCCAAACTATTTTTAATTGTACTTTTTTTATTAAGCTTCAGCTCTAAGAATAATCCAAATCGTTAATAACACTGTGCATATAAATCACGCCCATTATGCTTCCACACGGACCTTTACGATGTCCCTCTTAATGTTTTATGAGGATCTCGAAAATCCCTGAGTCTTGGACTATAAAATCAACTTTACATAATATTTAACGTTGCAAGAAATCATAGACCATGCAAAATGTTTCAAACTTAATGTAAATTTCTTTACAACCCGATAGACCTCTCAAATTCTTGATCGACAAAACAAAGTTCAGCCACTGGGCTTTAGATTCCCAAATGTTTGACAACACATACTCAAAGCTGTCAGGAGGCGCTTAAATCAATTTATAATACAGGTACTTGAGGAGTTCGGCACTGAACATGTTTACCCGCATGTATGTATGTAAATCTCTCGTTCCTTGCTTCTTCAAAAAGCCGTATGGAAAGTCTAAGCCTCTTTTATATTCTTTATCCTTGCGGGATAATTTGGGTCCATAGGAGGTTTTAACATAATTTTACCGCAGTCCCTCGATTCGATTTGCGGGAATCATTTTCCTGTAAATTCACACAGACCGTTACTGTTCCCCAAATTAAACATTTAATAAATCAAATAGCCAAATTCAATTTCGGGCATCGTAAATAAAAAAATGAAAGGGTAACGAGTTTTGAAAACAAACATTTTAGAGAACAAAAAGGTAAAAGGGTGTACGCCTCTCGTATTTGTCGTGTACAGTGTTTGTGCGGGTAATTGTTAGCATGCAAAGCCGTGAGATCAGCCAGGGCGCAGCAGGGGACGGGGCAGGTCTTTGAACTAACTGTACAGAACATAGCGTACACTGCACACCGCCGATGTGCTTTCACTATACGGCTGCACTATTTTCATCTAGGGCTTGTTGATTTATTAGCATTTCAATAAGCCCCTCGTGGCCTCTGCAATATGAAATCGAACAAATTTTGTTATAGAAATGACATATATTTGAAAATTATACTAATCAGTCATATATAGAATTATATATTATCAAGGCTTAGGTTTATATTATAGTTATTGGGCAGATCTCCGCTTTGTGTCACCACAATTAGTCTGAACTCAGCGCTATCTTATCGGGAAGTGTAATTTAGTGCTAGCAGAGCAACTCTGCGACTCGACCCGACCCTCCTCCCGATAATCGTATCGATTAGATAAGTACTTTCTCTTTCCTTGCTTCAACTTCAATCACTTTTACATTTTTACCTCACTAACTTTTAATGAAATTTTATTGAATCTATATCCGTAGCTTCATCTCTATAATCTATTATTATTTGAGAAGTTGTGAAGTCGTAAAAAACGCAATATTGTATAATCGGCGAAGTATAAAGGTGTTATCAATAAATCTTACAAATCGACTTGCAAAAAATAACATTGCAAACCCAGCGCGGCATCGGCAAAGGACCCTCGTCTTTCAACTAACGTCTTTTATTCACACTTTGCACAGTTGATATTTTGGGTACAATGGGAACGTAACCGCACCGCGCTGGGTGTGTTAGAGTTGGGTTCTTGCATCAGGTCTGTTGCACTGTATTTTTTGTTCGCTTGTCTAATAACTCGACAAGCTTTTGACGGGTCGGCGCGGGCGCAAAAAATAATGAAAGCCCTACGAGGCGAGGGTCGGGGTGCCGGGAGGCAGACGTTGTCGTCTGTCGGGCTATGGCGGCAAGCGGCAGTTAGTTAGTCGCGCACGGCCGCAGCTTTCGTCTCGTTGTGTGCCGCGTCCCGGACTCATACACACGAGAACAAAGTCAATAGTGCGTACATTTCCAGGATTTCAAATCAAGTGATCGAAATTTAACACGTCTAGTGATATAATTTTCTACGATGTTAGACCTGACAGTGAGACTAAAATATGTGAGAAAGATGCTAGTGTTGTGGGAATTGTGAAGTGGACTCGTTCAGGATGACGATGAAGTCGTTAAAGTACGGCGAGCGTGAGGATATGATGGACGGGTTCAGCCCGGTGCCTCCGCCGCTTCCTCGCCGGCAGCCCGTGAGGAATATATACGCAGAGCCCTTTGTGGATCCACGGTAAGTTTTACAATAATCGTACTATAGTTATGATCGGTACCTTCGAATAATCGGTCAATATTCTCACCCAAGATTTTATAACACGGCTTCGTTTGAACCAGTGACATAGTCTAATAAAGTAGAGACGTTAGTTCGAATATGCTGGTTTGGAGAAAACAAATGAACATTGGAAGAATTAACCTTCATTTTAACACAATAAACCATTATCAAAAGAAGAAGACTGGTCGAGCATCTTCAAAGCAAAACTAACAGCAGGTAAGAGCTGAAGTCAACAAGCTATCCATGGGCTTTGCATGACCATGGAAATGTTATAAAATATATTTGAAGACAAATTAACAAGTTGAATTATGATGTGAACGAACGCACTTTGAAGTTTGATTGAGTTTGAAATGAAAACATTGTTGTGGTATTAGTATTTTGTAATACTTCGAATAGTAGTGGGTTCGATCCCTATCGAGAACAAACATATTATGTGTGAACTGATGAACAAAGATGTTTGTTCTCTGTCTGGTTGTTATATAATTTTATAATTACATAAATATGTATTCATAAAAAAAGTATCATCATCATTTCAGCCTGTTTGCACCCACTGCTGAGTATAGGCCTCATCTTTAGTACGCCACTCTTTCTAAGTAAGCCACTCAAAAAAAGTATGTACCTACCTAAGTAAATTGTCTACTGTATTATATTATCTGATTCTTTTAATACTTTTGCTCAGTTAGGGGATAGAGTGCTGTGTGGAAAGTCCACGGAGTCCACCATTAAAACTTATTTTTTTTAATATTAAGCAAGCTCAACGAACCTCGCCGGTTTGAATCATTTTAAATATATTTTATCAACATTGCTGCGATCTTCAACATTGTATTGGCTACGAATATGAGTCATACTTTTAGAAGGTCTTGATAGCTCGTCATCATTCGGAATTCTCTTTTTGTACCGTGAATATCTAACGTTGTACAGGTAAATTCTTTTTAAATCAACAAAGTATTTTTTGAGCACCGGTGGTCTAGTGGGAGTGACCCCGCCTTCCGATCGTAAGGTCGCAGGTTCGAATCCGGTCGTGCACCAATGGATTTTTCTATCGAAAAATTTATGTGCGCAATGCCAGTGCTCTTAAACGGTGAAGGAAAACATCGTGAGGAAACCAGTTAGTATTCTAACAGCGGCGATGGGCTTGCAGCCTGTCACGTATGGAATACTAACTACTGCAAAATGTGGGTATGTGCCAAATGTAATGTTTGGACGTACCTCTGACTAACCCCCTTAGACATCCTCAAAGAATCTTGAATTAGTACCTACTTGGTACTGGCAGATCTGAAGGGATATCTACCGTGCCTGGGGATCAAAGTCGTGAAGCTGTTTTTTTTTTTTAAGTATTTTTATTTTGAACACAACATAAGTAAGAGTTATAGTAAACAATGGAAACGTTGATAGCTGCACAAGATATAAAAATTGAGTCTTTGGTCTATTGATTTTTACTAACCTACCTATGATCATAATTTAAATTGCTCTGTACGGTCGGAATTTTTAAAAGAGGTGAAATATTCGATTCTGAATTCGGAATCAGTCGACAGCACTTGTTTGCTTCCTTCCCCTAGTCAGCCACCCCTTGTATCCGCAGTTCAAAGTAATAATAAAGTGCCTGAAGCCAGAAAACATTTATTTCATATACTGCACGACTACATAAACACGCGGGCTGCATTGGTCCGTACAAACCACAGAAGACTTAAAACATTATTAAAAGGAAGGCACTACACAAAACTAATTCTGAGGCTTTTTTTGGGTTCTCTCAAGGGCGATTGGAACGATAAACAGCAATAGAATATGTTGAAATAGTTGAGTTTTTCGACGAGTCGGGGTATACAAGATATACGCTAATAGAGGACTAGAGCAGCGGATGTGGTGCTGTAAGCTACCCGTAAATCATATTTTTATATTTTCCGCACTTGCGGGCGCGCGGGACGGCGAGCGGCGCGCCGGCGAGATGGCGCAGTTACAGCCATCTGCGACACCCCAATCGCCGTTCAGCTTAATTTCGACAGATTCGAGGGCGAATCCCAACTATTAATATTGCAATATCGTCTACATAAAGCTTCGACTATTTCGGTGGAGCGAGATTATTAGTTCGCGGTTACGAGGATTGGAAACGACGCTGTAATACCTATCATCTGTATTAAAAAAGGTATACAAGTATACAAAGGTGCTTCTCCAATTCAGAGGATGTGGGTTGTTTTCATAAATTCACACCTATTATTTAAACCGAAAAGACTATAGACACGTCTGATGATAACAATTAGATACGGTAGAGCGATGATCGATAACGGTTATACTATTTGAGGAGCGTCGGTGAGTAAGGAACGTAATTTCCTTTACAATGTGTTAACAAGGCTGAACACAGGCGAACTGTATCGACGGTTAAGTGCACGCAACAATGGTGAATAGATAGCATCACCGGCGCCCCTCGGTTCCTTATAAACTGTTACGTAATCTGCGGCGACACGCTTCGAGAAGGAAACGGTCATTGTGGCACAACCCTGAGCAAACAATGTATGAATTGCTTGACTACGCAAGCGCAATGGACTAGAGTTCCGATGCTTCGTCGAAATCTTTAGTCTAATTTTACATGACAACATATCGTATTTATCATTACATGTTCTCAAGTAATTAAAAACTCATTTTTAATATTCATGAACCTTTGGACCTTTAAAAGAACCTATAAAATGTAAAGGGAAAAGTTCTTTGTCATAAAATTACTAAATTATACAAGCTTATCATACTTCGCAACACTGCTATAAATGAAACTTGGGACTGTGTACGGAATCCTTCCCAAAGTTTCCTTAATTAACGGGGGAATGTAAACACGGGCAAATGCGCCATATGTCTGCAAAGACACGATCAGCGAACAGCCGGAGTTTGAAAGTGACGGCAAATATTTGGGCATACACGAAGCCGCAAAGTTCCGCCAAGCAAGAAATGATTTCCATACCGCCACGCCTGGACAGAGCAAACAGCGCACTCACCCATCAAACTCCAACACAAACTTGCAACTTAGTTAATAGCGTTTAGGCGATCGCAATGCAAACGTTTCCAGCTCAATTTCCATATGTTCGGTCAAACCGCCTTTCGCGAATTCGTGCGATTTAACAAAATTATACCAGGGATGAAATTGTTGCGGTTCATCCACGAAGAGTTGTGCTGCGGAACTTTTAGTGGATATTCGAAATAAATCCTTTAAAAACACCCGTCTACCCCACCCAGCCCTTTGGTCCACCTAGTTGGCAGCTCTAATATCTGTTTATAATTGGTTCAACTTACACTTGTTTTTATATTTCTGCCAGCAAACTTGTGCTGATAAATTTACAGGCACATTGCTTTAAACATCTTTGCCTCAAGTAGGACATCGACGACGTCCTATCGTTGTGAGGATAGCACTGAAGGGCACGTTCATAATGAGTGCTTGCATTAATGATTTATTATATAAATTGTCTATAAATCATGACAACATTGAGTTTAATATGAAGCGATCACAATTCAAGTTTAATCTTTTCTTTAATAGCCTAGTGTAGCGTCCTGTACAATTCAATATGAATTGTTATTATCTCCGTCCCAGTAAGATGAAAATAGACATGATTGAGCACATTGGATCACAAGCGTATCGAGAAAGCGTCGAATATAAACTCCTTGAACTTTTGACGTGGGTGTTACTCCTAGATCCTTTTACGGATCCATTACGACGCGCAATGATGGATTGTTTATTGTACGTTTTATTAATAGCTTGTGTAATTAGAGGAAACGCCCCATCGAGAAAATATTACGATAGCGAGCACCGCGTGCTCTCGCACTATGAAAGGGGCTCAGATCGGTCCACTTCAAACCAATCGTAGCAATCGTAGCGCGCAGGAAGTTCAATTATCTCCTTAAAACACTAATGCACGATGTCGACACAATCATTTCATCAAACTAAATCAGCTAAATCTTGCTGATTCAATCACTCATAATTGGTATGATCAAACGGTCCAATTACCTCGACACAACATGTGCGCGCTTTTGAAATATTATTAGCGTCTGAAATCAAAGAGATGTCTCTTTCATCTCGAAACTGGTTGACATTTTATATTTAAATTTAGTTATTATGTTGTGAAAGTAATTTTGTATAGAGATATACGAAGGCAAGACCAAATGTGTATGTTCACGGACTCTTTCAATAAGATAACAACAAATCTTATCAGAAATGGATGACGGCGCATGAACAACGGATAATCCAGGATCGTCGTCGACACCACACTGTCAAAAACTCTGACATAAATCTTCCTCGCTGACGCCGTTCGACGGAGAGCACGTTTTTGAGTTACCATCGGAGGTAATAATCCCCTGTCACCCTAACTTATATACGCTGGTATACAAACAAACCACTTATAGTTTGAATAATGCACTTGGTAAGGCGTTGGCTGTATACAATGGCAAGATAATAGTTTCCGTTTGAAAAGATGGTGCCATTGTCTAACGCTGTATTGATTGAACTTATTGGTCTCGAGACAACAACTGAATAAGTCCAGCAGGTATTTTCCGAACGGAAACTGTATTCATGAGTAATTCTTTCCGTGCTAGCATTCATTAATAAATTCAGTAATTAGTGTTAAATGACTAGCTGCTGCCCGCTCTTTCGGTCGTGTAGATATTTAGAGCGTTTTTTCTTTACTGATTTTGTGCATATTCTACCCGATTCCATTTTTTTTAAATAAGTAGCATATAATGCTGATTAATCTGTTTATGAACTAAGTACCTATATCTGTTTTAAGTTTGGTTCAGTAACTGATCCACAAACATCCAAACAACGTTTCGCACTAACATTAAATTTTATTATTACATATTATATTATAATTATGATATTAAATTACAGGTACTAAGATAGGATAGAATGCTTCAAGTCCATGACCATGCAGGTCGGTAAACAAAGAGTTCATCGAACGCGTAATAATGAGGTTGTAATAATAGATGTGTATAATTTCGTCATAGAGTCGAGACTCGAGACAGCGCGCATATTGGGCGTGTGACAGTGACATCGGCATATCTGCCGGCGATCAGCACCGGCTGCAGTGGCGAACTATTTCGGTGCATATCGGAGACGCCACCGGACGCTTATCGGAACAAAGTATTTCGACCGACTTTAAAAATAAATAAACCGCTCTGCCGTCCGAATAATACAAGGCTCGCTTTGACATTGCTTCCTATAAATAACCGTAATGAATAGGCGGCAGCGTTCCCGCAGTAATATGTAATGTCGACGTTTCCTCGCGTGGATTTATTTCTCTCCTTATTTGAATATTTTATAATTTAGAAGGATTGGCTCCCGTTCTTAACAATGAAACGCACATTACAGAACGGCGCCGGGGAGTGGAGAATATGGTTATTGGTACGAGTACAGTGCTGAAGCAGCTTAAGACGCAGACAACCGACAAACAACTTCTCAATAGTACATTTCTAGTGCACCAATTTTTTTAAGACTACGTAGTTCATGTACTTTATAAAGAAATCAGGTTGGAGTTAGGATCAAAATAGTGAACCTTCGAAAAAGTGTCGTTTGCAATTTTTATATTAGGTACCAAAAATTACGAAATGTGTGCGAGTATAAGAATTGGTTTGATAGTTGTCAGCCTCTTAACTCACTATTATTCAAAATAAACTTCTCGAGTCAAAAATACCTTTCTGGGTAATACATTCTGCGGCGGTCAATACTTTGACCGTAACGTCAATATGTTAAGTTATAAAGGCTATAAATATGCTGAGAATACTTTAAAATACATATTAATATACAATTTGATTGTATAAATAAAACTCATGTTTCTTAATATAAACGGCCTTTTATAACAGAATAAATAATATTCTAAATATACGCATGACAAAACGCATGCAGTCACTTCTCCAAAAGCATCTAGAAGCACGACAAACTTCAGATTTCTAGTTAAACTACATTTGGAGCGAGTGTTCTACGAGTTTCTGATTCGAGTGCACATATTTAGTGAGTCGACCAAATAACAGACCACACAGGGTGGCTCCATTTGTCTGCTTGCTCCCTAAGAGATAACAAACGTGTTCTGCTCTCAGCTGCACTTATCTAAACACTTAGCGTGAACCATACACAAACAAAAGCCCAACTCACTTTTTACTGGAACCTTCTTTTTGTACCCTTTAGGGTTGCGGCCCCGCATGCCTCGCGTGCTGGCATTTGTTGCTCAGGATATTCATGCATTACACTACAACGTGCATTTAAATGAAGATGCATACGTTACGGAATGGCCTACCTAGTTTATGATGATTTCCAAGTTCCAACATTTTCATGCATGCCCGCAACTATCCCGAATAAGCTTGGAAGTGCATCTAAAATAGACAAGAACTTTATCTAATAACCGTTTTGGTCTTGTCCAAGGTACACGTCACCGGGCGTGACTAACGAATGGCTCGCCCTACAGACCCTTAATTCAGAGTCGTAAGTATCCTGGGTACAGCGTCGCATCACCGAGGGCTGCCGAACATTACCATAACTCTGGCCGAACATAAACGTAATTAGAGACACCAAAACACACGAGCACTTGAAACACATTAATCCGTTGTGATTTGGTAGGGTAGAGAAGACGTCAATCAAACAATCTAACGACCGCGACCCATGGAATCCTGATACAATTAAAGTGCGCTAGTTATAAAACAATCGTAACTCGCTGAGCCATCGTGACATACAAAGAAATACGACAGTAGAATTCGCGTGGGCGCTTGGAAACGGTGGGGACAAATCAGGTTTTTTATCCATCCATATCCAACCGAATCTTACTAATTATTCGTAGGTACTATACTTCCTTTTAATCACACATCGTATACCATACCTTATTAACCTAAGTATATTTCATTTTATAGAATTAATTGAAAAATATATTTTCCAAAATGAATTCTAGCTATACCAGGTTGTCTTACAATACAATCAAATTATGTGATCATTGTAACTAATAACTTTTCGAAACAGGTAATGTAAAACACCAATACTTACGTATGTTAATTTTCAGTGACATGGTGGACTTTCGTGTTTTTCAATATTTTCAACGCAACTGATAGGCAAAACGTTTGACCGCAATCTTATCTGATGTTAAGGCGTTGACAACACCTAATATTCCTCTCGCTAGCACGATTCGAAATTTTGAAAGAAATAAAATCCCAATTTCGAAAAATCGCATACAACTATTTTGTGTGTAATCACATTGCGCACAGTTTAGTAAAAAAATAATTTTAATAGATACCTACAAGTTTAACTACTCAAAAGTTAGCTTTACTAGTTTTAGTAAGTACATAAGCAAACTTTTGAGTAAGAAAACTTGCATCGATCAATATGAAATTTATACCAAACTGTGCGCAATTCGATTGCACACAAAATGGTTGTTTGCAATTTTTCAAAATTGGGATATGATTCAAAATGTCTTCTTTCAAAATGTCGAATCGTGCGAGCGAGAGGATTATTAGGTGTTGTGGCGATGCGGTCTACGGTATAGCATGAAGTAGATGTGATACACAATAATAAATCGACGAGACTTCTTTAAAGAAGGTAGTTTGTTAAGGTAGGCAGACCTGGTTGTTAATATCCACAGTTTCAAGTCAGTAATAGTAATAAACTACGGCATGTTATTACACTGCGCCGGCATCGCCGTTTAAAACGGTGCTTTCCACCGTGTGAGTGTTTGATGAGCTTATTTTATTAAGCTTGATGAACTCGTCTAGTGATAGTGATACCATGTTAGCTTGTAGTGGCTAGAATAAGCACAAACTGAAAAAAAAACAGCTTCACGACTTTGATCCCTACGTAAGTAAGCTTTGACAGCCTACGTAGCTCAGTTGGTAGTAGCTCTGCCTTCTGCGCCGTAGGTCGTGGGTTCGATTCCCACCGTGAACAAACATTTGTGTGATGAACATAAATGTTTGTTCTCTGTCTGGGTGTTATATAATATTATAAGTATGTATTTACAAAAAAAAAGTATTATAAGTAGTATATCAGCTATCTGGTTCCCATATTACAAGCATAAGCTTAGTTTGGGGCTAGATAGTGCTGTGTGAAAAGTCCACCAATATTTATTTATTTATTTATTTATTATCCCCAGGCACGGTAGATATCCCTTCAGATCTCCCAGTACCAAGTAGGTACTAATTCAAGATTCTTTGAGGATGTCTAAGGGGGGTAGTCAGAGGTACATCCAAACATTACATTTGGCACATACCCACATTTTGCATTAGTTAGTATTCCATACGTGACGGGTTGCAAGCCCATCGCCGCTGTTAGAATACTAACTGGTTTCCTCACGATGTTTTCCTTCACCGTTTAAGAGCACTGGCATTGCGCACATAAATTTTTCGATAGAAAAATCCATTGGTGCACGATCGGATTCGAACCTGCGACCTTACGATCGGAAGGCGGGGTCACTCCCACTAGACCACCGGTGCTCCCTATTCCCTATTAGCACAAACTATTATGTTTAAACATAAAAATACATATTATTAATTAATAAAAGTAATAGTTTATTTATTTGATTCCATTTTATTTATGTAATTATTATATATATATAAGAATTAAACCAAAAAGTGTTGATATTGTAAAATAAAACATACATAGGTGCATTATGCACCTTCTATATCATTATTGATTTAAAGGTTTTAGAAGCAAACAAAGATGAACCGAGGCACGTGAAGTACCACGCCTTTTTCTGCCGCCAAGCTGCGTTGCTGTGTTTCGGCTTGAAGAGTGTGGTTGTCGATGAAATTAGGCTTCACATCTGTATTCATCAGGTTGATGGACGCAGGGCAGTTCATAGGAACATTTACACAGGATCGAAGTAAATTAAGAGTTTAAGAGTGTAATGTTGAGTAGTCGTGCGAGTGGTCGCCGGTGTAATTACAGGCACATGAGGCTTAATATCTGTATGCCTCAAGTTGATGGACGCAGGGCAGTGCATCGTAGGCACGTTCTTATCATGCGTGACTTGCGAGGCAATACTATGTTATAGGCGATGGTTACCACTTAACATCAGGTGGGCCGTCTGCTTGTTCATCAGCTAGTTGTATAAAAAACTGTAACATTGTGTTCAGAGGTCAAAAAGATAACCCGCTGAACAAAAGTTCAGCGGGTTATCTTTTGTTGGGTTGCTAGCCTGCAATTTATACCGGTTATGACACAGGTCGTCAACTTTCTAATTAACCGTTTGTCTTCTCACAGTCCATAAATGCCAATAGACGCGGTCATTACGACGTTACAGACGTTGAACGTGTAAATACACAATGCGCAAGTAAACTGCTTTGCAATTCAATGTGGCCGTGCAAGCGAACGAGTGACCCTTATCATTTAGCGCTGGTCAAACGGGCCCACCAGACGAAGCTAATGTATTTCTCGCACAATTGCACATTTTAAAATATATAAGATCACTAAAGTAAATAAACTAATAATAAAAGTAATTTGTCCTTCTAAGTTTTGGAGACTACCATAAGAAAGGTTAATTAATAATATTATTTTAATCTAACAAAAATATCCACCGGCTTTTTCAATAAAACATTACGAAGCAACTATATAGCCTTACTTCCCACTGTTAGTAAAGTCAAAAACATTGTTTATAGGTATAATTAAGGTGACTTTTCTCTCAGTCTGCTACAAACAGTGTCGTGAAGTTCAGCACTTTACCTGTAAATTAAAATAAACGACAGTCATCGCACTTCAGACCATACTTTACACTTTATAGGTTTGAAACATAAAGCCGTATTTCAAACTCCTATCTAAATTGCATTTATAGGTCTTGCAGCACGAAAGGCTTCGCTATAGAATACAGAAATAGACGGAAGTGTTCATGAACCAGAGCCTACACTAATATCAGACTGTTAGGGTGTCCCATATTTAATGGATAATCCAGCAAGTGCATAAAGGGGGGGAAAACGCCGCTCAGAAAAAAAAATAAAAAATAAAAAATCTTTAACAGTCCTGGAAATACGACACTTTAAAAAAAAAAACAAAATTTGCTGCCTATACGCACATTATTGGACACTACAACCACAAATGGAGGATTTTTTTTATTTTTTTTTCTGTGAAATATTCCTGAATGTTGGGCCTTGCTAACGTCCTACCCAATTCATGACCAGCTATTGCTGTTTTTTTTACAAAAGGTTTTAAAAAACCAGAATAGCAAATGTCTGTTTTTAATGTCTAAGTTTGAGCACCTCTGGTGAAAAAAAAACGTATGGTGACCTGGGTGGCCAACAATTTTGAAAACATGCCTACTTTATGCGGTTTCTAAAACGGTATTACACGCGATATTTTTATTTGAAAATTATTAAGTTATTGCTAGTTATGTATCAAGAGCCCTTCTTTGCTAGAACATAAAAGTTAAAAATAAAATATCAATGTATTTAAATGTTTCTTTTGATATGTAATAATTGAAACCACAATTTGAGCATGATGTAATCTTTATTTTTTTTATTACAATAGGTGTTCGAATTGCCTACCCCCTACTCTAATACAAGCTCTGCACCGTCGGACAAAAGATCTTTTCAGCAGTCGCGTGTACCTGCGCTGTTCAATCTCTTGAGCCGCTTCCTGAACGCGCTGACGCAGTTCTTCGATTGTTGTGATTGCTTTTTTGTACACTTTTTCCTTAAGGCAGCCCCAATAAAAAAAGTCCAAGGGGTTTAGGTCAGGCGACCGTGGTGGCCATAAAATTGGTCCCAAACGGCCGATCCACCTGTTGGGGTATGTTTCGTCCAGGTATCTTCTTACAGACACAGCGTAATGTGCTGGACACCCATCATTCTGTAACCATATTATTTGTCGGATCGCTAAAGGCACTTCTTGTAATAATCCGGGCAGAACATTTTGCAAAAAATTTAAATAGCCCGGCCCATTTAAGTTGCCTGGCATTTCGTATGGGCCTATAATTTTGCCATTTAGTATCCTTGTCCAGTAGTTAATTTTGAACTGGTATTGTGATTTATCCTCACGTATCAGATGAGGATTTGTCAACTGCCAGCTATGAAGGTTGTGCAGGTTCAAAAAGCCGTCTCTTTTGGCCGAAGATTCATCGCTCCACAAAATTCTATCAAAAAACTCCGAATCTTCTTCAATTTTGTCTAACATTAGGCGACAAAAAGTTACTCTTGCAGCAAAGTCCCTTGGCTGCAGAGTTTGCACACGGGTGACATGGTATGGGTGAAATTTACGCCGTTTCAATATTCTATGCACTGTCGACTTTGCAATGCCTTCGCGTCTTGCTATATCTCGAACAGAAATTGTAGAGTCTTCTGCGACTTTATTGAGCACAATGTCCTGGGCATCAATTAACTGGGGTCTTCCTTCACTTGTACCACCTAAGCCACGACCAGGAATCCTTCCTTCTAAATAGCAGCTGTGCACTCTAATAAATACGCGGTAATCAGGGTGGCGTGCATTTGGGTATCTCTCCCGATAAAGTGCTGCGGCTGCACTGGCGTTTCCACCACACTCCCCATAAAGGAAATGCATATTGCAATACTCCTGAGCTGAGTACTGTACACGAGGCATAGCAGTCTCTTGAGTAGCCCCAAACAAGATATAATACTGAAGCACCAAAACCAGTCCAGTTGAATGCAGAGTCGTTGTAAACAGCACAGAAAATAGTCCAACCGTAATGCACAAAACAAAGTCCGAAAGAATGCCGAGTAGTCGTGATATCGAAAGTAAGCCGTGAGAACCGAAAATGCACATGTGATGTCGGGAGAATCAAGATACGCACTAAAATCACCTATCTAAATATCAGTCAACCACGTAACAAATCCTAAACACACAAAGGGATAGGGAAGCGTACCTGTTTATCCCTCTTACTCGCATGCGGCCAAATAGTGTTATCTCTCTCACACAAGCACTTGTGTGTGCGTCATGCACCCAGGAAGAATTTCGACCATTATTATTACCACCTGTTATTACCTGTCTCAAGTCAGGTAGCAAGTAATGGTCTATCAGCCAGGTCCGTCTGATCCTCTGCACACGTTTTAAAACGTATTTAGGTAGCTATTATTGATATTATTTGCAACTCTTAAAAATATTAAATTTATGAAAAATACGTTTTTAGTGTGTCACATAGCAATATCTTAATAATTTTCAAATAAAAATATCGCGTGTAATACCGTTTTAGAAACCGCATAAAGTAGGCATGTTTTCAAAATTGTTGGCCACCCAGGTCACCATACGTTTTTTTTTCACCAGAGGTGCTCAAACTTAGACATTAAAAACAGACATTTGCTATTCTGGTTTTTTAAAACCTTTTGTAAAAAAAACAGCAATAGCTGGTCATGAATTGGGTAGGACGTTAGCAAGGCCCAACATTCAGGAATATTTCACAGAAAAAAAAATAAAAAAAATCCTCCATTTGTGGTTGTAGTGTCCAATAATGTGCGTATAGGCAGCAAATTTTGTTTTTTTTTTAAAGTGTCGTATTTCCAGGACTGTTAAAGATTTTTTATTTTTTATTTTTTTTTCTGAGCGGCGTTTTCCCCCCCTTTATGCACTTGCTGGATTATCCATTAAATATGGGACACCCTGTATATGAAAATGACGATAAGGTAGTTTTCGGCAGTAAAACAAAATGATAAAAAACATTGGTAAAATGATAAATAAAAAAAAAATTACATCAACACATCCTACTATCTAGACATACCGCAAATGTTAAACCTAATAATGTGAATGCTAAATTAATAATGTTAAGATCCTGGAATAAGCTCGCACTGAGTTGGAAATCTGCCATCGCATATGAGCTAACCATTTTACAAATGGTAATTCCGTGCTAGGGTGACGTTTTGAATTATAAAATTGTACGCAATAAATTGCGGGTGCTCAAATGGCATCGTAATTCTGAAATCGAAACCGTCCGTGCTTAATTGATAAAATATTACATTTGTAGAGCGGGAAAAAGTTTTTCACGATTCCCGGCTTTATCGAAAAGATGTTTCATCGTAAAAATTGCGTTACCTGCTAAAAAAATATCTTTTTACACCCTGTATATTGAATTAAGCCCTGTTTATTTAGAATCTAAGAAATAAAGTAATAGTATTTATTATTAAACCGTAAAAAAATCTAATTCGCACATTTCAAAAGTATTCAACTAATATTGCATCGGATCTTTGAAATGAATATAACCAGTAACACATTTCTTGTCTACTGGCTAGGTTTAAAAAGCTTAGTTAAAATTATTATTATTCAGAACTATTTATAAGTTCTAGATCATATATATTATAAAAAACATTTTGTCAAATCGTTCATTATAAAGTTAGCTAAATTAATATAGCCGGACACTTTATGCTGCCCTACGCCTGAGTACCTATAATAAATTTCACGGCCCATGGAGTTGTTATAGGAAAAAAATGTAGATGAGACAAAATGTCAATCCAGTGTAATTTAAAATGGGGTTACATTGCTGACGTGGCTGTCGCGTCTGAAATTTCCGACCCACAAATTAGTCACGCCCATAATTTTGAAAATCCGTTTTCAAACCCTCACGTATTATTAGACACAATGTTATTATGGTAACAATGTTATTGTGGTAGATATGTAAAAGAATTAGTTGTAACCAACAGAAGGAGTAGGTACCCACTCAATACCTTTAATATATATACCTACCTATTGAGTTTTAAAACGCAAATACTGAAACAGCTTCAGGACTTGAACGATATCCAGATTCTTTTACGGCGTCTAAGCGGGAAAATCAGAGGTAGGTTCGTTCATTTGGCACATACCCTCAAAAATTTATTTTAGCTGTCAGTGAAAACGGATGTGGATGGAGAGTGTGAAAGATGACATGAGTAAGAAAGGAGTGAGCACGTAGTGTAGTGTCACCCCACTTAGCGTGGGATATGGGCAGGAAGATGATGATGAGTTGTATGTGAAAATTAATTCAGCTTTTAACAAACTATGCTCTGAAATGTTTCCAAAGTGTTGAAACTCATGCTATTCCTGAAGTCTTATAAATCAAGTTAAAGCAAGGACTCTCATCGATCGCTTTGAACTGAAGTTATTTGTCTTTCATTAGGCCCAGATCGAGGAAATCCCGTAATGGATACTCATTTGTATCCTCTGTATAAATAATGGCGACGAGCGTTGCGCGCCGCCATGCGCCACCCGGATGGCAAATATACCTTTCTATCTAATTAGATACTGACATTGTTGACCTACGATTACATAATAGGGGACGAGTCATCATCATCAGTAAGTATCAGTTATAAGGCCGCTGCAGAACACAAGCCTTCTACACATCTAGGAACTCAAAAAGTCTTGAATAAATTAACCAATCTATTCAAGACTTTTTGAGTTCATTATTTTACATGCACGTGATGAAACGTGATAACATCTGTGTGTCTCTAATTGGGTACCTAGTGCATGGTAGGGCACGTTCCTATTAAGCGTGACGATACAATGTTTTTTTATAGGAGATGGTTACCAGGTGGCCCACCCGGTAACCATCTCCTATAAAAATCTGCTTGTTCCGTCAGCCAGTTGAATAAAAAAAAACCAAAATCCATTGCTGACTGTACCTTCTAACAACTATATTACAACTTACAAAGCACATTACATATAACAAAGCTTCAAAGTAGCAGGCTTACTTTAGTTTAGAGTTAGAATGCACCATCTCGAGTTCTATATTTCACTGACTGCAACATCCTGTACAACATTACCTAGAGTACTCCCTAGTTCTACCTCATTTAGCTCTCATCACACTTCGGATAAAGTTTAGACCCGCTCTCGCTGTAGCCGCTGTAGTGCTTTGAACACTTTCCTAAACCTTATTAAAGGTTACCAGATCCGTGCTTCTCCAGTTACCGACGCTTTCAACAGCGAAGCGAAGCAATGTGTGCTATTCAAACACAATCCATTATAGGAAAAGGTGGGGTGAAATGCGTTAAAAAAATTCAATCACACAACCGCCGAAAATATTTACAGTGTAACCTGAGGCAGCGGGAGGACAATATTGTAGCGACGCGAGAGGCACGCCCGCGGCGGCGGCGGCGACTGGCTCGGCCTTCCGCCTCTTTGTGCCTCCGACTGTCGAAATAATATTGAACTCTGGGTGAAATACGAGCGCCCGCAGAGGGACGCCTCCTGCGAAACCGTTTTTCCATCTCGCTGAACAATGCCGGGTGCTTAGTTTAGGACTTTCTTTGGAACATCCGATTGCGCAAACCAGACCTACCTTATATTTTATCGCTCCCTATTTAACTTCTCTACCTTCATTACGAGCGATTGCCGTTTAAGAAGAGATTTCATGACTCAAGAATCGTTTAAATTCTACTTTATATGCGTCGTGTCCGTTTCGAATCACGGCCTATTAGCTTTACTCTTGCCGTTTTTGCCCGACCCGGGCTATTTCTTCGTGTATTTATTGCCGTACTTAATTTGCATTCGTCGAGTATTACCATAATAATATCTTCAAAACGACAAACTCTGTAATAGAAGGCTATCGCGTACGGGCTCCGTTAGAAAGATATGGAAATGGCGGAGTGCCCGCCGTCTCACGGCATCGCCTTCTAATGGAAAATGGTTTATCAGTATCAGCATGCGCGTGAGCACGATTATTTACGTGCGGATCCTCGCAGTCTAACGGCTGGCCAGTAATTGGTCGCTTATTCGATATCGCTTCCATTCATTCTCGCGATAAGCTCGCCCAGCGCCCGGAGCGCGTTTGGCAAGCTCGGATTCTGCTGTGCAAATTTATCTTGTTATTACCGATCGATAGCTTTGCATCAAGTAGGTATATAGTTGGTAGATGATGCATTACGATAAAGCTGGCATTGTAGATTGTTGCGGAGTCGGTGATGTGTATCATTAGCTACTAGTTTTAGTTATAAAACTATTTACGAGAAGGTACATCAAAATGTAGGGAGCGAACCATCGAACAATACCTTAGCTAATACCGACCATAGGTAATGTTGAATCACATCATATTGTAGTGACATTGTTTTATTTATTTAAACTTATAGCTTGAATAACATTATCTTCGTTCGTGACATTTCACGTAAACTGCAAACGTCGGCACTTCCGTCGTGTGATGTACGAGTATTTCTTGGAAAATTATGTCGCTAAATATATGCGAGTGGGCGCGTAGTTAGGTAGGTACTAGCGCTAGCACGAGCACTCCATTCATGAATCAACTTCAGCATTACCTAACCATGCCGCGAGGCGAGCAAAACAAACAGTACACTATGAGAGTTATTAATACGAGGATCGAGTTCAATGAATCCGAGCGGACTGCATTCAAATCGTTGTATCATTGGGCGGGCGCTGCGAGCCATAGGCCGGCGCACTCGACGCACATTTATCGGCATCTTCGCTATAGATAATCCCAGCTTACAGTCTAATAAGTAAGACCCAGAAAAGGCTCGCCTCGCGGAAATCAATTAAGATACCAATCTATATTTATGAAGCTGCGATCTAAACGATTATATAAACTTAATTGGATGTCATACATTACTTTTCCTAGTTTATTAACTAACATGTAACTAATATACGGTTGTATTATATGCTTGTGGAGGAATCCCATTTAAAAACCCATTTTGACAAATGTTTTTTAATTAATCCGCCGGGCGTGATCGGTGTCGAATGAGGCAGCTATTTAAAAGGACAGATTCCGGGCGTGGTTGGCTCGGTCGAGTGGCCGCGGCGGGCTCTGAAGATGCATGAGCGCTTCTTTACATACCGTGTTGTTTATTTCGAATGCACTTTAGTTCGGTCGTATTTCTCCAATATGATTTTAGTCCTTAATTGGAAATGCCTCAATGTAACTTTTCATGTTAAATAAAATAGGTGAGCGTAGATGATAATTTTATTCTGTTTCTTTGTGTTGAAAGCGTTCGCCGAGGGAGGAAATTGGCATAGCAGGGTGATGCTATTGTTACACAGTTCATTTTAAATTGGGGAGCTTTCTTGAATTTGCACCCATGACTTGCAAAAGAAGGGTAGCCAACGAGGGAAAGACCGCTTTCAGAGGCATCAAATCCTTTGTATGAAACTAACTTTGTCGAAATCTTCTGCTTCATATTAAAGTTTCCTTTTGTTACGAGTACTTTTAGAGGCTGCTTAAATTACAAACTTACCAAGTACCTAGGCGAAAGTACATAATCAATTGTAGTGAAAGAGTTATTTTTTTATATAGGTACTCTTTTCACATTTTTTTCACAACTTTATTCGCCTCTAATTTTCCAGATAATATAGGTACCTTTTTTTGTTTATTATAAGCACCCAGATGTAGAAAAAAACTACAAAACTTTTATGTTCAATATTAATACTATAAACGCGAAAGTTTGTAAGAATGGATGGATGTTTGTTACTCTTACACGCCGGAACGGCTGAACGGATCTGGATGAAACTTGGCAGAGATATAGATTATAGTCTGGAATAGCACATAGGCTACTTTTTATTCCGTGGGAATACCGGGATTTAAATCCGCGCGGGTGAAACCTCGGGACGCAACTAGTTACAATATAGTCCAATTCCATTAGTGGTAAGTAAACTGATATATAACCTATACCCATCAATTAATATCGTAAAATGGCCTTACTACTTACTTGGTATGGTTTTTTATACCACAATCGATGTATGATGCATGATCGATGATGCGATAGTGTGCGCAATTAGATATAACCAGTAGGTAGAGGTAGTAGACAAACCGGTAAGATTCCACCTGTTTCCCATGCTTGAAGAACCGTACCTACTCTAAGTTATGAAGGTCGCCTCATAAGCCAATAGGAATTTGCACTAAGACCGGTAACGGTAAACATCCATGTCGCTATACACCTATTATTTATTTAACTATAACGGTACAGTTACCAATTACACTAATTATTAAGTCTTCGAGTAATAAGTAAATTGTTTAAATAAGGAAGACAATGTAGTAATTAAATAAGTAAGACATTTAATCAATTTTCTTTTTTAATAAAGACTAAGAGCTGATAAAGATGAGCCGGAGGAAACAAAAATACCTACGTTAATGTGAGCATTTAATTTAAGGCGTTGACAACACCTAGAATTTCTCTCGCTCGCACGATTCGACATTTTGAAAGATATAAAATCACAAATTCCAATTTTGAAAAATCGCAAACAACCATTTTGTGTGCAATCACATTACGCATAGTTTGGTAAAAATTTCATTTTGATTGATGCAAGTTTTCCTACTCAAAAGTTTGCTTGAGTACGAAAACTTGTTGTTTGCGATTTTTCGAAAATGGGTTTAGTGATTTTATATCTTTCAACAAGTCAAAACGTGCGAGCGAGAGTCACATTAGCTCTTGTCTTCGTCTTAATACCTGCCTAATGTACCCGAGTAACAATGACTTAGGATTGAGACATACTCATTTATTTTATATTAGTAAAATTTTTAGGTAAGTATATTTGTATTTTATATGGTAAAGATACCCGAAAAAGCTTTTTAAAAAGCTCCATCCTTCAGTGCCCATGCCCATTTTCCAAATCATTAAACGTATTCAACAGGCCAATCATTTTGGGGCTAAAAGCATCGTGGTTGCACAAACCTATATTTAGGGGCGCGATGCAATAAAAGCACATTGCTGTCCGGTCCATTCCCGCACGACTGTGCAAGATAAATGGACGGTACGAGCCGAGAGCCGCGGAGACGTTCTCACGGCCCGTGCCTGCCAGCCCTCTTTTTGTTTCATCTGCTTTCCGAGTTAGAGGTCGCTCGCTGGAAGTGACCGCTGCTTACGCGATTACACAGATAAAACCTGCGATCCCAGCGAGTCGCGGACGCCTAACGAACCTTCCTACCTGGCCATGTTTTTTTACCTCATTCCTTGCCGTTTATGACACTAGGTGTACCGTTGTACCACTCCAACTAAACCCAACTTAAGGTAATGGTGTGAACGCTTCGTTTCACGACTGTCAGCCGTGTAAACTGGTCGTGGCTCTCTCGTTAATTAGACACGGCTCTCGCGCAGCAACACCTCAGCTCATTATTTACTAGTTCATTAGGAGCTCACGTTGACGACTGCCTGTCAAATCTCTCCGTTCGTCAACGTCTGAAATATCGCACGCACCATTGTCCTACAATAACGCTGTCATCGGCCCCGTTAATTGTCTCGGTTCCTATTCTTTCCTTTCTTCGTATTCAAAAGCGCAACTTTCGTGCTCGTAAAATGGCTCGCTTCCGTTCCGAATAAGAAACAACGCATTGCGCAACAATTCATAGCCATACCACAAAGTGTCTCTCAACAAAAACAATACGCTAACGTTCTGCTTATTTCGGTAACGCTCGGAAACGATACGCTTTGACCGGTAATGGAACCGACACGAGATTACAAACAATAAAATCCATCATCATTACGTTGATGGATCCAAAACAATTTTGAATTTACAGTTATACAATATGGACATAATCAGTACCTACCTATTGGAAATTGTAACGTTCGATCGCATTACAATGTTTTTTCAATAATTTTTTGAAACAACTGTGTCTTTTAATATTCTTTTGCCATCAAAATATCTCAAGTTTTCGGTCGGACAGTTTAACCCCTTGCTGCGTGTCCCGACCGACATTGTGATTTCTGTACACGTTTTAATGAATTCGTCCTTCCTCTGAACATTGCTCGGGATCATAGCCGCCATTCAAAAGAAAATTACAGCGGCCTTCTTGAAACAAACCCTTCAAGGAGTCACGCTTTGGTTTCGCTGAACTTGCTTCAATAATTATTTCTTCCTCTTTTTTGCTTTTCTTTATGTTAGCTGGTCATTATACCGGCGTCAGCTGGATAGCGGTTGGGTCGATGCAACATATGCTCTTAAACCGGGTAAAATTGGTCGTGACAGTGAAGTTCAGATAATTGATTAATGGCATTTGGGCGGACGTGTTTAAACGCAGCGATGATGGTTTTTTGTCGAAATCCCTGTTAATGATACGTTCTGATTGTCTTTTATGGCGGCAGTAATAAAAGAAGCACCATATGGTGCAAGCACAGATTCATTTCGCTGACAGGTGGGTATAATAGCACCGTTGAACGACAGGTTACGAAATGTGATGAAACGGATAGCCGTTGTACAATAATATTATATACTGTACCTTTTACATAGGAAAAAAATCATGTTGCTTTTAAACCGCCTAATATCCAACTGTTTAGTAAATAATTTTTGGAATTCATATTCTAACTCACGTATTCATGTTCTAAATATTATGATTTTATTCAGTGTTATAAACACTATAAGGATAAGTAAATCCAACAAAGGGAAATATATTACTGGACTCCCTTATTTGAATTCCTGTAGAAGCAACAATTCCAATAAGGTTCCTAGCAAACAAACAATATCGAATAAGAAGCTGCGGCTTTTACCTACTTCAAAAAATATATTTTAGTAGAATAAAATATGTTCCATTACCTATTTTTATTTTATTTATTTAAAACTTTCACACAAAACAATATAGTGCTAGGAGGACTTAATGCTAATAGCATTAAGTCCTATGTTCCTTGTAAGAGTATTTCAGGGAATTATGAACTATGAAACTGGTTAGCAGTTTTGTATCTGAAAACCAAAACTAGCTTTAAAAACGTTTGATCTATCAAACTAAATTGTTTCTATTGAAAGACAACCTGTTACATAATACCCTTATAACCAGGAAACAGGGTACCTATTCTACAGGTCATGGCGAACAACATAAATAAGTACTACAACAATTGAAATTTCGAAGGTAATCATTCTATTTTACCAGAAATGTCTCTACTTTTTTTTCCGATATGAAACTATACAGAGGCAGACCTATTCACAGCTCTTGGTCTTTTGCCTTATAGGGTACTATCGACTCGCCCGCGCGCCCTGCTTCGCATGGGTGCACCTAACATGCATGTATTATACATATAAACCTTCCTCTTGAATCACTCTATCAATTAAAAAAAAACTACATCAAAATCCGTTGCGTAGTTTTAAAAAATTAAGCATAGGGACATAGGGACATGGGGATATAATATATAGGGACAGAGAAAGCGACTTTGTTTTATACTATGTAGTGATTATGTTACACGTTGTATAGTAAAATGTATACCAGTTTGTTAATTAACTATACTGTTTTCTTGTTTCAGATTGGGTGGTGGACAAATGCAAATGGGCGGGACACTAGGCAGCGGGCATTGCCAGCTCGCAAACCAGCCTCTAGTCATGCCAGTGTTCCCCCTCCGCGCCAGCCAGCCCAGCCCCGTGCCAGTCTACTCGCCCTCCAGGTTCCACATAGACAAGCGGTGTCAGCACCGCTGCACTTGGAAATGCCTCGCCATCTCCATGATATGCCTATGTGTCATACTAGCGGCCATGCTCGCGTATTTTATAGGTAAGATGTCTTACTACTATTACAAACGCGGAAGTTTGTAAGTATGGATGGATGTTTGTTGCTCTTTCACGCAGGAACGGCTGAACAGATCTGGATGAAACTTGGCAGAGAGATAGAATATAGTCTGTAATAGCACATAAGACTACTTTTTATCCCGTGGGAATTCTGGAATTTAAATCTGCGCGGGTGAAACCGCGGGGCGCAACTTGTTCGAACATAATTATGATTTTGAAGTTAAATCTTTACATCCAGCGCTTCAGAGTAGACAATTATATAAATGAGGTTTTAATAAATGTAGCTGAGGGCTCCAGTAGCTAAAATAGTAGATTAACAGATGCCATCTCTTTTAACCGATTTCAGAAAAAGGAGGCGGTTCTCATTTCGTCTGTATTTTTTTATGTTTGTACCTCATAACTTATTACTGAGTGGACCGATTCTGATGATTCTTTTTTAACGAAAGTTGGTGCTGGTCATGTGGTTCCGTTTAAATTAGAGTCCGATCTGACGAATAGTTTTTGAAGTGAGTTAGTATGAGTGTATTTTCCAATGTATTTAAAGTTGGATTTTTCTTGAACGTAGGCGGACTCTCGCCCGCTGCGCCACTGAGGTCGTCGAAAAAATATGGACTCAGCTGAAAACAAAACAGTTAACTGTTATATAAAAATTCACGGAGTTGTAACTTATCAGATTTACATATAAACGGCTCCATTACAAATTAATGTACGCTAACTTTAATCATGAGATTATTCCAATGCACTTTCTTTAATTTAAGTATAAAGTTTGTTGCTATTTACAGAGCTTGCCAACTTAAACCGAACATAATACTTAGTCAAGTTTGATCGAAAACTTGTCCACTCATAACTTACAAGAACTTATAAGCAGGTAAGGTTTAAGTAAGGTTTACATTTCATCGCATTCTTCATTACACTAAAAAGTGTTTGACATGGAAATTATACGATCGCCACGCCAAAAGTACGATTATCGCATTCTTACACTAAAAAGTGTTTGACATGGAAATTGATACGACTATACGCCAAAAGTACGATCCGAATGTGATCGCATTTTTGCAGGTAATAAACGACACAAAGAAGGTATTTAATATTATAGTATAATAGCCAGAATGTTCAGATTGACCCTGATAGTTACATTAACCATCCTTAAATCAAAATGTTCTAAGCATAAGTTTGAACAAAAGGTTCCAATCTAATGGAGTTTTGTTGATTATTGAATTTTTGACTACACGCATTATTAACATTGTTCATAAAATCACAGCGGGGGTTTCGTTAGGACAGTATTTTTATGAACTTAATCGGAATTCTGATTAAAATATTCATAACATTCTTCCCGTGTTTTTCGATTAAATTGGGGACATGGGTAAATAGAGCCTTGTAAGTAGCATGTAGAGACAAAAGTTTATTATTGTGCTAGCTACAGAGGCTTAGTAGGTAGGTACTCCTTTGAAACGACTTTCACTAAAAAACGTTCTAATACACGTGAGCTTGGCTACATTATCATAATGAGTATACGATTGGGTGTATAACTTATAATCGAAATGCGATCCAAAATTTCAAAACCAGCGGGATCCAAACAGGAACAACACCAAAAAGCAAAGGTTGTAGATCTTAATCTTACCTATACATAAGTTGGCCATCATATGCGATGGTTAGAGAAACATTTGAAGAAGTAGTTCATCAGTTGGTTGAAAAAATGAGGTTCTATTGTCACCAGTTTCTAATGGAACATGTGCGAGTTAATCAAAACTATAGCCATTATGATGCAGTTAGACTGGCGAGCCCGAGGCCTTCAATTAAAGAATACCAACCTAGTCTTGAGTTTATGATTGAATTTCATTTAAAAGGGTAGCCCCCGAGCTACTGGGGATTTCATCGCCTTCGGGGAATTCAATCCAATTCGAAACAGTAGCAACAATCAGATTTCAATAAGCTCCAAGCTTTCCGAGCTCTCTTTGTTGATTGGTCTCTATAGGTGAGTCTGAAATCCACCAAATGCTATAGTCTTTGATATGTATTTGATATGGGTAGGAATTTTCGTAGCATAGAATAGTAAACGGCTGTGTAAAAAAAATTATCTAATGACGAAGGCACCAAACATTTTTACAAATGCCTATAGTTTATAACGAAATAACGAAATCATAAATAAACTCTATCAACACATCAAAACTCAATTACGAAAGGTGATAAATTCAAACATCCATTCCATGCATGCAAATGAGTCGATTATACATCGACATTCTGACGAAAACAGACATCGACCATTAGTCTTTTATTATTCTTTGTTTAGATCTCGCAAGCGGCATCCACAGAAAGGGTCATAAAAAGAATATACAAACATCAGAAAAATATAAATGATGCGACTAACCTAAGGCAACGCGCGCTGCGTGCCTCGGCCGCTCTCTGCCGGTTATAAATTATCTTATATTTCGACGTCCCGTATTATTTTATTAGAGATACATCAGCCACTCGCGATCCCGCCTAGGACATGCCAACGACTGATCATAATTCATACATAATTTTGCTCAAATCGCAAAAGCAAATCCCAACATGATTCAACGTTAAATTACTAATCCTATCCTGCGCCAGCATAATAAAGCAATATTTTACATTTATATCGAGCTTGCAATGGCTGGCACACACACGTAAGAAATAAATTTCGCTATATAGCGTATTGATTATAGGTAAGGTACGTATATCTAAATATGCATTATATAATCCCTCCCCATTCTAATATCTACTAATTATTCGAACCTTTTTGCTTTATACAATACTAGCGACCCGCCCGCGCGCCCCTGTTTCGCACGGGTGCACATATCATGCATGTATTATACTAATAAACCTTTCTCTTGAATCACTCTATCTATTAAAAAAAAACTGTATCAAAATCCGTTGCGTAGTTTTAAAGATTTAAGCATACATAGGGACATAAGGATAGAGAAAGCGACTTTGTTTTATACTATGTAGCGATAGTGAAGTGTTTCAAATACCACTATACAACGAACCGCGCCACCAACGCTGAAATGAGAAATATACAGCATTTCGTAAATGTGAAGGTACAATCAACCGCAAGTGAGTCGTCGCGATAAAACTGCGGCCGCAGACAGAACACAAGATATCACAAAAATAGCATCAAAGACGTCACGGCGGGAACGACAGTGTTACCTACCTATGGCCTACTTTCTTCCACTCGTGGTTCTACGACGGGAACTCGATAGGAAAACAACATTAACACAAGCTTTCGTACTGCTTGGTATAAGTAAATAGATAGTAAAATTTCCTCTTTTTATTTAATAGGAGCAATTTGCGAACAAAATATAAAATTTCAATCGTTGAACCATCAAGTCCATCAACTAGAATAATACGTAAGCTAGCATAATTTATGGTAATATTCAATTGCATTATGGACTGATTTGTAGACTAGAAATGCTAGAAAGCTTGTTGTAATGCAATAGTGCAGGATGATAAAATCTTCATGTTATTGCAGTTGTAGTGGGCTGAGATCGCGTCGCGGATCTATTGAGTGAACTTGTTTCCTATTAGTTATTATTGGATAGTTTATGGGCAATAGATATGTATGCGGTTTATGATTTCGTAATTTAAGAAAATAAGTGGTTCTCGTTTCATCAATTTTATAACGTTTCTGTTTTTACAGCGTTTATTTAGATTTTTATTTAGCTATCTTATTTGACGTAATTACATGTTTTTGATCTCGCGGAACTTGTTATACAACCTTCAATTAAGACGAATACAAAAGCTAATGTACCTCTCGCTCGCGCGTTTCGACATTTTGAAAGATAAAAAACCTCTAATCCCATTTTTAAAAATTATTATCATATTCAAGATTTTCGAGAATGAGTTTCGTGATTTATCTCTAAACATGTCGAATCGTTCGAGCGAGAAGTAAATTACCTCTTGTCATCGCCTTAAGTAAATGTTATGGGTATTTTCGCCACAATACATTAATGATACTAGTTACCCCATTTTTTATTATAGAACAAGATAGAATGTAAGAGGAGCACCGGTGGTCTAGTGGGAGTGATCCCGCCTTCTGACTGGAAAGTCGTGGGTTCGAATACGGTCGTGCAATGGAGTTCTCTATAATAAATATTACATAATAGCGTAATGCTACTGAAAAAAATCAGTACAATACTTGTAGGTAAGTACTTAAAGATCCATTATTCGAAAACAATCGAGAATAAAACTGGGATAATGTAACTTCGTAGCTCTTATATTATGTAATTTAACATAAGTCGGTTAGGAACACAACGTTTCTACCTAAGTAAGAATACATAGTAAAAGTATGTCAAACTACAAAGTAAATTAGTTTAAGAAAACTGTAGTTTACTGCCAAAGTGAAATATTCTGCAAAAGTTCGATAGTGGGTAGATTGCTTGGCAGCTTACTGCCGTGTTCTTGCTATGGTAGCTGTTTTGATAACGCCAGCTTTACTGGTTAGAAAATATGCTGTTGATACTAATTATATTTATTATTATTTTGAATTTTATCAGTAGTTAACTTGAAGCACCGGTTGTCTAGTGGGAGTGATCCCGGCTTCTGATTGGAAGGTCGTAGGTTCAAATGCGGTTGTGGATGGAATTTCATTCTTCTTTCCTATCGAAAAATGTATGTGCGCAATGCAAGTGCAAGAAGTGAAGGAAAGTGAAAGAAAAAAGGAAACCCCCCCTTAGGCGATCTTAAAGAATCTGGAGTTAGTTATTGTTTTGGATCAGTTGAGCCATCTAGATCGTTTGTTACGGAAGATAGCTCAACTGTTTCATATGTATTTTGTATATTTTGTAAATAATTTGTACCTATTAACTGCAATTTTCTTTGTAATTTTAAGAACTGACGGGATTAGGATGAAGGATTTATAGAGCATGGGGAACAAAGTCGTGAAGCTGTTTCAGTTTTTCAGTTTCTTTGTCAGGTATCTTGATTCTTGTAAATTCCATTGGTAAGAGCTATGAAATACCCTTCCCTCTGTCACGAGAGTACAGTGAGCGTTCCCCGAAACAATGTGTTGTGAACATTTGAACTGGAAGTGCTCACTCGCCGTAATGTCAGGAAATTACTCTGGCTTATTCCACTTTAATAATACCTAAGGTTTAATGTACCGAAATGGCAGTGACAGTATTGTATTGTGAATCACATTTGGCCCATTTGGTGAATTACTCTTTTAATCGTTCACAGTGCTTTTAACTTTTAATGTGGCTTTATACAAACATTTTGAGATTTGATTGAGTAGTTTCAATTCAAAGCCCTTCCTTGTGATTAAATAAAATAAAATAAAATGAGCCTTTATTTCTACAACTAACTTAATTAGGTACACGCTTTTATATTAGGTAGGGTAGACTGGGTACGTTTGTAACACAGGACGGTTGAAACAATTTAAATACTCGCGAAACTATTCACCGTACGGTGAGGGGCACAAGGGGAGGGACACGCGGCTTGCGTGTCCGGACATGATCGCCAGTGTTGCGGCGCACACTGAGCGCAGAATACGTTTGCAAAGGGGCCTATTGTGTTTTGTTAACCAAAAGTAAGTATTTTTGATCGATTTCTTTCTTAAATTGCATATTTAATATAGTGTTCTAAGTTTTGTCTGTTTTCATGCGTAATTGTTAGACTTTAGAGGTCAGAGTACAGTAATTTGTTTCTGTGTAGGTTATTTAGCCTTGTCACTGAGATCGTTTTATTGGCAGAAAGGTGGGGTGGGTACGATTGTAACAGTTTTTGTGGGTACGGTTGTAACATTAGGAAATATTTTTATTTTACATTGCAGATGCCTAGGAAACGCGTAAGAAAGACTTCAAGAGGTGAAAACGAGATATTTCGTTACAAGGATGCTTACGATGAAGTTAAAACTGGGAGTTCTCTAAGACAAGCAGCAGATACCCATGGAATTAACTACGTCTCTCTGTTACGATACAAACGAAAGAGAGATGCAGCGACCGAAGGTGATGCGGAGACGGAAAATGTAACAATGGGATATAAAGCTTTTATTTTTGCTAGTATAAGATGAAAATAACTACGATGTTACCTTAAAATTGAAAATGTTAAAGACTGATTAAGAAGACTACCTCAAAATGTTCCTAAAATGGTGCCATATTAATCTTAAGTTATTTAAAAGTACCTTAAATTTGATTTATAAATAATAAAAGTGATTGAAATGCATACACTGTGTATTATTTGGGCATGTTACAATTGCCCCCCATCACTGTTACAACCGCCCCTGGTATGGGGGTCAGTTGTAACAGTAGGCCACATTTCCATTAATTGTAACTGTCAAGCAACAGTTGCATCTAGACCTCTAATTGTTATGTCCATTTGAAGACAAATGTTTACCCTTTAATTTCAAACGTTTAATATGTTATTCGTACTATTAATGAAACCGGTACGAACAATCTACCCAAAATTGTTACAACCGTACCCAGTCTACCCTACATACATTCTTAACTTCATAATCTTATCTAAAAAGAAACGTTTTACTTATTTATCTATATAATAGTAGTAGTCGCCTCCTAGGCGTTCCTTGTGTTATCCTACTAATATTATAAATGTGAAAGTTTGTAAGTATGGATGAATGGATAGATGGATGGATGGATGTTTGTTACTCTTTCACGCCGGAACGGCTGAACGGATCTGAATGAAACTTGTCAGTGAGATACATTATAGTGTGGAATAACACATAGGCTACCTTTTATCCCGTGGGATTACCAGGATTTAAATCTGCGCGGGTGAAACCGCGGGGCGCAACTAGTACAGAATAAAAACCGTTTTTGTTTTCTGTAAAGGTGAACGCGCATTAGTCAGTACCTATCGAAGAAAACGGCGACTGCACCTCGCCGCCCCAAGTCGCATTTCTTACATTTTGGGCGCCACCGACCGACGTTGCCCCATTCCGATATATTGTAACGCTTTGTTTGAATCTGGTGGAATTTATTTTTCGTATCTATTCATTGGCTTAATTCTATATTCTATCAATTCTATCAGTATCTACTGAAACCTAAAAGAAGAAAAACCCTGAATGGGAAAGACCCTGATATCTAGAATCTGTTTTCTGTTCGTTGATTGGAACTTCTGTTTTCTGTTTGTTGTGGAATTTATTTTTCGTATCTATTCATTGGCTTAATTCTATATTCTATCAATTCTATCAGTAGATACTGAAACATTCACACTCCCTGTTTCCACTTTTCATTTTCCCATTCTTACTTGTCTATTAAGCAACGGTTTCATTCAAATTTGACTTGATCCTCCACTTTATTAGGTACCTACCTAGCTTAGGTACCGGTGAATCAGCACACACTAAATGTAGACTGCAACTATCAAATCAAAATTCTCAATTTAAAGTACAATTAGTAGGTAAAATCTTGATGAGTTTTTATAAACATTAAAAGAGCTATACGAAGTATAGTAATCTTAATTTAAACCATGTTATAAAATAACAGTAAAATAAATCTATCGAAAGCTTCCAGTAATGTAATGAACAGCCTCAATGTTAGGTGTCTCGGCTCAATAAGGCTTATCGCATCGGATCTCGGTTCATTTAGATGCCCGTTAAATTATAGAGAGCGATAAGAGCCGCATGTCGCATATCAACACCGGAGCGTCCACTTCCAAATAGGTTTCAAACCGAACGACACATTTGACTTTAAATTGCTACATTAAGATTTCCATCTGATAAAATTAATCAACGTAAAACGCTACCCATATTAACGTATCAGTTTCACGGATTAATAAGCAAACCGTCCTGTCACGATTGCGTTTCTGAACACAATAACACTAATATCAGCAACGCCTCCTGGCGTTCCGGATGTGTACCGAATAAAAAGCGGTTCTATAGTTTAATCCGACATAAATCTCCTGGTAGCGAAGTTTTACTGTAGTAATGAAAAAATGTAAACCATCTGTTGCACCCTTCATTACGTGGAAGGATGAATGGCTCGAACAGAACCGTCAACTTTTTAATGTAATTGAAATTACGGACCCCAAATGTTTTATTAAAGCTGTACTAGCATAGCACAGCAACACTTTTGAAGTGGTTCATGCGATCAATGATGCATCTGTTAGCAAAAATCATAACAATATAACAAGATTGTAAAACATAACGTGAATTTGTTGTTACAATAATTAAATTGAGAGAGAAGCACGAAAATTTTGTTTTACATAGGATTACCTACGTAGCATCACAAAAAACTTGAGAACAGAGAAGAAAAACGCTCTTCGTTCTTTGTTTAGATGTTACAAAACAAAATCCTTCAACACACATTTGGTACTTAGCTTCAAAGACAGTTGTGTTAATACTATGAACTTCACTTTAAACAATATTCCCACACTCTTATCTAAAACGATTATTATATCCAGCACTGAGAAGAGGCGAACTATCAGATGACAATTTTCAATTAGATATCGGTATAAAAATTATGAAACATTTGTTTACGTCGGCGCTTTATACGACGATGGACAAGAACTTTTCTCGGGGGAATATAGCTCATAACGAGCTAGACACAAGAGCTATACCTGAAACTGGCGGATCAGATGAAGGAGATGGGGCGATACGAGTGTACACGAATGGGAGAAGATTTATCACGTGACTAATACCGAGCGCGATGGCTCCCTCCCTCGGGACTCCATCAAACGAGTTTCGCTCCCTCACGATGCAATCTATGCTGAATCGTATTACAATAAATTGTATTAACTCGAAAAATAGTTGAGATAGTAAACAGCACCCATCTGCACATAGCGTCGTCCTTTCCTCAGCACCCTACTTGAAACAGAAAAGTTATGGTCCGTATACGAGGGATCATCGCCAAGAGCCGATTTACCACATTGTCATATTTCATTCTCTCGTGCGGAAATTACATCATCTGGGGACGTTTATCGGACAAACATTGCATTTATGCAGTTGTTCCAATGTGTAAAAACTATTTCTGTGTCGTTTTGTTTTCAATTCTCAACGATATTCTATTTATCATTTAAATATGGATAAGTAATCATTTAGGTTAATGGTTTTATCCAGATGACGCGGGGACAAAATATGTAGTGGAAGATTTAGATGGCTGGAAAATATAAAATACCTACAAAACAGAAAAGTATAATGAACCTATAGAACTAGCTAGAGCTGATCCAATTAGGACTAAAAACTCTTTTCACCACGCTTTAGAGCCTACATTCCGACCAGTTAGGACTATCAAGACCCGCAAAGGTTAACTATAGCTAGACAGCTAGCGCTTTCTATCTTTTGTAATAATATAAGCAAAATGATAATCTTTAAACTCATACTCTGAATATGTAGAAGCTCTTATTCATAAGTTTAGAACTTACAAAGTTTTATTAAACTTATGAATAAAGTTTGCATAAAAACAAATCTTTGTCATCCCTCCAATCTCAACTTGCATGCACTTCCACACTGAATATAAATCACCTACTTATTCATCGATGCTAAGCCGATAAAGGTCATTGTCATTGAACTATCTACCCTTCGCAAAGTTAATGTAAATTGTACAACTCTCACGAGCGGGCAAATGGCATCAGCGTTATCCTTCACAGTCTTAACAAGGAATGGCTAGTACAATTCGTACATTACCTATACAAAATTACTTATAGTTGCATGACATCGCTTCCGTACCTAATGTTTGGAAATGATGGTAAAGGATGAAGAGCTCGACAAAGAAAGCATAGTGTCAGTAGTAGTAAGAATTTGTAAATCCTAATTATAAAAGAAACAAGCAAATCTAGACTAATTTTTTATGAGCCTCACTTGGTACTCACTTAGCAGAAAGTATTATTGACTGCAAAAGTCGTAATATAGTTTAAGGTCAGGTATTGAGATTATCAGAGGGGTCTTGCATAATACCTTTTATAACTCTGCCCTAAATCAAAATGCGTTTGTTGAAATCCGAACAACAGATTTGAAAAAAAAGGAAACGTTGACATTCCTTGATGTAAGTTTCACAAGCTAGTAGACTACCTCGCATTTCAAACTGAACTCAAATGTTTTCTAGCGACGTAACTGTTTTCTATATATGCTTCCATTCGTATCTATCCGTAGAATCTAAGGGATACGTAGTGGGGAATTCTGAGATAAGTTAATTGCCACACCCGGGGGCAGTACCCACTATATTTATTCAATGCTGTCCACATGCATTATGGAAATACGCCGCACGCGCCGCACTCGATATTTTATTGCCCAGAAATCTCTGAGCTGGTACTTGGAGGAAATGACCCGTTAAGTGTTTGTTTATTGATTGGGGATACGGAGGATCAAAGTTAAAGCCAAAAAGAATTTATCTCAACTAGCTCTAATGTCAGGTCTTGTACATCGGGTAAATATAAATCTATTCTACTTCCTAATCAATCAATCTATACAAAAACAAACATTACATAAAACATTCATAGTTACCTACTCGTACCAATGTTTTTTCCTATTGTCTTTTGACTAAATGACGTAGTCCACGCATTGCAGATAATAATCTGACTTGTACATTCCTCTGACCACAAAACATCTACTTTGCTGTCAAATACCGCCCATGATTCAAATGCCCTAGCATTTCTTTCGACAAATTAGTGGGCACTACGACCTTAATTAGTAGGGGCGAATCGGTGTAGCGTCAATTAAGCAGATATACGGATTGATATACGGGGTTCGATGCAAGCCGCGCGTCACATTAGCCGTATATCCTGTGCGCCGTAGAATAAATATAGCTACAACGCACAGGCGCACGCTCTGAAACAAATAAACTTCGCATCCCCATCGAAACACAAATCCCGCTCGTGGCCTTCCTACCAAACTAATAAATGAACACAATAAATCCTCTTTTACATTACAATAACAGCAACGTCTGTTTGCTCCTTTGCATTTTTTATTTGTTTTGAATTTGTGAACCGATCCGTGGCACGCGGAGCTGCAGTCTTTCAGACAGATTGTTTCGGCGAGTGTAGTATTGCTCATACTTGTGTACTTAGCTACGAATATGTTATGGGAAGCTTTTACTAAAATAAGTACTTCACTTATATTTATTTTTGTATAGTGTAATGATCATGCGATCGAATCTGGGCATTGGTTATTGTTTGCATGTCAACATCGGGTTGATTATTCTGAATCTTAAGTCTAATATACTTATGGGAGTTGTTGGGTGTAGGGCAGATCATCGTAGGTATTTTTCAAGATGATTATTACCAGTTTGTTACCCCGTACAATCAATGGGCGTGTTCCATCAGCATGTTATAAAAAAAACTTCAAGACATACCTAAATGTAAATTATTTGTGAAACAATATCATTCATATACAATGTATAACTCTGTTTTCTACTGCCCTTAATTTTTTATATTACAATAGACTTAGCATTTTAAAATATTTCATTTCACGCTTGAGTAGTTTATACAAAAAAAGAGATTCATCATAAAGGCGGTAACTCGAGCCCGTGCTAACGCTGACCGTAAGAAATATCCAATTAGGCTGCGTAGCACGGCCCCTCGTGATCGATTCCATCGCTACAACTGTCGCATAATGAGGAGACAACGGCATTCTCTGTGGCAAGAAACGGTTGGGTGTCTCTGAGCCACCTACGTGCTCGCCGGCTGGGAGCTGAGCGGAACCAATTGATCCGTCACACTGCCACGAAATGCAGCCTGCTCGTGCTTCGCTTAATTAAAACCTGACGAGACGTCACTTCTCTTACCACCTACCCAGCATCCTCAAGTCTTAATCTACTCAAGTCCAAAGGACGGGTCTCATTATGTCGCTTATACCTACCTACTACTAACTGTAAGCCGCTGCTCTCAGACAGACACCCGTGTGAACTTTAATAGAATTACACTTCGGCTACTGGACATAATCGATGGAGCCTTCGATAACACTCAAACTTAACGGAAACTTAATTGGATGGCCAGATTGAGCGAAAGATTCCATCTTTACGACATAATTTTGTTTTAGTGAAAGGCTCTTAGGAATTTGTTTTGAAACTACTGCTGAGCCTAAAACTTTATTTAAGAAAGTTAAATTACTACAAACTTTTTTCTTTGTTTCAGCTTTATCGTCAATTAAAAGTAATATAGACAATTCAAATTGCATACTGGTTCAAGATGTAAAAGCAGTGACACACGCACAAGGAATCAGAGATTTATCAACATTATCACCATCAGACGGTAAGTGACCGTCATCTTTCAAATCTCTTCTAAAGTGTATATTTTATTACATCTTTTGGCAAAGAGCTAGTTTATTCTTGGTAAACAGAGACAGAAATAGCTCAAAATCGATCTCGTCACGACGTAGGGTGATTAATAAGATTGATTTTATTACACGACCGTGAAGGGACTTTTTTCAGGTGTATGTTTCTGGTTCTCGGCTCACATACATATCTAGCTTGATGAATTATGAGATCTCATTCAAATGATCGTGATCGTGAGAGTGATGAAGAGTTTAGTTTTGTCTAAAACTGCTTCCTGTTTTTAGAATCAATATCAACGTCATCGTTAGGAGGCTGGTCGACGACGGCAGAAGCAGCCTTAGAATCAGCAATCATACCACAGCAAGCACAACAAGCCGCGCCGCCTCCGTGGTCCCCAGCGATGGAAATCAGGGAGTTTGACGAATTGCACCACGCCACTATACCGGCCTACCAATTCTGGAGTTCTGAATTTCGCAACAAACAGCCGGCGTATGTAAGCCTCAATTTCACGGTTCCATGGGGAGCCAATTTTGCTGTCTACGGCAGACGAAACGTTGCCCCTAGTGTTACACAATACGATTTCGTAGAATTCATTCGAGGAGGCCGAGTCGATCACAGACTTAGAAAACGAAGAAGTCTTAGACCCGAAACGTCCGAAAATACCTTTGTCGACTGGAATGAGTTACTAAGCACGACTGGCCCATTTCAAAGATGGAACCACACGATAAGCAAAAGATCGACCGATATGAGAGTAAACGTCAGTATTTTACAGTACCTCGACACAGGAAGATGGTTTATTTCGATATACAACGACGAGCTACAACCGCACAGCGTGGAAATGATAGTTTCAGAGGCTGAAGGGGTTACCAATTCATGCCCAGATGACTGTTCTAATCATGGATCTTGCTATTTAGGAAAATGTGAATGCATGGATGGCTACGAAGGACATGATTGCTCTAAAAGTAAGATGGATCCAATCAAGAAACGCTTATTATCGTGAAATACTATTAGAGCTCAGTGCTATTTATGATTTTCTCTTCCAGGTGTTTGTCCAGTGCTATGCTCAGGTCACGGTGAATACGCTGGAGGGAAATGTCATTGTTCAGAGGGTTGGAAAGGAGCTGAATGTGATATACCAGCTCATGATTGTGAACCTACTGACTGCTCTGGAAGAGGGCAATGTATAGCCGGCCATTGCAATTGTAAACCTGGATGGAAAGGATCTAAGTGTGATGAAGGTGCCTAGACTTTATGTGTAATTTTACGATTTTTTTTTTATTTCTGAAAGTCATTCTAATACATGTAATAATTAACCTCCTCAGAGGATTGCCTGGATCCAACATGCGGTGGTCACGGGTCTTGTGTGCGTGGTCGCTGCGTATGCCGCGCGGGCTGGCGTGGCGCGGCGTGCTCAGAGCGTGACGCGCGCGTGCAACGCTGCCTGCCTGCGTGCTCGCAGCGGGGAGTCTACGATCTCGACGCGGGGAGATGTGTCTGTGATCCTCTGTATACTGGCGACGATTGCTCTCAAGGTATGATTTCAGACTCTATTTCATGTTCATCTATTCCGTCCCTTCCGCCTGCGTGCCCCTAACTGAGATCGTGATGTCCAACTGAGTAAACTATAGTAAAAGTAAAAATTAATTTTGGAGTCAAAGCTTTTTTTTATGAACCATGTCCTATATGTGTAACTTTTTCCCCCTTACACAACTCGAACTACAACGTTACTCAATTGACCAATATCCGATTTAACTCATAAAAAATTAAAGATTCAATGCAAAATACTGGAAAAAATAAATTTGCTGCTTCTGAATTCTTTCTTCACCTGCGCTCCAGCTTTTTAACCTCCTTCCAACTAGCGTCCCACGTTTCCAACAAATTAAAGTTACATTGTCTTGCGTCGTGAACTCGTGATACATAATTGATAAAGATCGGAGCACGTATTTGTACAAAGAAGATAACACAAAATACATGGCGAACATTTTTGTATACCCTTCAAGTTTTCTGTTGTTTGAAATTGTATAAGTAAATAAATTTTATTTAATCTTTTTATTGCAATTGTTGGTTTTAAATCCGCCATTTTCAGTTGTTTGCTCACTGGATTGCGGACCACACGGCGTCTGCGCCGAAGGTGTCTGCCGCTGCGACGATGGCTGGACTGGCTCAATTTGCGACCAAAGGCCTTGTGACCAGCGCTGCCACGGCCACGGACAGTGCAAAAACGGAACCTGTGTCTGTACTCAGGGATGGAACGGCAGGCATTGCACTATACGTAAGTTTGACTGGCGATGGGACCAATCAAAATTCAGTGGGTATGATGACAAGACACGTTTTCATTAGTTTTATAGTAGGTATTTACCTATCACTAAGACAGTTTATAGGTGTTTAGCGCACTCCCTTATTAAGAGGAGGTCGTGGATTCAAATCCCACTTGGATGTAATAACGTTTAGAATATTTTGAATACACAAAAAAAGACTCGATATTACGTAACAGTATCTAGTAATATTCATTACCGTATAGTTTATATGTCGCTAGCAATAGAGCGGAAAGCTCGCTGTCTCTTGTTGCCTTAAGTTTTAAATCTTGATCTTCCGTATTTATTCTCCGTCATTTTGGCAAATTCCGTGGTTAAAGCTATTTTTTATATAGAAGTAGACACTAAATACTCTTCTGCCAATCTACAGCTGGATGCCAGACTGCTTGTTCCCGCCATGGGCAATGTTTGCTGGAAGACGGCGTCTACCGATGCTCTTGCGCAGATGGCTGGGCTGGAACAGACTGTTCCATCGCTCTTGAACTCTCTTGCACTGATAACGAAGATAACGATGAAGGTTAGTGTTTTTTAAGCAGAACATTGTTTTTTTGTATTTATACTTAAACATCATACGAAGGTACCTCATCTATTTAAAATTTATTAAACGGATCCACTTGAGTATCAGTTACATCATAATTACGAAACGAAACTAAACTTTAAAAATGGATGCCGGTGAAATTAAAATACTAGTAAGAAATTGGCTGACAAAAGCTACCATTTTGAAGATGGCATGACCGACTGCTCCGACTCGGAATGCTGTAGCCGGCCCGAGTGCGCCGAGCACATCATGTGCCTAGCATCCAATGACCCCGTGGAGGTTCTTCTCCGGAAACAACCACCGTCTGTCACCGCCTCCTTCTATCAGCGTGTCAAGTTTCTCATCGAAGAAAACTCCGTGCAAAGCTATGCCCACATGGACGAGTATTCTGAGAGGTAAGTGTTATCTACATCTTTCAACTGTACCTACAATAATAACAAACTATAAATCACGGTTTGCTTGTACAAGACATAATGCATAAAAACTTCATAATTGTACACATTATTAGTGTTATGAAAGTCTTTTGCAAGCAAAATACTGATTACCCAGTAGCACCGTTCACAAAGTTAATATAATTGCACTTTACAATGATTTTAGATTCCGTGATATCATCGAAGTACTGTGTAATGTTGTAAGAAGAAAAGTATTTCATAAACATGTACTAACTATGTCAATAGGAAGTATGTAGTACCTTACCCCATCCTTCTCATACTCCCGACCTCTCCCTGGATTTGGTGTGGTTATTTTTAATTTAATTGGTAGTAATACATTCATAAATTACGATTTATTTTCCATCTGGTGGAAGTGTTTTGATTTTCCTTTGTTTTTCGATTGAATGTTTACATATGATTTATTATTTGCGAACCTCGCATGGTTTTTTTATCATTACTAGTTTTAATTTTTGTGATTATTTATCGTATTATTATTATTTTTCACACCAGATCCGATGTGTTGTGTATTGTCTAATGTCATCCTTTGTGTGTGTCTAACCCTACCTGTATATTTAATACCTCAAAATGCGTATAAAAATTACTAAATTCTAAAAAGCGCTCAATAGCTTTCGAACAGTTTAGTTTGTCTTCTCATGGATACAACTTCAGTCAGAAAGGACGTTATTAGAGTAACTCGAATCATGAGAGACAAACATGATACAGAGCTGCACATGAATCATCGCGATAGCTTTCAAATTATGCGTCTAATTAAATCAGAAGATCTACTTTTAATTCGCGTTATCCGTCGTAAAGTCGAATGCGTCTTTCATGATCTGAGTTCAAATTAAATACTTAGAGTTTTGTTTGCTAAACCGTGTGCGTTTAATAAAACTTTCAATAGCTTTGATAAAAATACAAAGCAAAACTGATTAACAAAGTAGTCAACCCACCTCGCTTAATATGCAAAGGCGCCTCTAAAAGTTTGTTTGCATTAAAACACGAGCCGCTTCACTATTTTATTTAAGTTCAAAAGTCTAGAGTGGTTATATTGCGTTCCGGCATTTGTTCCATCAATCCTGTATGCTCGTACATTACCTGTTATATACGGAGACGGAGCCTTCGTGCATTCACCATATAGCATGTTTTCTATTACCTACTCGTATTCCATATCTTTGGTGCAACCTACGAATTCGGATTCAGTTTAAAATAACTTTTTAAATCAAGCGTGGAAGTGTTCTAATGCAAACGCTTAGTCGGGGAAATGCATTTTGCATATTAATAGAAACAAGTGTTAAACGCAAAGTAACCAAATTAGACAAGTGCAATCGGCCAAAGCGGTCGCAAGCCGGGGTGGGGTTGCACTGAGGGAAGTAGGTATTTGTGTAGTAATCTGTCCTGTCTTTCTGTGTCCCTGTGCCGCCGTGTGTCCGCCACTCCTAGCGAGTTCTGGAATTCCTTTACACCATGGTAAGTGCCAGTCAGTCCGCCCTCGCCCCTCAGTGTTCAGTATCTGTTCACCTCTTCCCTTTTGTTGCGACTCCTGCATTTATGTGTGATGCCGGCGTCCGTCGTGTGCCTTTCGACGGCATGCGAATGGACCCACTGTGCTTTTTCTCTTTTGTTTGATCCTATGTGTATTCGTTTCATTCTTTATGTATATGTAACATCTGTATGTTTGTCTTGAATGTTTTCGTGTGGCTGTGACAATCACTACATTTTCTTAAAATAATATAAACGCGCTAGTCCGCAGCAAAGGCTTTAGAGGGTGATTTTCTGCAGCCACAAACGTATTTTTTTATACTTATTTTGTCTCGTCTACTGTGCTTAATACAATAGTAAACATTTTGAAACGTACAATTTGATGTACGGAACAAATGAACTTAGGAAAATCATTTACGCTTTCACGCAAAACGTCTAAGACACGTTAGGCATAGGGCTTGTAAAAAGACGAATCGAGGCGCGAAAATATAAATTACATGTTAATTGAGCAAAATTTTGGCGAACACGCAAAATAAGCTTCAAATGAATTTACCCTTTATGTGTTCCTTACCCTTTGTCTGCGTCTTTCATCTGTTAACCAACCCCCTACCCTTCGCCCAAACTCTTTATGTGTTTAGATCCTCACCCTTGTGACTAACCAAAACAACTTATTTACCTAATGTTTTCCTATTTCACAGCGAGACTTTAACGAAGTTGTCAACATTGTACATTACAATCCACTACACTACTGCTTCACTGTTGACAATATCTAACTATATTATTGAAATTGGTGCAAAGATGTTTAATTATGTATTGTGTTAATTTATTATATATTTATATAGTAATAATGTGTTATAATAAGACCTTACTTGCTCATACTGACAATTTCTTCTACCACTATAGTAACTTATAACTTTAGGTTCAACTACTACGGAGGACTCACATTTTACATCTTTGTGTGTAGTTTTTTATGGAGATGGCTCCGGACTGGTGAACCAACTTTATTTTTATTTTAAAATTTTAATAAGAATATATTTAAAATGTACAAGTTACGAGTAGGAAGTGTTGCAAAAAATACATAGTAAATTTTTATTAGTTTAACCTAATGTTTGCATATTTTCATGGATGTCGACATAATAGTTTTTTTTCTATCATGATTATATTGAAAAATGAAAAATGTTTATTTGCAATAATTAACAATCTACAGTAAGTGAGAGTATTATATGTATAATTGCCCGCTGAGTAATTGAATAAATATCAATAACTTGGTAATTTGGACCAAGATAAACTTTACAGAACTACAGTAACAACTAATTTTCGATTTTGAGCAATAACATTTTCTTAAAATAAGTAAATAACATTTGTGAAGCTCTTTGTTAAGATCTCGTCCCGGAATGTATTGTCATCATGCCTATTTTTAGCTGCTTAGCAACGCTGTGCTTCGGTTTGAAGAGTGGGTACCGGTTAAATTACAGGCCCATTGTCATAACTGTGATATTATGAGGCTCATATGTAACGTACCTTACGAACGTGCCCTATTAGTTTTATTATTTAAAATTTTGTATGAAGTTTTATATTTTAACGCGCTATGCAATTCGCAGGACTCGGGAGTCCAAAAGGGCAATAACATTTAAGTGAGCCCCTGCCTATAACACCTAACTTGCTCGGTAGGACTGTTTTATGAAAGAAATGGGTCCTTGTACTTTCAAAGCCAATTGCTATTTTATAAAACATATGAAATTCAGATAGATGTATAGAGATCCCAATATTGTCACTGAACAATTGGGTCTTAAAATGACTAAATCGAAAATCTGGCTCACGTCTCACTCGTGCTGCGATGCGATGTCATCGTAGATGTAGACCACTATAGTAGAGGAAGATGAGGGAATGCCGATCACCTGAGAGAAAACTGCTCTATTTGTTTTTTCATTTGTCTTACGTTAGTTTGAGATTTAGAGACTCTGCCTGCTCAAACGTGACAACCCCTGCGCTGCAGCGTGCTCGCTGTGTTTCAAGGCACCTTATTTAATAAGTTAATGGAGTGAGCAGTATTACCCGACACGATCGCCATTACCCCTGCTTCCCCTATGTAGGTATATAGGTGCAGACGATACCTGGGTCAGACGATTCAACTAGGCAAATTCAACATTGACAAAGAGATCAGCCGACGAAGTTGACGCGGATTGGTTACAGTTGGGAAATTACGCTACATGCGGTCATTACAGATACCTACCACAGAGCCTTAAGACGAAAGTCTTCAATTAGTATGTGTTACCAATGATGTGTATCTTAAGGGAATCGAGGCACGGTCGCTACCTATTGGCCTAATACTCGTACGTAAGCCTCAAGTTTCATACGCCATAGAGTCAGAAATAAATAAATCCTTAAAAAAACCAAGTAAATTGACAAAGCTTTCAGAATTAGTAAACCTGAACAAATGATGGTCAGGTTTTTATGACTTGTAGAACCGAAAGCCGCTGCGGCAGCAAATAAGGTTCTCGAACCACGAACTAGAAGACCAAGCGTAAAATAATGTACCGCTGTGATTGTCTAAAGATTGCGGAGAGTCGGTGGATCAAGAGGGTCCAACATCAAAATATATGTCTATGTCCAATAGTAATTTTTTTCAGACCGACGACGATGACATTTTTTCTTTTTGAATTTGATATTTTTTTTTATGAGATATCGCCTTTCCAAATGTAGAAATTCACTAAAGTTTTTGACTTTATTATTACTACTTCTTATTATTTTTGTTACAAAAGCCTAAACAAATACAAAAAAAAAACAGCTTCACGACTTTGATCCCCAGGCACGGTAGATATCCCTTCAGATCTCCCAGTATCAAGTAGGTACTAATTCAAGATTCTTTGAGGATGTCTAAGGGGGGAAGTCAGAGGTACGTCCAAACATTACATTTGGCACATACCCACATTTTGCAGTAGTTAGTATTCCATACGTGACAGGTTGCAAGCCCATCGCCGCTGTTAGAATACTAACTGGTTTCCTCACGATGTTTTCCTTCACCGTTTAAGAGCACTGGCATTGCGCACATAAATTTTTCGATAGAAAAATCCATTGGTGCACGACCGGATTCGAACCTGCGACCTTACGATCGGAAGGCGGGGTCACTCCCACTAGACCACCGGTGTTCTTCTTCGGTGCTCGAAACAAATACAGATTTATGATATTTAATTATTAATTATTAATTGGATGTTGTAGAACCTCCAAGACGCCTCGGGGGTACTGGCTGTTCGGCGCGAGCACTTGAACAGCTAGATTTCGTTAGATTTTCTTCTCAGAGATTAATAATAATGATTTTTTTTTCACACAGCGCTAGTAATTATCAATTCCTATGTTTTGATATAACTTTGACATGATTTCAAGAAAACTCTCTTAGTCAACATCCATTTTGTTTGAAATAATCTAATTCGGTGGATTACGTTTGGCTATTAAAAGTTACATATCTGAGCTTTAAATTTTAGGTTCAGCTAAAGTAAAAATTTAGAACACTTGATTTAAATTTAGTGAGAAACACAGGCCTAACCAAATTTTTGATGAAAATGTTAAAGCCTAATGAAACAAAACCCGACCCTAGACCGCTCATTTCAATTTTAATTAGTTGGCCATTTAAAAAACGAACCCTTTTCATTAACGTGCAACATTTCATTAACAAAAATTAAAAAGAAAGTTAAAATGCCCAAACCTGATGACCAAATTTTAGCATAGCTCGGATCGGATTTTATTTCAGATCGGTTTTTAAATTCTAGCGGAACGTTGTTTTTACTCGTCTATATTTTTACTTAAACAGATTTTTATACTATACATATTATAATAATCAACTTCACTTATTTTAAAAGCCAACAATTGAGGACTAGGCATTCATGATTCACAACAATAACGCCCGGTTTCTGAAAGACCGATCAACGTTTATCGGCTGTTAAGTCACTTGCTATTTCAGCTTTTACTTCAAGTTAGATAGCAAGTGACTTGACAGCCGATTAGTGTTGATCGGCCTTTTAGAAATTGGAGGTTAGTTGTGTAATATGACAGTGCAAGCATGCAAGAAAAATTCAAAAAAACCGAGATTACATTTCTGCTTTTCTTTTTCAACTTAGGTTTCACGTTGATGTTGGTCACAGTTATAGGCAATCCAGTTTGAAACTTTTTGAGGTAAATGCAATGTTATATTTAGCGGGTAGGTCTAATGATCAGTAGGTTTCCAGTTTAAACAACACTTGTGTAGAATACGAAATAATAAATATATATATAAAAAAAATGATCTATATCCAGTTTAGATCCAGTTGGCTTGGGAACTGGATTTACTGGGTTTCTATTATGATTTTACTTATAATTTTATTATTGTCCAAAATAGTGCTCGTAAGAAGCCTCTTTGGGGCGCACTTAAAATCCTTTCAACACTCTGTTTCACAAGAAACTAGTGACAAGATAAGAGAGAGAGAGGTTGTTAAAAAAATATAATCACACAAAAAGTTTTTATTAGTATTAATCATTATGTTTGCACTTAACCTCCCTATATTTTTAACGTGAATTGTTATTTTTTGATTACAGATTTCACATCCTTGCACCAATTTCGTATTTTCATTAAAATCATGTTCAACCAAATTATTATGGTCTGTGTGGCAGCATACATGCATACCTATTATTACCTTTATTCTAGGCATATTTTTGATTACATAATTATTATTTTGTTTTAAATTTTTATTGTTTCTGTAGATGCAAATTATCATTTTTTTAATGCAAACAGAAATGTGCCCTAGAATAGCTGAACCTAATGAGAATGTGCAATGCTAAAAACTTCTTATTTACATTATTTTCAAATTTTATTTTCATACTTTCACTTACGGTTTCATGAGCAACCAACTTCAGTCGTAGTGATTGAGGGAGCGTATTGGGCGAGATGTTCACAGAGTTATCAAGTTTAACAAATTATAAAATTGCATGCATCTGTGCTGTGTACTTACATTTTTTATATTAAACTCCACATTATTTTACACAACGTAGTAATATCACCACATCTATTACCTTACGCACTTAAACTCGATCATTGAAAAGCTTTTAAGCTTTATTGCATTCAACAAAACTACGTAGGTACTCTACATAAAAGCAATAAAATCTCTGATCAGAATATAGGGACTGCATAGATCTCTGTAAAGCCATTTTTAAAGTCACATTTTATTGACTTGCAGTACACAGTTGGCCTATCTCAAAAGTAAGACACTTGATAACAAAATCTTAACAAAATTGAGATCGAATACACACAGCACAAGGTAGTAGATGAAACGATAGCCAGTTCAGAAGCAGTCTCTGTGAACGACATCGCCCAACGCGCTGTGCTTTGCCAACCCTGGCGTGAGCTGACGTGAGCTGGTCTGTGCAGTCGAGTCTCCGTGATGAGAGGACAAGTGGTCTCGCCTCAAGGGCTCGGCATCATCGGCATCAGGGTCTCAGTGGACCGGGAAGCGAGGTTCGGATTCACCCTTACCAGGCAGGGTGGCTGGTTAGTATCATTTTCGTTAATTAATTATTTAGCTAATAATATAATACCATTTTTTTTCGTATATTTACTGTACATAACTATTCTAATACTAATTCGATTGTAGGAAATCTGTTTTGTGAATTTTAAATAAGAAAATCAAGCAGCGCGGCGTGGCGGCATATCAAACACAATAATTTAATTATGAAATTGAAAAGCGTACGTAATTACATAGGGTGAAGACAAGAGCTAATGTGACTCTCGCTCGCACGTTTTGACTTGTTGAAGGATATAAAATCACTGAACCCATTTTCGAAAAATCGCAAACAACCATTTTGTGTGTACAGTTTAGTAAAAATTTAATTTTGATCGATACATGTTTCATGATGATACACTTAAAAGTTTACTTTTCTATAGAGTAGGAAAATTGCATCGATCAAAATGAAATTGCAATGTGATTGCACACAAAATGGTTGTTTGCGATTTTTCAAAATTGGTCTTAGTGATTTTATATCTTTCAAAATGTCGAATAGTGCGAGCGAGAGGTATTTTAAGTGTTGTCAACGCCTTAAGACTGTCTTGTAACTGCGTAGTCAGTAGTAAGGTCTTTAAGCTCAAATACAAAGTTATTGAAAAGCTTCATAGTTATCAAGCGGCATCACAGTAAAATGTTTCCAGTTTTGGATTATAATTCTTTGGCATCGCGTGATCATAGTCTGTACCCGCATCCTGTACATACAAAGTGTACGTAAAGCATCATCATCTTCTTGCCCTAATCCCACGGGTTCAGCACAACAGGTTCAACTCCTCCACTCATCTCTATCAATTGTCATCTCGGTGCTCACTCCTTTCTTACTCATGTCATCTTTCACACAGTCCATCCATTTTCCAACAAAGTTTATGCAAAGCGAGAACTTAATGTTCAAAATAAATATTTGTAATGATAACCGTGCAATGTTCATTAATTTTCGGTCACGGTCTTCATTGATCTCTCGCTTGTTCCCGCGTATGAAATCGAATTATCCGCTGAAGGTGGGACGAAACCGGTATTGCATGCCTGGCTCGCACTCAGACCCTTAACGACATTAGGATAGCTACAACTCGCGAAATTACATAGGCCTATAAATGCTCAATGAAGAGTCGTTTGTAATAACACCAAATCGCGTGACTAAATAACAAGCTACTTAGTAACTGAACTAGTTACTTAGCTCTGACCAGGCGAACGCTGTAAAACACGACACAGTTGGTTACTGCTGCGCACTGCGATTTATGACATAGTAAAACATTTTTTGGTAAAGAAACTTTTCGGATTCAAATTTTTTGCCAAACCTAAATTTTTATATAATTGTTTCCTGAAACTAGTTTGATTGTTATTTTTCATAATTAAATATATAATATCGGTCAGTGATTCAATGCACCTAATACGTTCAGTGATTCATCTTCAAAAACTTTTGAATTATACCTATGCATGTAAGAAGTTATAACGAAATATTTTCGAGATCGAGATACAAAAAATTCAAGAAATGTTTAGCACACTAATATTTGTTCTCGGTGGGGATCGAACCCACGGCCTACGGCGCAGAAGGCAAAGCTACGATCAACTGAGCTGTGAAGGCTGACCTATGAAGATAACATTGCTTTCGTAATTTTCATTCAGTCGCGCAATTTCACCACATAGTAATTGTTCGACGCGATTTACTCTAATGAACCATTTACATTCCTCCTAAGGTAAAAAGACAGCGGAATAGGTACATTAAAAAATAATTGGATACTTATCGTTTGGTTCCTGTGGAGTTAGAGCTTCTATATGTAAGCACTGTAAAGTTAATTGCATTTTAAAACGAGTTGGACTGCGACAGCACGGATGGCGACAGTTGTTTTAAAGATTCAGACCTAAATTTGTCTGAATCCTAAAGTAGTAAAAAGTCACAGAACATAATACCCTAACGAGTAAAGTAAATGAGAAATTTTCTTACGGTAGGTAAAGGTACATACCTACCTGAATATAAATGGTCAGCGTGAAGCATTCTAGCACACTTGGGGTGTCTTCAAACTCAAATCAGCATATGCAACCGTAGGTACATTTTTTAAATTCAATGTCACCATTATACAAAGTTAATTTTAGAAAAAATAAAATTTTCAGTTTTGGCATTTTTTCTGTAAAAATACCGTATTTACACAAAGCATATAACATATTTGGTTATTTCCCCCGTCAGGATAATTATTAGATAAAGGACACCCGGTATAATAAGCACTTACCACAATCCAAGAGAGAATCATCTCATTGCTCTATTTTAGGTTCGACGTACTCGTGAACGGCGGTGGCGCTGTCACCCTTCAGTTCCAACGCTCGCCCTTCAAACCTTTCCGGAAAACTGTCTTCGTGCCATGGAACCAGATCGTCGTACTGCCTCCAGTGCAGATGGAACTCAGCGATGAAAGCGTCAAAGTACCTACACCGAGGTAAGCAGCAAATATTAGTGCTCGATACATTTTAAGAATTGAACAATTTTGAATATTTCAGTGTAGTGTATTTTTACAATAAAAAATAAAATACTAAAAAGTAAATATTTTTCACCTGAAAACTCTGAGTGACATTAATTAAGGTTTTTCAGTATCTCTAGCCAAAAATTTTTTTTCTATAACAGTTTTAAATAATTTTGACATAAACAATAACTAGGTACACTGTCTGTCACTGTACACTGTGTATGGTCTGGGTGTTTTCTATGTATAATAAAAAATATCTATCTATGTAAGTATATAATGTATTAAATATATCAGTTATCTAGTACCCATAACACAAGCTTTGAGTAGCTTACTTTGGGGCTAGATAGTGCTGTGTGGATTGTCCAGCATTATTATTATTATTATTATTATTATTACTGTTGTTTTCTTAAACGTTGAACTCCGCCGTGGTTGTTAAAACCACATTTTGCAGTAGTTAGTTATTGTACTCTTTTGCAGTAGTTGGTGTTTCATACGTGCCAAGCTGCAAGCTAATATAGCCACTGCTAGAGTACGAACCGGTTTCCTCGCGATGTTTTCGTGTGCAAGGACCAAATAATAATGGACGATGATTAATAACGAATAACTATCCAACAAAAAAAACAATTTTTATTTTTTTTTCCAGAGCTCCACCACGCTTAGACTGGGCTCCAACTCCTCAATGGTGGGAGGTGGAATCCCCACCGTGTCCGGTGCATGACCACGAGCGCTTACGGCTCGAGGTTGTGGCAGTGCCACCGCTAGCGGCCCCGGCTGCGTCGTCAGCTATCACCACAACTGTCATCTACCCTGAAGCTCAGGTAAGCCTGAAGGGAATCGCATATTTGTTATTGTTTCTGCGAACTGTTTCAAAAGAAACTAGACATTTGAAACACTGGTGAAAGTATTGAAGTGCTCCTTTCGAACACTGTTTTGTAATTACTTATTTTTTTTTATTCAACCAGCTTAATATATAATAATAATAACCAGCAGATGGCCCACCTGATGTAATGTGATGGTTTCCATCACCTATAACAAAGCATTGCCTCGTAAGTCACGAACGATATGAACAGGCCCTACGATGCACTTGCATGCGTCCATCAATTTGAGGCATACTGATGTTAAGCCTCATGTGCCTGTAATGACACCGGCGACCACACTCTTCAAACCGAAACACAGCAACGCTGATTGGCGGCAGAAAAAGGCGTGGTGGTAGTACTTTCCCGGCCGAGCCCTTCACAAAGAGCTCTATTACTCTATCTATATTTAAATAGAGGTATCAGTGGTTCAGAACGATCCCAGATCACGTTGTGTCCACTTCAGTGTTGTGCCACAATGTTTGAACCTGCCTCCTCCCAGTCTAGCTTTCCTATTTTAAATCGAATTTTCTTTCGCAGATTGTCTCTGATTCCATCAGCATTCCTGGGTCATTAGTGAAACTGACATACCGATCATCACAAGCTGCTGGTTATTTGTCTTGTGTGCACATCCAACTAACTCGCAAGATTGTACCAGCATCTTTGGCGCGTGTACATGTGAGGGTAGAAATAGAAGGATCCTTGCATACACACACGTACGAGGCAGATCCAGATCTCACTCACGTTTTTGCGTGGAACAAAAGGAATGTTTATAAGCAGAAGGTTTATGGCCAAGCTCAAGCTAAAATCTCTATCGGTTACGAATACTCGTCATGCTCTTCAATCGTATGGGAGACGCAAACGGCTACCTTGACAGGTTTTGATGTCGATATCTCTGATATTGGTGGTTGGGGCCTAGATATACATCACCACTATAACTTTCACGAAGGTATTCTACAGAAAGGCGATGGAGCGCTACTGCATCTAAAACAATACCCTAGGACTGTTCAGGTATACATTACTTCGTCACACATAATAATATAGGAAATTCATACCCATATCGTTCTTTCCTCAAACTGGATTTTTTATTTTAGGTGGTAATGGGCACCGGTCTCCAAAGGTCCCTGGATTGTCCAGATCATTGCAATGGCAAGGCAGCAGATTCACGGCTCCTCACACCAACAGCTTTGACGTCAGGGCCTGATGGCTCTTTATACGTTGGAGACTTCAACCTTGTGCGGCGGATCACGCCCGAAGGTGTCGTTATCACCGTGCTACAACTTGAGTAAGCTATCTATGAATTCAACGTAAATAATAACGTCAGTTAAAATATGAACTATCAACGTCAGTTTAACGAACGAGAAATTAATTGAAGACATTTTTTTATAGAACCACACAAGTTGCATATCAGTACTACATCTGCATATCTCCAGCTGATGGATACCTCTACATATCGGATTCAGAGAGACACCAAGTCCGAAGAGTGGTATCACTCGAGAAAGTCCGTGATCCAAGCCTCAACTCTGAAGCTGTGGTCGGTAGTGGTGATCGTTGTGTTCCTGGTGACGACTCCAACTGCGGTGACGAAGGACCTGCTATCAAGGCTAAGCTAGCTCACCCCAAAGGTACCTATATAAACACTCAATTTTGTTTTAAGTCGTGGAATGGGTATCCCATCAGAGACACTAATTCAAAATTATGATTTCAGGTCTTGCAATAGCAGCAGATAGAACGATGTACATTGCTGACGGAACTAACATAAGAGCAGTTGATCCTAATGGAATAATTCATACATTAGTTGGACACCACGGTCACCATAATCACTGGTCACCAGTCCCTTGCCGTGGTGCAATAGCACCTTACGAAGCACAACTTCAGTGGCCAACTGGAATAGCCTTGTCCCCTCTGGATGGATCACTTTACTTCATTGACGATAGAATCATACTAAAGCTCACTGTAGACATGAAAATCAAAGTAGTGGCTGGTCAACCTTCACATTGCCGACTTACCAGCGACGGAAAGCCTATTACTAAGACTCTTAACAAAACAAATACTGAATTCAGAGAAGACTCAAGTTTGGGTACTATCCAGGCGCTGGCTTTTGCACCGAGTGGCATGCTATACGTGGCTGAATCAGATTCCAAAAAGACTAATACCATAAAATCAATTGATCCATCGGGGAAGATAACACATTTTGCTGGGAAATTGCAAGAGAATTTAAAAGAGCTTAGCTGCGAATGCAATACTTCTGTATCTGCGCCATCAGTACCTGCTAGTTCTCGTGATGAAGGAGCAGGCTGCCCTTGTCGACTAAGTGTGATGGCTGGAGACGAACCACCTACAAGCACTGAGACATTGCTATCGTCTAATGCTAAATTCCAAACTATATCTGCTCTTGCTGTTACACCTGACGGCGTTCTCAATGTTGTCGATCAAGGTTCAATACAATTATTTAGTTAACTAAATTACCTATTACTACAACTTAACTCATAACTTGTTTAAGCGTTTCTAACTCGTTTTGACTGTTGCAGGATCTCTTCATATATTGGCGTTGAAACATTATTTGCCACAACACGACGAAAACGGTGAATTCAGAATACCATATCCTCCAACATCAGAGATATACGTATTCAATCGATACGGTCAACACATTACTACGAAAGACCTCACATCAGGCAAGACCCGATATTCGTTCCTGTACTCCAAAAACACAAGCTTTGGCAAACTATCGACAGTAACTGATGCTTCTGGTAACAAAATACAATTGCTTAGAGATTATAGCAATATTGTAAGCTCTATTGAAAACACACAAGACCATAAGTTAGAGCTGAAGATTTCTGGAATAGGATATCTTACAAAAATATCAGAGAAAGGAACAACTGAAATTGAATTTGACTATGACGCTGGAACCGGACTGCTGAATAGTAGATCAGGCGTAAGTATTATTTTAGGAAAATATTTCATTCTCTTTAAATTTTACTACACTTTTGATAAACTAAACTATTGATACCCTTCCAGGCTGGTGATACAGTGATCTATAATTACGACGAACTTGGCCGTGTCACTAGGATCATAATGCCTTCAGGAGAGCAAGTTCATATTGCTTCAGGTCTTGCTAAAAACTATGGCTTGGCTGTTACTGTTTCGAATCCATCAAGCACAATCCCTGTTGGTGTCGCAAAAAAATGTGAATACGTCCTCCACGGACAATCTTTTAAGCAAATCACGATAAACAATGGAAAACAAATCACTGAAGGAAGAATTTATTCAAATAATACTTTGATACTTGAAACCCCTTGGTCTGGAAAGTTTGAGAGTATTGCGGCTGCAAAGCATCCACTGCTAGAAGCTGCTCTACCAATTGAAGCAGAAATGCTTCACATGTGGTCACATCAGACCACAACTTTCGGAGATGCCCTTGTCAACAACATGTACTCTCTCTACACATTGGTCGGTGATGTCAGAAACCCACAACAAACACTGAACCGGGAAATATGGGTTAACGATTCCAGAGTTTTAATCATCGAGTTTGACCAGCGCAAGAGTCGTGAAACCTTCTTTAATGCCGATAGAAACTCCTTGTTTACAATCACATACGATTTGGCTGGATTGCCATTACTGTTCCAACCACATGGCGCTGGAGTTCCCCTCAATATTTCATACGATAGATTCAATAGGGTAAATGGGTGGAAGTGGGGCGTTACAGAAGAAACTTATAGCTACGACCCTCACGGAATGCTCTCAGAAATAACAAGTCCTCAGGACGGTACGAAGTTTATTTATTATAACGAAGGAAATCTCGTATCCAAGATCACACTAGCAAGTCAGAGGAGCTTCAAATATGAATATGACAAGGACGGTGGTCTCACACATGTCATCCTGCCTTCGAAAACAAACCACTCATTTAGCGTGCAACCTTCTATTGGATTTTTAAGAGTTACGTACACCCCACCTGGTTCATTGAAAAAGTACTTGCAGCATTATTCTCATACAGGAGAGCTTCTCCAGACCGTATTCCCTGGGGACGGTGCGAGAATAGTTTATCGATACTTTACAACCAATAAAGTATCAGAGGTTGTTCACGGTGATGGTCAAACACAAATACATTACGCAGAAAATAACGGACTGCCATCCGAAATATTACACGTGGATCGTGATGTTGACTACCGTTGGGAATCCACATACGTTGGTGGACTCCTGATCGAGGAGAGGCTCGATTATGGTGCAAAAACTGGATTAAGCAACGCGAAAATTATATACGAATACGACAATAACTATAGAATAACCGCAGTCCAAGGCAGAATCGGCGGTCAAACCCTGATTCCTCACCATATTGTTTACAACAGTAAAACTGGTGCTCCAGATCTATTAGGTCAGTTTACCGTATCTAAACAGAAATGGAATGAAACCTCTGTGTATGACGGTATCGCTATGTTTTCACGTGGATTAAACAACCAGTTTTTGGAAAAAGAGATTACTGTTAATATTCACAGGATGGAAGTCTTTCGAATGGAGTTCAATTACGACAGACATGGAAGGATATCACAAACCCGCACTCATACCAGAAACGTTGGCGTCAATACGTACACTAATGTAAAAAACTACACGTGGGATTGTGACGGTCAACTTACAGGGGTTGAAGCTCAGGAGCCATGGGGTTTCAGATACGATGAAAATGGCAACATGCTGTCCCTTACGTATCGAGGAAACACTATACCGATGGAATATAACGACATGGACCGCATTATAAAGTTCGGTGAAGGGCAATACAGATACGACAGTCGAGGTTTAGTCTCCCAGAATGCTCGAGAAGAGAAGTTCCAATACAACTCAAAGGGATTGCTCACTAGGGCTATGAAAAGAGGCAGATTTGATGTCCGATATTACTACGATCATCTTGACAGGTTAGTTATTAAACACTATTCAACCATCATTATTTATTTTAGATAAAAATGAGTTAAAAAAATATTATTTGATTTAGAGGACATGAAAAATGCACACGTAGTAAGTAATTGCTATTTTATTTTCAGGCTTTCAACACGAAAAGATAACTTTGGAAATGTAACGCAATTCTTCTACACAAACAAGGAAAAGCCTCATGAAGTCAGCCACATCTACTCGCCTAGAGAAAACAGATTCATGACATTGGTCTACGATGACAGAGGACACCTTATCTATACACAGGTATGAGACTAGTTATTTGTTATACAAGAGTGCAAAGTTGCTTTTTAACCGCGTGTTCAATTTTGATGACCGAGCAAGCGAAGGATAATAAAATTGAATCACGAGCGCAGCGAGTGATTCAAAATTAGAATCCTGAGCGTTAGCGAGGGAATCAAAAGAGCACGAGGTGAAAAATCTTTGCACTCGAGTGCAACACGTAACTTTTCATTCCACCTCAGCGAGGAAATGACTAAATGCAAAAAAAAGTTTACAATCACAAGATAGGTACTTTTATTTCAGTTTAGGTATTAACTACTACATTTTTCACTTGTTTTCAAGTTTCTTGTTTTTAATATAAGGTTTAACAATGACGTGAAAAAATGCCGCTTATAGAACCACGTACAAAGCAAATTGAAAAAAGAACACCAAGAAGGTTCCGAGTCTGAGTTTTTAACAAATTAAAAAAAGTTGTATGATATATTCGGCACCATAGAGGTAGCAGTAAATAGGTTTAATGTTTTTTTTAATTCACAAACTTAGTGCACACGATGTTCTAAATTCAATTTACTTTATCCTCTTGACAATAAAAACGGCTTTTGCACTCAGATATTGAAGAGCAAAATTACTCTTTCCGAGAAGGTGGGATGAAAAAATATTTTAATCTACGAGAAACTAAAAAAAAACTCGCTGAGAGAATAAAGTAACATTTTGGTACGGTTTCAGGTGGCCCGACATAAATACTATATCGCTACTGACCAATGCGGAACACCCGTGATGGTTTTCAACCAATACGGAGAAGGCATACGAGAAATAATGAGATCTCCATACGGACACATTGTTTACGACTCCAATCCTTACCTTTATCTACCTGTGGACTTCTGCGGTGGACTTCTTGACCAAGTGACTTCACTCGTCCACATGGCTAATGGAAAAGTTTACGACCCGTTGATTGGGCAATGGATGTCGCCGCTTTGGGAGAATTTAATTGAAAGAATAACCACCCCAAGTCAACTGCATCTATATAGGTTCAACGGCAACGACCCCATCAATGTAATGCCGCAATACAAGAAACCAACAGGTAATAAGCTCTACAACCATTTTTAATAGACTTTATATATTCATGAACGTAAATAGACTGTACCTACTTGAAGTTAATCAAACATATGTTGTACTCACATGGTATTTTTCTTTATTCGCAGACCACTTATCCTGGCTAAAACTGCTCGGCTACGACACTAAAAGTTTGGCACCACAGTTGTATCCTGACGAACTTCCTGGCGGTTCAGTCCTCCCGAGTATTCCCATCGGCCGCCCTGTTTGGGGCACCGCGTCGACGGACAGCGGGCCCGGCCTTCCTTCCGCGATGTCACTGCTCCCATCGGTGACCATAGAGTCAGGATTTCTGTCACATATGTCGAACAAAAGAATAGCTGATTTCAGAAGCCTCTCGATCCCGGCTATGTCAGCATTGAAAACGGACGCACTCCACCTCGCTCCGAAAAAGATAGGATCGGATTCGGAGCCTCCATTCGGCCGCGGTATTCTAGTCTCCCGCAATTCCCGCGGGAGAGCTGTCGTCACTACAGTTCCGTCCGCCAACGCCATCTACCGCGACGTTTACACCTCAGTTTTCAACCGATCACACATCTTGCCGTTTTCGTTCGTGGTGCACGGAGACCAGCAGGACGTGTTCTATTTCGTGAAAGAAGAGACGTGGCGCGCCGCCGATGATAAGCAACAGCTAAAGCGAATGCAAGGGAAACTGAACGTGACGTTCCACGAGGCTGCGGAGGGTGGTCGGTCGTACGCAGATGTCAAGATTCACGGAGGTACCAGCGTCGTGAACCTGAGATACGGAACGAGCGCGGAGCGAGAGAAGGCGCGGCTGCTGCACCACGCGCGCGCGGCCGCGGTGCGCAAGGCGTGGCACCGCGAGCGCGAGGCGCTGCGCGGCGGGCTGGGCGGCTCGCTGGAGTGGTCGGCGGCCGAGCTGGACGAGATCCAGAAGGCTGGCTCGGCGGCCGGCTACGAGGGCGAGTATCTGCACGACGTGGCGCGCTACCCGGAGCTCGCCGAGGACCCCTACAACGTGCGCTTCGTCAAGAAACGCTCCGACCGCGCCGAGCGCCGCCGCCGGAAGCGCGAAGACTGCCGCGCGCCCTGGTGGCTCGCCTGGGATGACCTTTGCTAGTGATGCGCCATCCGAATGCCAAATGTGTGAATGTCTCGATGTGTGTAAAAGGCGACGGATGAATGTGAGCGCGAATCTAAATTGTAAATAGTCTCTATTGATTGTTAATTATTGTTGATGTATGTATGTACGGTAGATGCGAATCCCTATCGCCGTGTAAATATTATTGTTTAATTTGCAGGGAGAGAATGGACCTTTTGAGAGGACTGATATTAAAATAAATGTAATGTACGTATAGATAAGATAATTTATGTGAATATAAAATTATTTATACTTATTTATCGGTAAAAAAGCTTCGATTGTGTCCAATGTTCTTATAAAATTTAGATGAAGTCTATTTGAGAAAAAATAAAAAGGCATACTTTTTTAACCAAATAAACTACGTTGTTTTGTTTATTAGTGCCCTTCCTCAGAAACCAGAGGCTGTTTCATAATCCTTGTTTATAACGATTTAAAAGACATACCTACCTACCTAATTGTCTCTGTCACCTTCATGTCAACTTAAGGAGATGAGACGGTCAATTTTATTTATCACACAAGTAGAGCCCTCAGCGACTATAATGAAACCCAAAACAAATTTTAAGGGTAGGACACTTGTGTGCATCATTCTTCTGAAGGCCACTTGCAAAACTACATACCTAATAGATTTGTAGTTATTTAGTTAAGGACATTTACCAAACTAAACAGACTAAGCATTAACATAATACCCAGTGTCTGACAGTTCACTTAACATGTTTTGTAGTAAATCGTGATTAACTTCTTAAATGCCACTAAGGCTTGATTGTTGTCCAATTTCATATGTCATTTGATTTTATATTACTTGCTGGTTGAACAAGCAGATGGCCCACCTGATTTTAAGTGGTAACCACCACCTCCACCCTTCAAACCGAAACCAAGCAATACAATTAGATAAGTAGTAGGTCAATTACTTCTTAAACCACACCTAAATAAATATCATAGATTTATAAAAGTTATTTTATTAGTTTCACGTAGGTATATCTGAACAACGTATTCTAGTAAATATTTAGAATACCTATAAATTTTACATTTACATACAATAATTCATACCAACGCGTCATATATTTTTATTGTACACAATTAAGTATGTTATAAACAGTGAGTCAGTATGCATATCACATAATTATCTTTATATACAGCTATACAAACGAAACATTCCATTATTTACAGTTACAACCATTTGAGAGTGACCTATATAAACTCATTACCAAAATATAATACAGTAATCTACTGCATCATAAAATATACATTCGCTTTTAAATAATAATGTATGCTACCAAACTTTTATATACAATACAAACTAAAAATAGTTATTCGATGAGATCAACGACTCGCACTCTTCCATAAGGCCGGCATTGCGATGGCAGACACTACAATATTGCCCCAGTTAAGTTAATTCTGAATAAGGTCATATCAAAATAGCTACTTATATTCTTACAGGGAGTAAACCATACAAGATGCAAGAGAGGCCACGTATAAAACAAGTGCGTCAATTGGGGGATACTAAGAAAACAGTCTGATAACGAATTGGACGTTAGTCGAGTAAGCGAATCATACAAGAAAAAAAAAATATTGAATATCGGTACGGTTCGCTATCGTTAGAAATCACAAAATGTATTCGTGACCAAGGCCCACGTACGACTGTACGTCACTGCGCTAAAATGATGCGCATCGTATGAGATGGCGCATGGCGCGGCGGGCGGATTTTAACGTTGCGTCTATTTGCACCATTAACGTTAACTTTTTATGAACTATGGATGATCTAGCAAAAATACCAGAATATTAAATGAATATTTTGAAAGGAACTACTAGGTTTTGTAGCATCGAGGTTAGTGTTATGTCGGCTTGTAACTATATTTTTCCATTTTCTGTCCACAATATCAGATATAAGAAATATTTGTACTCTAATGAAAACACACCTTAAAGTGGCACGAATAATAATAGGATGAAACTCTATCAAAGGTCTACAAACGTAATGCATTTATTTGATTTGTTTTATTTTAGCACAATGACAATGTCTGCAATGAATTTTTACAAAAGATGGCCCTTATTTTAGCATTGTCTATCTTTTTACAGATCTTTACGATATAGTCGAGGCATACTATTCTTCCTTTATTATTTAGGTAACAAAATGATCTCAACAATGAAGATGTACAAAATAACCTCGTAAAAACAAAGATTAACGAAATATTGTCGTGATTATTGCATTATTAAAAACATGATGTATTTTTATAGTTTTCGTGCGTGTTAATCGAAACACTTGAACACAATTCATTAATACATATAACTATATAATAATAACAAGCTATTTCATCTTACATATTTACGCAAACATATTTGTCTAAACTTAACTAAAGTTTGTGATGATAATTACTCACATAAGGAGCTGGCGAGCACTATCTGCCTATATTTTTACCACCATGTTTTTTATTTCTCTGGGATCGCCTACAAAATTATTTTCTTTCTTCCTTTCTACATGGTTTCCTTATGGGTGTAATAGCAGACGTTACTAATAGCGAAATTATAATATATGTACCGTAAGAAATATTTAAACTGGTCAAAAGTTCTAAAACCTAGATCGCAGATGTAGCTACCAAAGCAGCTAAACTCAAACTGGAGTGGGCCGGCCATGTCCGCCGCACGCACAACGATTTCTGGACAAAATTAACATCCAAGTGGTGCCTGCAAGAGCCAAGACGTTACGGCAGACGAAGAACTAGAGGCGGGCTGAGCTCAGGTACCAGCCGGAATGGGAGCCCACAGCATGGGATCGCAGAGAGTGGAGGGCATGGGGGAGGCCTTTGCCCAGCAGTGAGACATATAAGGCTCGTAATGATAATAATAAAAAAACTACTTATTTTTACAAATCTGCAACGAAGCCACGGAAGACCTATCTCGCCAATCCATGTATCTTGTTCTTAACTATAAGTAACCCTTATTGGTATAATAACACATGGGCAAATCATAAACCGAAACGCTCGCCAGCACCCTATATCTTAAATTGCATTATAATGCATTGCTTTATCATATTGCTTTGTACCTAATACGTAATTACATAAATGGTATTCTATGGTATAGGTTAAAATTGGTGTTTTGTCTAAATCAAGGAAGAACATTGATATGGGAACATGACAACTGTTAAAATACACAACTAGTAGGTGCCACAGACTAACCCCCGGTTTCTGAAAGCGTGATCAACACTAATCGGCTGTCAAGTCACTTGCTATCTCTAATTTGAAGTAAAAGCTGAAGTAGCGACTTGACAGCCGATTATTATATTATATTAGTTGATCGAGCTTTCAGAAACCGGGGGTTAACTGTTCAGTCAGCTGACCAAAGAGTATCTAATCTAAGGCGCAGGCCACATCTAAATGTCGTATGGTGCGTACAATGCGCAGGCGTGAGACGTCCGAGGAACGACATACCGTGCTAACCTAAATTGTGCTTTATTTCCATGTGTTTTGTAGGAAATTTGAATGGAATAGGAAGCCGCCCGCGCCTTGTCCGCGCCATACGCCATTTAGGAGGCCCGCGCCTAAGACCGTGTTCACAACAAATGTATTTTCAGCCGCTGATCGTGAGCAAGGTCACTGTTTGTATGAACGTGAGCTCGTCAAAAAAAAATATGAATGGAAAAGCATGTATTAGCAGCATATTTACTTATGTGTGTGAAGAATACAGACAACTTTTTTGAAAGTATGCTTGAGGATTCAGTTAAAAGGCTCTCGCCATATATTGTTTGCGGTAGTACCGCCTTTGTAAATCTCATTACTTCATTTTGTATTAGGACAGGCGAATTAAACAAGGCTTTAACAATAACCCGGATTATATGGAGGACGTTGCGTCCTGCTACTTTCAAAAACAGGACGTAATCTAAACATAATTTATGTCATGCTATACTCGTAAACGATCGAACACTAAAAATATAAATAGACACCCATCAGCAGTCATGTACTCACGTATTGATCCCGCGTTAGACGAACTTGCATCGTGGATACCAGTAACTACGTATACCACGATAAATAAACCCCGGATTAAATGTTTACCGATAAGGCAAACATTTGTCTCGTCGTCGAGGGAATCATTTATTACGTATTCATACGACGAGTTAGCGACAACCACAAATAAACAATCACTGTGTGTAGTAGAAAAAGTGAAGATTGACAGAAATTGGTTGCCCATTCACCCCTGCCGCGCGATACGTAGTGAGTTCTTTTTTCCATTTTGATTTGGTTAATCGCCAATTGGGTTGCATAGGGCGTTTCATCATTATTTACACTATTTAATACAGATTCTCCAGCTATCTATTGTACTTTTTATTATTTCAAAAACTTAATAATTCATGCGCGCTATATTAATACTGATCTAGCAAAGAGAGCGTGCACTCTACAATTAGAAACAATTATAATTCAAATTTTAACCAAATACCTACCTACTAATGCATATATTTTCTAACTAGGTAGGTCACTTTTTATCTATTCAATACAACGTAATTAAGGGTCAACCACAAATATAAAACGAACACTTAAATATTGCTATAAAACAATAATATTAATAAGGCACGGCCGTACGCATAGAACCCAAATAGTTACATAATGGAACATAAAACTACATTACTAAAAAAATACACATCTCTAAGGAATTAAAGAACAGATACATATATGATCCATTTAAATGAGGAACGTCATTTGGCTGCGTGGTGGTCATGGCGTGGCGCGGAAGTTGACGGTAACGTCGTTGCTCGGACGTCTGACGTGCTAACATAAATTGTGCTTTATTTCCATGCATTTTGTGTGAATTTTGAATGGAATAGATAGCCGCCCGCGCCTCGTCCGCGCCATACGCCATTAAGATGAGGCCCGCGCTTTAGGCGATGACAACGTTGATTGCGAGTGATATCTTTCAAAATGTTAAAATGTGCGAGCAAAAAGTACAGCAGTTATATTCACCTTAACCACCTATATCTTCATGTAGATTATAAGCAAAATACAGTTCGACCTTCCACCGAATTCATACGATTCGTTTTTTGACAATAAGGGCGTCCGCTGCCTTACGCGGGTTCCCGTCGCGGGTGTCCGTTGCGGGGACCCGCGCCGTGCTCCGTCGCGGGCAAATTTAACCCGTCGCGGACGCCCGCGTCGGACTCCCGCCTCACGCAGCGCCGCCAGTACAATTTTGATCGCGCGGGTGTACAGTCGATATCATGGATTATTTGTTGATATACTACCTAGCCAAAAGACGACGTAGACAAGAGCGACAGCCAATCAGCCCATATGTCACGTCCCGTGACCGTACACCGTATATTGTGCAATTTGGAGGCCTAATTACCGTATGAAACGGTAATTAACGTACTTATGGCAACACTGGCGCTCACTAATTTCCTAGAAACATCTCCGCGCGCGTGCTCCGTCGCGGACACCCGTCGCCCGCGGGGCGCGTCCCGCCGCCCGCGTCGCGTGCGACGGGCGACCCGCTGCACGCAGCGCTGATCTATGAGATTACATGAAACAGCACGCCACGCGGGTGCCCGCGACGGGAACCCGCGTAAGGCAGCGGACGCCCTAAATTGCACTGTATCGTAGTCTACAAACAAAAGTAACGAACAAGTACAAAAAAAAATGACTAGATGGCGTAACCTGTCACAAGTAACACACAGCTGCTAATGGTTTGATTATGTTAGCGCGTGCTCCGAATTTAAAAGTATAAGAAAACGCGTAGGCTCTTTGTTTTTCTATTTTTTTTAATAATTGAATAAATTAAAAAAACGCCTTTTGTTTATACTACATAAAGATTAGAAAATCTATGTTCTTGAATAGATAGAGGGTTAAGTAATTATGACGGTGCGATTCCACTTTCCATGGAGCGTCATAAAAAATTATCTCAAGGGGACGAAGGGACCATCTAACATATTTTGGGTTCTATAGAATTTGATATTGATGAAGTGTGCAGGTTACTATTAACCATAACTACCAATATTTAACCAAATGTAACGCAATAATTTAACCATGCTCATAGAAAACAAGTACGTATTGAGTTTAATAATATTTCAGTCTGCATACATAAATAATTATCATTAGTAATACAGTCAATTCCACGAGCATACTTATACATAGATTATAAATACTTTGTGACATTAAAAATATAAAATACATGATTAATAACAATTTAGCATGCCTAATACTAGTTTTGTAGTTAGTAAAACATGTGTAAAATGTAGTGGTTGGAGTAATTGAAATCTCGTAACATCGCCATTTTTTAGGGTTTGTCCTAAAATATTATCATCACTGTTACAGTTCAATGATTTATTTGGTCACCTAGCCGAGTGTAAACGATAAGACCGCTCATGGTACATTATAATTTTTTCATACAAAATGTATTCAGATTTATTTTTCTTGCAAGGTGTAAAATGTAGTGGTTGGAGTAATTGAAATCTCGTAACATCGCCATTTTTTAGGGTTTGTCCTAAAATATTATCATCACTGTTACAGTTCAATGATTTATTTGGTCACCTAGCCGAGTGTAAACGATAAGACCGCTCATGGTACATTATAATTTTTTCATACAAAATGTATTCAGATTTATTTTTCTTGCAAGGTGTATAATAACGGATTTCAATTCATTCATAAAATCTATTTTAACAATTCATATCTTGGTGGTCTTTGTATGAAGAAGTATAAAAAAAGTAAGATGTAAGAAGAAGTGTCTTTGAATGAAGAATATTGTTCTTTATAACAAACGTTTCCATAACTTTAATTGATAAACTTCAGTATATTAATAAGACAAGCTAAGGTATATCTCGATGTAAATGCAGGGATAGTAAAATTGTCTAATAATCAACAGCAAAAAATTGAAATCTATTAAACAAAATTTTAACTATGAAACGTCACGTTTCTTTTCGTGTGTATTAAAACATTTATTTTCGTTAATATGTGATCTTGTCTAAACCAGAAACGTATTCACGCCGAAACTAAATGAACTTCAAGATAGCTTCTAAATGCTTTCAGGCATTGATATAGTAGTTTCAACATCAGCTAAGGAGATACATTAAATAACGGCATTGTTCTAATAAAGCAAACTACACATTAACCAAAAGGTTTGTAACTGAGCGTAATAAATGTAAAAATTACACAAAAATCAACTAACATTGAACCACACTAGGGTATCTGTATAACGTATAAGCAGTTTTGTAATAAATATAACTATCTCACTCAAGCTTTTTTTAAATATTTCCGATTTATATATTTCACTCGAATTTAGCACTTCATTGAATCTATACATTTGGGTTGATTGGTACTCTAAAGATTCGTGTTATATGTTTCATACCTACTAATATAGTTTACTCAAGTAGTCTGTAAACTATGCCAATATACTTATCTATCAAACATGAACACTATAGAATTTTCATAAGCCAGAAATTCCATGCTTGGACGTAACAAATCTCGAGAAAAAATACATAATAGTCTACTTACACCATAATAGATGACAAATAAATGATATTAACTAAAGATTCACTTGATGCAAGTCAATAAAAGAACAAGACAGCATTTAAAAGACAATGAAAAAAATGGCAGTTCGTTGCTTGCTGTTATTCAGTCCAATAGTTATCTTTAGATTAAAAAGAGAGGGCCATACTACACAACGTTTTGATAACTAAATCCATTGATGTCAAAACCTGGAGTAAGTAGGGTTAATTAAGTTTAACCTACCCGCGGCTTACCAGCGTGGCTCTATATTTAACACTACTATGCATTTTTAATATCAATAATTCACAGTATCTTATTGTTCCGCGTCTCGATAAGAGTTCGTTTCGCCATCTAAACAACTCACTATAAATTCACTTTAGTGCCATAGCATCTGTATTAGATATACAATTCACTATAGCCTAATAGGAATTGGTATTCGTCACTTCACAATTCACCTTAGTTAACTAAATCGTATGTTATAATCACAAATCACTATCAAACTGACGCACGTTCAATAGCAATTGTAGCAAAGACTATGAACTGTCGGCGTTTGATTTCCGTCTCACCTGTTGCGCGGTCAAAGCTTGAGCCTGGGCTTGCGTTATGTACTGCGGCGTTCCTGCAATGCACAAATCATGTAAGTCCTCTTCTTGTTGTTAATATCACTATTTATTTGTTATTTGTTGTTGTTGTTGTTATCACTATTTATTTGTTGTTGTTGTTGTTATCACTATTTATTTGTTATTTGTTGTTGTTGTTGTTGTTATCACTATTTATTTCGAAACAGTGAATTAAAAAGTGAGTCTTCTTCTTCCTCTTGTCGTGTCACTGGTTTCTATCGAAACAGTGTGGTGAAAGGATTTTAAGTGCGCCTCAAAGAGGCTCCTTTCAAGCACTTGACACATGTTATAGAGCTTAAAAAGTGAGTTGAAAGATGATTGGTGATCTTGTAAGACATGACAGCTTTATAAGAAACATAATCGAAGGAAAGGTAGAAGGAAAGTGGCAGGGCAAGACCTAGGATAAGCTACATGAGCCATATAAAAGCAAAGATTGTCGTCATGTCTTATAAAGAGGTCACGGATGTTGCCCTAAAAATAAACACCTGGAGAGGATTGCATTAATTACGCCGACAAGAGCATTGTTCTTAAATTAAAGAAGAAGAGTTAAACGGATTTTAAGTGCCCCTATTATATGCTTATTTCGAGTACTTGACATTTGTTTTAGACAGCTTTCACAGCTCGGTTGGTAGTAGCTTGCCTTCTGCGCCGCAGGCCATGGCGTCGATCCTCACAGAGGACAAACAATTGAAAAAACTGAAACAGCGTCACGACTTTGATCCCCAGGCACGGTAGATATCACCTTAGATCTTATGGTACCAACCAAGTACGACTACGATTCAGTGTCAGTTTTGCGACGCACAAAGTTAATCTCGGAAAACAACATCTTCATTTTTTATTCCTGTGTGTATGCGCATGTGCATGTGCATATGTAAGTGTGTATGCGTGTATATGAGTTAGTGTGCGCATGTGTGTGTATGCATTTGTATGCGTGTGTGCATGTGCAGGCGTAAGTGTGCATGTGTAAATATGCATGTGCATGTGAATGTGTATGTATGTGCGTGTGTGGGTGTGTTTGTACATGTGGGTGTGTGTTAGTATTACCAGGTGCGGCGGGTGAGGCGGCGGGGGCAGGATGCGGCGGCGTGGAGGTACTGAGGCGCGGGGGGCCACGCGGCGGCGGCGGAGGGGGAGGCGGGGGGCGCACGCCACCGCCGCGAGCGCCCCCGCCCTTTGCGCCAGGCATTACGCAACCTGCAAAACAACTACTTTAAAAATAGTACAGTACCGATGATTTTTATAATGTCCCAAAAGATATTATCCGAGCGGGATTTGAGCCCGCGACCTTCTCTTTGATCTCAAATCCCGCTCGGAGAATAACTTTTGGGACATTGTAAAAATCTTTGTGATTTTCATAAGAGTAGTAAACACTAGGGGAAGGGTGGGTAGCCCCGGACGGCGCGGGTACCCCCGGACATCTCAAATAAGGTGTTAACGCATACCTAAAAAACACTTAAACACACCTATAGATGACACGTTGAACTGCATCATCTAATAGGTGTGTTTATTTGTTTTCTAAGTATGCGTTAACACCTCATATTTGAAGTGTCCGGGGGTACCCGCCGTCCGGGGCTACCCACCTTTCCCCTGTAAAACGAACACAAAATTGAAATTAGTACACTACATTCCAGCACAATTTTTTTTTTTTTTAACATTCAAAGAGCTTATACTAAGAGCAATAGAGTAGCCTGCGTCCATCAACAAGGGTGTACAGATATTAAGCCTGATCTGCCTGTAATTTCACCTGCAATCATAATACCCTTAAACCAAAACACAGCAACACTGCTTGGTGACAATTCATAAATACCTAAGTATCTAAAGCATCTTTTATAGTAGGTACACTCTTAGAAAACTTTGTTAGCATAGCACTCTGAAAATAAATTTTACATATCCAGCAATTTTTATTAATTACTGTCATGTTGGATATTACATAAAAGTCAATTTTAAATTGGAATCCACAAGACTTACCAATTGGTAGTGATAGTACAGACGATTGATTCCCGAGCACCACCGAAGTAGTGGGTGGGACAGAGACAAGCACACTCGGTGCGCCCGAGACATTGAGAGAGAGCGAGATGGGTGCCGACAGTCCAGGAATTTGTACTTGCACGTTTTGTAGCCCTTGGAGACCTTGTAAGCCTTGAAGTGACGCTAGACTTAGGTTCTGAAAATAAAGTATATAGTCAGATACATTGTAATATTTTTTTACTGTATAGTTCGTCCTTTGACTACAATGTCACCTAGCGACGATGTAGCCTACGGTGGAGCAGAACGGTCTAGAAGACACCTATTTACTCTGGCCTTGAAGAGACTCATATTATAATGGTCAGGAAAGACAGACGACGGTAATGAGTTCCATTCCTTAGCGTTTCGCATAATGAACGTAGAAGTGAAGCGCTTCGTGGAAGGCTTCGAGGAATGGATGGTATTGAGCCGTACGTCTACTTGTCATGTGGTGGAATGAGGTCATGAAGTTTCTGGGCACATTCACCGAAATGTAGCCTATAGAAGATAACATACACCATCATCACCAGCCTAAAGAAGTCCACTGCTGGAAATAGAATCTTTCAATTGGGGAAAGGTGCGAGCGAGCGGTACATTAGCAGTTTTGTTAATAAGGGTTATTGGGAACATCGGGTGCATGCCACACAAGATAGGTTAGATTCAGAAGCCATGCGGTTCCGAAGAGGGCACCAGTGCAGGGGTGGCCGTTCTACAGCTGAAATGATTATAAAGAGCTAACTTGTAGATGACAGACGGGCTGCCCCTGCGTAGCGGCCGCGGCGCCGCCCTCGACGCCCATCAGCCGCTCCAGCAGTGCACTTTCACTGCTGGACACGTTAGTCTGCTCACCGTCCCGATAACCACCCATTAATTGTATGTTGGTGACGCCCTGAAAATTATTTATAACATTTTTGACCCTCCGCTAGTTACCACCAGTATTCATATAACGACATACCGTGCTAACCTAAATTGTGCTTTATTTCCATGCATTTTGTATGAAATTTGAATGCAATAGGAAGCCGCCCGCACCTTGTCCGCGCCATACGCCATTTAGATGTGGCCGGCACCTTACGCGAAGGCCAGACCAGAGGACGTCAGACGTCCGTGTAGACATATCTAGCTAACCTAAATTGTGCTTTATTTCCATGCATTTTGTATGAAATTTGAATGCAATAGGAAGCCGCCCGCACCTTGTCCGCGCCATACGCCATTTAGATGTGGCCGGCACCTTATGCGAAGGCCAGACCAGAGGACGTCAGACGTCCGTGTAGACATATCTAGCTAACCTAAATTGTGCTTTATTTCCATGCATTTTGTATGAAATTTAATGCAATAGGAAGCCGCCCGCCCCTTGTCCGCGCCATACGCCATTTAGATGTGGCCGGCACCTTACGCGAAGGCCAGACCAGAGGACGTCAGACGTCCGTGCAGACATATCGTGCTAACCTAAATTGTGCTTTATTTCCATGCATTTTGTATGAAATTTGAATGCAATAGGAAGCCGCCCGCGCCTTGTCTGCGCCATACGCCATTTGGATGTGGCATGCGCCTAAGAGACCTGTGTAAGAGTAGCCACTGGCGTGCGTACCTGTGACGTGTAAGTGGGGATGGTGTGAGACGCGGTCGTGCCGGCGACTATCCTAGCGCCCGCTATCGACACGCGCGGCAGTAGCTTGTGTCCCTCTCTCTCTGCGTTGGGTGTCATGGCGGCCGGTGCGCTATTCAGTAGATTCAGTATTGTCGCGTTGTTGTTGTTGCCTGCGTTTGCGACCGCTTTCGCGGCGTTTTGGTTGGCCGCCGCTGAAAATTTACAAATTTTAATTTTAAATTCATAAAATTCACCTAAAGAAGCAAGTTAGTTTACATGTATATTGTAAGACAATCCACACAGCACTAACCCCAAAGTAAGCTACTCAAAACTTATGTTATGGGTACTAGATAACTGATATATTTAATACATTATATACATACATAGATAGATATTTTTTATTATACATAGAAAACACCCAGACCAACAGAACTAATTTCTGTACTTCGTAGAGAAATTTGTTCCGAGGAGGGAATCGAACCCGCAACCCCTTGCGTCGCAGGCGGGCTCTCGCCCGCTGCGTCACTGAGGTTGACATATTGTAATGTAACCTTATTTTTTCAATTAACTTTGAAGTAAATACCATAAACATTTTGTTACTTCATTGTAAACTAGAATTTAATCTCAATCACTTGCTTGTAAATTAGTTTTTTAACAGAAAAAACGGCATTCGGCTTCATTCGCTACGAAATTCCAATAAAACTATAACGCTGTACGATTTTTGAATATTCTTAGTCATTGAGTGAGGGTTAGTAGCTCCGTAAGTCCAACGGGGGAGGGCTAAGCTATTGCTTAACCTCTAATCTGCTGAGGAGCCTCAAGGGCTTCGGGGCAGATCTGACGGGTAGCCCTTGAGGCTGTTCGTCACCGCGCCAGTCGGCCGGCAGCCAATACTCGGAAAACCTCTATGGGACTTGTACCTTTACTGTAAGTCTATGGATCTATGGATAGCTAAAAAATAAAGCCGCACACTTTATCTGGCGTGTTTTTTTCTTGGTTGTTGTGTTGTTATTCTCAGTATGCGGCAGATAAGAGGTTAAATGATGATAATAATACCTTGTTGGAACTGCTGTGCGGAGTTCATGAGGCTGGTGACAAGCGCGCTGATCGCCGGGTTAGTGGTGCGCGGCTTTGCGGCCGCGGCTTTCTGCTGCGTCGTCGAAGTGTTTGTGTACAGGATGCTTTGTGCCTGGATATCATAGAGTAAGGCCCGTTACGCACTAGCGGTTAACCGCCTAGGCGGCTCGTTGGAGTGGTCCCACGCCGTTGAAAATTTGTTGCGGTTAAGTGCGTACACAAGCGGTTGCATGCACATAAATTAAAAAGCGGCTAGCCGCGCAGTTAGCGGCCCCCCGCTACCGTTAACCGCTAGTGCGTAACGGGCCTAAAAGGCCTGCATTGCGCAATCTTCAATCTCGCAATCGGCGAGAAATTGGTGGTTCAGTTCATTTATTTTTTCATAGGCATGATATACATTGCACTTAAGAATGTCAAATTTACATTAAAAATTATTATCACTACATAGTATAAAAGTAAGGGTAAAGGGTATTTATGTTTATATATTTATCTATATGTGTAGGTATATCATATATATATATATATAATTATATTCATTTTGCATGTAGGTACTGTATATAATTTATTTCAATGTTTTTCTTTAAAGTATGTTGTACACCTTCCCACCACTATAATCAGCTCTCTCTATCCTCTAAGGTTTGCTGGAAGAAAACTCTATATAGGGTTAAGCTCGCCTTTGTACATGACTATTATGTATTTTTTGTGTAAATCAGTTTGTGTACAATAAAGAATAAAGAATAAAAGAAAGTCGCTTTCTCTGTCCCTATGTCCCCATGTCCCTTTGTATGCTTAAATCTTTAAAACTACGCAACGGATTTTGATGCGGTTTTTTTAAGAGATAGAGTGATTCAAGAGGAAGGTTTATATTTATAATACATGCATGATATGTGCACCCGTGCGAAGCAGGGGCGCGCGGGCGGGTCGCTAGTTCAAAATAAATTAACAATAATAAAGATTAAAAAAACTATACTAATAACTAAATTTAAATTAAAAATACCTATTAAAATAAAAACCTACTAAATATAAATTCATAATTCAATGTCATTCCATAATTTGGTGGTGTGCTTCCCCGGACGAGCTCTTCACTAAGAGTTCTACTAGTCTCAAATTTTACAAAACTGCGATGGCTGGGCTCGAAAGTATTTAGTGAGTTCAAAAGATCACACAATAACAGTTATCTGCAACGAACACTGAAGCGTACCTGTGGCGAGCTAGCAGTAGACAGCAACGGGTGCTGTATGTGAATGATCGCGCCTTGCATCTTCTGCGTGTTCAACGGCTGCGGGGGATTGGTTAGTTGCTGCGCTAACAGTTGATTCGTTGACGCCTGCTGAAGAAAAATGTCAATTACTTCCCATGGCCTCAGAGCTAGAGGCAAAAACATAAGTATTTGCATTAAAAAACCCAACGATTTAAATGTAAGTGAAAAAAAATGTTACTCATGACTAACTTTACCCATAAATCGGGTATAGATTATCTAAACTTTATTCCGTAACTACACCGCCGTCAATTTCTGATTAGTTCTTATCCTTCCAAGGTTGCCTGGAAGAGATCGCTCTCAGCGATAAGGTCGCCCATTGTTTTACCTTAAATGTATGCTTTTACTCTGTACTATGTTTCTGTGTGGTGAACAATAAAGAGTTATCTATCTATCTATCTATAGAAAAATAAATTTTAGCTTGTTTGACGCAAAAACATTTTTGCCTTAGTTGTTAGCGCTGTGGATTGGATTGGTGAGAACCAAGGATCAACATTGTTTTTGCCGGAAAAAAATATAATTTTGATCCAAACTTGTTTTCTTACTCAAAGTAGTGCGTACGTTTATATTTGTGGTAAGTACATAAACTTTCGAGTTAGAAAATAAGTTTGGATTAAAATGATATTTTTACAGTACTGTGTGCCATGTGATTGCACACAACTGAGTGTATTGCTGTCATGTCGATAGAAGATTATTATTCAAACAATAATTTTACAAACTTTCGTAGCAAATGACTGAAAGCTTAAGGGATGGTTCATATCTGACGGAACATGCGTCGCGTATTATCGGTCGCGTAACGCCAGAACAGACAAATGTATAGAAGAACACTTGCCCGTTCACACTCAACCGATGATACGTTAGTCACTAATGTATAATTTGTCTGTTCTGGCGTTACGCGACCGATAAGGTCGTGCTCACTTTGGATACGATTTCGTCCGAATTTCATTCGTGCGTATACGTACGACCACGCACGAATGATCCCGACCTTCCGAAAACTCGCACACACTGCATGGGATCATTCGTACGTATAAATACGAACGTCCGAACACCATCTGAACGTGTTGGGATTTATCAGGTTTAGGAGAAAAACGTATCCAGGGAAACACCCAATTCGTGCGAAAATTACTCGTACGTACACGTGTGAACAAATTCGTGTCCAAAGTACGCGCTACCTAATACGCGACGCATGTTCCATCAGATATGAACCTGCCCTAAATTCCTAAAAAAAAAATGTGTGAAATTTGAAAAGCTGACCTGCGGTGAATGCCTAGGCGTGCTCGGCGAAGGTTGCTGCTTGAACATCTCCGGAGTGACCGAAGTCAGCAAGCCGCCGACCACGCTGCCAGGGACCAGGCCGACGTTCACTCCGTCGGCGGCGCTGGCAACATTGCCGACGGTATTGCCAACTCCGCCGCCGGACAAGTTGGCAACATTGCCGGTCCCGGAGTTGCCTATGGCATTCGCAACGGCGTTCACGACGGCGTTGGCTACGGCCTTTGTGACGTTGCCGCTGCTAACGTTACCAACTTGTTGCAGTTGCGCTTGCTGGAAGACAATATTTTATTTCAAATCAAATATTTTTATTAGGGACACAAACTTATGACTTATTTTTATATAACTGAATTTATTTTAACATTAATATATTTAATTTTGAATTGAATTTTATAATGCTTCATTAATTGTAAATAATTGGTAACTATGACATAATTTAAATTGTATTTTTATGAAAGTGATGTATATGTGTTAATAATTTTGCATGCTAGGTTTTTCTAGCGAAGTGTGAGGTTCTTTAACCATAGGTCATCATCAATTATGTACCATACTTCACGCAAATAAATTATTTCATTTCATGGTTAAATATGGAATCAGAGATGGATAATCGTTTTCCTCAGCAACACAAAAAACACAATACTGGTTTCTAAAAGGTCGATCAATACCGGCTGCCAAGTCACTTGCTATCTCCATTTAATTTGAAGTTGAAATAGCAAGTTACTTCACAACCGATTAACTTTAACTAAGCATTCAGAAACCGGCGGTAAATATTCTATTTGGTAGGGAAACTTGTTTTTATTAAAATTTTACTTATTCTGAACCTTAGTAATATAACATACGTAACTAAGTTGATTGTGACTTTTCATAACTAAACTCAATGAAAAAAATTTATCTAAGTAAGTAAATTTATTAAAACAAATTATGATCTAGCCAGAAGTTGTTAGGCGGTTGCCAACATCTTGATAAAATGCCTTTACGTTACAGGTTAGTATAAACAATTATTCTTACTAGTATAGGTAACTGCCGGGTGGGGATTGTGTTTGGAGACGCCGTTATCGTTGCGTTTCTGAAATATTATACACACAAAATATGAACAGAGAATTCGAAGTTGCATAAAACAGGAAATGTAATTAAAAGTTTAAACATAAAGTTAGCTTCATCACTGTTTGTCATCACCCATTGGTAAGAGATGGCAATATTTTGAAGTTTTCTGATGTTTGCCAGATTTTAATAAACCGGATGTGTTAGGGAGGCTGATTTATTAGAAAAGTTTTGTGAGTAGTCGAGTGAAGGGTTCGTCCGGGAAAGTACTACCACCATGCTTATTTCTGCTGCCAAGCAGCGTTCTTCTTCTTCTTGGCGTGTCACTAGTTTCTTTCGAAACAGTGTGGTGACAGGATTTTAGGTGCGCCTCAAAGAGGCTCCTTTCGAGCACTTAATTGACACATGTTGTTATAGAAGCTTTTTAGGTTCTACAAACATGCCGGTTTCCTCACGATGTTTTCCTTCACCGTTCGAGAGTACTGGCATTGTGCGCATAAATTTTTGAACAGAAAAACTCATTGGTGCACGACCGGTTTCAAACCCACGACCTTATGATCGGAAGGCGGGGTCGCTACCACTAGACCACCAGTGCAAGCAGCGTTGATGTGTTTTGGTTTGAAGGGTGCGGTTGTCGGTAAAATTACAGGCACATGTGGCTTAACTTATCAGAATCTATGCCTCAAGTTGTTGGGACTCAGGGCAGTGCTTCGTAGGGCACGTCCATATCTTGCGTGTTTTGCGAAGCAACTCTTTGTTATAGGTGATCAAACGGCAATGTTATTGCCGTTGTAAAATTCTCGCGGTAATCGCGGTGGATATAAATTCATACATTCACACTCAATACACACTTTCAATACAGTCATGTTATTAGTACCTATGTTATCAATTAATTTAGTGATAGTCGTTTTATATTAAATAAATAAATAAATAATGCTGGACAATCCACACAGCACTATCTAGCCCCAAACTAAGCTATTCAAAGCTTGTGTTATGGGTACTAGATAACTGATATATTTAATACATTATATACTTACATAGATAGATATTTTTTATTATACATAGAAAACACCCAGACCATCGGAACAAATTTCTGCCGATCGTACACAAATTTGTTCCAAGGCGGGAGTCGAACCCGCAACCTCTTGCGTCGCAGGCAGGCTCTCGCCCGCTGCGCCACAGAGGTCGTCAGGCTTTATTATTAGTTAGCTTAAAAAATGTAAATCCTTTATTGGCTTTCAGGTACATTCATTATGTTACTTATATAATACAAAGAGCTGTGAATTTTATTCAATAAATAAAACAAAATAAAATAAAATCAACGGCGTGTCGTGGTCACACCAACGTTCAACGTCCGCGATAATTATTGCCATTTCTCGGTAGTGTGGCCAAGGGGTAACAAGTAAAAAAAGAGCTTAAACCATATTGGTTTAAGCTCTTTTTTACTTGTTTTTGCTTTTTGTTACTTGTTACATATAAATTTAATTTACGTTATCAGGTACTTACACGACGGGTGCTATGTTCCTCTGTACATTGGTGCTATTTAACGCGACTGGGGCAGACCGTTGCTGCAGCAATATCTGTTGCCCCTGCAAATATGAAGTCCTTTCTAAAGCCAATGAACCCTTATGTAAGCCTATGCTGCTACAGTCTGGCTCATTATCATCATCATCATCAACAGCCCAAAGAAGTCCACTGCTGGACACAGGCCTCCCCCATACGTTTCCAGGAAGAACGATTCCGAGCCCTTTCCATCCACCGACAACCCGCGGTCCTAACAATGTCGTCAGTCCATCGGGTAGGAGGGCGTCCCACGCTTCGTTTTCCTGTTCGTGGTCGCCATTCGAGAACCTTTATTCCCCAGCGACAGACAGTCTGGCTATCATATCAGTAGTATCAGTATTGATCCGTATTATACAGGGTGTTACCAGACTACTTCCGAAAACTTCAAGGGTTAAAGTACCCATCAATATAAAAAATTTATTCTTAGAAACCAACACTGTGAACGCGAAAAAAACAGCTGTTCCATACAAAAGTTCAATTTCTTGGCTAAAATGTATGAAACAGCTATTTTATTCGCGCTCACAGTGATGGTTTCTATAAAGAAGTTTTCGGAGGTAGCCTAGTAACCTCTATAGGGAGTTGTAGATGAGACTACAGTACTTTTTGGGTATTTGTACGGTAAACGTTATTGGTCGAGGTCATTGTCCAACATCGGACGTCCACAGAACTCAAATAAAAATTTAGCTGGCTTTTTTTTTTATACAACTAGCTGATGGAACAAGCAGATGGCCCACCTGATGTTAAGTGGTAACCATCACCTATAAACAAAACATTGCCCCGTAGGTCACGCACAATAGGAACGTGCCCTACGATGCACTGCCCTGCGTCCATCAACTTGAGGCATACGGATGTTAAGCCTCATGTGCCTGTAATTACACCGGCGACCACTCTTCAAACCGAAACACAGCGTTGCTGCTTGGCGGCAGAAAAAGGCGTGCTGGTAGTACTTCCCCGGACGAGCCCTTCACAAAGAGCTCTACTACTCTTAAGAGCTTAAGAGCTTGGCTTAAGGCTCCGGTGACAATGGCTCGCAATTTCGAAGTGCGATTAGCTATTATTTCATTTTATTTCATTTCGGGGAGGTTGTTTGAAAAAATAACTCTAGAGAAACACGCATAAATACTGTTCGAACACAAATAATACAATAATATAAGGGAAACATGCCCGAATCAGAAATCATTTTGGTATTAGTATGTTTGGTCTTACGTTTACCTAATACCAAAATGATTTCTGACTCAAGCACATTTCCCTTATATTATTGTATTATTTGTGTTCGAACAGTATTTATGCGTGTTTCTTTAGAGTTATTATTTCAAACAACCTCCCCAAAATGAAATAAAATGAAATAATAGCCAATCGCACCTCGAAATTGCGAGCCGCTGTCACCGGACTCTTAAGAGGGTTTAATAAATGTATTTTTGTTATGTTAGTGTACAGCTTAGATTCATACAAAAGAGTTGTTTAGCACGTTTGGGTATAATTCCTCTACAGGACAATTCATGAATATCGTATACTTAAGTACTTTACGATGTTCACAAATAAATAAGTAGCTTATTAATTCCATTCAGTACCAGTATCATGGGTATCTGAAACTGGTAACTCTTGTGGCTCAATCACTGCTGGACCGATTTACATGAAACTTGGCATAGATATAGCACGTGACCACGAATATCGTATACTATGCGATATTCGCAAATACAAAAGTAGCTTATACGATGTACAGGTTACTTTTTATCGTGATACTATGGCGAAAGAGGTGGAAACCAGTTTCAGTGAATGTCTCTCACCACTTCTCTAATTTCGCCGGTAAAGGAAACTCGTGGTACCTGCCCGGGCATCATATGCCGGATCCGGACGGCCTTGCGTCCCTCCTCTGTGAATATCTCCGTGAATTGCGTTATGTACTTTGTGGCATGCTGTCTCGTGCCTGGAAATGTTACACACATTTAGCAAGACTATTAAGGGTCCGGTGATAGCGGCTCGCAATTTCGAGGTGCGATTGGCTATTATTTCATTTTATTTCATTTCGGGGAGGTTGTTTGAAATAATAACTCTAAAGAAACACGCATAAATACTGTTCGAACACAAATAATACAATAATATAAGGGAAATGTGCTTGAGTCGGAAATCATTTTGGTATTAGGTAAACGTAAGACCAAACATACTAATACCAAAATGATTTCTGATTCGGGCATGTTTCCCTTATATTATTCAATCAATCAATCAATCAATTCATTTATTTGCATAAAAACATGGTACAGCAGATACAAAGATGTCAGTAGTTTTGAAGTTTCACATATTTTTACCATTCATAGGTGTGCAAAAATTTAAGGAGGTAGGAACATGCAATGTTGAGGTCAGTGCTTGATTTACATAAAATTAAATGTCAAACAATAAAAAAATAACAAATATTTAAATAAATTAGTCATTACAATTGTCAAAAAAAAAAAAAAAAAAAAAATACATTAAAATTAAAATAACGAAACCAAGAAAGTTTAATATAAGTAGGTATGTCAAATTTAATATTGTATTATTTGTGTTCGAACAGTATTTATGCGTGTTTCTTTAAAGTTATTTTTTCAAACAACCTCCCCGAAATGAAATAAAATGAAATAATAGCCAATCGCACTTCGAAATTGCGAGCCGCTATCACCGGAGCCTTAAGGTTATGGATTTCAATGAACATCACTATCACTACATAGTATAAAACAAAGTCGCTTTCTCTGTCCCTATATCCCTATGATGGGGACATAGGTATGTATGCTTAAATCTTTAAAACTACGCAACGGATTTTGATGCGGTTTTTTTTAATGAATAGAGTGATTCAAGAGGAAGGTTTATATGTATAATACATGCATGATATGTGCACCCGTGCAAAGCAGGGGCGCGCGGGCGGATCGCTAGTTTCATGTATACAAAAATTTATTAAGCTAATAATAATAATCATCATCATCAGCCTACAGAAGTCCACTGCTGGACATAGGCCTTCCCTATACGTTTCCAGGAAGGACGATTCTGTGCCCTTTCCATCCACCGACTTCCCGCGGCCTTAACAATGTCGTCAGTCCACCGGGTAGGAGGGCGTCCCACGCTTCGTTTTGCTGTCCAGCTAATAATAATAATGTACAACAATAATGTATTATGGCACTATTTTGATTGATTGAAGGAAGATTATCCGATAAAACCACCCATTGCACATAATCTTTAGTTGCTATAATTTGTATTTATTTTGTAATTTCGTTCAATAACAGTTTGGTCAAACCACCACTAACAGCAACGGATTAATTTTAAGCTAGTGGCATTTCAAGATGCCGACAAAAAAAACCGCCATCATTGTATTGCCCCAAGTCTTGAAATACATACCCAGGCTGAATCGACATGAAGCTCCATTCCTCTCGCCCTCCACATGGTCTCTGTCCACATAAAGTTCTCCCAAAAACTCTTGATCCGACGGCCTTTGTAATATCGACAGTCTTATATGGAAACAGCCTGTGCTTTGACTCGACGGCGACTTGTCTGTCTCTAGGATGTATTCTTCTACGATCTGCGGTTGGCAATCGGGCGTGGGACGGTTCCGCTCGTAGATTCGACCGAGCCGCAACGGCGTGACGTGCTCAGAAGGCGGGGCGAGCAAAAATGTGTCCACTTTTGGTATGTCTATTACTTTGAACACCTGTTAAAGTTAGTTATTATTATTATTATATAAAGATTATTATATAAAGATTATTTAGGCTGAGTCCAAACGAGCGTAATTTTCGTGCGTGAGTCGCGTAAAATTTCAGTCGCGCAATTAATTTTGTCAACATTTGGTCAACTCAATTTTGCTTCGCCGTGTGAATCAAACAGGACTTTTGTATGAAAAAAATTCTGCCGAATTCACGCGACCGAAATTGCGCAACTCAGAAAATTACGCTCGTTTGGCCTCACGCTAAGTGTCATAAGCAGGATAATTTACACAAATTAAATTTTAGGTAGCTTCACCACTGTTACACGAACATTTTATAAATTAGTATAGTCAACCAAAAAGAACGCTGCGAAAACAGTTGAGGTAATGTGTTTGCGTATACAAAATACTCGCGCCATCACACCGCCTTTCGGCATTCTTTTTGCGTGACGCGGACTATACGCAGTCTGTGTTGTTTACCATATTTCGTATTTGTTTTTTCGTAATGGCCTTTTTAAAGTTGTGATTCGATAAGCGTCTCTATCGGGCGATTTGAGAACTGCCGAGTGTCTATAAAAAAGGCCTGACAAAACTCAGAATTGAGGTCGCACAATGCAAAAATATAGCAGCTTCAAATGATACCTCAGGTGGTTTCTTGGGGTATTTGGAACTTCTCGTGGGGGTAGGTTGTTTGCTGTTTTTAGCCCGTTGTCGGTGTATCACATCTAGCAACTCTAAGCCATGGTAATGCGTGAACTGATCTATTTTTCTTTTCCTATTTACTGCCACCTGCAATAAATAAACATGTCAGGTAAGTCAATTTGTGATGTCCCAGTTAAAATATTTGAGTTTTCAATAAAAATTGTAATTAGTGGCCTAGTCTATAAAGGCTCATTTTTCTAACCTTTTCGTTTCAAAGTTGATTCTGGACAAAGGTGAGATTACTATTACTTAATTTAAAAAAAAGACAAGGGTAAACTATTTTTTATGGCTCTGCAGGCTGATTGCGTAACTTTTGTTGCATTCAAAATCCGGTTGCCTGTGTCAATTTTGGCAGTTTTGCGATCGAAAAACTGCCGAAATTGACACAGGAAACCAGTGGATGTATGTTACTCTTTCACGCCGGAACGGCTAAACGGATCTGGATGAAACTTGGCGGAGAGATAGATTATAGTCTGGAATAGCACATAGGCTACTTTTTATCCCGTGAGAATACCGGGATTTGAATCTGCGCGGGTAAAACCGCGGGGAGCAACTGTAACTGTGTATGAACCACTTGCCTGATCTGTAGTAGTCTATAATTATGGATTACCTGTGAAAACCTCCTAGCCTGCCTCCGTATCCGCGGGGTATTGAAGAGTCTGGTCGCAGCGTGCATTCGTGCGGCGAGTAGGCCGACGCCTGGCCGCGGGTCGAGACAAAGCGGCGGCGCAGCGGCATGGACTAACGCTGCCTCGACCGCCTCTAGGGCTCCCCGCTCCTCTAAGCCCCATCCGTATTTACCACTAATGCACATAGCATCGGTTAGTATACTCTGAATAGAATATGATAAACATTTATTTAGGATACAGGTATATCAATAACACAAGCCGGAGATAACTCAAAAATACTCTGGAATGTATGACACAATTTGCTATCATCATTATTCTAATCATGTAATTTATTTCGAAACAGTGTGGTGAAAGGAATTGAAGTGCGCCTCGAAGAGACTCCTTTGGAGTCCATGTTTTAGTATGTACTTTTCGGGTTCTATGGCGCGTCGCTGACTGGTAAGTCGAGGCGGGGGCGAGGCGCAGGCGGCGTGGAGTAGAGGCGCGGTCGAGGCGCGGTCGAGGCGTTGGCTCTATCTGGAGTCGAGGCGCAGGCGGCTATGCTTCATTCGCAAATTTTACTTAGGGCTTTCTATGATAAGAACATAAGTAACACTTATTTCTGTGAATAAATATCTTGTACCGCTCTTACCGTTTAGTTGGTAGTAGCTCTGCCTTCTGGGTAGGCGGTGGGTTAGATCCCCACCAAGAACCAATAAATAAATAAATAATGCTGGACAATCCACATGGCACCATCTAGCTCCAAAGTAAGCTACTCAAAGCTTGTGTTATTATGGTACTAGATGACTGATATATTTAATACATTATATCCTTACATAGATAGACATTTTTTATTACACATAAAACACCCAGACTAACAGAACAAATTTCTGCAGATCGTACACAAATTTGTTCCGAGGCGGGAATCGCCTGCGCCACTGAGGTCGTCTCAACGTGAACCAATATTTGTGACAAGAACATGTTTGTTCAGTCTGGGTGTAATATTATATATTATAAGCATTGATTTACAAAAAGAACAGCCATGAATCTGGTTCCCATAGTACAAGCTTTGCCTAGTTTGGGGCAAGATGTAGCTGTGTGGAATGTCCACCAATATTTGTTAATAATTTATTTACATATCTTGCATACCTGATTAGTAGGTCTCAGTAGAACATGATGTGTATCACACACAAAGCTTGGATATGCTTGTCTGTAGTCCCTTATTTGTGCTATAACACAACCAGAGTAGAACAGAATTGAGTGTTCCGATTCCAATAGGTCAAGCAAAACCACTGGCAGTTCTTCATTGTCAATATAGCTCAGTAACTCTTCTTCTTCATACGGCCATGTTGGGGTTTCAATTAGGGTCTCTTCTTGCATTGCCTTGAGAAACATGAGTTTATGAACAAATTATATCCTTTTTTCTAGTGGAATCATCTATATTATAGATGACATAGGTAATTATAGATTCTATAAGTACTTAGTTAAAAATTATTTAGCCAGTCTTTTTTATATTCTCTTTAAAAAAATTGTTTACCCTGCTCTATGTAAGTTAAAACTACATGCTAAACTTTAAATGAATGCAAGATGATAGAATACACAAAGAATGAATAGCATACCCAAATTATATAATTAACTAGATGCCACCCATGGCTTTGCTCACATATTTGTACCAAATGATTGCTGATATTTAACACACACATTTCCACATTTAAGGTGTTTTCCCTCTATTGGGTTAGTTAATATTTTCTACTCCTTGCCTGGTAATTTTTGGTATAAAAAGAAGCCTAATGCTAAGCCAGGTTACAAATATCAACTATTTTTGTTCTAAGTTTCATCTTCATCTGTTCAATAGTCAGCTTAGTTAGTTATCACATTCCTTTTGCATTATACATAAGAGTAGGAGCGGATAGGATGAGGTTTTCTTAAATCTGATTGACACACTACCTACTCCTTAAATACAGTGCTACGCCAACAATAAGAAAGTAAATACACTTACATTACAATCTGGAGGATTCAACTGTTGTGTATTACCATTCACTTTAAGAGATAGTGAATACCCCTTGTTTCCTGGGTACAAATTGATAATCAATGTGTTGAGGTTGTGTGTTGCTAATAATTTTTCTAATAAATATGATGTTGTTTTGAGACCTTGCTGGAAATAAAAGGAACAAATCATTGCATATTTGCATAATTCTGGGGTTGTGAGCAAACAGAAAGTAGGTACTCAAAATAAAACTTACAAAGTTGGATTGTGTCATCTCATCTCCTATCAATTCACCATATAACTCATGGAGCTTTTTAAATAAATCAAACTTCTTTGTCTTATATGAAGACCCAATGGAGTTTCTCTGAAACCTTACTCTTGATTCATCGGCGGATTCAGCTAGATGCATCTTATCATGTGTCCAAGTCATTTTATGGTCAGACACACCACCACCAAATTGAGATAAATTTGTATTTACATGTTTAGCCCGGTCCAAAATTACCTGAAAGATTGCATCGTATAGTATCGAGAAATTAATAATAAAATAAATAAATAGTTTCACTCTAAAATTTAAAAATTAATGTTTGCGAGTACCTACCTCAGCCTCCAATGCCGCGTGAATTAAACCATCCATAGTGTCATTAAAAATATCTAATGATTTGTTGTTGCTATTTTATTATGCAAATTATTTCTCGTTTAGGCCTATATAAGTCATGATTTACAGAATAAACTAAAAAAAAAGCTTTATTTATGTTTTACATTTTCAGACAGCATGACAGAATGAGAAATAACATGTTACATGTCGTCACTGTCGTCCTGTTGTCACGTCAGTCGTCAAATTGATTGAAGCAAGCAAGCAAGCTTGAAGATTTTGAAGTTATTGTGACATGATAGTGATGTTCCAGATGAAGAATCTGTCAAATGAAAGTAGACACTGAAAATTCGCGCCAAATTCAAAAAATATTAGCGTGGCAACCCATTAAATTATTACGACACTTGGAATAACACAACTTGATACATGGTTATTATTCTAAACAAAATGCTGGACAATCCACACAGCACTATCTAGCCCCAAAGTAAGCTACTAAAGCTTGTGTTATGGGTACTAGATAACTGATATATTTAATACATTATATAATTACATAGATATATATTTTCTATGTATGTCTTTCAGATTCTAAATATCCTACTAAAAGAAAAAGAAAAAGAAAGAAAATACATTTATTTGACACACATAAGTACATACAGAAAAAAAAAGGAGAAATACAGAACGAACAGGAAACTACAATAGGTATAAAACATATTACTTACAATAGAAGAATATAAAAGTGTGTGTATGTTACACAAAGAAAAACATATTACTTACAATAGAAGAATATAAAAGTGTGTGTATGTTACACAAAGAAAAACAAAGACAACAACTACTAATATTATAAACGCGAAAGTTTGTGAGTATGGATGGATGTTTTTTACTTTTTCACGCCGGAACGGCTTAACAAGATGAAACTTGGCAGAGCGACAGACTTTTTATCCCGTGGAATACCGGGATTTAAATCTGCGCGGGTGAAACCGCGGGGCGCAACTAGTATATATACTTACATATTTTTGAATCTCTCTGCAATGTTAAATGATGTACTACAATTTATACAATTATTATATTTCTTGGCTAATTCTCAAACAAACTGATGCCACTGACATCATCTTTCGTAAATGTCAAAAGTCCAAAATGATAATGAATTTTGTGTTATGATAAAAGAAGACATTATAAAAAGAGGATAAAAGTTGAAAAACCACGAATTAAATCAATAAATCAAATATTTTCTTATATTTTATTTTAATATTTATTCATTTTTTTATTATTGTGATGTTAATTTCTCAATAAATAAATAATAATAAAATAAATTTTGTCAGAATTTTAGGTACATGGTAAATAAAGGTCTTCACAAAATTTAAAATATCACTAAAATCCTACCATTACAGGCTTACACAATCATTTAACATTTAGATACCTACCTACCTGCTTGTTAAAGTTAAAGTATCAAAATATTTGTGCATTACGCCACCATCTTCTAATATAAACATTGGGGAATAGTAATGATGCCACACCACTCCGATTCAGTTTTCCCTAATATTTTGGAAAACATTCAAGAGTACCTATCATAACCAACGACCAGTATGAAGAATATTAAGAGAGACTGAAACTAAAGAAATAAGTCAAATTCATGGAAAATGGTGATCCGTGGTACCTGCCCAACTCTCCGGGAAACAGGCATTTTTGGCCAATTTTTCCGATTCAGAATGATAAAATCTATAAAATTGTTCAAAATTGTTATTTGGCAGTTCTTAAGAGTGGGTTACAATTGGATAATAACTGTCGTTCTATAATGTACGCGCAATTAATATTTTATACCAACCTGAATTTACCCAGCTGTAGAGCATAGCGTCCGTAGGTGGAAACACATCAGTATTGCCATGTAAAGAGTGACGAAAAAATGCCAGTGTCTACTTTTGTTTGACGGACTAACACCCGAATACTCAAACGCTACTTAGATTTGAACACGTCTCAAGAAATGAGTTTTTGACAGATTCTCATTAAAAACTGTCAAAAAACCGCGACTTGAGACGTGCTCAAATCTGAGTTGCGTTTGAGTATTCGGGTGTAAGCTACTTACTGAAACTGAAATTTACAATTTGACATTCGACAAGATTCTGTCGATACGACAGCCCCCAGTAATATTTTAGAAACCAACATGTTAACTTCATCCAAAATAAAAACCTTGGATGATGTATTATTGTTGTAAGTTAAAAACATACCTAAAAAAAACTAAGCGAAGAAGATCGCGTCAACCGCATGCAACTTTATCCAAGACCGCATGCGTTGTGTGGACGTGGATAGAAGTAGTGCTGCCAACCCAGCCGCATAGGTACTACTTCTAGCACGATTTTCTAAGCGTTGCTACTACATACAAATCGTTTTTTCATTTTTTTGGCGTCGAACTTTATGTACATTTGCCATAAATCAAGTTTTTATATAGGTGGGGCGACACAATCGTTAGAAGAATAAGTCAACATGTAATAATTTAGGGATAAGGATAATTAGGATCGGCTTAGGTCAAAAGTCATTGTTTGTAGTATTTGTAATGTTTCTTTCTTTAAAATCCGAGTTATATTCTGGCGCACCGCGCGCCGCGCCGGGGAAACATACGGGCTCATCCTGGAGGCTGAAATTTGTGTCACACTTAGGTCTACACTTAAGGACCCCATAATATCTTAAATCGTTTTACATACAGGAATCAACTGGTTTTCAAGAAATAGTTATTCCCTACACTAATTTTTACTAACTACCTTATACAAATTTTTCCCTACAAAATATAACACGAGGCATTTGAGTTCCGCTTCTTGCGTTAAAAATCTGCTTTTTGAAGCAAAGCTTTTTCAATTGTCTCATTTGGCAGCACTGAGCACTAGTACGTACACACTGACCTGTAATGTTGGGAGGCAGTAATGTACAACCATGTATTGCACATCCTTGGAAAACACAGCCTGGAATTGATGTACATTTTGGTTGCCAATTCCATGACTATAATTCAAGGGTGTCCAAGTCATACAAAATAAGCACACATTTGCATTAGGAGTAAACAACCCTGAAAAACGCTGCCAATGGAATCCAATGGCATCCAAATCCGGGTCGTACAATCCCAGCACGTGTCAGGAATGATCAGCCATGGATTTCACATCCATGGAATCGGATGCCAAATCCTATGCTTTATTAACACTTGCCACGTACGTACTCACTCACTTGAATTGAACAAGAGTCAAGCTGTGCAAGTGAAAAGGTGTATTAATAAATATATGTTCACCAATTCAATGGGCGTGTAATCCTGGCTGTACAATTCCAAGTATACTGGCAAGCTCAGCCAGGAAAACACAGTCCGGAGTTCATATACATTTTTGTACATTAATTCCTAGCCGTGTTTTACAGGGGTTTACATTCCTTTTTTTTAGCACAAATTGAGATTGCAGGACCACGGATTTCATGTACATTTGGACATGAAATCCTGGCTATGTTTTCCTGCCCGTACGTTCCTGGCTGAGAATTCTCGGGCTGCGTAATACATGGTCGTACATTAACCGGACCCGATAATGTATACGTAGGCAAAGAGAATGTAAAACTACGATACGAGACTTTTTTTGTACGTAGGTAGGTTCAAGAAGTCGTGATGAAGAAGTCATGCATGATTGAATAAAAATTGAATCAGCGTGATACCTTCTTAAAAAACTTGATTGGTATTTTTATATTAATTACACTGTTAACATGACTTTCATACCAAATTGGGAAGAGTTCGAAAAATCTGCTGAATTGTTGTATTTGAGAGATCCTGTAAACACTCGCTATAGTGTAAAGTATTCACATAATAAAAGTGTTATTATTGCTAAAATAACCGACAACAAAAAGGTAAATAGCTATTTTTAGCATATTTGAAGCCTTTGGTTGTAAATTATAATTTGTAATCAAAGACGAAACTAATTTATAGTAGGTATCATCTTTAGAGGAAACAGTACTTAGTGCAATTTAAATAGCAAAATTACTGTAGAGGCTTGTCATTAAATGACAACAATTCATAGTGTATCATTAAACAAACGTTTAATATAAAAATTGTCTCATTGTCGAATTTTGTAATCAGAAATCAATTTAATAGTAGTAGAGCTCTTTGTGAAGCACTCATCTGGTGAAGTACTACTACCACACCTATTTCTGCCGCCAAGCAGCTATGCTGTGTTTCAGTTTGAGTGTGGTCACCGGTGTAATTACAGGCACATGAGGTTGAACATGTATGCCTCTAGTTGATAGACGCAGGGCAGTGCATCATAGGGTGTGTTCCTGTTGTGTGTAACTTACGAAGCAATACTTTGTTATAGGTGATGGTTACCACTGAACATCAGGTGGGCTATCTGCTTGTTCCATCAGCTAGTAGTATAAAAAAATATTTAATGTGTGAATGTTTTTGATTTTATCAATTCTTTTCAGTGTCTTCAGTACAAAACAGAGATACAACAAGATGTCAGGAAAATAGACCAGTTTATGTCGAACTTACTGAGGCATATGGCATCTAATGATAAGTAAATAAAAGTATGTCAGGTTTTTAATGGTTTGTTTTACTAAAGTACCTGTCTTCTTTACCCAGACTGTAGATTGACTAACATACAGATGTTCAAGATACCTATAGTCAGATTAGACTTAAAAAAAAAAAGGACTTCTTGATTCATGACTCGTTCAGTCAAACTTTCATCGACAAAGGTGTAGCCACTCCATGATCTCTATTTGTAGACTTATTCGGTATTATATTTAGTTCAAAATCCTGGAACAGCATTATCACTAATTATTTTTGTCCTTGTGCTACACTGTGCCAATAAATAAATAAATAAATAAATAATGCTGGACAATCCACACAGCACTATCTAGCCCCAAAGTAAGCTATTCAAAGCTTGTGTTAAGGGTACTAGATAACTGATATATTTAATACATTATATACTTACATAGATAGATATTTTTTTTTTATTATACATAGAAAACACCCAGACCATCGGAACAAATTTCTGCAGATCATATACACAAATTTGTTCCAAGGCGGGAATCGAACCCGCAACCTCTTGCGTCGCAGGCAGGCTCTCGCCCGCTGCGCTACAGAGGTCGTCAATCTTTCATTACAAATTTTATCTTACCTATATTTCGCGAAATAGGTGAAACTCGTCTTCGTAAATCAATACAAATTGACCATCTATTTGAAATGTATTTATATGAAAATTGCAAGTCTCTAAGTGCACAAGAAAGGCAGAAAAAATATTTTGTAAATTTACTTATAAGAATTAATACTAGTGGCTCTGGGAGCTGTAGACCTCGCGAGCATACTAAAAGTGAGCTATTTGAGGAATGTAATGTGCAAGTGCATTTTCCGTTTTGTGATTTTTTTGATCTTTTAGATTTTTTTTGCATCATCTTGTGTAGAATGAGGTCCTTTGTGTTTCTCTCAAATTTGATTGAAAACCATCGATTGTTTAATGAGCTATCCTGTTCATCATGCTGAAGATCCTTATCAGATCTTCGCCAAACTTTTATGAGACCAACTTATAGTTACTACCTTTCAAATAAAAAAAAATAATCGAAATCGGATCTCATTTGGTCGAGATATCCAGTATATCAAATAGCCCCCTATTTCCCATTTTTTTGGGGGAAGTACCCCTCCAATCAAAAATCCCCGACGATAAAAAAATTCTAATAAGTCATATAACCTGTGTACCAAGTTTCGCATTTTCTTTTGCCAACAAAATATAATATAACTGAAAAATGTACATATCGAACGTTCAGCGCACAGAACTAGTGTTGTGTTGAGTAGGACATACGTGATACGTGAGGCACCTCGTTTGTCACACTCATTAACTCAAAAATGTCCCGGTCCTCATTTTCAATTCATGTACCACCTCATTTTTGTCATGCTCCATACAGTCGCTCACTGTCTGACTGAGACGATATCGCTTGCGTGAGCGGGACGAACGAGGAAAACATTGTAAGAAGTGAGTGAGTGAGTATTGTATGACCGAAATGAGGGGTCGTATCACGTTCCACAATATGACATTTTGTACCTATGTGACATGACATTTGAAGCATGACATTGTCCCACCTCACGAAATAAAACGAGGGCCTCACTCAAACTCTTTTTCAAACCGTGTCCTACCCAACACTACACAGAACCAAAGAGTATACAATAACTACGAGTCTACGACAGAACACATATTATATTACGTTCAGCGAGCACTGTGAGCTGAGCATAGCATGTATTACGTACCCCGCGTTCCGAAATACGCCATAATCGATTTGAGCGCTCACAAAACTGTACCGAATTAGCGTGAGCGCGATAACGATGACCCATGAAACGTCATGACATGCGCCATCTTGCGATTACGCTGACATGCACTATTCTAATATCACTGTGAGCGCTGGTTGTCAAAAATGACAGTTGTGAGAGAGCGTTCTGCGTACCGCGTTCTTTGTAATGCGAAGGATCTATAGCGCCCGCGCACACAGAACGCAGTCAGTCAGACCGCGGTGGTTTTCCACATACTTATTTTATTCTTTGGCGGTGGTCATTCTGAACGGTCAAATGGACAAACGCAGAACGCTCTCTGTTTGCGTGGAGCCTTATAGCCAATTCGGAATGTGGCCGTTTGGTGGCCATAGTTTTATACTCTTTGGCGAGGTGGTTTGTGGAGTTCTTAGATGAATGAAGTACGTTTAGCATGGATTGGCCATAAAATAATAATACCTAGTAACCAATTTCAACGTTGCCTGCTGTAGATTTGGCCTCAAAATAAGCATAAAAAAGACTGAGGTGATGGCCATGGATGCTGTAGACCAAGCTCCTCTAAATCGAAGCTTCAAAGCTCTTCCGGCAAGCTGTAGAGCTTGCCGGAAGAGCTTTGAAGCAGATTGATGAATTCAGATACCTACCTGGGAAGCTGCATAACATCCAAAGGCGACCTTGATTCGGAAATCAACAGCAGACTTGGCTGTGCCATGGCTGCTTTTGGCAAACTCCGAACCAGGGTGCTTCGCTCCCATAACGTTAAGTTGAGCACAAAAATCCAGGTATACATGGCGATTGTTCTACCTAATATCCTGTACTCCTCAGAGACATGGTGCCTGTACCGCAGACACATACGCACGCTAGACAGATTCCATCTGAAATGCCTCCGCGACATTATGAACATGAAATGGTCGGATCGGGTTCGAAACACCGATGTACTGCGACGAGCTAATGTGAGCGGTATAGAGGCATATCTGATGCGCCGTCAGCTGCGTTGATGTGGGCATCTATCTCGGATGTCTGAAGAGAGGAAGGCGAAACGCATTTTCTTTTCTGAACTAGAACACGGTAAGCGGAAACGCGGTGGCCAGTTTCTTCGATATAAAGATGTTCAGAAAAGACATATGAAAAGATGTGGCATTGAGCCTTCCTCTTGGGAGTCCATCGCTGAAAAGCGACCTGAATGCAGACGTCTCGTTCAGGACAAAGTTAATGCGTTTGAGGATGAAAGGCGGCACGAACTTGATAACACACGTGATCAACTATCAACTTAAGAGCCGGCCGCCTACCAACATCCAATACAATTATGACCACGGCATCCTAACTTGCACTATCTGCGCCAGAACATTTCGCGCCAAAATAGGATACGTGAGCCATATGAGGGCAACACCCGAGCCCTAATAATGATAATACCTAATAAAAATAAAAAGTCCAAAAGCTAAGTCTCTGTAGCCGAAAACGGCTAGGTAGATTATTATTATTAATACGAATTATACCTATGAGTGAGAGAAAGATCATATAAATGTTCTGTCCCTTACTCCGTACTCCTACGCTTTTGGAAAAGTTTGGTACCTACCAAATATGTCCAAACTTGGTGCCAAACTTTTACCTACTTGGGTCAAGTGATTTTACGTGTTTATAAGCCGAATTTCAATAAAAATAATGTGTGCCTAGGTCCTACAAATGTGGTGCATTGTAGTATTTAGCGTGTGTTATGAATAGAGCACGGAAAAGTGACAATATATGCTTCCATCGGTAAGTAGCAATTTTATGTTCTATTTGTCAATAAAACTTTAGGAAGTAGAGAGCAAAATGTTCACAATTAATCATGTAACGATTGTGTTGGCTTTCTATCGCATAATCAAGTAGATTTGTATAATTTAATTATCTAAAAAAATTGTGTGGTTTTTATTAACCTAAAAACCACACAAGTTGACATGGTTATTCAAAATGTCAAACCAGATACAGTCTTACAAAACAATAATCTGCTTTATTTAGCTGGGTTATACGATTTTTCAGGGTGCCAACTAACAATAAATCTATTTGCCAAAAACTTTGGGAAACGAATCACTAGGGTGGACTTGAGTCGGATATGATAATTTATGCTCGAACATTATACAATAGAATGAACTAGAAAAAACAAATGGTCGTGGCTTACATAACCTCATAACTTCTATGTGAATGTGGGCTTATTAGGGTGTGTGGCTGATTTATCTATGCCTCCTCCTTAGCACGCCACTCTTTCCAGTCCTTCGCCAACCGCATCCACTCGACTCCCACTGTCCCAACTATGTCATCAGACCATCTGGCCGGTGGTCTGCCTCGTGGTCTATGACTCTCGCGTGGCCATCACTCAGTCACTCTCTTAGTCCATCTGCCTTCTTCCCGCCTAGCCAAGTGGCCTGCTCATTTCCACTTCAACTGGTTTATCCTCCTGCCCACGCCCACGACCTTAGTTCTTCGTCGAATTTCGACGTTGGGTAAACCTCATAACTTATTATTATTTAATTTTAAGAAATATGTTAGAAGACTCCTTCAACATATTTGTTAACATTTTGTATAACTTTTTTTAATTTGATGCAAAGCTGAAATAACAAGTGACATCTGATTACGTTTGATCGGGCGTTCTGAAAGCGGCTGTTATTAAAGTTTATGATATCCTTAGGATATTATTGTTGTGTGCTCATTTACCCTATAACATTCCCTAGGTTGTAGAAAAATGCATTACAACACTTGCATACAAAACCAAAATGCCCAAGTTGTTTGAAAGGTCTTCGTTAGGTTCGCTCGTTCAATCAGCTACAGGAAAATATCAGGGTTATAAACCTACATTATCATGCATGTGAAGGGCTTTGTTGCCATTTTTCAGCACATTTCTTAAAATATATTAAAACGGCGTAATTTAAATTTATAGGATTTATTAAACAATTTCACTGCCGACACTAGCTTAAATTTTTAACATAAATAAAAAAACAACTGGAGCCGAGGCAACATCATAACTTTCGCTTGGGTAATAAATTGTATGATGGTGGCAGCCCATAAATTGTATGTACTTGTTGTCCGTCTTGCTCGGGTAATTCAAATTCCTTGGGTATACGCGCCTGTGATTTCTATGTATTCTTGTTCTATGGTGGAGTTTGATTGATTGGAGGATTGGTTGGAGGGAGAGGAGTACCTACGCTGCTGGTTGGTTGGTAGGTACGTACGTAGTACGTGACGTGACGTACTAAACTAAACCTACCTAACGGCGGGCTACGCTACGCTAGCCCTACGCTGCGCTGCGCAGAAAGAAAATCAATAAACCCGTGCGTGAAGTATTTGCTTTTTTAAAATGAGAACGTGACAAACTCTTTTATTTGATGAAACTATTTTTATTTAGAAAAAAAATATCTTGAGTGTTGATGCTCATTTTTTATTTATTTACAAAAGTGATGAGTATTCTCATAGTTACGGCGTGGTAGAACATTCTTCGTGTTGAATGTCTGATTTTGCTTCAAACTATATTGTTACAAGGTTAGTAATATATTACCAACGCATTATTTTACACGATGGTGTAAAAATTTCCGTCATCCAGCGTTCTTTTCTTTATCTATTTCATGAAAATGGACTATCGACCTTCGCCATTGTCTGCATGGTGCATTGCGTTTTTAAGTTACGTATACCTACCCGTATCTTTTAGATCTGATTTAGTAGCTTCCTTTGACGTCGTTTTACTAGTATATTTACGCTTATACTAAGTACCTAGGTACTAGCATTTTATAGGCATCAGAGGCAAAATCATCTGATTCTGTTAAATTTAGTTTTTGGATGTCGGTAGTAGGTAATAGTTTCAGGGCCTCAGAACTAGCAAGGTACATCTAAATGTATGAAGTACTTATTAAATAAAACGATCAGTCTAACGAGGTTGATACTAAGAAAAAAGCAAAGCAACATGCTTGTCACAAAATTGACCTTCCTACAAAAAAATCAATACCTAGGTATCAATTAGGTATGTGGATGTGGGTAACATAATAATAATAATACCTACCTACCCTACATCGTAAAGACGTAAATGCAGCCTGCTATGCTATGCCTAAACTAGCTAGCTTGTTATTAAAAGCATAGCTTAGCCCATCTCTCCTACTTTAAGACAGGTGAAATTGCACTCATGAGTGAGCTGTTTGAATTAATCATTTCCATTTAGTAATACCTACAAACTGCTGTAGTAAACTAATTGGATGCGGGCACACATTTTGTGCATCATATGCCTCATTGTTATTGACTGTAATTAGCCCCCCTGGTCGGGTCAGCACCAAAAAGTAGTAGGGAAAAATCATTGCAAACTGGTTCCAAATAAAAGGTGTAGATAAATACTTTGCATAATAATAAAGAGTTGGGCTGACCATTTATTATTGTTAACTTTGAATGTGCAAAGCTTGTTAGCATGTTTAAATTTCCTCTCAAATATGTGGGTATGCTACATTGGATTTTGATTACTGATTATGAAATAAAAATAATAAAATTAAAAAAACCTTCCTTTTGAAAGGATGTTCACATTCCCATATAATGACTTACTTATCACAATACTTTTGTATATTACTATAAAAGTACAGGACCTAAAATTATTGAAGGTATCAACAGAAAACCATAAAAAAACCTGTAGTGATGATAAAATTATGAATTTAGTAGACTAAAATTACTTATAGGCCTAGGTATAGTTCAAAATTATAGGTATTGTTGGTGTATTATAATCACTAACTTATGTTTTTTTTTTTTTTTTTTTTTTTTTTTTTTTTTTTTTTTTTTTATACAACTAGCTGATGGAACAAGCAGATGGCCCACCTGATGTTAAGTGGTAACCATCACCTATAAACAAAACATTGCCCCGTAGGTCACGCACAATAGGAACGTGCCCTACGATGCACTGCCCTGCGTCCATCAACTTGAGGCATACAGATGTCAAGCCTCATGTGCCTGTAATTACACCGGCGACCACACTCTTCAAACCGAAACACAGCGTTGCTGCTTGGCGGCAGAAAAAGGCGTGGTGGTAGTACTTCCCCGGACGAGCCCTTCACAAAGAGCTCTACTACTCTTATGTTACACACATGTACCTTATACATAATATATTTAGTGTAAGTAGGTATCTATATTATATTTCTGTCTGTATGGGGTAATAATTATCTAAGTAAAAGTCTGATAAATTTTACTCCGATTTACAATATACAAACTTATGATCTAACTAGGAACCCACCCGTGCGCCCCTGCTTCGCACGGGTACACATATCATGCATTTATTATTCATATAAACCTTCCTCTTGAATCACTATCTATAAAAAAAACGCATCAAAATCTGTTGCATAGTTTTAAAGATTTAAGCATACATAGGGACATGGGGACATAGGGATATAGAGACAGAGAAAGCGACTTTGTATACTAGGTATGTAGTGATTAATAATATTGTTCCTACTAGGAACAAGCTTTTATACTTGCATCTTGCATATAAAAAAAGATGATTTTATATAATAGTGTCAAATGCAATGAATAAAAAAAATTAGCAATGAATATTGCTGTTATTTTAGTTTGTCAATCAAAGTAATGTGTTGTTTTTTCAGATACTTTGAGGCCAGGTATTTATAATTATAAGTAAAAATGGAAGAATTGAATGGAGAGCTTTTTGGAGATAGTCTGGGGAGTCTTGGAGATGAGGGCTCCTTGGAGCCTACAGATAATGGCAATGGGAACCAAGATCAGAATTGCAAAATATGCGAGTAAGTTTTCATCAATATTTTCACTGTCTTTCTCATTAGGTGTTTGCTTAATCTAGTGCAACTTAATATTTTATAATAATATATAATATAAGAATATTTTAATCTGATGGCAAACTCAATAACTGAGTTGGTAAGACCTACTTTTATTAGTTTTTTTTAATGTGGTTTTAATAGTTAATATTTTTACAGCAATAAGTTATGCAGTCCAAGGGTGTTGTCATGCCTTCATATTTTCTGTGAAGCCTGCATTGACAAGCTCATGGTGAATGAGGCAGGAGATTCTTTGAAATTTGATTTAGCCGTAGAATGTCCGATCTGCAAACAAGAAACCACTGTAAGTATTTTGATACTTTCTTTGTTAATTACTTACTAACCGTCAATATATTATTCTTTGGTTTTTGATTATGTAGAGTTCCAAACGTAGTGCTCGTGTTTAGGTGTCTGGAGGCGATGCTGCGTCCCTTCCCTCAGACTACGTGATCACGAACATCCTGGACGTGTCGGCGATGGACCAGTCGGTGGTGTGCACTTGCTGCAAGAGCAAGGAGCCGGCCGTCGCGCGCTGCTCCGACTGCTCGCACTTCCTCTGCGCCAACTGCAACTCTGCGCACGAGTTCATGCGCTGCTTCGAGAACCACCGCGTGGTGCCCTTCGAGACGCTGCGCTCCTCGAAGGACAAGTCCGCCGTGCACAAGCCGATATTCTGCACGCGTCACGCCGGCGAAAGCCTCAAGCTGTACTGCGTGGAGTGCGAGGCGGGCGCGTGCACCGAGTGCCTCGCGCTCGAGCACAAGCCGGGCGAGCATCGCTGCGAGCGCATCGTCGACGCGGAGCCCGCGCTGCGCGCCGAGCTGCGCGCGCTCGTGGTGGAGGCGAGCGCGCGCGCAGCCACCGCCGGCGGCGCCTCCGCCAAGCTGGACGACGCACTCGGCGACCTGCAGCGCCAGCGCGACGAGGCCGAGGCGCTGGTCGCGCGCGCGTACGCGGCCTTCAAGGCGGCGCTGGACGCGACCCGCGACCGCGCGCTCGACCGCCTCGAGCGGCTGCACAAGGAGCGCGAGCTCAGCGTCATGGACCTGTTCGACCGCGTCGACAAGACGGTGCAGCGCATCGACTGCGCGTGCCTGTTCGCCGGCCGGCTGCTGCGCCGCGGCGACGGCACCGAGATCGTGATGCTCAAGAAGACGGTCACGTCGCAGTTCGCGCGCCTGCTCGAGGGCCCGCCCGACTTCGAGGTGGACTACTCGCTCGAGTTCGTCACCAAGATGGACAAGTTCGAGCAGATCGTCGAGGACGCGTTCGGCACCTTCTGCACCGAGACGACGCTCGCCGAGGAGAGGAAGCGCGCCAGCGAGTCGTCCGCGCTGGTGTCGCTCGCCTCGAACTCGCACTCGCCGGCCGTGTCCATCTCGAACACGCCCGTGTTCGACGACTTCCCCATGTCGCTCGGCGGCGGCGGCGGCGGCGGCGGCGGCGGAGGCGGCGGCGTGCGGCGCGTGACCGGCGTTGCGGTGGGCGCGCTGGGCGTGCCGCCGGGCGCGGTGGTGCCCGCGATGCCCTCGATGGTGGAGTACAACCTGCAGCAGCTGGCGAGCATCGCCGAGAAGGACGGCCCGCCGCCGCCGCACGCGTCGCCGGCGCCCGCTTTCACGCTCGCCGAGCTGCTTGCTGGTGATCTCAACTCGCCGCAGGCGTACAATAATTTGCAAGCGCTTGCCAAACTCGGCCTGAACGCTGGTAAGTTGGAATCTGTGCCGATTGGCTTCCTGCGGTCGCGCTCGGGATCTAAATATGTAATGTGACTGTAATGTTTCAGAGGTGAACGGGTTCGGTAACGTGGGCGTGGCAGTGGGAGTGAGCGGGATGGGCGGTATCGGGCCGCGCGGTGTGTCTCCCGGGCGGCCGCTGCTGACGGCGGCGGAGGAGGCGGCGCTGGTGGCCCCGCCGGCGCCGCTGGTGCGCGCCACGAAGGCCACGCCGATGCATATCAGGTTCAAGTTCGGCCAGCTCGGAGGTGGCAAGGGACAGTTCAACTCTCCGCATGGATTCTGCCTCGGCAACGACGAGGATATTATCGTGGCCGATACTAACAATCATCGCATTACGGTAAATAAGAGTTTCTGTTATTGATAAGGATACCTGCCGGTTTAACTACTCGCTGGTTAGGACATAACATTTCCTGTTATGTCCTAACCAGCGAGTAGTTATTTCAAATTAGAAAAATTGACGAATATTTCAAATTAGAAAAATAAAATTTCCCTGTAAAGCTACCACAAAATATACATAACCATTAAAACCAAAATCGTGCTACAATGATTTTTTAGTTCAAAAATGTTTGTAGGTACTTCAGTATTCTCGTGTCCATCATGGCCCACTTTATGCACATCGGAAAACCTAATAAATGAGGTGCTCTGATTGTGCAGTGGAGGTAGCCACCTACTGGACAAAGTGGCTTTAAATGTATAGTTGTAACACATGTGCTAAGCAGGAACGAGCCTAATTCATTTTGTTGCGGGTTCGATTCCCGCCTCGGAACAAATTTGTGTACGATCTGTAGAAATTTGCTCCGTTAGGCTGGGTGTTTTATATGTATAGTAAAAAATATCTATGTATGTAAGTATATGGGTGAATCAACTTTTAAGGCACTCCTTTTGTGTCCCTGTCATGCAAAGAGCATAAAAATCCTAATTTCCTTATAAAATATGTTTGTTTTGATGTTAACGTAAACTTAGATCCTTTCCTAACATGCTAGTTTCATAGTATTTTATAGTTAATAGGAAAATTTTTGACTTTATTATGGTAACTCAGCAGAACATAAGCACTATCCATACAAAAAACATGTGTCCCCAGGCCTAGATGACGATACAATTTAGGACGTATCTTAAAAAAAAAGGTATGAATGCACAGCCTTTTTACCCAATATTATGATTCAGAAAAAGATAAACTTACGTTTAAAGTTAACATTTATAAAAGTTTGACAAATATTTTATATTTTTCATGCATCCAAACTTTTGTCCCAAACTTTGATCAAAACATCAGTTCTACAGAGTTACCGATAAAAATTCATGACCGTTATCAAGAGATGACGCCTACCTTGGTGTCATCTAAGGCGATTATTGTC